>CM050407.1:32926765-34126765 GCA_027580255.1 Therioaphis trifolii | reverse complement strand
GCGCAAATATAATGGGTACTTAAAGGACATTTGGAGGGACTGAATCCCTAAAAATGTCCGTCCCATTTGCACCAACAGCTAAAATGAACATTTTTTCAATGTTTATAAAAATTATTATGACTTATTATTTATATACGTATTATTTTTTGTGCCATTAATATTTATCGTTATCCTTCTGCATAGTAAATAATACTAAAAATGAGCGTTTGAAATAATTCGCAACAGTACAACTCATTTAGTAATAAAGTTAAACGGTATTAGCGGGTTGTTTTACTTGCCTACATGTGATCAGGAAATTACACCGTTAAAAAATATTGGTCTCCGTGCGCGTGTTGTTATTTATAACTCGTACAGTATATCGAAGACGCGTTAGATGCTCATACTATGTAAGAGTAAATTAAAAATGTCATTTCCGTTCAGGTATCAACACAAATCGGCCGTGATGTTTTTCGGAAAAAGCCAATTATGAAAACACAATTGCACGTTATACGTACTTATCAACAGTACAATCAAGGGTGTTTTACATTATGTTTTTCATTAAAACTAACGCATTAAGGTCATTATATTAATAATTTTTTTTTTTTATAACAAGAAAAAAACGAATGCCGAGTGTAAAAATAATAATAATAATAATGATAAATCCTGCAGTATTTTAATTATCAAGTGGAAACTTAAAAGCCAGCAGTTAAATACCACGTTTGGATTAATCACGAAATGCATGCCACACATGTATACTGTACACCATAATATTATAGATGATTCGTTAATAGACCCGCGAGCCCAGTTGGCGAACTGCTTTTGAACTGTAATTAATTTTACCGAAAATTATGTGTGGAATAGATTGATGAACAATATTTAGGTCAGTAGGGTCAAACTAAATATTTATTTATTATTATTATTATTATTTTTTTTTTTGCAAAGTGACAGAAACACGAGGTATCTAACCTATACGGTTTGAGTTTAACATGGTTGATGTAAGTACTCGCATAACACTGAAATATCAAAAACAGGAAAAATAATGATGATAATAGATAATAATAATTTTAAAAACACTCAATACATGAGGCAGTAAATATGTTTTAGGAAATTTTGATACATTTTTAAATATTTAGTTTTAAAACATTTCGTAGCCGGTAAACGTTTTAAATAGCTGATTTTTAAATCGATTTTGATCAATATTATGAAAAAAATTTAAGCAATATTGCTTCAATTCTTACTAAATTATATAAAGTATTGTCTAAAAAACACCGAGTCTAAAATAAATGAGAAGTAAACAAAACAGTCAAGATAAATACGGTCAAATATTCACATAGTGTTATTGCAAGTCTAATTTAAATAATCATAGAAATATTTTAAAATGAAAATTGAATAGAAGATAATTATTGGGTAATTAATATAATAATTATGTTAATTACGCAATAATTATCTTTTACAGCAATAAAATACTTATTCTCGTTCGCATGGTAAAATATTGGGTCTCTGTAAATTGCGTCCCATTTCAAATTTTTTATGTAAATTGCGGCCCGGGTATATTTTATACATACGTAAATTTCGGCCCTGGTATATTTTATACATACGTAAATTGCGGCCCGGGTATATTTTATATATACGTAAATTGCGGCCCGGGTATATTTTATACATACGTAAATTGCGGTCCAGGTATATTTTATACATACGTAAATTGCGGCCCGAGTATATTTTATATATACGTAAATTGCGGCCCGGGTATATTTTTGTACATATGCTATTTATATTTATATTTATTTATTTTTTTTTTTAACTATTTCTTATTAATATGTAAATTACGTCTAAGCCTTTTTTCCACAAAACCAATATTTTCCTTCCCATTTTTCAGACTTAGGACTATAACTATAACAGACTTAAAACTATCTATACAAATATTATTATCATCAAATTTCAAAAAATACTCACACGTTTTAACTGTGCAACACCAACGTTGAATACCATTGTTTAGAAATTTATGAAAACGAAATTTGAAACCATCAACTATTTTCAACGTTTTATTCCTTTCGCTTTTCATAACGTCCATTTTTATTAGATTGAAAAAAATACTGTAAACTGTAGAGCAGCGGTCCTCACTAGGATTGTAGAATGGGCCAAATGTAATTTTTGAAAATTATTAGCGGACCGCATACATTTTTAATAATTTTTTTAATAATTAAAAACATAAAAATTATATATATATATATATATATATATATATATATATATATATATATATATATATATATTGTTAGGAAAGGGTATTGTAGGAAAAAGTACGTGAATGACATAAATTTTTGGATTTATAATTACAATTTTAAATTTCAATTCATAGTTTATTTTATACAATAATTGGTCTCGTATTTCTTTAAAATTGGAAAAATTACAAAACAGAGTATTTACAACTGTTTCCATACATTTTTTTATTAGTTCGGCATCCGAGAATGGTTTCATGCGTTTGGCTAACATATGTGTTACTTCATACGATGCTTTTGTTGCAAGTTCATTTTTATTAGTGAACCGTTAAATTGATTGTTTTTCAGAAAAAATTCCTTTTTTTAATTCAATTAGTTTTTCTTCTCTTATTTTAGATGGGTGTGGATAATTTTTAGAAAATTCAGTATGGTGAGTTGTGTAATGACGATTAATATTATAACGTTTTGGAATATTTATGGTTTTACGACAAATTAAACATAAAGCATCGTGTTTCTTACCAGAAATACAGAAAAATTCAATCTCCCAACTGTTTTGAAATATTCTGTATTCATCTTCGATTTTACGTTTTGCCAAGATATAGAATTAAAATGAACAGCTTACTCACAGAAACTAGAACACACGATGCTAGAAGCACAGAATTACATATTGTAACGACAATACGGGATAAAATACAAACGGACAATAAGCAATAACGGATAAACTGTTCATACAAGACTACGTGGTGGACTACTACGGTGGAAATAAATAAACTCATAATCGTAGCCCGTAGGTGCCTACTTATCTGTCCAAGTGGTAATTCAATACAAGTTTAAAATAGAAAAATAAAATAAATAAAAATGACAAGATAATAAGCGACGTTCGTTTTATTCAGTGTTTATAGAATTTTGGATTTTAGAATGAACAATTTAATTTTAGTGCGGTTAGATGAAAACACTAGTTATATCCTAATATTGGATGTCCAATATTAGGTCTATATAAGTGTACAATATTAGGGAAATTGAATTTTCATGTAAATGTTTTAAAAAATGTTATTTGCTTGCTGTTTTAAATTTGTTAATGCTAACATACATATAGTACAGGTTTAAATACATAATTTAGGACCATAACATTAAATAAATTGACTTAACTAGTAGAAAAAATTTTCGTTTGTAAATTACATCAGAAAAACTAAAATTTTGTGATATCAGACAAACCGTTATTTTGATGTTATGTAGGCAACAAATAATTACCGCACCTTATCATAGATTGTAAACATATGTCTTGGAACATCTTTATCATACTATTTGATCAATGTATCCATTTCTTAAGATGTTATTTGAGTGTCCGATATTAGGCGCCTATCCCATATTCGGACATTCTCCCCTAGGTACATTAGAGTTGACGGTAAAAAATATATTGTTTTTATACATAACAAAAATTAATGTTTTACCATGTGAACGAGAATAAGTATTTTATTGTTGTACAATAATTACATTTTTATATTTTGTTGTTATGTCAATGATTAAATTTGTTTGTTATTGTTGCTGTTGATTTTCATAAAAAATTTAAAATTATATGAGGATTTAGTTGTTTTTTATTGTTATTTATGAATAGTTAAATAATGTTAAATCTTACAAGAAATCAAATGCATATAAGCTTTTATAAATGTATGTCAAAATAATTTGAAACATTTTGAATTTTTGAGCAAAAATTGTTTGAAACCTTATTAAGTTCTCCAGATTACTTTTCTGATACTTTTATTTAAACTAGTAATAATAACATTTTTGTTATCAATAAGGTTTCTTGTTTCTCCACAAACTTTTTTTTTTTTTTGAGAACATTACTTAACATAAGAGAAGCATCAGATATTATGTTTATACTACATACATACGTACATATATATATATATATCTTTTTTACAGATGCATAATATTTGTATATTATATTTTCATTAAAACTTATTAAATCCATCTGGAAACTAAACTATTTCATATCGTATGAAATCTTGGCTCGTGTCACAGTAGCCTCTAAATAGTTGTATGTATTCAAACTTTAAGATTTATTTATTCTGTACTTTATAAATTACTAAGTTATTGTTAACAGGCAATGGAGCTTTTTACGAAGTGTAATTTAGTTTGAGAAATAAATTAAAAATGAAACAGTTGAAGGACATTTTAAATTAAAAATAATAAAAACCAAGTGTTTCAGTTACAAGTAAAAAAAAAAAAAAATGTCGTTTACAAATATATATACGTATGTATATATATAGGTACCTCTTACTCTATATTATATATTATAAATTATGGTAATTTCACTACGCTATTACGGTGAAAATGACAATGAATACACATAATATGGAGTGTTGTGCTTGAAGTAGCACGTGTGTAATATACACAACAGAGTTAAAATGGCAGGTATTTTGATAACAGTTTTATATTTTATGTGAATATTAGATTAAATGGTTTGTTTATTGCAGAATGCAAATGTATGAAGTTTTATTCTGGTGTTTTGATATTTCACTTTTATAGTGTAGTTTTTACCATTAAAAATATTTGATGAAAATAAACCTATTAAGGGCACATGGATTCAAAATGTAAACGAACATACACATTTTTTTCTATAATAAATTGAAATTTATACTATTGAAATACATAGACCATTGTGTTTAATCTTTGTTTAATGTAGGGGCTAAAAAAAGATACATTTTCTTCTAAACTATTTATATTCGTTATTAAAACAAATATTACATAAATAAATGTTAGTTTTTAGGTTTTGAAAGGTTCAATTCCTGATTTGTAGAATATAACATTAATATAATGTGAATATAAAAGTATATAATAGAATTTTTAAATAATCTACGAAATCGTTATCATTTTTATGATTTAAAATAATTGATAACACTCATAATTATTTTGCTCGTTGAAATGTTAATAAATTTAAAAAAAATTATTCAAATATGTTTTCGCTCAGTATAAGTTCTCTTATAATATTATACCGATTATAACTTATCAAAATGATTTAAAAAGTGGAGTACTATGAATAAATACCTACTAGATTAGTTTCATTGTTCGTGATTAATAACAAACTCATATTATTTAATAAATCAAGTTTCATTCAAAAGTATTTTTGTGTTTTGTAATTAAATTATTTATTTTTGTGTTGTTATTGTTTGACAGACAAATATATATTCCATTTGAGTGTTTAAGATTATGTTGTACAGTGTATTTTACATCGTTTGCAATAGGTATAACGTGAACTGAATTCAAATGAGTCTAACGTTTTCAGCTCACTTTACTTCAACCACGTAGCCGTCCCATTTCAATTTATTTTTGAGCTTACGAAATAAATGATAAAACAAAGGGTTCTTAAAATGTTGTTAATTTTATTATTCTTCTTCTTCTTATTATTTCTTTAGTTTTATTTTGTTTCCGTATTGATTTTTAGCCCTGCATTGAATCCCGATTCAAAATTGAGAACGAAAATAGGTACACCGTATTTTGTAATACTTCTAGCATAGATTCGAGAGTAGGGGTGAATTATGGCCGTGCGCCTGAGTTACTTCCTATCTTTTAAGTCTCCGTAATTCAATCAATGCGTAATCGAGAAAACAGTATTTTGGGATTTTTTTCGCCAAGGTCTGTAAAAGATTATCAGTATAAATGTACAACCAACGACAACTTATTTTACTCACGACCTGCACATTTTAAGTTACATTTAAGGTCTTATTAGGTCCTGTAGTATCACTTTTCAATCTAAAAATGATACAAGGTAATAATTGCAACTAACATAAAATTACCATTCAATTTTTATGACGTCAAAAATTATTTAAAATTAAAAATGTTAAAATTAAACCATACGAGCATAATACCATTGAACAAGTCCAAAAATCATCTTGTTTGTATGCGTGTGTTTACTCATAATGGTATTATCACTATGTTGGACTTTATTAGTCCGATTAGTCGGATTTCTAAATTACACTTACTCTACTTACTCTAAACAATCGCGTTATGAGTATCTACAATTTAAATAAGTAAAAAAAAAAAAAAATGCCTGTTCAAAATCAATAAATGAAAACGCTTAATTTTAACATGTTTAATATATAAAAATTTGTGATTTCATTTGATTAGGGCACATAACTATATTTATTATTGAATCAATATGAACAAAAGTCTTAGTTGTTTACAAATTAAATTATATTGTTATGCTGTTATTGGACGACGACGAGTACGTTATTGCATAATATGATAAGTTTGATCATCACATAATATTTTTGTACGCAGGCACGTATTACACATGCTAGTACAAAAATACATAATAGATACAAAAATATATATGTCTACATAAAATATACGAGTAAATCCGTAATTTACCGATATATTGTCAAATACTTCAAGTATGATAAATTTGAATAAAAATAAACATTTAGATTCAATTTGATGAAACGTAGATAAAAATGTAATTTTAGGTTTACGCGAAAAAAAAATAGTTTATTTTTGAATTATATAGTAAATTAACAAAGTGTTTCCTCTGAATAATTATATTTTCATAAAACTAAATCTTTTAACTATTTATTGAAATAATTGTGTTAAGAATTTAAATGAGGTTAATTCAATAACCATTATTTCATTACACTCCCATAAAAGTGCTGTTTAAAAAAAATATATGAATTACAAACTACATTTAAATGGGTTTCCTTGAAAAATTGTTTTTTTAACTTCAATACATAGGTTTTAGAGGTCCTCTTATTTTTAAATGCACCCTTGTTCTTTTTTTAAAGTTAGCATATACTATGCTATTGGTATGCATTTTTTTACTTCTATTCAAAACGTCAACGTTAGGTATTGCATTGTTTTTCTTTACAGTACAAATAGTTATAAAGTTTCACAATAAAATAATTTTATGTAATAGTAATTATATATTTATATATAATCCAAAAAACGTAATAGGGATGTAAAAAAATTTTTGACAAAACAATAAGTTGAAATAGAATTATTCATTTTCTCTTCAAATCTAATCGAAGTTGTTTGGTGGTTCATCGAACGTTTTATAAATTTAATTAATTAAAAGTTAACTGAAAATTGATTTTTTTTTATTTTCACACAATAATCACCCAGACATGGCCTACGATTAAGTATTAAACGACCGTAAAAGTGATTAGCTTTGAGTGTTTTCGAATAGTGCTGTGGAAATCTGGCTACATTGTTGCCGAAGTGTTGTTTTCAATGTTTTTGTGCGGTTTTATCCGCTTCCTCGCATTCAAAGTAGTTTTTTTCCCCGCAGACGTCTGCTGTCTCAGCAGCCTTGTTTCCGCAAACACAGTTTATTTACACATAATGCAGATTCCCATTTTCCCTCGTTTTATTGTCCGATACCATCTGCGGCGTTGTACGATCATCGGGTTGCAAGATGCAGTAGTCTTACATTTTTTTTCCACCGTATAATTTATGTACACACCTGTTCATATGTACATATATACAATGTGTCCCGGGGGGAAGTGACCGCCCGGCGCCATATGAAAGTACACCAAAAGTTATGCAGAATCCACCTTTAAATGGGGGGTCTAACTTTATTATGTTTTAAGTTATGGGCGTTTTAATTTTTGTCTTAACAAAACAAAATCTGCCGAGAATTTTTTATGTATCTTCAAAAATATTCAACTTTTTTAAGTAATTTTTTTTTTATTTTAAAGCTGTTTTATTATGCTATCAAATGACATAACACAATTAAACCAGAAATGTACAAATTAATTTAAAAAAAAATTTTAATGAAATTTTTTTTGTAAAAAATCAGCATTTTTATAAGTAAATCGAGTATGACATCAAATAATCTCCTATTTACTACAGTTTTTGTTTGTATTTTATTATTCTACTAAATAATACCTACAATTTTGTTAAATTAATTTTTTTCGTATCTCTCATAATTTCCAAGTTATACGCTGTTAAACTTGACTATTTAGGATTGCAGCATTGCAATTTTTACCATTGCAGCAAATGAAATTCGACAAAATCGCGTGGAAATTCAAAGAACTACACAAAGTGTTTCATTAAGAGTTCAAGCATGTCTGCAGTCAGGTGGGGAACACTTCGAAAATTTAATGAATTAAGCATAACTTTTATTTTCTTAATCTATGATCTGAAAAGGTTACAGTTTTTGTGTTGTTTTTTATGTTTATTAATTTTCCTTTGTGTTTATTAAAATACGTTTTTAATTAAATCATTACAATTTCAATTTGTTTGAGTTCATTCACACGATCAACTAGCAACAAAATGTAATAATAGGCCTTAGGGTTTTAAATTATATTCTTGTAATCGCCTTACACAGAGCGATAAACGATTCCGAGAATCCTAAATAGTCAAGTTTAACAGCGTATAACTTGGAAATTATGAGAGATACGAAAAAAATTAATTTAACAAAATTATAGGTATTATTTAGTAGAATAATAAAATACAAACAAAAACTGTAGTAAATAGGAGATTATTTGATGTCATACTCGATTTACTTATAAAAATGCTGATTTTTTACAAAAAAAATTCATTAAAATTTTTTTTTAATTAATTTGTAAATTTCTGGTTTAATTGTGTTATGTCATTTGATAGCATAATAAAACAGCTTTAAAATAAAAAAAAAATTACTTAAAAAAGTTGAATATTTTTGAAGATACATAAAAAATTCTCGGCAGATTTTGTTTTGTTAAGACAAAAATTAAAACGCCCATAACTTAAAACATAATAAAGTTAGACCCCCCATTTAAAGGTGGATTCTGCATAACTTTTGGTGTACTTTCATATGGCGCCGGGCGGTCACTTCCCCCCGGGACACATTGTATATATATATATATATATTTATATTTATACATGGAAGTCAGAATCAGCGGCGATACTGTTGAAATGATTATGATTATGAAACGAATGACATTAATCTACGCAGAAATCTCGGGAATGAAAAACGTAAATGCTTTGAAAACATCAACTAGCTATAATTCTGAGGTGTATAATATAATACTCTTTCTACCATTGCGCCGTCATCGTCGTCGTCGTCGTCATCGGGTCTATACGGATTATATACGATTTATATCATAACATAAAAAACCGGCGAGGAATTTGCGTTGTTTTCGCGTCGCACTAAAAGGACTGTGTTTTGTGGGAGAAACGATTAAAACCACAAGAAGACCAATGTTTAGTTTGATTCGGTTAATATCTGTCACTAATGGGCTTATAATTTTGTCGGGTAAAAAAAAAACGAAAAGATAAACAAAATGAAATAAACGATTTTTCGCTTTCGGTCCAATGCAATTCGATGTACGTTAAATTTTGTGCGCCGTGTTCATTTGGAAAAATCGTAAATAACCACTGACGTTTTTTTTTTTTTTTTTTTTTTTAGATCAACCGCAATCCCTTGGAATGAACAATGACGAGGAGTGGAGGCCCCGCAGACGTGGCTCACAACTGTAAGTATCTAATCCCTTTTTCCATTTTCCTCTAAGGTCCGACAATATACGTTTCGTAATACACGAGTGCGTGCGTGCGTGCGTGTGTGTGTATGTGTGTGTGTGTGTGTGTGTGTGTGTGTATTGGTGTTTAACTTTTGCGGTCGGTTTTGCTTCAGGCCGGACATCAGCAACTTACGGTCGGCGACCGAGTCCAGGGGCGGTCGGAATTCGTTTTCCAACCGGGGCGGCGGAGACGGTCAACAACTGCAACAGCAACCGCAACAACCACAGCAGCCGCCGCCCGTCATCCAAGAAACCGAGCAGAACGACACGGTGCGCAGACAGCAGTCGGTGGCCGGCGAGGACATAAAGATAGTTATACACGACGTAGACTTCGACCCGAACGTCATGGGTAAGTCTTCTTGCCGAGATCTAAACTAACCGTGCGCGCGGCTTCGGGCGTAAACGGTTATCTCGCGCACACCCACGGAAAACGATGACGTCGTCGCACGACGTTTTCGAGCCGACAGATCGATTCGTCACGTTCGCAAATTGGGGGGGGGGTGGTGGTCGGAGGGCTTTCAAGCAGACTCGGCTGTCAGTATCGTTTGATGTCGCCCACTCGAGTCGGTCCGCAGATTTTCGTTGTTTTGACTGCGGTCAAAAACGATATTCGGGCACGGTGGTCAATACACGGTATCCGCCGAACGTCACACGACAGCTGGTCACACACGCGAATCTCGGTCGGGCCAAAACTACGTACGAGTCGTGTTCTGCGATCGTTTCACCGTTAGAATGCACCGGCGAAATGCTTAACCCTTTGCTGGTCGGTTTAAAGAGGTGCGTTTTAACGTTGTGTACGTTTTGGCTTTTGTCAAATTGACATTTCAGTAAGAAGTTAAACAAAATGGAGGAATGAAATACTGCTAATGATGTGTTTATTTCAATGGCGCTAATTATGCGAGAGTCTAATAAAAAGTTATTGTCTCACTTTTAACCTCATTTGTATTCCGGATTTAAATTTAACTACGGACGGAATACATTTAGTTAGTGGTTGTGATAAGACGCATTTCAAATAGATAAAATTCTTATTTCAATGGTAATATTTTTAATGCTATTTTAGTATTCGATGTATGAAAGTAATTTTAAAAGTTATTTAATCCATCGACTATTTTAAAAGTTCGTTCTCGAATAAGTTATTTCAACAATACAGGTAAAAGAAATTGAAATAGAAGACTCGAGCATTTTTTTCCCATTATAACATCTGTCATTGAGAAAATATTATGGTTTTAATTTAAAATTCTACTTTTTAACAGTATTAATATTGTGAAATCAATGCATTTAAATTAGTAACTTATGATACTCACATTTCGCTGACATTTTCGATGAAATAAAATTACGGTGAAAATTACCATTTTTTAATCAACTGAATTTACTGCGTATACTTTTTTAATAAACAAATGCGTTTAACTACTCTACTCTGCACACAATTTATTATTACTGTATAGTGTGTATTAATGGAATATAGAGAGATTTTTAATTTTATGTAACATGAATAAAATAGTTTATTAATTATTGTATATTTCTGTTCTACGTTATTTATTGTAGCTAAATCGCATGGAAAAAGTATGAAATTGTTAATGAATACATAAATAGTATAATAAATGTATTCTTTGCACTCAATGGTAGAAGAAAATATTTAGGTCATACACAAAACATTTTTCAAAGTGAAAATGATATAATCATATATGGCAAATGGTGATACATGGTACGGTGAGAATCGCGATTACGTGTAAATCTGAATTATTCTGGCAAATTCGATGTAATTTAATTTATTGATCAATAAAAATGTGAAATAAATAATGATATCAACCAAATTTAGAGCAGTAGAAATATTTTGTTGTGAAATACCGAATTACATGTGTGGCATATAGAGCTTATATTTAAAAAACGTAATCAATAAATGAATTTAATGTGTTTTGTTCGAGATCGATTATAGCGATGTTTGAAATCCTTCATGAAAATCGTACTGTTCACATAAATGATATTAAAGTGTTTTGTTTTTAGTAGAACTTCATGCTCTAGTCGTTTTCCGGTCGTTTTTAAATTACTGAAAAATTCAAAAGATAGAATCGTTAATGTACCGTTTGTATTTTATATCCAATCGATTGGAAATAGAATCTAAAATAAAATGAAACGGTTTTACCTTCGGATAATCTTCTTTGTTAAGCTATCTGTTTTCTTCTTTTTCAAAACTTATTGACAATATGTGTTCCCGTCAGTTTTTTCCTCTTTTTACGGGTTCCCATTATTCATCTTTGAAGACCCAAATGCTCAGAGACCAGACTGTAAATTACTATGCTACCCTCGTATGCAAAATAGGACATTTCAGGTACATAACATAATATAAAATATTACGCTACTAGAGCCTATCCTCTTTTCGATTCGGGTTAAAGGTTCACTTCAAGTCGGTTGACGATTTCTAATACACTAACCTAAAACGTATTATCTACTGTTCAAAAATATGTTATTAAAGAAGTTTGATCTTTTCCGTCTGAGAGAAATGTATATTTTAATACAGCTCGTGCTAGCTTTACTTCTTGATGTATGGTAAAGAATCGAGTGAAAGTATTTTTTGTCATGAAATATTGAAATTCTATGCTTGTTGATAATCGGAACCTTGACTCTCGTATTTCACGGTAGATGTATAAATAAATAAATGTACGTGCGAACGTGAAAAATAAAAAAATGAAACTGATCATATTATGACAAATGGAAATGCACCGTTTAATGCTTTAGATTGACGTAAGTTCAATGTATTATGGTGGTTTTATTATTTCTAAGTGAGCTTTTTCTTATAGTGTACATTTAAATTAGCATCTGAACGATTCATGACCAAGAATTGGCACATTAAAATACCTTGTAAACATGGATAAAAAATATTCATGATCGTTAAACATTGTACTTTTAAAATGGCTCCCAAGGACAATTAATGTTATCAAGTTAAAGTTATGTCCTGTTTAGATTTTAAATATAATGATATTTAAAATAATTCCAACCAATCTGTACGTTTTTGAACAGTATGAAACTATTTAATCGTTATTTTATGCAGATTGTCTAAATATGTTAGTAATGATCATCATGTTAATATTTCTTCAATTTATAAATAGTAATTCAGTATATTTTATTTATATAATTGTAAATTATATTTCTAGAAATCCAAAAAATTCTACAGTTTTTCCAGTTATATCAATTACAATGATTATTACTTTTATAAATAGTTGAGTCAATCCAATTATACTTCATTTAATTGTGAATTTTCAGACCTGATTCAATAGGCGTGTGTTTTAATATCAATGAATTTTATTGATCCTGATTTTGGTACCGGTAAAATATTATGTATTCATGTTTTTCAGTATTAATGCATAAACAAACGGAAAACAATGTAATTAACTACACGTCTTACTCACGTACGACAAGAACTTGATTGAAAACACACACACACACACACACACACACACACACACACACACACACACACACACACACACACACACACACACACACACACACATACGGCGTTAGTTACGTTTGAATACATTTTAATAATAATATTGTATTTAGTTTATTCTATTTCAGATAAAAAACGTCACGTGTTCCTTGAGTTGCTCAATATTTTTGATTGACAAATACTATATATCAATAAAAAATATCAAATCATCCCGTGGGGGGTAATTGTTGCTTATTCGGGTGCACAATAACGCGTATATGTAGATAAGTTGCTTTTAAACTGTGCACCGTGACTGTCCAAAAATTATTTACAGCTTATTGTTATTATAGTTTATTAATTTCAATTCGAATCCCATAAAAACAATTTGTATAATCGCAAATTCCAATTATTCGGACCGTGTAAACACAGATAACACGGCGTGAACGACTTTCTGCTGCGATCGGCATTTGTTCCAATGATATTATTTAAATTATTCATGAAATTGAATTTACGTCGATTTTCGTTTTTGTTTCTCTTGGTATGAATAGTGTGGTTAATTTGCTCTGAAAATGGGCACCACTAGGGCACTAGAAAATATGTTTGGCGACCGCTGTTGTAAAGATGTTTGCATGCAAGTATTTACTTGTAGATACAAACTAATTTCATTGATCTTATTTTGAAAACCGAACGTTTTTCACATTTTTTCAACGACACGTATAGACCCATATCGCAGCAACAACAACAGCAGCCGCAGCCGCTGGCCGTTTCCGACGTATTTTATTCGAACGGGTACTCGTCGCGATAGAATAATTTGTAAATCGTTGTTCGTTCATCGACGACCGTGCGAACACGCGGCTTTTCTTCTGAATAATACCTCGGAGTCGGATAAATTTCGTCTCGAGAGCGCTGGCGCCCGCGCGCGCGTCACTTAGTGGCCGAGGGCATGGGAATTCTCACCAGCGGCGCCGCGGACTTTGGTGCGCGAGTGCTCGCACACCGCCGTCGTACCGTCGCGTTTTACCGAAACGCGGATGGAAACATTGTTAACATAATAACGATAATAATAATAATAACAATTATGATAAGAATGCTATCATATTCGCGTTCTGTGAATATCAATCGCGCCGCCGAGTAAAATCAACCGTCATGACGACACGACGTCTCGTACGTAAATACCACTGTCAGCGCGTAGGAAATTATTTCGCGAACATTTATCTTTTTTTTTTTTTTATACAATTTTTTTTCTCCGTCGTTGAGGTCTCGGCCGAAAATCTAAATCACATTCGACAGTCGAATAATACATACGTATAATGTATAGTACGTTATACGTCAAACCCCTTCAAAACCTATAATGTTCGTGTCGGCGACATTATATTGTGTGTGTTCGCATCCTACGCGATCGGTACTTTATAATAATATGTAATAACAATGCACGGCGCCAATGGTTTTTTTTTTTTTTTTTTTAATCGCTTTCAATTGATTGTCGAGTTACGAAAATGTAGACGTTAAGGGGGACGACGGATTACACGCCACACGCGTGTTGCACGGTTGACGACGGGTGACGACTGTCATAAGCAGCGGTGCCCGACCAGTGGTACGGAACGACACTTCGGGTCGTACACAGCGGTGTTAAAAAAGCAAAACTAAGATTTTGTTGTTTTTGTTACTTACATATGTATATATATATATATATTTTTTTTTTATAGTTTATACGCGTATAATAAAATTCAAGTACATAAATTAACGATGTGAAAACAATATTAATTTTCACTTCGTTTTTCTAGCTCCTATAATCAGTGTTGGGATTAGATAAATACTTTTTTACCTAGATAAAGATAAAGATAGTATGACAAAAAACTATCTAGATAAAGATAAAAGATAACTAAATCAAAATTTATCTAGATAAAGATAAAAGATAAATACTTTTTATCTAGATAAAAAAATAGATAATTTTTTTTAATTTCTACTTTAAAACAGGGTCATCATTTCAATATTTTCTAGGGTAGGGGCGTAGGGCATAATGTTGAGACGTAAGTATAAAACTACCCTTCACTTCTTAGGCATCCAACCAGTGACGCCACTAGCACTAAATTTTAGGGAGGGATATTTTTGTCTATGGTCCTATCTCAGTATTATGCCACAGGTAAAATATTTATTTTTTTTTTGGTGGGGAGAAAATATTATCGTGAAAAAACTATATAACACGACTCTTCACAATCATTTTGAACCTTAACAACAATTTTAGTATGTATTTAAATTTGTATAAGTAGATATACAATATTTTTATTAGGTAAAATACATATAATATAATTTATATCATTAATTTTTTCATTAATTTAATGTTGACGACGGTTGACGTCAACACAACATAACAATGAACTGTAGGTTTACTCTATATTTGAGCACCTAACAAGTTCCAGGCCCCTAGCAAAAAGATAAATAATGAATAATACCTTATAGCCAATAGGTATATAGTATTATTAGGAACATACAATTTTTTACTCAGATGACTTAAAAAGTCAAATTTAAAGTATTAATTATCAAAAAAATTAATTGACAATAAAAACGAATA
Source organism: Therioaphis trifolii (assembly GCA_027580255.1). Taxonomy (NCBI): domain Eukaryota; kingdom Metazoa; phylum Arthropoda; class Insecta; order Hemiptera; family Aphididae; genus Therioaphis; species Therioaphis trifolii. The sequence goes on along the minus strand of CM050407.1, from coordinate 34,111,075 downwards.
TGTATTTTTTTTTTTTTTCGTATAGAGAATTAGAGACTAATAATTTATCTAGATAAATTTATCTAGATGGATGAAATTTTTATCTTAGATAATCTTTTAGATAAAATGAAATTATTTATCTAGATAAGATAAAAGATAACTAAATAATTATCTAGATAATTTATCTAGATAAATTTATCTAGATAAGTCCCAACACTGCCTATAATTTAGTTTTTAGAATCATATATTTCGTATGTCTATTGATCATAAAAACGCCTATAGTGTCTGTTGGTACTCGGAAATATAAAAGTTAGAAACCGCAGGAGTAGAGTACTTAACGCAAAGTCGGCTTCCAGGACATGGCTCGATCGGTTCCAAAACGATTTCGTTATTTGACATTGATTCGCAACGATTATCGACATCGGTTGAAAAACGAGCGGGAATTTCATCACGATCAAAGAAAACACGTAGCTCGAGGTGTAAAACTCGAACAGCACCTAAAGTGAGTCAGATCGATTTCGAACGTGTCAATATTTTACGACCCATTTGCAACAATACGCGAGGTTTTTTTTCTTTTTTTTTTTATTACAGTAGTGGGAAGAAATTCGGTTCGGGGTCACCAATTCACGTGGCGCACCGGGTTTTCGAATCAATTTTTTCCCGATATTGCAAAATAATGGTTTCATTTTGGTGTTGACAAAGTCGGGATGCCAACTTTCCTTACGCGTCTAGTGAATCTTATCTTCTGCGTTTGACTCGGGGGAACACGTTTTTTTTTCGTCATTAAACATTGTGTTTCTGTACGTATTGTGTTTTACAATAGTACGTTATTATGATTTTTCGATAGACATTTTAGACTGGTCTTGCTTGTGGTTTTTTGTTCCACGTCAGACGAAATAACCCCAAGTTTTTATATATGTGCCATTGTAATATCGTTTCGTTTGTTTCTTATAAAATACTTTTGGTTGAAAACGGTTTGAAAAAAAAAAAATGTTTTTTTTAATACGTTCGAATAAAATAAAACCATATGGGAAGCGCATATGTCAGCAGATTTACAAGTTATAAAATAAAAATTGTTCGTCAATGTGCATTTTTCACTCGATGTTTTGTCGACGATTGTTTTTTTTAATTCAATTTTCCCTCTAGAAAACTCATCGAACACATGTTGTATTAATTATAATTCGTTCGACAAAAATTAGATTTGTTTTTAAAATATATTACTAATTTAAAATTTTTGATCATATCATATTATTATTAAATGATACTATTTGCAACGTGGTTTTTAAATGCCGTGAATCACCATTTTTAAAATTCACAGTTCCAGGAGTAAAGTCCAAAAAAAGGTTTATTATCGTTATTTTTTAAATAATTTTCCTTGAACTCAAAATACTTGAGTCACGTTTTTACCTAATGATAAATAATTTTTAAAACTTTTGTTTATGGACGTGGTTGAATTTGTACGAATGAACCATAAACCATAATCGTGTATTTATTTTTCAATGAAAATAGAAATAATGTGTTTTTGAAATATCGAATATTACGTAATTTTAAAAATGCATTAAAGTAATAAAACGAATTTACGAGGGTATTGAATTTGGCATGAAGCCAATAAACATCGTTAGGCAACCACCGATGGTTATACTTGTACAATTAATTATATTTATCAAACAACAATATTATTGTACGTTGTACGATGTGTATGAAGTATACATACATACATACATACATACATACATATATATATATATATATATATATATATATATATATATATATATATATATATATATATATATATATATATATATATATAACGTACACTCAATATGATGCAAATTATTTTCAAACTGTAAAGACTACCGTGAAGCTATATGTAATAAACATCATGAGTGTACTTCAAAAAATAGAAATCGTATTCTACTACAATATTAGTATCTGTTGATCTGATTGTGGAGTGCGTGAATTCTAATGAATTCGTCTATCGTATGACGTCGGTCAACGATAAATAGTAACTGGTATTAATCACTGCGTCCGAGCACATAAAATCTTTTGCGCATACATTTATATCGCTAGGCGTTGCGAGTGTGTTATCAACCGTGGAATACGTTCTAATGCCTCCTAAATTTGAGTACGTCCAAGCTCGCATCGTCTATTACTCATAAACAAATGAGGATAAATTTAACATAATAAATATGGATATAAATGGTAGGTACGTGAATGATTATTTCTCTAACTGGCTCATTCAGACACGATCCGCGTCGAATAAATATTTTCAGATTATAAACGAGTTACGAGTTGGAACACATTGTTGTTGTGCACCGAGGATGAGAGAGAAAAAGAAAGGTGGGAAGAGAGAGGGAGAAAAAGATTTTATAAAAATCTATTCACTGTGCAGCTTTTGATGTAATACTACTGGTTACTGTTATTCATACTACGTAGGTTCGACCCCGAGATTGGTACAATGGCTTTTTCGGTCCGAGAATACGGCAGCGCAGTCTTACATCTGTTTTTAAGTAAAAACATTCACATTGTGTACAAAGCGATAATTAAATTAAGAAAATTCCGCAGTGTTGTGAAATACGATTTTAATCTCGTCGCAAGAGACCGCGATGGGAGTCTTTGTACGCGTCTCACGCATAATATAAACATAATACTGTTTTCCTTATTTAAAAAAAAAAAAAAAAAAAACAAAAAAACGGGTCTCAGGTCACAATATTATTATTATTATTATTATTATTATTTTTTTTTTATTATGTTTAAAACGTTGCACTACTTGGTGTGTAGATACATGACATGTAGAAAATTATTGTAAAGTGTTGTATAGCGAACGATAATATTATTGTTAAAATTTCATGTAGGATATTTTCGTATATATATTTTTTGAAAACTGTTATTAATGGTAGTGAAAAAAAATGATTGTAACTTGTTTGTGAAAAAAAAACAAAGTTAAATAATGTTCGTATACTATAATGATAGTCTGACATTCACACTTTTTGAAGGGTGAGTATCAATTGTACTGGGTACGTTGCACATGAAAATATAACAGTTGAAAAAATAAAAAATAATAATGATTCTAAAAACAGTTTTACTGTAATGATTTTTAAATTTTCATGATTCCGAAATCTTTACTGTCAGGTGTCAATACATTTTCAAATTAATATTTTCCCCGATTCTCATAAAATTACCAATGATTCTCATTTCATTGTTCGTTAATATAAACGTAACAATATCCTACATAAATCTATCCGTTTTTAAGTTGTAGAAATCATTTTGATAAAAACATTAAATTTACTATACACATATTCATAGCTTTCCTAAGAAATTCATTTGCTTAAAAATAAAATGGTACAGTTTTCATCACTCACAGTGAGCCAAATATACCGACTCCCTCAATGAAAAAGTAAGTAACTCAAATTTCATCATTTTTCAGTAGAGCTATATTATAAGGTTTAACTTAAATTACTATCGGTTTTTAACTGTTTCATATCAAATTTTTATATGAACTTTGGTTGTTCGATTGAATATAATATTATCACCATAATTTTTTGGTTTTTTAACTTCCACAGTACAATGTATGATGAAAAATAAACTTAAGTTACATCTTTTTTCTTGGGAAAAATCATTTATTATAAAGAAGTAATTCGAGTTACTTTCTTAATCTTGGGTAAATATAGATAAGTAATAAAAATAAAAGATTTTCAAATAAAACTTTTTTATTGTAATTTAGCAACAAGAATATTATAATAAACCAAACTATAAAAGTAGAAAAATGTATTGTCATTATGTTCTAATTCACATTATCAGTGGATAACTGTTTATAATAGTAATAAAAATAGAAAAACTGATCATAATGGCATAATATTAATTATTAACCACGTTTAGTTAAAGAAATAAAAAAAATTGCTTTGTACACCTTTCTTAGGCAAATAATTTTAAAAAAAATATGATTAAAAATAAAATAACCAATCACTTAGTAAATGAAAAAATATTTTGAACACTGTTTATAATAAAAAAAAAAATAGAAAAACTGATTATAATAATAATGATATTATACTAGAAAATATTATACTGTTTATAATAATAAAAAAAAAAAAAATAGAAAAACTTAACAATAGTAATAATAAAAAATTATTCAATACTTAATGATCTATAAAAATGATGATACACTGATGGTATGAGTCCACTATCACATAAAGACAATAAATCTTTAAGTTTAAGTTTATCTATTGGAATTTGTCCTTTATATGCTAATGTTGGTATAAAGTGTTGTTGATCATGGCATCTTTCTTTGTTTTTCTTTGCAGCTAATATGTCAAGAGTAATAAAGTCTATTGTACTAAGGTTATACTTAATTTCTATCAAAAACGGTCTTTCGTGCAATATTGATATCTCTTTCACATGATTCCATTTTATTAAATCTTTGTTTGTAGATGTTTTCCAATTGAACTGTTCATTTTCCACTAAACATTTGAAATCTAAAAATTCATTATTTAACATTTGAATAACCAAATAAGGTTCTTTAGTGACTTTAGCACTTTGTACTAAAGTCACCCACTGCATTGGCAGATAAATTACTTTTCCCTTTTTAGCACATTCGATTGTTGCATTAACAAATAATTTAATTAAAATATCATCAGTTATAATTTATTACTACTATGCACTGGAATTTCATGTTATTTTTTCAGTCCGGTGTTTATAAAATAGGTAATAATAATAATATTAATATGTATTATAAAATCGAATAACTTACTTTTTTGTAGGCCATGATTGATAATAAAAACACTATAATAATAATTATTAGTATTATTAATTGTATATTGTAATATTATTACTGACGTCTGACACTAAACAGTCAAGTTTATTGAGTTTATGTATGTATATCATTATGTATGCTATCATTAAACACTATAAATACAATAATCAAAATAAATAATAAATTATTGTTGTATTTCAAAATACAAAAATGAGTTACTTCCTTTATCTCGGGGAATTTTGATTTAAAAATAGAAGTAACTTAAGATACGTCTTTCTTCGCCGGAAAATTTATCACGAGAGATTATAAATATATTTTAATATTATGATTTCTAACCTCTTTGGAGTAGTAAAGTTACTGCCGTTTTCGCGGGAGGGACAGAACATATTCCTTTATAACATTTCAACAAAAAGTGAAAAATGATAAAATTCGAGTTACTTTTCTTTTCTTTGGAGGAGTCGATACTATTATCGGCCAAATCTGTGATTATGATATTGACTTAAATAGCGCTTACATAAAACAATACGCAATGTATTATGCCAATCAAATATACATTTTTCTTGCGATATGGCTAAAATCTTTTTGTGGAATATCAATATCTATTATAAAACTATAAAAAAATGTATCATAAAAAGAAAATATTTACTTTTTCTTCAATATTACAGAACATAATTTGTTTAGTTAATCGTAATTTGAATGAGTTATTATATTGAACATACATCTGAGTAATTATAACTTTGAAAAGTTAGAATGAGAAATGTCACTTGAAAGGTAACTATTCAATGAGTCATACACTTAAAAAGTATAATATATATATTTTTTTAATTCATTATTTTACTTAAAAGTTTTAATTTCAACAAAAAACGTCGTATTTCCGCTATTTCACTACTCAGCTGTAAAGTAATATTTTTAAATATATGATAGAGTAATGTATAATTTTTATTTTGTTTGACAAAGTTAAATAAAATTCTAAAAGCAAAATTAATTTCTCAATATTTATTTACAGAAAAATCACTTTAAATTATTAAATAATTGGTACATGGATCCGTGATCCATTTAATGTCTATAATAATGTATAAAATAGGTACATTCTAAAAATACCGATCTAAATACTTAGTTTTTATTTGGGAGTAGTTTAAGTTAATGTAAAATATGTATTTTTCCGTGAAATTTATTTTTATTTAACATTCTACCGGTGAATGTAGATATTTATATACTATTGTTGTACCTAATCGATTTCATTGTGGTCTTAAATATTTTGTGTATTTTTCACAATTATGTTAAAATTGATTCATCAATTGCTTTATATATAACTTTACATAATGTGAAATTCAAACTATTTTGTATTAGGTTTAATTAGACTTGGGTAATTAATAGATTAATCAATAAAATTCATATATATTTTTATAATTGTTATTAATATTACTTTTTGTTGACTAATAGTATATTATTATTTCTTTTTATTCTTTATACATCATTTAGTTGTACGTTTCTGAGTTTTCTACTAATTTTTAAAATACTATACAGAAATTGCTGAGCGTAATAATTCTTTTCTTTTTAGCCGCACTACTAAGTTAAGTTCTCATACGCTTCGAGTTGAAATTGAACGTTGCAATAAGATCATTGCGTATTAATAATTTAAATATTCTTAGGGTCTCGTTTTACAATAGGAATCCTTGTCCGGACTTCAAAGGAAAAAGTATCGCGACTGAAATACCTTCTCTTAGATCCAAAGCTCAAGAACACAAAAAAAAAAAACTCAACTACAGAATACTGACGTTGGAAACACATTGCACTGCTTACGTTTACCGCCGGCTATGGAATTATGAAAGTTTTCTGAAGCTAGTAGGTGAGGTAAGGGATGGTGAGCGTATCGGCCGTACCCCCTTGAATCTCGTGTCTGAAAATCGCCCTGCTCTGTGAAAGCTATAGTCGATGTCATGGGGCGGACCCTTGTTCGGTAAAACAATGGACTTAAAATTTTCATTTGTCTGGTTTGACGAAGGTATACTGTACACCACTACACCACCTGTGCATAATATGCCGATATTATATCGTTTTAGTTTTATTATTATTATTATCACTATACACGCCATGCCAGCCCGATTAGTTTTGATTTATAATTCATAGTGATTTGATTATTTTGTTATTTTGTGTGACATCTGATCTTTTTTTTTTACAAAATTCTTGTTGGCACCCTCGATAACCAAATTATTCATCCTGACACGTAACGTTCAGATACATACTACTCGTATTATGTGTGTACACAATAACAGCTGTTGTTAGTTTCTTTTTATATGTACATAACATAATATATAATATTTTGATTAACATTTTGGCAACCCTTTTCTGTACTTTTTTGTAATCTCTCTATTATTTTTTATGTATTTTTTCTAGTAATTTCCTGAATGTTTACCCAACATATTGGAAATTATTTTGTATCGATAAATAAAAAAATTAAAATCATTTTAAGCTATTGATTTTATTCCATTGCACTCTAGGTCAAAAACGAATAAAAAAAAAAAAATCATTTTATTATTCCGTAAAGTCAAATGAAAAAACAAATGATCTGCTCATTACATTTTCACACAAAATGATTCTCATGACCATGAATTTGTTTTGCGTTATAACCGTTGTGATAAGCTAATTTGCGGATAGGTCTATGAATAAAATATGATAACTAATATTTACCATGTTCGATGGCAGTCTTAATCCGTCTAGGATGATTTCCAGATTATTACGTTTGTGGCAGTCTTACTGTAGCGTAGCCAAATTAAAATCAATTGAATATTTGATTCTCGTGACATCAATAACGATAAATCGGTTGAAATTTATTATTCAAAATATTGGGTAACATATGAAATAATGAGTTTAGCAGGTCCATTGAAAACGTGCGATGAGACATCAATCGTAATTAATAATATTTGAAATTTATAAAAAAAAAACCAAGAAATAATAAACAATTCCTCGTTCATCTCGATGATGAGTATTTTATGTGTTGGATCACATTTTAACTTAGTTTTTCAAGGTGTTATCGAAGTATAGCCTGAAGAGTGGCGCTAATGGTGTGCTAATTGTTTTCCTGTCAGTTCATGTGTGGCGGTTACGTTTTGGTCATCAACAGCACATTTTTCATGGAAATAATGAAATGGGTCTGAAAATGGGATGGTTTTCGTTTTACGTTATTTCATTAGCGATATGTTCACATTTTATTGAGATAATTCCTTTTTTAAACTCTCGTTTGATCACGTGTAGGAACCGAAAAGGTGAGCTGATATTGTTGAAGATACGAATTCGGTTACAGAACTCATAAAGAATTACTATGATCTTTGAGTACTTGAAACAGTTTGCGAGTTACAGAAACTGTTTTCAATTGTTTGGATAGTATAGTATTAAGTTATTTCACTAAATATTTATTTAATTATAGATACGGGTCAATAATTTGTTATATTTATCGAGCAGGAAAAAGACGAAGCTCAATTCTCGAAGATAATTAAAACTTGTATTGATTGTTGGAATACAAATTTTAGAAATAATATTTTTCTTTATTTCAGTCTATTCTTTCTTTGTATTTATTTTTACAAGAATTTTAGTGTTGGTATGTCAGAGTATTACATATTTTGGTTTTTTTTTTTTTTTTAGGTGTACGCTCAGGTTCCAAACGTAAAGTAATTTTGAAGCGTGATTTGACCGATAAAGCACACCGAAGTAAGTACAATCGACGATTTAAATTATTCATGCATAATTAGTTGTAGAAAAAACTATTACACTGCTGTCGGTTCTTTAAAATTTTAACACATTGGTGTTTGTTTTATTTAAACAATATTGTAAGTATTACATGTGAAAATAATACCTAGGGGAATATACTATGTAAATCGATTTAAAATATAATAGCTACTGACAATTTTATTTCAATCACATCTTAGAGGAAATTTTATTGCTTTTTGATTTAATATATACAATTATATACGTTTTCAACAATGAATGAATAATACAAATATCAATTTCGTTAGAATAATTTTAACATTTTTATATTTAAATGATCAATATTGTTGTAATAATTTTGACATGGTTAATGAGAAAATAAATACAAATTATATACAATTAGTACAAATGTATAGATAAAATATTGAAATAATGAAGTATTGAAACAAGGTGAGTGAGTAAAATGCAAAAGCTCTAAAGCCCTAACAGAAATATATGTATAAAGAAGGTAGTTGGTAGATGGAAATTGTTACCGTAAACTCCTACCATGGAACATATTTTCAGTTTTATTTATATTTTTTTAAGGATTTATGACTAACTGTTTTTTTAGAATTGGAAAAAATAATTGCTTTTAGGAAAGTACTCTTAAAGATTTATAAAATATATTATATACAACCTTCTTGACATCAAATATTGAGATTAAATGTTTTTTTTATTGTACTTTTGCGGTGATGTATTTTGTATTTATTAATTTTAAAAGAAACTAACTTGCTAAATGTATAAATTTTGTACTGTTTTAAGTGTAAGTTAAAGTGTTATGGTTGAGCTCAGAATTAATGCATTACACGCATAATGAATGCGATTTCCCTTTTTCTTTCAATTGAAAAATACATTATAGATTCTGATGAAATTATTTTTATATATTTACGGGTGAAATTCTAATTTTAACTAAAAATTACAGTGTAAATCACAATAAAAACAGAAAAAAAACAAAAATAGTTTATATTTTATTTAAGCTTAAGTATTAACATGTAATATTTCTATTAATTATTTATCCTATTTCCATTTTACGTAATCTGATCGATTGTTTAATTTATTCTAAAGGTATATTTCCACTCATCTTACTGAATATTGACCTTCTTTAATTTTGTTTTTATTCTTTAATAAACTACCTATTTCTCATTTATACATTTTATTATTTTTCATTTCTTTATAATTGTGTATATATATATATATATATATATATATATCAAGTAGGATGATCTTTAATAAATATTTATTGATTTAATAGTTAATAATACATCCAGAATCCTGATAGATATTAATAATACAGCTAAAATCTAGATTAAATGTTATGCTATCTATTTTAATCAACTTCAAAACTTATAATGATGTAATATGAACCCTGATTCATAATATCTCGAGTACAATATCTATTTTTGAATTATGTTTATGATTAATACGACTTGCATTAGTCTCTGTAAATTTGTGGAGGAAATGCTGTTGATGATATCGTATGAAATAAGTAATCCAATAATTAAAAGTTATTTAAAAGAAAAACAGTAACTACGTTCCATTTATACATTTGAATTTTTTCGAAAAAAATTGTCCATATCATTAAATAGTAATTGAAAACCCCGAAAAAATGATGGTGCGGTAATTTTGCCCTTCATCAATTCACTTCTTGGACAATTTATTGTTGGTGCATGCATATAGTGCTTTAGGTACCTCGACTATTTCAACGTTCAAGTCATATAGCGTTCGATAGTTTTTATGTGGTACAACTTTATATTTTAAATTAATATTAACTAATTACATTCAAAAAATGATTTGCTACATTTTAAACTTGATATAATGAATGTTTTATCCAGCTTCGCTCAGAATCTAAAGCTAAGAAACTAAATAAAATTGGAAAAAAATATAATATTCATAATTTATTTTTGACGATATTCCAGTCCATTTTAAAAAAAGGTCTGTATTATATAAAAAATAAAAATGTGAAAATTGGATTAAAATGGACGTAAAAATGTACAAGTTAATTTGAAAAGATTTAATGAATTTATACTTTATCTTCAAGTACTTATAAACATTTTTACGACTAGGGTAAGTTTATTAAAAAATAATGAACTAATTCCCTAATTGTCTTTGTGGGTTTTTTTACAAATCTTTTTATCTTATACATAAATATTTACACATACTTATGATTATGCACTAATGAATTTACAAATACTTGTAAATAATATTAAATGATGTATAAAAAATGCATACATACATACTTGAAATTATGAATTTACACTACTTTACGTTGTAAGTATGTATATATTTTAATTAAGCATTCAGAAATGTATTCAAAAGTTTAATATTCTCAACGAACGAATAGAGTGGTTGACACTTCACATTATACTAATTGGCCTCTAGAATCATTGTCTGCAGTACTCGAGAGATAGTTGTTTTTATTATTATTATTAATTTTTAAGTAAACGAAAAATCGATCTTTTTTTTTTTTGATAAATACTTATCGAAACCGAGGTAACAGAGAAAAACTTTTTGGAATTTTTTTAGACGACTGTAACAATTGAACATAGTCAAAGTATACTGCTGTTACACTGATTGAACAGATTTCGACTATATTAGGCACATCGAAAAGATAAAATAAAATGAAGACGAGAAATGAGTAAAAAAATACCTCGCTTAATTTGTTAGCATAGACAGTTTGACAAGATTCTCGGTCGTTAAAAAACGGTGTGCCGTTTACGCTTAAAAGTTTTCTTTCTTTCTTTTTATTTTTTTATTTTAAGCTGTCAAAGATAACTATAATGACAAACGCTCGCGATCCTTTTATTTATTTTTTGCTCTCCTTACTTATTTTTAGCTCGGGGATTCGGCATGCGAGTCGTGGGAGGCAAAATCGGCCCCGACGGACAAATGTTCGCGTCGATCGTGTGGACCGTCCCGGGTGGTCCAGCCGAGAAGTCCGGTCTTCAGCAAGGTGACAAGGTGAGAACCCCACGTTTTTGTTATTTCGGGCAATCGATCTAAAAACAAATCGTTGTTACACTGATCAGGTACTGGAGTGGGCCGGCGTGCCGTTGGCCAATCGCAGTTTCGAAGAGGTGTGCAGCATTATCGACCGCTCGGGCGACGTGGTCGAGCTACTGGTGGAACAAGGATACGAACTGTGAGTCGGTTTCCGTTATTTATTTTGATTAAAAAAAAAAATAATAATAAAAATTCGCGAATCGCACGCACCGAAGCGTGGTCAGCACCGTTGCGATTTTTACCGATCGAATTGCTTTCGAATGTTCGCAGAAGGATTTGTGATCTGCTCGACGAGCCCGGACCAATGACGTCGAGAAAAAACTCAGGCGAAGCTATGGGTTTGCAACTAGGTTAGATTTTTTTATTTTTTTTTATTTAGAGTTGCCACCCCATCCTCTTCTTACTCCTCTCTCTCTCTCTCTCTCTCTCTCTCTCTCTCTCTCTCTCTCTCTCTCTCTCTCTCTCTCTCTCTCTATCTTTCTATCTTTCTCTATCCCCTTCTCTTAATATACTAAAAACAATTTCGATCAGCTAGGTACAACGTAATAACGATGAACGGCAGAATACCATCAGCGTTTAACGATTTAGTGTATTGCACTCGAATGCGCTATAAATTATTTTTTGTTTCCTAAAAACATATCCCAAAATGTGAAAGGCCGGAGGATGATAATGAAAACACCGACGTAGTGCGGCAAAGTCATCTTAATGAGATTGTAGTATTATTATATTCGTGGAACCGATGATGCTGAAGCGCAAAACATTCCTGATTGCAGAATTTACGGACGTAGTTTGTTACACCCACGATAAAATTACGCCCTCGCGATACCAACATTCATCGTTATTCATTATATATATATATATTTTTTTTTTTATTTATTTATTTATTTTTTTTTTTCATAAAACTTAACTTTGAAGATTTTGATTCTATATTTCGCAAAGCCGATAAAATGTAAAAAAAAAAGATCAAGTAGAATCAGTAACGAATTCTCGTTAAAAGAAAAAAAAAAGAGTATACATTTTATTTGTCTGATGAAAACAAGTCGTAAAACGTGTAAACAACACTACTTAGAATGAATGTAATGTTTATTGGTAAATAAGCAAAAAAAAAAAAAAAAATATATATATATATATATATATATATATATATATATATATATATATATATATATATATATGTATATATACATATACATATATATATATTATATATATGTGTATATTGTATATAAGAAAAAAAATCTTTAAATCGAAATTTCAGATGGTTCAGACTCTCCGGCGTCTCCGACGAGAAGAAAACTACCTAAGACTCCGGTATAGAATTTAAACATTAAAGGTGTATGTACAGTATAGTAGTTTCGATCCTTCAGAAATGTTATATCGTGAAAGGGTTCTTATTTTTTAGAATTGCAAACGTTATACTATAATCTCTATTGATATCCGAAACTGTCACATATCTATGAACCGTGTTTTCATTTTTTTTTTTTTTTTATCATTTTCAAGATCAATGTTATACATTAATATACTTAATATTATTATTTAGATATTCGTAGGGTATAAAATGATGAAGTTCGATACGTATAATATTATCGAAATATATCGTACGATCGAGTAATATTAACTCGTGGCCATCAATTGACTACATTATACTACGTTACTGCTTGTATTATAGTATAATCCATATTTCTGAAGGACGATGTTTTTTTTCCTGTATGTTGGTTTAAGTAGATAGTGCGTGCGTTTTGATTTGATTATGATTTTATTTCGTTATATATATTATATTTTGCCGGTATTATTTATGTAAATAGGCCAGTTTATATCTATTTTGATGTATAAAACGGTACTGATAATTGATTATCGTTAAATAAAACATAAAATAAATCAAATGGCTACTTCTCAAAGGCTGTGCTACGTCAGAACAATACTGTATCGAAACCCCTGAATTATCCTGAAGTCTCATTGCTATGGATGATATTTTATAATATTATTACTACTCTTTTATTTGTACGTAAGACTGATTTTTGAGTTGCGTTAGCTGTAAAAATAAAACCATTGGCGTATTGAACTAACCTACACACAGTAAATATGTCAATGGTATACGTATTTTATTATTTGTTACTTCGAATAAATACCTTAAGTGTTTTAAGATTTCATCAAAATTATATAATATACCTAACACTATTGTAAATATAATAAATATTTTACATAATTACTTGGGCAGATGGTTTGTTGAGAACCATCTGCTAGTATTAAATCATATTTCAAACAAATAACAATAAAAACTATTAACTATTGTTAGATTTACTTATTATTAAAATATGTCTGTTAAACAAGGGTAATTTATGTATACATATATTTATTAATTGTGTGTATTTGATATATTTTACTTATCTATATCTATTATTTCTGCTTAAGTATATGCATATATGTATGTAAATACATAAAAACATTTAATACATACATATATGTATACATATATGTATATATATATATATATATATATATATATATATATATATATATAAATATATATATATATATATATATAATACATAATACATTTACTATGTAAATAAGTCCATTAGTTATATAAGGTTACGTTAAGAAGAAAGGATCCGTCTATGTTATGTTCAAAATGCATTCCAGAGGGATTCTAAAACGCAAAAAAATTAATTTTTTCTATGATTTTGGATATTTTTACACAAATAAATGCAACACAATACTGCATAAAAATTTTAAAACAATCCACATTTAATTGTTGACAATAAACTTTAAAAACTTACAACTAGAGTTAAAGACTTCTAGGTTTTTTGTTGCAAAAATCGAAAATATAACTTCTTAATGACGTACCAATTATGAAACCTAATTATCTTAAAACTCAAAAAATATAAATTTAATATATTAAATTAAATATTGTATATTTTACACATTTGACAAATGACAAATTCATATTTGTCAATTATTCCCCCGGTAAAAGTTCAAAGATATTTTTTAAGAATATTTTCGAAATGTGTTGATATTAAGTATTATTTTCTGAATAATCACTAGGATACTATTTCTGATGTTACTTTAAAATATATCTAAATGACATATTTGTATTCTTAGAGGGTTACATATTTAATTTTATTTAGAAATTAATCAATGAAAACAAAGTAATTTTAAAAACTATTCATTCGCTTAGAATAAATTACAACAATAAATAGTAAAAAATGGTAGCTGTTGTAAAAATAAAAATGTAAAACTAATATAGTAACTAAATCTCATTAGTTATTATTTCTTAAATAACGTGACAATCTATTTTATTCATTATAAATTATTGTTATCATAATTTTGCTATCTTTTATTATATTTATATTAATATATAAATATAAACATTTATTTAAATTAAATATTTACATTTAAACATATATTTAAAATCAAATAAATTGACCATTATTCAACAACTTTTAAACCTACGCTTGAATTATAAAGATCTAGTTTACATACATAAAACAAAGTATAAAATAACAATAAATATTACAAAATAAAATCAAATAATAGTCATGAACTCGAACTAAAATAAATAATCATCTTAATGATGTAACAAAGTCAATATTCTAAATATTTATCGTAAAAATGTTTAGAAGCTTTTGGATATATAATAATAGAATTAAAAAAGTATAATACTGGTTGTAAGATTCATTAATAATAACTTGCATACAAATAAATTAGTTGAGGTGTATTTTATATTTTATAAAATATAAAATCGAATATTTTTTACCGAACAGCGTTCACGTATACATACCATTTATTCAAATATTTCCTATTTCTTTATCATATGAATTCGTTTTTCTTGAAATGTTTGAATTCAAAACAATTGGAAAAAAATGCGCTGTTTGAAAGCACTTTAAAAGTACGCAAATATTTTAAAATTAAATTACTATAACAGTTTCATGTTAGACGATCCATAATATGTTATTAAAAATAATAGTACAGCATTGCAAACCATTACTACTCAATAATCTAATACTCAAAGTGTGTAACTAAATTGTACTCGATTTCGTCATTGAGTGCATTAAACAAAAGAATAAATGGTAATTTTAAATATTCAGCGTTTATTTTTCTTTTATCGGCAAACAGAATCACTTTGGAGTGTGCATTTTCTCGGTTTTACTTAATATTCACAGTATTCTAATGAAGCAGTTCAATAAGATTTATTAGGAATAAATCAGTCTGCGATTCGCGCTTATCGTAAAAGTACTTTTCATACCTCACCATTGCTTCCACGACGGATCCCTTTTACTTTGTAAATAGGGAATTGATTATAATTTCATACAATCTTGTTTCTAAATGAAAATGCAATTAAATTTATAAACATAAAATAATCTATATATTATTATTTAAGATGTGTACATCTTATTCAGCCAACTGTTGTCCTTATAATACCTAGTTTATTGTAAACGAAATAATAGTTGGTACTACGTTAGTTTAGAATTATTATACGAAAGTTATTGGTTTTGTCAAACATAAAATATAGGAACACAATAAATACATATTAATTATTGCGAATCAATGTATTTTTATTACTCCATGGTGCATTATTATAACCATACATAGACAAGTTATGTTAAAATATATGTTTGTACAAAAAAAAAAATAATAATATTAATAATAATAAAAAATAAAATATACAACTTCTCAATAATGATGGATGACATTGTATTTGATACATTTGAACGGAATATTTGCAAGATAAAAATGTTTTCGGTGTTGAACTGCGCGGCCAACGACTATCCGGAGGACAACGAGGGCAGCCGACCCCTTTGTTAACTAATCATACATTTATTTTATAATATACACTAAAAAAAAAAAAAAAATGTTAAAAAAACGAATGTTAAGTGGTCCAAAGGACCGTTTATAGAATATACATATGTGTATGTATGTTTATATATATACATACACACACATATATACTTGATGTACTTGTATGTATGTGAGTTTCACCATTATTGGACACACCAAGCTCACTATTGAACATGTAAGTTTTTTTCCTATTTTTATAAATACATTGTCATTTACAACACTCGTGCGTATGTTTTTATATTATATACACGAGTATATTATATACATATACATGTATATAAATATACATGTATGTATATAAATGTGTACATGTTATATCGAGTTTGTTTTTTTTTTCTACATACTTCACTCAATACGAATATATCCACACCTTGCTTGTCACGCATCGAAGCAAATTATGACTAAAATTCTCGGTACGCGTTTAATATAATACTATAATATTACTCCTGCTGTTCTCAGATTTATTGGTCTCACCGTCGCGTAAACGGCGTATTGTCGTTTTCTGTGCGTGCTCTATTCGTTTGTTCGCGATAACTGTATTATTATTATTATTATTATTATTCGTTATTACTTATTACACTCGGAGTGTGCGACGAAACGCAGCGATAGTTTTTTTTTCCAACTATTTTCAGAAAAATAATTGACTTCACCGTCAAAACAACGGCCGTATCTTTGAGTTACAAAACGTTGCATCAGTCTCTCGTCCCGGAACGCATTATTTTAACGTGGTCGCAGGGGCACCGTTTGGGTGGTGGCTGGGTGTACATTGGCACCCCTATTTTTTTCTGTGTTCTATTGGCCTGCCACTTGCGAGCGCATAGCGCCGACACCAAGGTGAAACTTAAAATACATTAGGTACTTATTTAAATTGTAAACTTTTATATTGCTTTTTTTCGATTTTACGACGATATAATATGATCGCTAAATGATATAATATAATCAAATTGCGTCCCGAGTACGATCCGTGCAGCGATCAGTGATACAACGGTTCTCCCCGTCCGATCTAGCCGATCAACACGTCGGTCGTGCACGATGTCACCGTGAAAATTTTTCGGCCGCTTTGTTTCCGTCCACCGTACCATTAGACACGTTTTTTCCCCCGTCCCCGAGCAGAACAACGGCAATCCACCGTCGAAATAAATATACAAATCGACTGTAATAGTCATGGTTTGCTAAACTCCGTTATGCAACCATTCTTTGAACTATTTTTCAGCTTTTCGTCGTGTGCTTGACATGTAATGTATTTTTTCTCCACATACATACGATCAAAAAACTACATTTTTTTTTTTATCATCTTGCAGCTTGTGTTATTCAACTACCTATACACCTATTATGTATTATTATCACTACATCTGTACCGACATGATTACATTTACTATACGTATAGACCCGTTCGCCTTTGTGAATTTGTTTTTACGTACACACATTCACACCATTTGATATAGCTTGTATGGATCACACACACACATCAACAATACCTAATTATACAATTAGGCCCTACACTTATGATATACATTATGTTTTAAGATGCGATATGTTTGTAAAATATAAATACATTCTCAAATATTATTATTATTATTATTATTATTATTATTATGTTGTGTTGTTGGTTGTACGCCATTTATACATCATTATTATCTTTCGAAATCATCGGAAGATTGTTTTTTTTTTTTTTTTTATTATTCATTTGTTCATTTGTTTTTGATTTAAATATATTACATTATATTTTAGACACAGAATTCATGTAATACCAGTAATAGAATCGTCCGCATTTCAACCCCACCCACGACAGCCTTTGAATATTTATTTTACTTAGATCTATATGACGTACATACCTATATACATATACATTATACGCATATAGATATTATGTTTGTAAATTGAAAACATGTATACATACTTATTGATTACAAGTTTTAAGTACGTATACATAAACGCGTACCACTATCATTCGACTATCGTTAAATTGTTTTATTAAATTTTATTTATTTATTTTTATTATCTCGCTTACAGCATGCGTGCTTTTTCATTTTTTTTACCACCCATTATAATATTATTACGTATGTGTAAACATTTTATTGAAAAAAAAAGAAAGAAAGAAAAAGGAAAATCATCAATAAGTACATATTTTATCATTTCATTTTAATATAAATATTAAATACTAAATAGTCGTTCGACTATACAGTTTAGAATTAAGTTTATAGTGTTGGCAATGATTTCCTTTTTTCTTTTTTCTCTTTTTTTTTACTGCATGAAATGATGTATTTTATTCTTCTTACATCTAATAAACTAATCTATAGTTTTAATCAAACATTTTTTTCGACATTTAGTAAATATTATTGCCTAACGGTTTATTTTTTAAAATCAAATATAGTTACGTGATATTTATTATTATTATTATTATTATTATTATTATTATTATTATTGTTATTAGTATTCATATTGATATTTTACTACAGTGCACGTATTCTACTACATAGTCATGATCATACATTTTTTTTTTTCAAATTGATCTCATAACGTGTTTGTATTTTGAATTCGCGGAATTTTTTAGACGTCTGGTATGAATCAGTCGATCCCGGAAGATTCCGTTCGAGAAAGGAACATTATCGGCGGCATTCAAATGCAAGTCTGGTACAGAGACGGCAAAAATGAGTTGTCCATATCTGTTTTGGCAGCCAACGGTTTACAGATGAGAAACGACGCTGATTATGGTTCTTTGCCGGAAGCATACGTGCAAATAAAACTGCTGCCGTTCACGTAAATACCACACGATTTCTGTATTTTATCGTAACACACAATACATACACACATATTTTATTCCTCGGTACCGGTCGCTAACGACTGTCGAACGAACCTATAAAACCGCATCGACGTCTCAACTTATCCGTCGGTCACGCCGAAAACACATCGGTGCGATGATGCCGGAGAGAACGTCGGCCGGCACACGAGTATTTTGTCAAAATCGAATGATATCTCGTAAAATTATCTCGCAATAACGTACCTATTAGATAGACTCGCTTGTCCGGGCGTGCGTGCAAGTGCAGTGTATGAATTATTTCCACTGAGCTCGTGTGTATTCTACACGCGTCGTTTTATTATATAGACGGGAAAACACACACACACACACACAAACACACCACGTTGTTACGCCTATACATACGTTCCTGTAGAGATAGACGCGAAATTATTTGATTTCGTAAAACCCGTGGGTCAGCCGTACGCGTTCGCGAGTTTTGTGGATTTGGCTTTACGCAAACGTAACTAGGTGCTGCTGCGGTTAATTTGTCCAGAAAACAATAGTGGAATCGCTGCCGAACAAAAAAAAAAAAAAAAAATCGATTCGTGTTGTGAATAGCGGATGCATATACCTCTATCAATTATTCACGGTTTCTTTTGGTTTTTCA
This sequence comes from Therioaphis trifolii, assembly GCA_027580255.1. Classification (NCBI taxonomy): domain Eukaryota; kingdom Metazoa; phylum Arthropoda; class Insecta; order Hemiptera; family Aphididae; genus Therioaphis; species Therioaphis trifolii. The sequence continues at coordinate 34,091,353 of CM050407.1, read as the reverse complement.
GAACTCATTAATCACGACGTAAATAGTAAGCGAAAATATACGGCGTATAGAAAAACAACCACGCAAATTCGACGTGTATATAATGCGTTTTGAATTCATTATTAAATTGTGCACTGTAGTGTGCTGTGTGTGGAATATCGTTTCCGTAGACTAATCTGAATATATACATCTATGTACGTATAATACGTATTGTATACATGGTATACATTCATAAATAATTGGATTTTAACGTCTGCGCGCTTCTATATTTATCACGCCTATGGCGCCGATGTCCTTAGATGATTTTCGCTTATTTATCTACGGTATACGAACCGCCGACAGAATGAGTAAATAACAATAATAATAAGTAACAAAGAATATTTAATGTCTCAAAATATTTGTTATAAGTGTCACAGGTGTGTTTCTTGGGTCTAGTAAACCATAAGAAGAGGCCTGAGATCTAGATCGTGATAATCAATATTGAAAATATAAGTATTGTTATTGGTATAATAAAAGTTTGTGTACGCGATTCCTGTAACTATCCAACCATTGGTCACAGATTTTCACGAACCATACGTGAATGGTAAACAATGGGATTTTTCAATTTTGATTTTTTTTTATGACCACAAGACGATTCTTTGATGCTTCTGATAATCATAGTGAGGTTTTGAGCTTCCGTCTATAACAGATATGATCTAGCGAGTGTGAATATAATATTGTATTATCGAATATCCAGACATATCAACTCGCTTGTCATTAGAAGTTGGAAAATTGTTTTTACATAGTTTGTAATAATTAATTAGTGAAATAGAGAGATCTGTCGAAGACAGCGATGGTCCTTAATGGATAGGTAAGCTGAAAAGAAGAATACAAATCAATTTTTATCCATTCATTTGGAACATAAAATCTAAATCCATTTGACATAATGCATTATACGTGTTAGAATAAACGTGCGATTCATACATGTTCATATTGTTTATTTGAATGATTTATCTGGTGCTTTCGAATGGAGTTGCTCCTCCCCCAAAAAAACACAGTTTTGAAATTGTTCGAGTTGAGTTCCGAGTTTTTAAATATTTAATTTCGATTGCTTATAATATCGCAATACTATTAGTGATGTGAAGTACATGCATGAATATGGATAATTCGAGTATGCTAAGCGAAAAAAAAATACATTTATTACAGCACTAGATTTAAAAGACTAGAAACTAAATTCATGACTTGTTAAAAAATTAAAATTTTTAAATAAGAAGTATGATTTTAAATAAGTAAAATAAAATAAAATAAAACATTTTTAATTATAAGTAGGTACTTACTTTTATGACACAAATACAAAAAGTCCTAAACACTAATTTTGCGTTATTCACTAAACTGTAGTAAAAACATAAATAAGGAGGAACATGTTGTTTTTATTAGAACAATTATAGTTAGGACTGGACTTAATTGTTGTAATTACATTTATTTTGTGAGATTCAACTGTTACAGTACGTTATTTTTCCTGGGACTCAATCAGTATGCTTTTTTTAAGTTTTGGTACTCAATGCGAATTCCGTTAATTTATCGAAACAATAACTACCTACTTAAATTAAGTGATTTTATATATGTATGTTTGTTATTATGAGCTTTAAATTACAAAGTGATCTATGGGGATGCGAGAGCAAAACCAATTTTGATCTAGTATAATGTTGGCATCCACGAAACTTGAGTTCTATGTTTGAGCCTATGTTGGGATATGTGCAAAGTTGGGTGCGTGTGCACTGTGCGGGTACGCGATGACGTGAATTACTGCAGGTAATACAATTTTGGAGCATAGCGTAAACTGAACCGGTTTTGGTTGACACGTCGTATATTTTCTCGGTAGATCAATGAGATTCCCTCGACGAACAGAATACAGACTACAGTTTAGTAGTTGAAACGGCCTTCTCCCGTTTTCGCGTCTTCAGGTGGTTATTTCATTTTACGTAACTGATTTTCTGTTATCGATGCGACGTCGTTACTCATTACAAATCAGTAAGTGTCAAAACCGTTTTAACTCCACGTTTACATTCGTTCCAATACACACACTGTACACGTTTTGTTTTAATTGATTAATTAGTCTGCAAAATTATACATGGTCCGTCTATTTAACGACGAATGAATATTATTATGGTGGGGAAAAAAAACAGAAAATAATTACCATGCGAAAATCAAAAACGTATTTATTAATTAGGAGCGTATACACGTCGGCTTGAGTGGTAGGGTTAAAACATCCATCAAAATTCAATAAAAACTAATTTAAAAAATGACATTTTTCAAAAAAGTGCTTTTTAAATATTCGAAACCATTAAAATACTCCTGACATCATATACGCCATACAATGTTGTGAGCTTCAAAGTTTGGAAACACGGAAATAATTTTCGTAAAAAAATAATAATTATAATAATGTAGTTACATTACGGTTTTTTATACATACATATTGCAAATTATCATAATTTATATATGTTCACACATTGACATTACTTTTTTTCACTTTTTTTTCTCATTATTTTTATCTTTTAGGCTTTCTCTGTTTTTTGTTTGATAAAACGAATATCATAGTTAGCTGCCAAACATTTTTTCGCTGTTTAGCATAATTTTTAATTCTGTTAAAATATTTATAGTTATTATTCGAGATAAAATTATTATTTCAATAAAATATGAACCATTGAAACCTAACTAAAATTGTATTGCCTTTGAATACTAACGATGACGTTTATTTTCTAGAATATTAATAACCATAAATATTAATTCGAATAGTCAATAAAGCAATTAAAATTTTATATAAATAATTATTCCAAAATTTCAGTACGCTAGTAATGTAAAAAAAATAGGACGTACTTCGGACCGTGGGATATTCTTTGTTCCTTGGACAAGATATTGGTGATGACTGATGAGTGTATTGAATTTAAAGAAATAATATTATTACTTCAATTAAATGATTAGTATAAAAATTGCTTCAGTACAAAAATTTACCGTTTATATATTTTACTATTCTTAGTCTAATTTTCGGTAAGTTTTTTTTCAAATTTTCTTAAATTTTTCTTGATGGATAAATAAACAGACATTTGTTTAACCAAAAGATTCAAAACATGTTGTCTTAGCTCAAAATTGTATACAAATTCATTTAAAACTAAATAAATACTTTAAAAAAAATATATATACATACATGCATACATACATGCATACATGCGAGCTTGTAAGCATGTATGTGTGTGTGTCTTCTTTTGACGTGTTCCTAATACTTGTATTTATCGAGTTGTTCGAGAGATAACTCTTTTTGGATTTTCTCGCGTATGAACTGTGTAAAAAAAAAAGAATTGGAAAAACCACGGGGGGAAAACACCCTTGACACAACACGCACGTTAGTTTTTCACACACGATAGTCGAACGGTTTCCGAGCGGGGCTGATCAGAGCGGCGTGCAGCGTCGTGTGAGCGAATAAAAATGGAAAAAAAGTTCACCTCGACGTTGCCGGGAATTTCGATAACGACGACCCGATTAAGAGCTACATATGGAGTCGGTGAGCGCAGTGCCGCGACGCTATGGTTTGTAGCCATTGTCCCACTGAAGTCGACGCAGAGAAAAGGGTTTATGATGTTTTATCGCGTCGGTTACAGCGTTTTTATGTGTGTGTGTGTGTGCGTGCGTGCGATACACCTATATTCGATGACAATTTGAACGGTCTAAGTTCTCATTGAAAAAATAATACGTTGTCAAAATAACATGGAGAACAGAATGGCGCTAATCCATATGTCGTCAGTGGAACAGGGGCAAAATATATCCGGAAAAATAACCCGCGTGATGGAAATAGCACGTGATTGGAACGCACGTGAATCTAACGATAACAACGATGATGATAGTAATAATACGTCACATTACACGCGCAACACATTTGCGGGGTATAGTTTCAACGTATAAAAAAAAGTTTATTCGTTTTCACTAAAACCGATAATTATCATACGATACATTCCAGTCACATATTATGCACTCGAAACGACGTTTCCGTAAACTGTTCACCGTTCGCCACTGGCAGGTCACCATAATTAGCAGACGACTCCCGTTGAATTAGGTGTTTTTTTTTTTGCTCTCGTCATTATTTTGTCGTTAAAAATATTAAACCCTTAATAGGATTTCCGACCTTGACGACTTCAAAAACTGCACACAACTAATGACGATCTTGTTTTGATTCGATATTACGTATGCATATAAATTATTTTTAATGTACGCGTAATAAGTGCGATAGATTTAATAATCAAAAAAAAAAAAAAAGTAGAGCGCGTCATTAGCTCTTGAAAACAAATAAAAACAAAAAAAATCTTTTCAAAACATATTTCACCGTTTAAAATCATACGTAAAAACCTGGACTCGTCGGTGTTCAGTTGATGCGTGTAAAGAACGTTTGGACGAGCACCAGAATATCCGAAGCGTTGAGACAAAGTCTGGACGGTCGAAAATGTTCTTTTTCTTGAATTTCTTGAACTTCGTCAAGGACCTATTATCGTCGTCGTTACGTAGCATTTGTCATAACGATTTCCATTCACGGGGGAATCGCGTGCAAATCAATTGTCATCAGTATCGGTCGCAGCTGGCATTGATGCAGCAACTCGATTAACAACGGAAAACTGTAATCGGTCGTATCGTCCGCGTCAGGCTCGGCGGAGGCTGCACTCGGCGATACGGTAGACCGGGACGCCGTCGATCGTGTATAATAACGCTCGAGTCGTCGCCGTGCCGTTCGGTTTCGATTGAAACAATATTGCCATTATCATTTGTCGCGTACAGAACGTCGTCCGCCGCGCGAGTTCCGGCCGTCACAACATGGGCGCGCGCCGTGAGTAGCTCTCGTCCGACGATGCCGCGCGGTATAAATTATTAGATTTAAAATGTCGCGGCGCGATCGACGTAATAACATACGTCTCCGTATAAAATGTCAAATAATAAAAACAAAACAAAAATACCCACTTCGCACCATGAGCTACTCTTCGCTCCTCGGACAACATAATAGGGATGAGTGATTATTGAATTAAAAAATACATTTATATACATATGATAGTTCTTATCTTTAGTTGAACGATTCGTGGCAAAGATTCGGTATGAAAAAAAATATATAGGTACCGTTTGTATATTTAATCGTTTTTAGTTTAATTTTCAGTATGTTTATTTCATCAAATCCATCAAATGTTTTTCTATCTGACCAATATTTCCAAACATGTTGTTTCAATTGTATCCGAAATTGCATTTAACCTAACCTTACCTAACCATCTAACCTAACCAACGATTGGATGGACCGATTTTTTTGATAAGCATTTTTAAGTTAAAATTGACAAAAACAGTCAATTTCGTAAAAATTGTTTAGTATTCTGCTTAAGCCCTTAGAAAAAACAATTTCTGACTAACGATGTTTGAAATTTTTTCAGTATCGTTAGTAAAGTGTATGATCATAATACATTTTCGAAACTTTTTGTCAAACATTAAAAATGTTATTAAAGATAAACTTTTAAAAAATAAGGTATTTTCAAAGTTTTATTTTTATTCCGAAAATTGTCAATTTTTTTATAACTTTCGTTAAGAATGTTTGTTCCGTTAATATATGGTGAACATTTCAAGTTTCGAACAATATTACTACGCGAGTCATGATCAAATAACTGAAATCGATTTAGCTCAAGTGTCGTTTACGGGAAACTTTGCGCCATTTTTACTCGGTTTTTCGTCAGTTTCTCCTCACGTCTGTGAAAACTATTAAGAGGGGAGAAAAATGAATCCTTAAAGTACCGTTTATATGTGATTTACAATTTTAGTGAGTTACTAGATGATTTTCGATAATGAATTATAGATACATAGCATTATATCACCTAAGCCTCTCTGTATAATAGCCTAAAAACTAAGGAGTGAATAACTTTTCTTTCCACATTTTACGTCATGAACTATTGTTTAAGAATGAACTAATCACTCGTTCGATTTTTTTTTTAACATGGACATGTTTTAGGCTAGGTGTGACATTTTTTTTTTCTGACCAATATTGCATACACGATTTCACGTAACTATTGTCATAGTAACTAAAAAATAACAAATAAATAAATTGTATGTTTACTGATTAAGTAAATTTATAATAATGATATAATAATCTTCTTACTATAAGTATTCGGTTTTACCGACGAATTTCGCGAAAAGGACTTGCAAGTAACAGCGAACCAAATAAAAAAAAAAATAAAAAATAATATATATATATATATATATATATATATATATATCATCACTAAACACGACAAAATAACTGTTGCGCGTAATTTGTAAAACGGCCCGTCAGCGTAAATGTAATTAATTCCGGTGGCATGATTAATATATTTTTTTTTATTCGTTCGTATTGTCAACTAGACATTAATATGAAACAAACCGTGCCTAGGATTTTCATAAAATCAAAAATAAGACTATAAAGTACAAGGAGTTCGTAATCATCACCGCTATATGATATTATTATTCACTCATTTATTAACGGAAAGCGTTTTCTCGTTTTAAAATTTTAAATATAGCTGTTGTGTTCAATGAGGATTTTTTCGGGTCTTGAAACGAGCGATATACGAATAATACAATGCGTCCAGTCAGACCGTTCTTCGTGTTCGATAACGAATGACCGAATATCCTGCTTTGGCACAACAACCATCATAGATGACGTTTATTACGGACAAAAAAGCAGTAGGCCAGTCTCATTTATCACTCATTTTTGCTAATAAAATATCGAATATTCAGAGTCTATAAATGTGCTCTGATTGGTTTCTTGTACTATAGATAAACAATTCTAGGATAATACACACAGGATATTGCAAACGTTTTTTTTTTTTTTTTTTAATTTTTTCCCATACCCATATTTATTTGCAATGATTATGATATTATAAGTTCATACTGTACATAAATGTTAAACCATTTTATTTTTATTTTATAAAAAAACTTAAAATATTTTTGAATTGTACACTCATCAACATATATAAAACACGTATTAGTTATTGGTGCAGATTGAAAATAATATTATATGGCATAAATGAAGACTGTTACCCGAGCCTAAATTATTAAAGTATAATTTCGTCTCTGTTAACCAGATTATAGTGTGATGGGAAATTCTAATCATCACTACATTACTAAAGTATCTCAGTCAATTATTTTTGAAATACTTGAAATTTGATTTGCCGCTGAATCAACTTTTGGTATCTGGTAAATTTTTGATTAAATACAGACCTTGGAAGTTATTATGGTATATTAAAATAAGTACCTATACATTATAAACCATATTTATAGAGTGATATAGGATCATTCACATGTTTCCTCGTCTAAACTTTTAAAGTTATTTTAAGATATAATATTATCAAAACTCTGAAAATTATCGCTTTAAATTCGAAATGATATAATAATTTTACGTAAAAATTGAATGCCAATCAAGTTTTTATGAACCGCGAATGACTATCGACAGGACGAAAAATATTTGAAGATCGTTTTTTACAATCATTTTCTAGAGTGGAGACGAATATTGTAAAAACTGAAATCGCAGAACCATCTTTGAATCCTATATGGAATACCACACTTGAAATGCCAAACGTTCGATCGGAGACATTAATCGAAAAACAAATGGAAGTTATACTTTACGATTATAGACCGGACAAAGAAGACGTCATTTTGGGTAAATTTATAAGAACGAAAACACACGCTTTAACTTTTACATAATCGCTCAAATATGTTTTTATCAGGTGAATTCGTAGTCAACTTACAAAACGCGCTTTTAGACAACGCGATGATTTGGTATGAACTAGAATCACCGAATCACAGTAAAGCCTCGAAATCGCCTAGGAGTTCGATTTCCGATTCCGGAAAAGGAGGATTACGAGGTCAAATACGTTCGGTGTCCGGTAACATTATTTTCGCACTCATCAAAATATTAAAAACAGAATATGACAATGACGACGAATTGCAGAGGAACGTGAGCTCGATGGCTTTTTGCATCCAGACCACGCGTACATGGCGAATTCTCGACGAGGGTCTAGTCAGTCGGAACAATTGGACGTCGAACCGTATCAGTTGAACAAAGATTTCTCTCGGTCATTGCCCGGATCCCGGCGTAGTTCGTTCCAGTCTAACCAGAACACCGAAAAAGGTACGCGCATCTATTTTTTATTGTTATTTTATTACGTACACATTTTTTAACATAGATATGTATGTGTTTCGACTGGACATACGTATTTTTTTTTCGCGACTGGTTTCGCCTATTTTTTAAAACGTTTTTTTTCTTTCCGGACCCTAGCAACACTAGGTCGCCACGCAACTATTAACAACACGTAATTATATGTTTGGCCAAACTCAAAAACATATAATATGTGATTCAATGTTTTTTCCATATGTGACGGAGAAAAGATTATTATTTATTTTTTACTATTTTTTGACTCGTGTACGCAACTTTGTTTGCATCTCACACAGATCCCGAGCTGACAACGACGCCGTATGTGAACAGGAGTAGACGCAGAAGTTCGTGCACCCCTCGTCAAGATCCGGACGAGATCCTCAAGAACTTAAAAGCGGTTAAAGGAGAGTTACTTGGTCGTAGTATGAGTATTTGCGGGGACAAACGAGGAATGCGAAGTAATAGCCAATGTTCATGATAAAGTGTTTGTCGTTTTATAAAAAAAATGGTTTCTCTATGTTTTCTTAAAAGGAGGTAGTTTGTCTATTCGGCCGCGCAAAGAATCCGTCGTGGAAAAACCCGAAACTATGTCCAAGTACGAAGACGAAACTGCCGGGTGAGTACATTCGTTTCGAAAATGGATCATACTCATTAAATTTCAAATTGTATTCGTCACGATTTAATTGTAATGCGGTTTTCATTTCAGCGACCCTATTAGATTGGGTCCAGGCCAGATTATGCCTCGGGGGTACGGCATAAGTTCAGGTAATATTTCACAGATGAGTGAGGTAAACAATCAAATAAAAATAACGATATTTGACTTTATGTGTCAACAGGTTGTCATATCGAGTTAAAACTGGGATTACTAATGACCAAAGGTCAACTGGAAGTGGATGTAGTGTGTGCTCGTGGCATTAGAGCTGAAGATTCCCCGCCAGGTATTTTATACACTTGACGGTTTATATAGAGTTGAAATCATCAAAACGTTTTAGAAAAGAATTATTACTCCAAAATAAATTTAACAATGTATTCGCTTCATTAGTTGACGTTTTATTTATTGCATTATATTAATTAATTATGACTATAACAATTATTGTCATTATAATATTTCATTTTATTAGCATGACATAAAAAAATACACATATACATAAACTAAAAAGCATCTGTTTTATATAACTAAATTACACTGGATAGTTTTAATAATAAAAAACTCAACATATATTAGGTTAGATTAGTTTATGTCCGTTGATCCAATTTTGGAAGTTAAAGTTAGGCCTAAAGTTTTTCTAATGAATTTGTTCAAATTTCGTTTTGATTTCAAAAATAAAAATATGTTTGAAAGATTTTATATAGTATGGTCGATTTATAATAAATAAGTGATATCGATTTAATTTCCCGTGAAATATTTGATTTATCTGACAATAGTATAATAATTCATATTGATATTAATTAATTCCGTGTGTTATGTTTACCACAATTATAGATTGATACATTTCGTAATGTTTATTAAATATTATTCATATTTGTAATGTTAACAACTATTAGTTATAGCGAAATTCTTGGAATTTTATTATTAAATAGCCATTTTATTATCGATTATTATTAACCCTTTGAGTGCCAAATTAATTTTGGCTAGGAGCACCTCCAGGACCAAGTTATTTTTTTATTTATTTTTTTGTATTTTATTATTTTCTTATTCTTATGAATTACATAATTATAGTAAATAAAAAAAAAAAATTGGACCAATTTTTCCAAAGTTATTGTCATTCTAAAACAATTCGGACATTGGTTATCAAAATGTAATTAATGAATGCGATAATTAGCGGTTTGAATAATAATAATTATTTCTCAAATTTTGATTCTTGTAATGAAACTTTTATTTTTTATGCAGTTTAAAATAATTATAATAACAATAGTAAAACATAATAATATAACTTATAAGTAGGGCTCGGAAGTTATAGGAGTTAAAAAAGGCAAAATATGCATGCAAATATGCACAAAAAAATTGTAAAATATGCATGAAAATATGTTAAATATGCAAAATTAAATGTATTAAATATGCAAACAGGAATAGCTGGAAATGAACACGCAGACCACTTAGCAAAATCCACAGCCTCACTTAGATGCCCACCCTGCACCAAAATCCCCTGGTCTGACTTCAATCCATATCTCAGCTTATGCATCGATAAATTATGGCAAAGCTATTGGGAATCTCTCCCTCCTAATTTTGCCTCGTGGTACAAATCTATCTCTCCAATGACCTCTCGTTATCCCTGGTTCCACAATCTAAACCTCTCCAGGAAATCTATTAGCTCCTTCTCCCGAAGACGACTAGGTCATACCCTACTTCCTTCCCACTCATTCAAACTTTCACTTAATGACTCCAACCTCTGCACACTCCATAATACTCCCGCGATCTGCGATATCTCGCACATCCTTTTTGATTGCCCAAAACTAGCCCTCAAGCGTTCCGAACTAATTTCTCTTTGCAACTCCCTCAAATTACCTTTCAATATCCAGCACATTCTATCTTCACCTCAGCCAAACCTAATACCTCCAATTTTATCTTTATTCAACCATTCCGGCTTACTTATTTAAATTAATATCTATCCCAATTAATGTCACCCTCCCTTTTAATTTTAATTGTTGAGATTAATTGTAAAACAAAATCTAATAAAAAAAAAAAAAAAAAAAAAAAAATATGCAAACAAATTTACTACGTATATACAAAAATTTTTTTTATGTTTGGCTTAATGTTTTGGCTTGTATTTTGTGTTTTGTAATTTTTTCAATCTAAAAATATATATAGAATACAATTTATTTGAAAAATTATATTAATTTTTTTTAATTCATTAAACATAAAGATTATTGTAACCGTCATACCTGTAAATGTATTGCATTGAATAACCAAAACTTTTTTGATATTTTCTATGTCAAACGAACGACGGTTGTCTGTAAGTATATTTTTGTAGCGCGAAAAACTTCTTTCAACATCCGATGAAGTTATGGGTGCGTATTTAAAGTGCGCCAAGTCATTCCCAGTTAAGTCTTCTGGTAGTCCTTCCATTGACGTTGCTTCACCAGTTAAAATGCTGGATATTTTTTTTAATTCATTAAAACCACAGTTTTTTTCCAAAACATTTTTTAATTTTTCTTTGATTGCAGTTCCTGCCTCGTCAATAATGTGCTCTAACTTATTTTCGACGGATTTCACTATCGCTATTGACTCATGTAACGGGAGTTTTTGTTTTTCAAGTTGTGTTATTGTTGTCGGTAAAAAACCATAATTCGCATGAATGAAAGTTAAGTTCATTTCCACAGAACGGTCACTTACAATTATTTTAGCTTCTCTAATAGAAACCGCATCGCTCGAATCTAGAAGTTGTAAAACTTTGTATATTTCTTTAAAATATTGACAGTAGCGAGTAGCTGCTTGTAGCCATGTTCCCCAACGTGTTAGTATGGGCTCCGGCGGAAGTGGAATTCCAGGAGCTTCAGTTTTAAATAATATAGTACGAGACGGTGCTTTCAAAAACAATTGTTTTACCCTCGATATTAATTTATCTACCTTTGGAAAATGACTACGTATTTCTTCTGCTATTCTATGCATTCCGTGAGCCAAACATGTGACATGTATCATTTTTTAATATAATGCTTTTATAGCTGTACCGGCTTTTTTCATATACGGAACCGCATCACTTACAAATAAAAGTACGTCATCGTGCCGGATTCCATCTGGCCATAAAATAAACATCGATGCATCAAATAGCTTAGCTATTGTTGAAAAATTAACTTTATCAAGAACTTCGGATGTTAATAAAAATATGTCACCAGGTTCATCTACCAATAATGTTCCGACTATTACGTTCGCAATAAATCTACCTTCGATGTCAGTACTTTCATCGATAGATACCCAAATTTTATGACATGTTTTCTAATTTTATCGATTGTTTCTTCGTAACATTCATTTAAATACGTTTTTCTTAAAGTAGATTCACATGAAATTTCTTTAAGGGTATATTTTTCTAGGAATGACCGAAATTCAGTATTCATAATTTTATTAAGAGGAATATTAGCACACATCATCGACTTACATAAATCTTTTGAAAATTCACACTTTTTGGAGGTACTCGAAGAGAAAAACTGTTGTGTAGTTGATACCTTCATACTATTTCGTTGACGATTTAACAACCGATCATGTTTATTCGTTTTTAAATGTTGAGTAACCGTAAATCGTTTTTCGCAATTCACTTTAACTTCACATATCTTACAAAATAGAATAGTACCCTCTATTGAAAAAATATTTTCGCCGAATTCTAAAACGAATTTTCTAGTTTTTGAAATTTTCGGCATATTATAAATTTTTTAAACGCTTAGGTAGATTTTACACAGCACGGACGAATTTATTACACGCGAAAGTTCACACACGACTGACGGGGAAAATATACTTGCCCATATAATTCAGTCATACTAATATAAATACACTATTCTATAGAAGAAATTGCTATAACTCTATTAGATTAACGACAACGTCGATAATGATAACATAGACGTTTGTGCAATAAAGATAAATACGCTCCGTTGATACGTCGTGACTGTTAATTTAATCGGAAATAAAATAATAAAACCATAATTATTAGAAAAAAAACATGAATTTGTTTATAAAATATTAAACGAGCACAAAAATCCAATGAAAATTGAGAAATATGCATAAAATTCATATGAAAATGGAGAAATATGCACTTTTTTTCTAAAATTGACAAAATATGCAAAAATATGAACTTTTAATTTTTGTATTTAAGCTTGTCATTGTATAAAATGGATTTCTAGCTTGGTCTGCTATAAATTAAGGGCGTACAGAAAAATATGCAACTCCTACAACTTCCGAGCCCTACTTATAAGTAATTTAGACAGAATAAATCGACGCGACGATATTAAATTGATATTTTGGTAGACCATAAAAAAATGAAAATATTAATTCATTGATCACTTCTTTGGTATGAATCCGATTTGTTTTCTGTAAACTTCCTTGGATACATCTTTGAATTTATGATATACAGTTATCAGTAAAGTGTTGATAAGAGCTGTTGTTGAATTTAAAAGAGCATAGACGCATATATGCGTCTATGGCACAGGAAGAACACTAAAAATGTACGCATATGTGCGTCTATGGTACAGGAAGAACACTAACAATGTAGGCATATGTGCGTCTATGGCACAGGAAGAACACTAACAATGGACGCATATGGGCGTCTATGGCACTCAAAGGGTTAACAGAGAACGGTGATATTATGTGATAGACAATATTTTTCACTTTTTTGAAAATTTTTTAAAAAATCGTAGAAAATAACGAATGGACATTTATTATAATTTTAAGGACCGATAGTTTTCAAAAATTAAGGTTTACAAAATGACTTTTTTGATTTTGCTATAAAACTATAGAACACAATTTTGAATATCGAACTTTGTGATACAAAATTAATATACAATGTGTCCCGGGGGGAAGTGACCGCCCGGCGCCATATGAAAGTACACCAAAAGTTATGCAGAATCCACCTTTAAATGGGGGGTCTAACTTTATTATGTTTTAAGTTATGGGCGTTTTAATTTTTGTCTTAACAAAACAAAATCTGCCGAGAATTTTTTATGTATCTTCAAAAATATTCAACTTTTTTAAGTAATTTTTTTTTTATTTTAAAGCTGTTTTATTATGCTATCAAATGACATAACACAATTAAACCAGAAATGTACAAATTAATTTAAAAAAAAATTTTAATGAAATTTTTTTTGTAAAAAATCAGCATTTTTATAAGTAAATCGAGTATGACATCAAATAATCTCCTATTTACTACAGTTTTTGTTTGTATTTTATTATTCTACTAAATAATACCTACAATTTTGTTAAATTAATTTTTTTCGTATCTCTCATAATTTCCAAGTTATACGCTGTTAAACTTGACTATTTAGGATTGCAGCATTGCAATTTTTACCATTGCAGCAAATGAAATTCGACAAAATCGCGTGGAAATTCAAAGAACTACACAAAGTGTTTCATTAAGAGTTCAAGCATGTCTGCAGTCAGGTGGGGAACACTTCGAAAATTTAATGAATTAAGCATAACTTTTATTTTCTTAATCTATGATCTGAAAAGGTTACAGTTTTTGTGTTGTTTTTTATGTTTATTAATTTTCCTTTGTGTTTATTAAAATACGTTTTTAATTAAATCATTACAATTTCAATTTGTTTGAGTTCATTCACACGATCAACTAGCAACAAAATGTAATAATAGGCCTTAGGGTTTTAAATTATATTCTTGTAATCGCCTTACACAGAGCGATAAACGATTCCGAGAATCCTAAATAGTCAAGTTTAACAGCGTATAACTTGGAAATTATGAGAGATACGAAAAAAATTAATTTAACAAAATTATAGGTATTATTTAGTAGAATAATAAAATACAAACAAAAACTGTAGTAAATAGGAGATTATTTGATGTCATACTCGATTTACTTATAAAAATGCTGATTTTTTACAAAAAAAATTCATTAAAATTTTTTTTTAATTAATTTGTAAATTTCTGGTTTAATTGTGTTATGTCATTTGATAGCATAATAAAACAGCTTTAAAATAAAAAAAAAATTACTTAAAAAAGTTGAATATTTTTGAAGATACATAAAAAATTCTCGGCAGATTTTGTTTTGTTAAGACAAAAATTAAAACGCCCATAACTTAAAACATAATAAAGTTAGACCCCCCATTTAAAGGTGGATTCTGCATAACTTTTGGTGTACTTTCATATGGCGCCGGGCGGTCACTTCCCCCCGGGACACATTGTATATATAACATTACAGTCATAGCACCATAATAATATGTAATTAATTTTAAAAAAAATATTGAAAAATAATGAATGGAACAGAAGTTATTGCATTTGAGAAAACACTTTGGAACACTGTATATATATTATCACACCAGGTGATTTATAATAAAATTAGAAATTTTCAGCTGAAATTTTTGAACAAAAATACTTTGATGACTATTTAAGCCGTACATAAATAAATTAACATTTAGTTTAACATAATTTATGTTCATTCGATTTTGAATCATACTATTGTATTATTTGAAATTCATATAAGTAAAAACGAATAGATATGGACATTATTTATTTTATTGTTAACCTCACTTTCTTTTTCTTATTGAGTAATATTTGAACATTTATGTTTAGATACTTATGTGAAAACGTATCTCCGAGAGAACGACCGGTGGTTGCAAAAACGCAAGACTCGCGTGGTTCGACACAGCTGCAATCCGGAATACAACCAAACTCTTAGATATTCCGCGTGTGACGTATTAGGTAGGTCACTTTTGGTAATGCTTTGGGAGCGGCAAAAAGGCTTTGAGCACAATCAAGGATTAGGCGGAGCCGAAGTCACACTGGACGCTCTGAAGCTCACTCAAGTCACGGAAGGATGGTATCCTCTATTTCCCATTCAAACTTTGGGCTCAGACTCGAACGATTCCCCGTGACGCCATGCCATGAAATGTCACTTATAAATAAAATATATTATAGCCCAAGTACCGACATCTTGGGAAATGTAATTATTTCCTCTCAAGTTTATTTTAACTCTGTGATTTCACGATGTACATTTCGTAATTAAAACTTCCCAAACTCGCTCGAAAATTACATTTTTCATTTTAAAATATATATTAAAAACTCAAATAATAATAATAATAATAATAATAAACAATATAAATTTATTAAATATCATCTTACACCTGGATTAAAAGCAACTTTCTTCTTTTGCAAAAAAAAAAAAAATAAATGATGATTTATATAATATCAATTTATTTATTCTTTAATGTAAATTTCTAATTCCAAGTTTATTTTTGAGCTCATAACAATAACTTTTCAATTGTATTCAACTTTCTACATATCTATCGTCTAAAAAAATACCCACCAACAATTTACATTACAATTTTAATGAAATTGTTACTGTAATTTTAATACTCTACATAGAATTGGCTTTGAACATATATTGTTCTTAAAAACATAATAATAACATTTAATATATTATAATGTGTAGCGTAATTGAAAAGGATAATAATATATTACGATAAATTTCTCTGTATCGGGAAATAAGTGTTAGATTTTAAGTTATTTTATCTTAAATAGTACAATAATTAATTAATTACAGTATGTGTATAAATTGTTCTAATCAAATAAGATAATCAACAGTTGAATCACAGCAACTTCTCAATTTTTTGATAATACATTTTAATCTGGTCGAATACATTTACATTATACAACTTACAACATTGAGTTATCTTCAACAGAGATTATGACATTCAAATACAACTGTTGTACGTGAAAACAACATCAAATTAATTAAAAATTCTATTGATTAGCTGTAATGTTATAACAGTTCAAATACTATGGGATAACAGTATAAATTGCCTAATATGAAACATGTTTGAAAATTTATTTTGTCATGATCAAAACAAATATTACACATAACTGAATAACAGATGATATGTATGTACAATATTATAAAAATAACTATAACGACAACACAATAAAATATAATTGAACCATAATAATAATATGGGACCATTTAGAAGGAAAAAATGGTTGAAATAAATTTTAAAATAAATAATTATATGTGATTAAATTACTGAGGAAAGTAATTAGAACAATGTTATATTTACGTTATGTGTTAGTTGTGATATGAATGTGCTAGTGAATAAATGTATTTAAACGTTTAATTATGTAATTTAATATTATTTATACATAGGAAAAAGTGCGTACCTACTTCAAAAATCTTAAAATGTATATATTTATACGTATTTTTAACTTGTATACTTCATTTTCGAAATTTTTTATGTTTTAGTTGAAATCATAATTTTCGTTGATTTTCGATGTATTTAAATAAAATTGTTGTATACTATTATAAAAATCATTTACATATTTTCAAAAATAATTTTTTATTTTATACTTATAAACTTTACTTATTACTATTTGTTTTAGTTGTCGTGAAAACATTTCATATTTCTATTAAAATTGTTAAATTAATATTCATTTATTGTGTTCAAAGTAATTGTTTTTGATCCCCACTGGCCTACATCACCAAAAAACAAAAATAATAACAATAAATTATAGTTCAGGTATACAATAATATCGGTGATATGATAACAGATATTTTTTTTATTTTTTTTTTATTATCTAGTAAAACTTTTTATTTTATCGAGACAATCTCATATACGTACATATATACCTTACACGGTGTAAAATAATATAATACATTATATCTATCAATACATAGGTGTTTAAATATTATTGTTATGTAATTGAAAAAAAAAAGTCATAATATTATTAACAGTTTATTATCAACTACCCCCGACATAGATGTTTAGTGTTGAAGCGTTATGATACGTACTAAAATACTCGTAGATTTAAGGGTACATTTTTTCAACACAATATTGGTGCTTTGACGTGATAGAGAAACATTCTTCAAATCTTATTTTTGATTTTTACTGATATTACCTTCACCCGTGAAACACGATCACTGAATTTCGAGTTGACAAAGTTACTGTTGTGACCACAGTACTTTTTGCTGCCTCAGTAGGTACATATGAAAACGCGATTTGAGCAGCTAAATATTAGATCGAAAAGACAACGAACATTTCTTCGACTACACATTTTATCGGTTCACATATGAGCTTGATTGATGATGATTTGTGTTCGTTTTTATTTTAAAAATGTTGTACAGAAAGAACAACATCGTGAATCCTGTACTCGCCGTTCTTAGTCTCGTTTTTACCAAACTAATTTGTATTTTACTTTTGAAAGTTACCATTGTATTATATTATTATTATTATTATGTCTGTTTTCTACGTGTTTGCTGTAAAACGGCGAAGGATTTTTTTTTTTTTTATACATTTTTCAATGTTTATTATTTTAAAGTTTTGTTATATACACTATTTCATATTATTATTATTATTATTATTATTGTATAGTTAAATTCATGACAATCTTTTTTCGAAAGTATTGAATCGCGTGTAGGATTTAAAACAAATATTATATCTGACCCATGATATCTATAAACTTAGCGTAAATAATGTTAGCTGTTAGAAGTTAAATATTTATCAAATAATAAATATGTTTTGAACGATTTTTTATTTTATTATCATTCAATGTACCACTAACCATCCTTCCTTGAATCCTTCCATTTATTTCAGAACTCATTTTTATTTACATTTTTGTTCAAGCACATAAGTGAGAATTGTGAATATTTTGTGAAAATTGAAAAAATATACCTATTGTGAAAATTCACATAAGTGAAAACCTAGAGAAGTCGTGAAATATAAAAACATTTAATGTTTCAATTAGGTTATGAGAACCTTTTACCTATTACAAAATACGCATTAACCATATTTGCTAAATATAACTTTCCTTGAAGATATAATTTTTAGACAATTTCAATATATACACATTATTTTGTATTTCAGTGCTACAAATTAGACTTGTACACTCGAACGTTATATTTCAGATATGACGGGTCTACCATTAATTGTAAGGGTTGTTTTTTTTTCACTTGAATGATATTTAATTTATTAATAATTTTAAAACAGTATTAATCCATATTAAGTTTCACGAGTTTAAAATGTTTCTGAAAATTAAAGGGGATTGTCGTATGAATCTTTCGTCAGAGTTAAACAATTTAAAATGTTAATAAACATTTATAGTTAAAAATAAAATTGTATGTTCACATCCCATTTCATGGTCACTATTATTTCTTAATCTCTTCCGTAGTTTTTCTAAAAAAAAACCCATAACCAGTATGATGGTTTAATATACCTGTGTATTTAAAATAATAAATAATCAAAACACTTGCGGAAACGTACAGGCCGAATTCTAGACAGGTGAGTTAAAATATTTTTATTTCCATTCAGACATATTATAAATCTACTTTTTATTTCCACGCGTGTTACAATGCGTATACCGATTGAAAATTCAAAACCGTATGCCAAAAACGTCGAAGACTTTGTTGAGTACTATACGTAGGCGCAGTGTCGTAGAAAACTCGATCATATGAAAACGTACAAAGATACGTAACCTAAACCTCTGTGATTTTTTAATCGTTTGACATAACGTAGTTCGTATATCGTTTATTCTGTACGCGCGCAAACGAGGTCCCGCGTATATCGATTTCCTGTCCAAAACAATGTCTGGTCTCTCTCACCTTCCGCGTCGTACGTGAGCCATAGTCAAATGCAATACGCCTCGACGTCGTACGTCGTACGTCGGAAATAAGTTTTAAATTGCCGCCGGGCCGTTGGACCCTATAATGCTGAATGAGTGCTCTGTGTTCATCGCCCGAGTGTATTTTTGACGTTTTCACACCGATAAGATAAATCTACATACGGCTGATACTATCGCTGCACTGTTCACTCGACGATAACAAGTTTATTTCATCGATAGTAATGATTTTATTATCATTTATTATTATCATACAATATCGTCCATTTACCTATCAATAGTTCGTTAATGATTTGTATTTGATATTTTTTAATCATTTTTAACTCATAGTGTTTTTTTTTTTGGTGTACCTAGTTAATTTTTTTTAGTAATATTTACCTGTATGTACATTTTGCACAAATCATGGATTGGAGTAAATCTATAATAACAGATACTTCTAGGAAGCCAGTTTTTGACCCACTTACGCCTCATTTTTCTTTTCGAGATATATTGGTACCCGACCATCAATCCTGCAGCGGCTATCGACTTTTTTTTTTCTCGGAGGCATATTATTATGTTTATTCATTATTGTAATATACTATATAATACTAATAATTATAATACAAATTTTCAATATAATAATTGGTATAATATTATGTTATATTATATAAGCATCATGCATTTTCGACCAGGCGCCATTCAAAAGATTTCCACTGGGG
The DNA here is from genome assembly GCA_027580255.1 of Therioaphis trifolii. Taxonomy (NCBI): domain Eukaryota; kingdom Metazoa; phylum Arthropoda; class Insecta; order Hemiptera; family Aphididae; genus Therioaphis; species Therioaphis trifolii. The sequence goes on along the minus strand of CM050407.1, from coordinate 34,071,240 downwards.
ATCCATTTCATTTTCAGTGATATATACAGTCGATATTGAGAAAAATGTCACTGGATAGTTGTGAACTTGTGAACTGACTGCCCACGATATATTTTCAAACATTAATTGTGTGTTACCACTTACCTATTCAATGGTTATTACATTATATTTTTTCTTTGTGTAGTACATTTCGCAAAATGAAAGATTCGGTGGCCTGTGAAGCGTAATTATACTAATTTCAGTAAGAATCTGATTCCTCGAATCAAAAAGAACTACTTCGATATTTCATTTCAAACATTATCATGAAGAGTGATTGATTAAGCTTGTTCATCCCATTTTGAACACTAAATAATGCATAAACCTGAATTTTTGATTTTAATTTCTACTATTTTTTTTCTCATGATTTTTTCAATGTTTTTTTTTTAGTTATATTAAATAGTCACCGCAAGGTACTTTTAATATTTTGAAAGATTATACATGTACTCATATATATTTTTAGACTAATAGAGAATCTTAGTATTTTGGTATTTAAAGTGTATTACAAAGGAAAAAAAAAGAGAATTTTATTTTTCTAAAAATATAATATAGGTAGACGTATCAGGCATAATACATTAAAACACGTGTAAGCTTTTTATAAGATCAGAATTTTTTGTTTTATCCCAGAGAACATTTGAGTTTCAAATAGCATTGATCACAACATTGAATGTATGTATTAGTTTTGTAGTGGTCGATAATACGGCGTTATTAGCATTATATTAAAGAAATCAAAATAACGAACATTATAAGCAGAGGCGTGCTCAGGATTTTTCTATGGGGATATCACTTAATATTTTTTAATAGATCTATTTAATAATATAAAATTTCGGTATTATACATAATATCATATATTTATTATAGATAATACACATTACACACAGTCACACAGACAATAACATATCATATTTTTAAAAAACGAAGTCAAATTTTCTAGGCTTTTTGGCCAATTCATCAAGGACATCTTCAGCTGTTATTGGAACTTCCTTGTGAACAGCCAGCATTGTCAATCCATTAAGTCTAGTCTAGAAAAAATATTTTGTAAATGTAAACATGAAAAAATATTATAATTAACTATTTGTTTAAATTTTTAAATGTTTACTTCTGTCATCGTGCTACGTAGATAATTCTTCAATCTTTTAAGACATGAAAATGTTCGTTCCGGTGTGGCCGTTGACACAGGTAGTGTACATAATATTTTTAGTAAATTATAAATATTTGGAAATATTTCATTTTTACAAAGTCTCAAAGCTTCTAAACCATTTTTTGGTCGCTGTTCATTTTTTTCTAACAAAGCATGCCATAGATGTAACTCTGCTATAACTGTATTTTTATCACTATCGAGATAGAATGTAATGAGTTCACCAAATTCGTCTGATTATAAACCAGAAAATAAACTCTGAAATCCTGAAAAAATACTTAAAATTAATACCCAAAAATTAAAAAAATAATTAAATAACTGACCTTTAAATATATTTTTATGGCACATAAATCGCTCATTTAGCTGCTGAATAAAATAATCTATGTATGGTATAGCTACTGTTATACGATAGTATTCATTAGCATCCTTAACACAGGGATTAGCTCTATGTGCAGTGTTGGGAAAAGATAAATAAAAAATTATCTAGATAAAGATAAAAGGTAAAAAATTATCTAGATGAAGATAAAAGATAAAAAATAAAAATATATCCAGATAAAGATAAAAGATAAATGCATTGTTATCTAGATAAAAAAAAAGATAATTTATTTTATTATTTTAACTCATCACTAATTTTATAAATAAAACTAAGTGAATGATTTTATTTAAGACTAACAACCATACATTACATTGATATTGATAAAACTATAAAATAAAATAATATTAAAAATTTAAATTTATAAACTATTATAATTATAATAATTTTATCATTATTAATTAATAATTATGATAAAATGTATAATAATAATTCATTATAAATAATAAAAAAACTGCATAGGTTGTGCAATTTGTGTTACATCTTGGTACGTATACAGTTATATTATTATTTGTACATTATCAAAGAAATTATGATTATTTATAAAAAAAAGAGGAAATGCATATATGAATACCATTTATATATATATATATAATATATATATATATATAGTATATGTCCAACTTTGTTACCCATAACAATAAAATTTCCCTAATAGTGCACCATTGTTTTATTTATTAATAGGAAAGTATTCAGACATAATATTATATAGTATTATTATTGTTGACAATAATATATGGCACCAAAATTTACACAAGTCAAATTTCTATTTTCAAGAAAAAAAAATTAAAAATAGCTTTAAGTCGAATAAATCAAACAATTAAATTCTACAGATAACATTTGGCCATTAGATTAATTTTTGTTTGATTTATAGTTTATACAAAAACATTTCGAGTAGGCTAATGAAATATCTGCAATTTTACAGACAAATTTATCTAGATAAAAATGTTAAGATAAATTAAATTTTCATCTAAGATAATTATTTAGATGACTTACTATTATTTATCTAGATAAATCCCAACACTATCTATGTGTACTTCTTTTATTCAAACGTTTTACTGATATACTGATGTCTAATATGTTAGCCATTTTCTAAAATAATATTTTAGTAAAATTGGATAGTCTATTTGTAACATCAAATTTTATAAATATTTACTTCAGCTTCTTTAAACAGTTCATTAAATTCTTCGTTGATATTTTCTCGTAAACGTTGAATAGTAGTTACACTTACTTCAGCAAGATCCATTGCTTCTTTAAGATCAATATTAATTTTTTGTAAAAGTTTACATAAGGGTAAACAATATGCAAACACTACCTAAAAAATCATATTAAAATAATAAATAACACACCTATAAATATACAGTCATATAATAATTATGATTACTTTAACAACTTGAAGAGAAATCAAGAATTCTGAGTCCATAGCATTCAACAATATTTTGGCATCGGTAGCCGTTGTGTCATTCCATCCATATATTTTATCTAGTGCAACAACTACAAAAGGAAATAACTCTATAAAATCGTTAATGGCTGTATATCTTTCGACCCATCTTGTGGCACATAAATGTTTCAAAGATTTTGACTTTGTATCCATGTCACTTTCATCAATGACATGCACTAGAACATTTTTACGTTTTGGTGTGTTAAAAAAACACTACATGTTTTCTATCACTCCCAAACAATTCCTTATTGCTTGAATCTCACAAGCTGCAGACACAGCCAAATTTAATGAATGTGCCGCACAGTGGACATATAATGCCTTGGGGTAAGTTTCTCTCACAATGGTTTGGGTTACTTTAAAGCGACCTGCCATATTTGAAGCCTCGTCATAACCTTGACCATGCATATAAGAACAGTTAACTCCACAAGAATTTAGCCGATTATTACGAGGACTAAGCGCATGGAATAATGAAATTAAATATTGTAACAATACTTACTCTCATCACGGGGGCCTAAATGTACATATCCCACTGTGGGATTCCCACAAATACTACTAAGAATACTACGCCGATTATTCAATGTTGGCAAAAAATTTTAATTTTTATTATATTATTGAAAAATTTTTTTTTTAATAATACCTTCTATTGACCACTATTGTTTATAGAATATTAGTATTACACAATATATATATTACCATGGGGGGGAGGGTCAAACCCCATGACCCCCCCCCCCCTTGAGCACGCCTCTGGTTATAAATATATTGTGAATTGCAATAGAAATGTAATACGTTAGGTAATATGATTTGTACGAAAAATTATTACATTGTGGGCGTCATCTTTCAACGAAATAGGAATGACACGTACATTAATAATAAATCCAATTTCACCACCAGAGCGTGACACTAATATAACCGAGTGTTTTAACCACGGTATAGAGTTATCTTCTATACCGTGGTTTTAACGATTACATTCATGGTTTTTACTTTGATGTTAGTAATAAATGAAAGAGATAGTTTAGAGAGAGATTCTTTATCTTCCAATCATATGGGGAAACTACCGACGACAAATTGATTAAAAAAAGTAGGTAAATGGTATAAAATTATTTTATTCATCAAGTTAAAATTGTAATAACTCAAATATATTATGTTTTAAAATTTTTTTTTTTTATTATTACATTGATGAAGAATTTACAAATTATTTTTAATAGATATGAATTAATTTCGTATATCGTTTTTCTTTCATAACGAATAGCTCTATGCGCGAGTAATAATCTTTGAATAAATGTAAATTACTTAGGATTTTGAAGAGAAGCTTATTTACGATATGGTGTAGCGCAACAACGTGGCTTAAAGTCGTAACATTCTTTTTTTCACTTGTCCACCAGAGAGCATTTACTCAAAAGAACTAAAAATAATTATTCACTCGTCGGGTGTCTATATTTTATAAATTCTATAACTTATAATTTTTATAACTTATGCCAAGGTTTCCTGATTTTTGAGTGTATTAAAAAACGCCCTTAAGGGTTATATTATGTAAAAGAGGATTTCTATAGACTTTATTATCTGTTAAAAACTTTTGACGTTTTAATGACTTCCACTTTTCTTAATATATCTAATTATAATATAATTGTTACTTAAGCAATTAAAGATGTAATTTATTATGAAAAAAATATAGCCATAATTGCCACTGATACGCAGTTGTAAAGTATAATGTATTATGACTATGACTGCTAAATTTTTAATAATATACACCCAGAGCCTGATTTGAAATTTTTTAGAACAAGAACAAAAAAAAAAAAATTGCCTACATTATTATGAAATTCAAATTATTTATAATTATTCAACACAACATTAATGACTAATTATGCATTAAATCATTAAACAGTCAATACTTAGTAGTAAATTTAACAATATTTGAATATAGTTATTGTAAAATCTGTACAATTTTCAAAACTTTTTTTTTCTAGCTTTTTGTTCTGCAAATGCATCAATAACTTTTTCAAAATAAATGTTTTCAGTGATTTCACGAGTTGTAGTTTTTACGCTCAGTATAATGAATATTCTGAATAAAAGTTATTTTTGTTAAAAACGCTGCACGTTCGTATGAATTCACAACCACCTATATAATATATTTGTAAAAAGTACGCCTAGTTAATAATAATACCTGTATCTAGGGTTCACTCATCTTGAAATATTTCAATAAAATTATGAAATATAAATTTTTTTTTAAATACATGACATGATGTTGGTAAATAATAATATGATATGTATAAGTGAAATGTTATCAATCAGATTCTATCATTCCTATTTCCTTGATTATAGACTTACAGTTTGACCATAATATAAACTAATAATTATTTTGTTACCTACGCACTGAATTTATAAAAATCTATGGGACACGGCGTATTGTGAAGGCTCCATGTTTTATATTTATACCAGATACCAAATAATAAAACATATTGAGTTTTATAAATTTTAGGTTATAACCACGGTCTTACAAGATATCTTCTATGACCGTGGTTGTAACTATTAATGATTTTTGGAGCTAGAAGAATTTTATTTACTTGATAATAGTTCGGTATTTCGTAATGATTATTTATTTTTTCTTGTCTTGTGTTGTAAATTGTAATTTGCAAAAGAAATCTTAAGTGTCTAGTTAAAAATTACTTATTAGATACCTGTCTAATATTGTATTTTTGTACGTATTTAGAGATAATATCATTTCATAAATAATTTTGAGAAAAAAAAAGTAAAATCTATAATAGATAAATAATATTGTTATGTAAAAAATAAATGTATAGATAACATTCACAAATGCAAGGGTTAAAAATGAATAGTAAATATGTTTTATGTATAAGTATAACTGTATAAGTGTATATAATTTGATTCAGGCTATATTTAGGTATTACCTTTATTTATACATTATAAATTTAGTAAAATATTAAACACTATAGAACTAAAAGTAACATAAAAAACCATAGGAATTGGGCACTTTGTGCTTAAAAATTATTTATGTTTTCAATGTTTTCATAGAATAGAATAGATATACTACCTAATTAAAACGTGTTTTCTCATCTTTATTACATAATACAGCTGAATAGCTCTAATATGTATTAATTGGAAAACAACCCTTTTTAAAATTTATTTTGGGAAACCTAACGAAGAATTTCCAGAAAATAAATTTAATGAAATTTTAGAACCCTACCAATATCTATACGATCCACAGATCAATTTAACAAGGGTATTTATTTTCTAATAAATGTTGTGTGCCAGCGAAAAATATAATTTATACTTCAACAAGTATTTCTGATTGAGTATACTTCTAGTTAAAATGATATAATTTAATAAATAGATGAATAGAGCAGATAGACTACTAATAAAAAAAATACTTGTCAAAAAAATTAACAAAACAAGGCACCTAGGAAGACCAAGAACCCCGTGGATAGATGTGATAACCAGAGACCTGAAAGAGATACTACAAAATGTAGCTTTTGAGCTGACGTACAACAAAGATAGATGGCGAGACCTCTTGAAGGCAGCGATGGTCCTCAACGGACCGGTAAGCTGAGAAAAAGAAGAAGAAATAGATGAATTTTGAGATTTAATCAATATCGTTTATTAAGTACACGAGTAAGATTATAATTACTTTAGGAGTTATGGCTAAGACTAAATAACTAAAATGAATTTCATAAAAGTCTCGTTTACATTTTCCCATTCTTACTTTATATACTAAATTGCTGTGTTATTTTTTGCTTAGTATTTAAAACAATTTTACATTCTGGATAAAAATATCTGTTTGAAGTTCTAACTAGATTAAGTTTCTAAACATCATTATAAAACCCAATAAATCCTTTTCACTCAAAATCTAAAATTTTGAAAATTTTCACTGTCATTTGATTGTTGAAATGACTGTTCAATATAAATCATTCTTAAAAAAAAAAAAAATTACACTTTTTCTAAAAATACCTATTGTTTATATATATATGTATATATAATTTGTCTCATTTTTAAAAGATAAAGACCTACTTTTCTAATCTGAAAAACTATAGACACCATAGTGATCACATTAAATAAATGATCGACGTAAAAAACAAAAAGCCACTTGGATAATACTGTCATTATCTATAACACAACATTTTAAGAAATAAAAATATTTTCAAAAATTTTCGTGACTCGAGATAATATATCAAAACTACTGATTTTAAAAAAACACACGCAAATTATCTAAAATTAATATTTTAATACAGAATCATACAACTTTCAGATGTTTCATCAAATGAATAATATTCTGAGAATGGAAAATAATAAATTAAACATGAAATGTGAAAATTATTTTAATTTTGTGTTAAAATAATATTAATTATTACTATTTCATTATTCAAACGGCCGATGTTCAAGGAAACAGATTTTAAACAACGATGGTTTTTTAAATCATAATATACATTATTATATACAAATCATATCAGTGACAGATTTGTTAGATATAATTACTAGTGATTTATAAATTGTACAGTTTTAACATTGACGCTTTCTTATTTGAATACGAGAAAAAAATATTATTATTTCATAATTCATCGATTTTGGTTGTCTAATATTTTTTATTAAAATACCGGAATATCGAGTTAGCGAGGAGAATATATGTGCGAAAACTTCGTGTTGTTCTGCTCGATGTTATTCAGTAGATTGCAGTCGGTACTGTTGTGTTGTGATCGTTAGTGCGAACTGGGCGTAAACAATGAATTTGTGATCTTTGCCACGCAATAATCGTTTAAATTCAACACCTATGTAATATTGTTATTACGACTGTTTCATAACAGTGGCGAAAATATTATTTGAATACGACATGTAATTCTTGAGAATCAGCATTTACTGTTTTTATGATCAATTAAGCTTAATTTATGACAACCGAGATAACGTTATATAAATTTGACTATACGCTTTGTGCCCACGACATGCGCCTTATAAATCATTCAATTTACTTTTTAACGAATGGAGAGTTTTTAGCTTTATGGTCTATATTAAGTAAAAAAAAAAAAAGGTGTATTTAATTATATAGGTGTCTATATATATTATGTATATGAGTCACTAAAATACTTTAAAAACACAACACAACGCTAATACTGAAATACCCTTTATTTGATTTTATCGAATTGAAATAATTATTTCTCATACCGTTTTACTAGAAAATCCTGTATTTTTATTGGTTACTATTTAAGGATGATTATTTACGAATACAGACTCGATTATCACAAATGTATTGATATAACATACTTCCTGGCGGTGGCGGAACGTAAATAAACCAGACCCTAGACATGTTTTTTTTTTTTTTTAAGCAAAGCTCATAATCACAAACCGAGAAATCTTAGCTTGTGCTCACAATAATTATGCAGTCGCGATAAAATTTACTTAGCGAGAATTTATTAAGACAAATAAACATTATTTTCTTGTTTAAAATCTCTTTGCTGATAATAAACGTGTCTAGAAAATATATTTTTAAAATTTGGTTCATTTTTGTTTCAATGCCAAATGATTAAAGTTTTACTGTTTTCCTTTTTTTAATAATACAGTTATAAATATTACTAAAAAATAAGAAGGTACAAGAGACCTACTCGTATATTTGATTTGTATTAAGCTTGACGAATTTTTTTTATTTGTACATCTAAATATCCAAAGGGAAAATCGTTAAATGATATCTTGGATAAATAAATCCAGAAATTATTCATTACAAAGATTTTCATTTTTATTCGTATGTAAGACATCATTTCACATATTTTTACTCTTGTTACTCGTTGGCATAATATCATTCCAATAAATGAATAAAATTATTAATTGTAAATTCCATTCTATAAATATGATATAGATAACCACTTTTACCTGTATAATCGATTGGATACACTCTGTTTTTTAACCTTTACACTGAACACTAAATTAAATTCAAATATTCCGGTTTCAGTTCTTGGCCCATCAGCATGCGATTGTTATGGTATGACTAGTGCTATTTGTGGAACTCCAGATGTACCGATTGAAAGCTTTCCAAAGGAATACTCATCATATTTATACATGTACCTTGTGGGATAAAATAACACAATAATTGACCAGGGAGATGAATTTAGTACTATAAAAGGTAATTAGATTTAGGATGATAGACGAAATTACTAAAGTCGATATGAAAACGTCGTTTACGGTGAATTCAATTTCATGTCGAGTGTTACCGCTGGGTTGCTACTCATCTCACGTAATCACAACCATTGTAAATTCAGCCCATATGCTTATTGTAACCATTATTACAGATTGTATATATTCAAATAAATGTTAAAAAAAAAAAAAAAAAAAAAAAAAACGGTGAATTCCGCCGTTTTTGGTCCATCTGAGGCTGTTATTCCGGTCGCTTGGAAATACTATTGAGATGAGAGCATAATAAACCTTCAAAGTACCATCTACATCGAATTTTCGATCTATGGAGTTGCTGGATGAAACTTTTGGACAATGTCAAGTTGAGCAAAAAGAATCTTCAGAAAAAAAATAAAAAAATAAATATCATTGTAAAACCATGAGATTATTTGATTCACTCAGAATCTAAAATACATTTTAATAGCAACGGTCAATCGTAAAGCTTGAGACGTGCCTCGTACACATATCATTGATACGTCTATGCAGGTCTCGTATTCCAAAACGCCAGACCGCCGTCGGATCAAACCACACCCGTAGGATTGAGACACCCCGGCCAGTGTCTCAACATTTGTAACTTTGTAATTGAATTATTCTGAGCCACTATATGCACTTGATGACGATGAATTATAATTATTCTTCACAACTATTGTCTAATACGGGTTTTCAATAATATTGGTGGTTTTATTAACTATTATACCTATTATACTGAGTACGGCAGAATTGAGTAATTAGTAGATAATGTCAAAATACACATTCGAGTGTATATCATTATTTTAAACACCATTTTTTTTTCAATTTAACTTTTCCATTATTATGTTTTGCATTATGTAATGTTTTTTATATTCTTTATAATTTGGTTTAATGTTTTGTTTTGTTTTACGATATTCTATACTTCCGTTTATTGTTTTCCGTTTTAATTTCGTTACAAAATAGTTTTTTCACAGTTACACCGTTATATTAACGTTTTTGAGCTCTGTTTGTGTATAATGTAAATATGTATACATGAATAATATAAAATTTAATAATAATAATATGATTAATATTATACATTAAAATAATTTTTTTTTCGTTAACTCGGAGAACATTAAAATGATAAAAAAAATGTTTTTAGTTATAAATTGTACAATTTTTTTTGTTTTTTAATTATATAACAATTATAGTTTTTTTTAAGTGTTCACAAAAGTTTTGGATGACGGCAGATCAATGTGATCCACTCAATTTATTTTGAAATTGACTAGTTTTCGTTTTTGCTGTAGCAAAACAAAAAGAAAAAAAAAATGGAAAAATCGACTGTTGAAATTGCAATTCATTCAACTGTCAACCTTCAATCAAGTTGCCATAGTATGCTACATTGGAAGATCGCTTTGGCTGTATAAAAAAGGGGAGAAAAATACACACATATACTGTAAATCCAATATAATTTTATCGTTCACATTTTGAATCAAAAATATAAAAATCGCTATAAATTGAACGGATACTGTATAGGTAAGTAACATGATATATTTTTTATGAAAATAATTAAATTTACTTTGGATTATATTATTTAAATGAACAATTACCTAATATAATTTAGGCATAAAACAAACAAATAAATAGAAAAATATATACAATTAATATTTTCCTTAGGTAATACTGGATTTGATTTGTATAAACGTTTGATTTCGGTTTAACACAATATATAAATCATGATTTACATTTTTTAAATAAGTCACATACGAATAAGCTGGATTTATAGACATAACAGTAAGTTACAAAAAATAATCAGTGCATAGGTATGATAATCAACAGCTAGGGCATTAAATTCGATTTCTAAGGGTTTATATGGATAACATTTATAGACAGTTTCCTCTCGATACCACTGTACCTGATATACAGAACTATATGGGATTATCTCGCTTTTATTACATTTTGGAGAATATTACTCGGATCGTCATGTACTCGTATACATCATATTTACAAATAGAAGAAATTAATGCGTAGGAATATGATTATTTAAATACACCGACGAGTATCCGTAAAATGTAACACATTTAAATTACAATTAAAATGATTGAATCTCAAATCTGTGAAATTATTTAACTTGGGTATGAAACGCTTATATACAATCTATGATGTTTTTTCTTAATGAAATACAAATTTGTAAGTTACTGTTACGTACAGTACACCGTTCACCCACTTGATTTTTATGATAATTATTTTTTTTATAATTGGGAATTTTATACTGTTAACAGAATATTGTTAATTATGTTTATTTGTTTTCATCATAATGTATATATACATTTTTATCAAAATAATTTTCATGGTGGTTTATTTCTCATTGATAAAAAAAAGTCATTAATTCTCGGATTTCTATATTATTTTCTGCTCATTGTTGTGATTACGCATATCCTATGTGAAAATATTGTAAATTTAATATTCGTCGTGGTGTTAAATAAATAACAACTCGATGTCGATATATTCTCAACATCAATGTACATTTCCGTTTCTCTTTTAGGTATGTTCGAGTTTTATAGCATAGCTTTATTGAAACACCATGTATAATTTATTATATACCATCAGATTCATACCCGTATATTAATGACGTATACATTTCTATTCTCGTCAAGTTTAATTAATTGTTAGAAAGTTAAAAATTATTAGTTATAAAGTTTAACATCCTCGTTACTATTTTTACATTAAAAAAGTTTTATTGATTGAAAATTAAGGTATCTAATATATTTTCAAATTGGTAAGGACGGTCAGAAACAAAACTGACCAATATAATATACTGATGAAGTGTTTCGATTAGCCAACCATTTAATTATTTTATTATCACTTGAGAAATGGAATACAACGTAATTCATCCAACTTTGAATTTTCTGCTTTTAGCTATCGCTAAACATTTTTTTTTTTTCTTTGAAAAAAAAATGTGCAAAAAACAGATATCAGTATCAATATTCAATATAAATCATTACTCATGAAACGGTCTTATAAAAAGTATATCTAAATGTAAAATTGCAATATATTTTTATACTTTGATGACTTCCTCAGTGATTTACATGATTTAGTGTTGATGTTTTGAAACTTTACATGCAAATTTATAGCTGCTAATATTTTATGATCATTAAGATGGTATTTATCTGTGACTTTTGACACCTATATTTTATGAACGGATACTAACTACAAGATAAATCAATAGTTAAGATAGAAGAATAGTAAAGGTATATTACAATTTGAAATTTCAATTCAAGATATTTCGAGATTTGTTTTAGACCAAAAGAAATGATTATAATGAAGAATTTTGAATATAATTCAAGTATTCAATCCAAATCAAGTGTTTACTCTTGCAGAAAATGTATCAAACTCAAAACGTTATAACGTATGTACTACCCATGTGGGGGTAACCAGTAGGTTATTTGCGAATTATCTATAAGTTCATTTGAATGCGCTTAAAAATTACAGTGACTTTCCATCACTACATACGTATAATATGTGTTTCGATACATTATACGCCAATGTGTTTTAAGTTTTGAACGTATTTAATGCTATTGCCGTTTTTGAAGAATTGAAATATTTCATCGATTGTAAAAATAGCTCCAATTATATTTTTTTATAGTTTCAATAATATACTTATATTAAAAAAAAAAAAAATCATTGATTTGGGGATAGAAAAATATTTTAAAATAATCATGTCATAAAATACCAAAAACTAACGGTAATTATTAACAACTTATGTACAATATTTAAAAACATTAGTAATTGCATTAATAATAATCGTACAAGAATTAAAACATAAAACCATAATCAATTCGATTAAAAAAAAAAAAAAGTATTAATATATTTGAAACAATTATTTGATGGTGTAAAGGAAAAACAGCACGAGTAAAATTTTCTGATGAAAATTGGTTTTTGAAATTAATGCATAAATAACTTGATTCTATATAGATTGTACTCACCTGATTATCGGTACAATAATTAGTGACAAACTGACAAACTTATCTATTATATTATAATCGATTGTTGTACGTCATAACTATCATCTATGAAATTGGAGCTTAAACTCAAAATAACGAGGAAAAGCGTCAAAAAATTATGAATTCAGCATAATCACCGCTGATGTCGGTATAAGTTATGATTTTTTTTATTTCAGCGGTAATATTACTGATTGAAAGTTTGTTCAGTGTAATACCTACTATAATTATCATCCAAAATTATAAATAATGATGAGTATTTTAATTGCAGAACATAAAAAAATAAAAATAAAAATAACATGTTGCGCGAAAACTATTTTGGCAAATTTAGATATTTAAAATCTTATTTTCTAAAATCAGTCCTGGTGTTAATTGTTTGTAATGTTATACAAGCAGCGATATGTTTTTTACCCGTAACGATATAATATGATATCGATATCCAGACTAGCATAAATAACACCTACACGATTTTATATTCGTTATACCTACACGATAATATAATATATTAAAATATAAACGAAATTAAAATACGTGCGGCGTCATTGCAGACGAACGGTGAATGGGGTTATTATTATCTTTCATCTCCGAGACAAACGTTTTAGTTACAAACCATCTGTTGGCGTGGAAGTTAACGCGTATGCCACCTGCACCGCGTTTCGCAGCAGTAAGTTTTATACGTCGTTATACTTCAGCCGTGAAAAATTCCTTGTTAGCACCCTCTTTGGAAAAGCTTCAATGCCACCGGAAGTGTAAGTGACGGTGGCGTGTACGCCGTATACGGGGCGGTATTGACATCGACCGACGACGCGTTTCGTTGTGTTGGTCAAAGGAAATAAGCTCACTACAAACGCTTGCGGTAAGATAAAACATTATCTGCAACATCCGCACTATTTAGTTTACACACACACGCACACATGTACACACACACACACACACACACACACACACACACACACACACACACACACACACACACACTCACACACTCACACTCACACATACACGCGCATACAAACAACGTACGCACACTTTAAAAGTTCATTTCTCTAAAAAAATAAAACTTTGTTCATGAAATAAATTCGGCTATTAAATAAGCTACACGGAGTGTTAGATATCGTTTGGGCATATTATATTGTTGAAAACAACACATAGCGTAATAATAAAATATTATTATCTCCGTTTTTTGATTTTTTTTGTTTGTTTTTTTTTTATGTTTTTCTCAGTCCGTTAAAACATTTAAGCATAACCGATAGGATTTAGGTGTATGATAATATTTATTTATCTAAGTATTTAGTGTTTCTTTCCCTAGTCATCACAATTGAACGAATCACTTTATTATTGTTGATTTGATAACTCAATGCATCCACACGAGCGCGCGCGTGCGCACACACACACACACACACACACACACACACACTCACTCATACACACATACATCCATATCCATACTTATAATATGTCATAATATAATACAGACCATAAATAACTGATTTAGACTATACCTATACATATACTGTATCAAAATATAATATAATGTTTTATAATCCAACATGTCCTGACTCTTGAATAAAATACTGATAAACATAGGCACAGCCAAAACTATCGTACCGATTCAAACAACATTTTGAAGAAATAGGTACCCAGTGCATTTATTATTATTTACGGGTGCACTAAGAAAGGATTTTTCCGAAATTCGGATTTGAAATGGTTCTTTATCTCTATGGCTGAAACAGCATTAAATGTTTTAAAAGAAAAACATAAATATTTATTATTATTATGGACATAGAGGTAATATGTAATCGGGTGCAGACCGAAAAATAAATAGTTATCAACACATAGATATTTTATCAGTTTAGATGTAGGCTGGTGAGTCTCATAGAGTAATACTAATAATTACTCTATGGTGTGTCTATGCCAAGGTGGATCAATCCACCTTGGTCTATGCCCAATTATTATAACATTCATAGACTTTATAACTAAGTTATCAAGTCCATGATAACATTGTCTTCGCACCATAGAGTATTACTCTATGCTTCGCACTAGCGTTCCATGGATAAACGAATGTTACTTTCGTACTTACACAATATTTTGTTACTACCATTACGCTATACTGTGGTCTATCGTCTATGGTTAATACACAATTATAATTAAATATTTTATATATTAATTTTATTAGTTACATCATTACAAAAATTAAATCAATTATCATCCATGTCAAGATGTTAATATTGTTAAATAATTTCCAGTTTGAGTTGTCTAAACATTACACCATGGTATGAGTGTATGACGTAATAATTTTTCACTCATATTTATTCCAAATTCCAAATTGTTATTTTATTTTCTCATTTAATTTTTTAATTTAAATAAAAATTATCTTATATATATATATATATATATATAAATATACACAATTATTCACATAATTTTTATTTAAATTAAAAAATATAAATTAGAAAATAAACTTAAAAATGTTGGATTTGGCATAAATATGAGAGAAAAATAAATAAATTATTTTCTTATACTGATAAAAAATTCAGATTATTTCATGTTTAAAAAAAAATTGTATGGAGCATAAATACATTTCAGTACATGCACTCATCGATTTAGAGCAATTTAAACCATTATAAAAATACAACGTTTGAGCGAGATATTTCAAGTTGTATGTAATATTATATCAAATATAAAACGTTCCAAAAGGATTTACTTTCCTTTCTTGTATATCGTATAACATATTTTAACGCGTAAGTATGGATTTTTTTTAGTTAATAATTTGAAATAATTATAAAACTATAATTTTTATCTTTATATATAAGTATAGTCTTTTAACTATTTTTAAAATTTTTCAATAAAAACATTTACAAACTTAATGCACAATTAAAGAGAGTATTCATATTTTTTCAAATGTCGATATTCAAATTTTATCCATTCGTCTAATTGTTTAAGAGACATAAACTTTGAAAACATTGAGTAGCAGAATGAAAAAACAGGAATACCACGCAAAAATGTACATTGCTACTACTCTAAAATTTAAATGGCAATGTCTTTTAAACAATTAGTACAATCGTTCTAGCGAGACATATTTAAACATCAAAATGTTTTCTTTCGTTACGTCCCGTCGTTATGAATAGTTGTTACTTTTGAAGAAATCCAAGATCTTTTCGAATCCCATCATCGAAAAAAAGTAAAAAAAAAAAAAAAATGTTTCAAAAATAATACTGATACAATAGTGATAAACAGGGCCGGGAATTGTATGCATTTGCATATTTCTATCTATTTATCTAAAAAGTAGCTAGGTAAGATACAAATTTTAATCTTAACCTAATGTGTTTATATGCAAAATGAAATTTGGCATATTTTTGCATATTTGGACCATTTTAAATTATTGTGCATATTTCAGCAATTTTCTGAAATATAATGCATTTACCTATAGAAAAAATCAAGAAAACGTCAATTCAGTGTATCATGAAGTATAATTTGATATGGGCTATAATAAGATTTATAATAACAAGTGCATGAAATAAAAAATAAGATAAGATAAAGTTTATTACTACGATAAAACTTGGTAACGAAAAACTAGTACCTACCTAATGGACTATTGTAACTCTCCAGGTAAATTTAAAAATATCTTAAAAATCTATTGCATTTGTTCAAATTAATTTTCGTTCATGACTTTTTGTTTAGATGAGTGAATGTTCAAATTACAACGTACAAAAATATTGTAAATACATTTTAGAATACATTTTTCTATTTAATATAGATTATTTAATGAATTATATACATTTTAAAACTAAATAAATTTATTAAACTTTCATTTTTGTTTGCATATTTTCGCATATTTTTGCATATTTTAAGTGCATATTTTAATGATATTCAGTGCATAAATGCATGCATATTTCGTACATTTTTTGTGCATATAATTCCGGGCCCTAGTGATAAATAATATGGTGATATAATAACCAAAATTGAACGCGGAAAAAACCAAATTCGATTTCACCAGTTCCGCACAGGGTAGTCACACCGTCTGGCTAGAGACGCCCAGTGTGTGCGTACCTACTGCGGATACGTATGATGGACGCACGTGTACGTGATTCGGTGTTCACGAGTGATAACGCCGACTCCTACGATCGCTGCCGCCGGTGCGTGAAATCCGCCACGTCCGTTTTTCGGTGGTGACAATTGGAGCCCACAGCGATCCGTCGTCGGCAATAAACGAATCACGGCCGCGGACATGTACGACGCTTTTTGCCGACGCGATCGCCTCCGGACATCAGCCAGTGTCGACGTTATTCCTCGAACGACGCGGGGCGTGAAAACGACGGAAAATTGACATTTGTCATGCCTCCCTCCCCGCTACACACACATACAATCACCTAAAGGCAGGGGCGTCATTTCAGTTTTGAAATAGGGCTGCCAAATTTTCATCAGGCTAAATTTTTCCACCACCAGGCCACAGTTATAACGATGAAATAAAAGGGTTATTTCAAACTTTTACTAGGGATGAAAAATAAATTAGAAAAAGCCTATAATAATAATAATAATAATAATAACATTAATCAGGTGAATTTTAGAAAGTTTATTAAAATGCTCAAAAAAAAAAAAATTAAATTTGCGAAAAAAAAATTCAATTATAAATGTGGTATTATCACAGAACAATTATTATATAGACAGTAAGAACAATAACATTATGTACGCCATCTTGCCTAAATAAAACTAACTTTGATGAATTACGAATAAAAAGAAAGTATTTTTGTTTCTCATGAGCATGGGAAATAGTAAATTCTAAAAACCATAGGTAAAGAAGCTAATATTAGCTAGGTATGGTTATGGTAGTACCGTACCAGAGCGTTATGTTACGTTTCGATGCATCCCGTATATCATCGAATATCACGAAACCATACAAGGGCGTATTTCTGGGGGGGGATGGGGCGATCGCCCCCTCCTGGACCTTTTCAATTTTTGTTTTTTACTTTTTTTACATTATCTGTATTATATTATAATAATTATTAGAAAAAAATTACGAAATTATTTAAAGTCATAGATTATGATATAGGTGTGTAATATATTGAAAGAAGCGCTCGGAATTTACCCAGCTCGTATCGTATCGATTTTATAACGATAGATACTTTTAGATACACGTTATCTGATACTGAAAGTTCGATAATTTTTTTTTTTTTTTTGTTAAACACGAAATAGTATTGATATTATTGTAGTACACGAATATGTCTTCTCAGTTCACGTAGTACACTAGATGCGTATACAAAATGATAGATAGATTTGCTGAACACAAACGATTCAAAGAATTTGTTTTATAGAATAATAACTTTGATTAGTTTGTGCTTCATTTAAAATAATTTTTATTTATTTTTAATCCTAAATATTATAGTTAAATTATTTTTGTTTATTTTTTATTCCTCGATATTACAAGTCTAATTGTCACCCCCCTGAAAATAGGGTCAGGGACGCCCTTGAAACCATAGAACATGTTGTATAGGTATGATAAGACATTACATATTTTATAGTGATAAGACTGATAACAGGTAGGTATGATAAATAATATTACGACTTACGATTCACGGTTTTAGAAGTAGCTGTAAATAAGACGGCTATAATCAATATATTTTTTAATTTTGAACTGTGATTATAAATTTACAATTTACTGTCAGTTACATTATTTATAAAATATTTTTAAATATTGGGTATATAAATTTATGAAATTGATTCATCGGCGCCAGCGAAAAATTGAGGCAGGCCATTATGATAAGGGAAAAAATAGGGCCGCCGATGTATACCCTGCGATACCCCGAATTGCGCCCCTGCTTGAAGGGCGTTGACAAAGACACAACTCCGCAAAAACAAAAATACACATATTCATGTATTCTATTATCTAGCTTTATTCAAAATGTAAAACGCGCGCGCGTGCACTTGTTTCAAACATTTATTTCTAAGCACCGTACAATATCAGAAACCGCGGTGTCTGCAATAAAACGGCATAAATAACACGTATACACTAAACTGATTAATATGTACATAGATTTAAAAAACGCATTCAGTGTGGAGATTTTCCAAGCACATTTCCACGCCATTTTTCAATTCTGTATTATTTCATTTTTTGTTTTTTGTTCTAATAACTTTCTACACGATAAATTACACAATAATTTTTTTTCGAATCTTTCTGAAGTTTTCACAAATCACTATTTTATATTTTTAGCGTTTGTCGACGAAACGGCGACGGTTTTGACGCGCGACCTCCGCCGCATTTGCGCCGAAGCCCGCCCGAATCGAAAACACGATATGGCGCGGATTCGCGGCTTCGAGCGCCGTACAAGACGTGACGTGCGCACGTGGCAGACCGGACGTGCGAGTGCGCCTCTGCGTCTCGATCGACGCGGATGAACAGACGGCGTCCGGTGCCATCGGAAATCACAAACCATACCGATGTCGGTGTCGGTCGGTTATTGTTCGCCACGTGCGACAAGTCGGTCGCGCGACGACAATAATTATTATAACACGTAGGCGACCCCCAAACGTCTCGCGGCGTACGACAATAATTATTAGGGTAGTTCACATCGACATTTATTGTTGCATCGCGATTTTCCAAAATAAATGGCCCCGTAACGTGTGAAATTGAAATTTTTCAGAAAACGCTAAAAACCGATTCGCCGTCGAACCATATTATGACCTGTGTGTTTAGCGATTTTTTTTTCTACTAGCAAAGACACTGTTTTATTCGACGCAGTGGCCTCGTGGAATAGCATTCTCGAACGAACATTTGCCCGAGAAAACGATCGATCAAGTCTTCTGGAATGCATCTTTTTCATAATATTCGTCCAATGACGTCGGCGATTTTAGTGTTGAAAATGAAATTGTAATGCAATTTCAATAATAATTATATTGGACAATTTCAATATTACTAGGAGGGTCAACCTTTTTCGCTTATAAATTATCGGTCCATTTGTGTGAATGAAAGAAAAGTCGATAACAGCTACAGACGTCTCTTTTTCGAAAATCATAATTCAATCACAACAGTATTGTTGTTGTAATAACTAGCAATTGCATTACATATTAGAACTATAGTTGTAATAATTAGCGAGTGTCTGCCGCGCCGCTTCGAGATCAGTAAGTTGATTCCGAATCCATTTTGCTTGAATTATTTCCGCTGATCATCCGGCGCATGACACCGCCGAACGGCGTCAATAATTCGAGTCCAAATAACTAATATAAGTCCCTACAACCAGCGAGTCGTGTAGCATACTAGCATTGTGACTTTCGACGGGAAATCGTTCGACATCGGAATATTTTGTTTCGTTAAGTGACGTCCACGTGAGGTCTTGATTGTAAATAATATTATTTGTAATTTTATTACCCCCTCCACTGATATGATATAGATATGGCTCTAATCATAGTGAAAATGCATTTAGCGAAATCGGTGCATGCGTGCGTGTGCCAGTGCGAGTGTGTTTGTGTTTGTGTGTGTGTGTGTGTGTGTGTGTGTGTGTGTGTTTGTGTGCGTGTGTGTGTGTTTGTTGTGGGTGTGTGTGTTTGATGTGAGTGTGTGTGTTGTGTGTTGTGTGTGTTGCACAATCAGCTTTTCTGAACAAAAAAAAAAAAAAGGTTTCTAAAACCATTATACGAATAACAAAATATATACCTATATAAGAAAAAAAAATCCGAGTACTTCGTGTGACTTTATTTTTACATTTACGTTTGAAAAACTATGTTTCAAATCGGCAACAGAAGTCCAAATATACGAGGGTAAAAAAAATAATATCACATTTGTTTTGTTTTGTTTTTATTTTTTTTATAAATTTATAGGTTACTGCTATAACGTACGTATACGCGATGATTTTTCGATTATGCACATAATACAGCAACACTGTATTTACGATTACTCTATATATTACTTCTAATTAATGGGGAATTCTAGAGAAGAAAATATAATATAATATATTTTATTTACACCCGATGAAAAATTAATTGAACATAAAAGTACTCTGTTTGACACACTTAAATATTGATTTTTATTTAAGTTGACGCGTATAAAATGTATTTTTTTCTTATTATTATTACTATTTTTTTTAGTGTATCGTTTAAAATCTGTACTTAATATTTACTTATATAATTTCAAATGTAAAACCAATTAAGCTGTGGAAAACTCGAAAAAATACGGAAAATATTGAATTAAATTAAAATTCGATTTCGTTCTTAATCTTTCGAACAAATAGAAATGTGCCAACTAAAACGTTTTCTGTTGGAAAACAATAATTTATGTATACTTTTTCTAAAGCCAATTTAAATAATCTAGTATCGAAATTTCACGTTGCATTACATTACAACAAAATAATATTCCGTCTTCAAACATAATCTACATTTCAGTTTGCAAAACTCTAAACACAATAAGATAACTGTATATCCGTGGTATAATCTACGACCGATATACTGCAATTTTGACGAATACCTAGTGGTAATTCAAACTCATAACTGATTTTTGAAAATCGAATTTATAGTATTCAAAGCAGTTCATGGTGATTTCGAGAAAAACACGCTGTCAATCGATAAATAACTAGATTCGATCAGATTTCTTTATCCACGTATTGCATATTTTTAATACCGCTAAAACTCAAATCGACAGTATTGAATTAAAACTAGTTATGAAATACAGTATTGGTTTCATAAATTTCAAATTCACCATTATATTCGTGAACACTTGTCACGTTCGATAATAATACTATTACTTCTAAAATAAAAATTAGGTTCTTACAAAACCGTTCATTTTTTTACCCAACCTATTTACCAGTCTAACGTTTTTATGGATCACGTCTGACATTTTAATTCTTATCGAAACCATTAAGAATTTAAGATGTCGTTTTTGGTTTGGTTTGTTTTTGAGTATTAATGTCTGTGTGTATAACATGCATATTAATGTATACATTAGGAATTCAATGCTGAAACAATTGTTTCAAAACTTACAAAACTTTAAAAAAATTAAATTAAAAATGCTGCAGCAGCTATAATTTTTCTGTGTTGTCGACACGTGTCAAACAATCGGCGTCCAGATAAATTAAATATCTACACGAATGGTTTTTGGGGTAGAGTGAGTTGCAAAACATCATACTCATTTATTTTTATACAATTTTGCGAGTCGGCTACAAATTACCGGTTTCTGTTAAAATGTCTTTAGCTAATCGATATTACGTGGTAGTATAGATACGAAATGTATTCGGCTTCGAACAGAACGGTACATTCGCATTTATATTTATGTTTTTTTAACAATATTATTTAGGCTCACACGATACCATAGATTATGTTTATCGCTTTTACATTTTAAATACCTAAAGTTGTATTTATTTACAATAAGTTCAGAAAACCACTATGTAATCATATTTCAAGAGTATCAACGTACACGAACTTACGTTTTCAACACGTGTAACGCTGGACAGAAAAATATTAGACAAAAACATTTATTTTTGTGTTTTTGTGTAAAATAGGTCAGGATAGAAGACTATATGGAAATGTAGTCGTAATGATAACTGTTAGCGTATATATTATGTCATTCGACGGGTGCATTATTACTAATTTTCGAGTTGTTTTCTCAAAAATATCACCGATGAATTTTATTCGTGTAAAAAAAAAAAAAAATCTAGTTTAATTTTAAAACGTTGAATTATTTATTTAAAATAAAATATATTCGGTATTAAATTGATGATTATAACAATTATTTATTTTTCAATATTTATGATAGAAAGCTCTCCTTATGAATTTATTATTAATTGTAATCATTACAATATATTATTCCATAAAAATATACGTATGGTAATCATTAAAAAATATATTATGATTTGATAAGCTGATATGATTTAAATATTTTGATATACATTTGAATTTTAAAACTATTTTTTAAAAATTAAAGAAAAATACTGAAATATTAACATAATTTAGAAATCTTTCTTGTTCACTGTAAAATTATTGTTTAAATTACAAGAATTTTTAAGAAAATTAATTCAATTTATTCTGTAAATCAAAATGTTTTCGGAATGATTGAAAATAAAATTAAACTAACAGTTATTACTTTTTCTAAGAGTTGTTTGAAAAAAACAGTATCCGTCGAAAAGTATAAAGAAAATAGTTTTTTCGTGATGTTGATACTCTTAAAACGAAATAAATCTAAAACTGGATTGGATTTACTATTCTACAAGAGAAAATATATAAGTGTAAGTTTGCATACATATATTGAAAATATTACATATATTCTATTGTTTGGTAAATACCAACAAAAATATGTTTTTGTTCCAATATGTTCAACACATTGACTGTGTAAAAATAAAGCGTAAATATATCTTAAAATGTTATAACATTAATCCAAATAAAATCATTAGAATATTGTTTATTTTGTATAAATCCTTGTATACGTTCGAGAACTTTAATTTATTGATCATAAAATAATAATTGTACTTCAGAAGATTTTATTCAATTTATATCAGCAAGTTATGAGATGAGTTATGATGTTTGTATATGATCGTATTACTCACTACTCAGACATTTACAAATCATATGTATTTTAGATTCTGAGTGAAAAGAATTATTGGTTTTATAATGATGCGTATTTATTTTTTTTTTTGTGTAAGTAATCTTTTTGGTTAGTAATAAAAGTCAAACATTTCATCTAGCGTCTTTGTAGATCAGAAATT
This sequence comes from Therioaphis trifolii, assembly GCA_027580255.1. Taxonomy (NCBI): domain Eukaryota; kingdom Metazoa; phylum Arthropoda; class Insecta; order Hemiptera; family Aphididae; genus Therioaphis; species Therioaphis trifolii. The sequence goes on along the minus strand of CM050407.1, from coordinate 34,047,470 downwards.
TCATCTAGTAGGTACTTTAAAAATGTTTTTTTCCCTCCAATCAAAAATTTTTTTTTAGCGTGAGGAAAAACTACTTACGAATTGGGTGAATACGGTAAAAATTGGTGTATATGTGATTTTCATCAAATCCATTTTTGATATTTAGCTATAAATCCAAAAATATTGATTTTATAGACGCTTGAAATTTTTATCAAATAATTACCTTAATACAGACTTGAAAAATGTCCGAAAATTTTTTACCATTTTCTATTTATAGGACTTTTAAATCATTAAACCCATCTCGCTTTTTGGAAGTTTTTATCTATATAAGTAAAATTTTAAATATTTGAAATAAAAACCGAAACATTTAATAATATATTATTCATAATGTTTAACTACTAGTACTGAAAAAATGAAAATAATTGTTAGTCAGCATTTTTTTATATGTGTTTAAAGTTCGAACTTAAATGAAAATCATTAATTACACGTTAATTAATGATATTTAAAAAAAAACCTTACAACATTTGGAATTATTAATCTGGTAAAAATTTTTCTTCACCATTGCTGTACATATATTTTTAAGTACGAGTCAAGTTTCATAAATATTAATTCGATAAATTATTTTTTTACACGTGTTTAAATTTGGAATTACGGCTCAAATAACTCTTTTACGCAAAAAGTCAGATTAAAGTTAATTTTTATTGCATTAAATTTATAACTTTTTGTTACAAGATTTAAAATTTTCATACAAGCTTCTTCATTAGGAGGTTTAGCTATATTTATATTTTTACAGTGATCGGATGATCAGTTGCGTAAATTATTTTATTTAAGTTAAATTTAAGTGTCAAAATACGTCAGAATATTCTCAAAGCATTGTGACTTTTTTTTTTTTTTGTTATTATTCCAAAACTTTTTTCTCGAAACTTGAAATTGGTATCAATTTTTTATTGTATCGTTGTTCCTTTTTTCAGACACTTAATTAGTTTATAGAAAAATTCATAACTTGAGTTTCTCTCAAAATAATTTTCTGTTAACAATGATTTTTCATTGATAAAATAAATCGTAAAATTAATTTAAAATAATTCGTACTACATGACGTGCTGTTCACTAAATCGTAAAATTGGCTATAATGAAGTTCTCTACACCACATATCATTATCTTGTCTAAGAATCGTAGGGACGAAGAACGGACTTCCACGGTGCCACCACCCGTACCTTACTAGCTTTTCTATTTACAAACCTCCAGATATAAATAAAACTAACGTAAACGTTTTATTTCTACGACTTAAAACGAAATATTTCACTCATTAAATGTTATAAAAGTGTAAAATAAAAATATGTCTTCGTTTTAAATAATAGAAACAAAACGTCATAACGAAATTATATTGTACCATACAGTGATGGCCCATTGCGTGTTTTGATTTGCATACCATTCGCACTTTAATACAAAAACACATTCACCGTGTATTAGTTAAAAATTAATTCACGACAACTGTTTCGAATTTTTCGGGACGTATTAACGTATCATTTTTTAAGGTATAAAAGCGTTTTTGACGTTAATGGAACATCACTTCACATGATTTGTTTAATCTAACTTACACTGCTGCCAACTATTCGATTATATTCGTTTGATTTTATTTTTAGGTCGGATTTTTAGTCTGGGCACTGTTGGAAAAAATGAACGTCTAGAGAGAAAATGTCCGTAGAGAAAATATTCGAATTTCGTACAGGTTAGTCCACTTATAATGAAAACAAAACAAAAAAAAAGATAAAAAAATCGGGTCCACGAGGGCGATTGTTTCAGACAAAATTAATCGTCGTTCGGTGCGGTGCGAATCGAGAGAAGGTGGCCGTGTGAAGCGTGTTCGTGTATTAAAGTTTAAACCAGTATTAGACCGGATTAGTTTCGCAACTCGGGAAATGTCACGTACGATCGCGCGTTTTTCGGAAACAGTGCTCTCAGAGGTGTTTCAAACCGATCGAGTATCTCGCTCGCCTCGGCGATTGATAACCTGGTCGAGATCGTTTGACCGAAGAATACTATTACAACATTGTTGTTAAACGGACGGTTTGTGTTCGGGCGAGTTTTTGACATTCGTAATGCGTTCGAGCATAATTTACTTTTCAAGCTAATGTTCCGAAAATTTTACTATTATTATGGACGATATTTCACGCAATACACTTTTTATCATATTCGCACGAAATAGGGTCTGGTAGTGAATACCATAAGTACCTACTATTAAGACAGCAAATTGTATTAACATCGTGACTAATAGATTTAATAAGATGTTTGTTTAAAATAATACATACGAATATATTAAAACTAGTATAATTAACAAAATATAATAATCAACAAGATTTAAAAGTTGATAAATAATAAAGTTGAAAAAAAACGCATGTTAAATATTTCACATCAAAATTGCATTTGCTTTATACAGGGTGTATCAAAAAAATACGACTATTTAATAACTTTTATTCAATTCATTATTATTATTATTATTATTATTATTATTATTGTTTTTATTTTTTATTTTTTTTTTTTTTTTATGAATACTTTTTATTTTTTTTTTTATTCATGGTACAGCATCAACTGCTAAGGTTATTAGCTTGCAACAAAAATTGGTAATTAGTAGGTACATAATAGAGTATAGTTATACAATAAATTCTTAAATTAAATTATACATATCAATTTGTTTAAAAATATGATTATTTTGTTGGAGTTGTCATGGATAGGGCTGAGGGCTTCAAAGAGGTTATCGGGCAATTTCCATCAAGGTTATCAGACTTTTTCTGGTTTCTATGTGGATACGGCAGTGGATGAGCAGGCGCTTGACTGTGAGAGGTTCTCCGCAGGTTAGGCACATTGCTGGTTCTTCTCTGCGCATAAGATGTCCATGGGACATCTTTGAGCGGCCTATACGTAATCTATTGATAACTACTTCATCTTTGCGATTTGATGTATGGGGTTTGGGCCAGTATTCGGTAGTATTTTTTATTTCTCTCAGTTTGTTATTAGGTGTACGACGTCATTCAGATTCCCATAAATTGGTACAAAAGGTGTTGACATTCCTATGGATGTCGATGAGTGAGGAGTATTTTATGAATACTGTATTACTGCATTACATGTAACTATAATTATATAATTTTTTTTTTAGTTTTGTACGTAAAAATTCTAAAGTTTATTTAATAGTTTATAAAAAAAATCAAAATACCCTTGTTATGAATCTGATCTTTTAAAAAAGTTGGCGCTTAAAATTTGTATAAATATTTTTCATTTATTTCCTACGCATTTTCAAAGGTTTCAAAAGTTATGTACATCAATAATTTCTAATTTAATATTTATGGAAAAATAGATAGTTACTATTTTATTATATACAAGTCATTTTCAAAAAGTTTGAAAAATCCTAGCGAGTAAATGACGTAACTTTAAAAGGCATTTTACCACTTACATTTGTCTAAACATCTGGTTTACAAAATAGCTTTATTTATATATTTATTTTTTAACTTTAGTGCAAATTTAAAAATTTTGAAATTTGGGTTTCTATAGTAAAAAATCTTTTAATAAGATTTTATTGTAGCGTGGTAATTAACCAAACATTAAAAAAATAAATAAATAAATAAAAATAATGAACATAACAAAAGTTATTCCTGTGTTAGATCATCGTGGTTATTTCTGTTTTTTTTTTTTTTTGTATAATCTAATGTTGTCATTTTTCTTGATCTATAATGTCTTCACTTTTTTTTAACCGTATTCTAATTTATCTAAAACGATTAAAATACGTGGACATTCCTATAACATTTTACAAAACTCGCTGTTTCGCCGTATTCGCGTGGTAGAAATCAGCAATTCACCCAAACACAATTACGGCCTCGTAGAATACGCACGAAAGACGTAAAAAAACACGTGGAAAAAAACATAATGTACCTACCACACGTAGACACGGCTCTGTCGGGTGTGCTTTTGTAAATTATTTTATTTTGTGTTATCTATACATTTCTATAATTCAAAAAACAAACATAATAACAGTAACGCAATATATTGTAAAGCAGACAGCCATAAGCCAACCTAAGTGTATGGAACATCGATCGTATGAATAAAAAAAATAAATAAAAAAACTGTACATGGCTCGTCGTCGTCAGAAAAAGCTTGTAACTGTTTCACGTGTATTAAAATGTGTTTTATTATTTTCGGTATATGACAAACCGCCGCGCCGTGTCTAACTCGTGTAAACGAATCAAAATAATACACGTCAACGATAATAAGTAAGATTCGATGAATGAACTGGAAATTCTCGTGGGCGTGTATCGTTAAAAATGTATTTTTAGTTTATATTTTTTTTTACTTTTATTTTTTTTTTTATTCATTGCACGCCGCTACGTGTTTTATCCCGGCTACAACGTTGTGGTTATGGATTTTGCGCTCGTGCACTACTTACTTCCTTGGATCGAAACAATAATTCATACGCAATGAATAATATAAAACCGTAGATTAATTTTCTTTCTATCGAAAAGCGGGAAACACCGAATAATATGTACATATAATTTGTAAAGTAAGCTAATCTATTTGCTCCATTATTACGTTACCAATACGTTGTCGGTGGAAATTTCGTCGTTGCCCGTCGTACGAAATGCGGAAACCGTTAATAATTAAATCGCAATACGTTTTAAATTCAGTTACACATAAAATATTATAATGAGAGATAATTCATAATTTAATGTTTTGGTACGAACCGCGTGGCTTAATGTATTTCTCGTGGCGATGTGGCGATCGAAATTAATTTTATATTCATTGAAAGCTGTCCGTTCACTTTTGTTAATTCTTCGACACGATAATATTTTAATGTCAGACAGACACATTAATATTAAAGAAAAAGTTCAAAACATCGTATAAACACCTGATTGTACCTACTCAGTGATGTAGTCCTGAAAAATTCATGGATACACGCCTAAATAATTACGATAAAATAATGTTGGGAGGGGGCATAGCCCTTCGCATATATTTTTCTGCGTCAAATATTTGTAATAATTTCCTTACATATTGAACTCGCATTTAATTTATAGGGATGAAAATTTATAGACATTGAATATTTTTTTCTGTTCGTGTTTTCTACTCACAATTCGATGACAAAAAATTTGTTTTGAAATCTGATAATAGTTTATGTTTCTACCCCCTACGGCCTTACCTATATATTTTGGTAATTATTTTAAAAAGTTTTAAGTTATGCAATGTGTCTCTAATAAAACAATGTATTTTCAAAAAAACTCGACCACTAAAATAGTATATGAGAGAAACTTTCCAAGAACCAAGCTAGGTTTTGTACATACAAATAATGGGGTTTCGCTGTCAACGATACAAACATTGAGTATCTCGTCAATTGATTGAATAGATATCGAAAAAAAATCCGTAAAAAAATTAATTAAGTAACTTAAACGGTTAAACTACTGAGTAAATACTAGAATGCGTCTTGCCAGTGTATTTGTTGTGAGCCGTGATTTTCACCGTGAGCACACGTACAACATAACATTAGGAAGTGAGTGCACGCCACGTCATTATTGCACCTAACCTATAACATTTTATTAGAGACGAACATGTTAGTTTAAGTAATTATATGGTATAATAATTATATGTTGTTATTGTGGCTAAGTCTTTGAATTATTGATTTTTTTTCCTAGAAATTATTTTTTCAGTTCGAATTCAAAAAAAAAAAAAAAAAAATGCACAAAATATAATCATATGAAAAAAAATATTTTGAATGATTCCCAAACAAAGTTTTATACGATTCGGTTCACGGAAAATTGAAAAACAATTTTAACTTCATAAACAGAACAATCATTTTTTTTTTCCATTACGTCTGATGCATTTCAACATCATACTTTGTTTGTTGAAAACAAATTTATTTAAATTATAATTTGATGGCGTTTATAATTTTAAAAACCGATCGAAAAAATGATGGATGGACATTGAAATGCTTTCCTTTAAGTCTATGATTTTTGATTAAAGTGTAGAATGCATTGGTTTTACAATGACGTGTTTTTATTTATTGAATTTTCATGAATATTAATTCTATTTTGGATTTTAGACTTACTCTAAAAGTTACGGCAAATAATTCAATCGAACAGAATTTGCATCTGCTAGTAAGTACTTCAATATCTATGTGTACCTATTCTTGATATTTTTTTCTAATGTAAAAGTTTTTTTTTTTTTAACTTTGTGGTTGACAAATAGTCTCGACAGTTATTTACACAACGATTTTATACAAGCAGCCAAGAGTTCAGGATAAAAGAAATCGTTGCTAAGATGGCGCATGTAAAATTTTACATTAACTTAAGTTAAAAGTTAAAGAAAAATTAAGTAAAAACATAAAATATGATCCGTAGATGAAATTTTCGTAAAATCCGATTTCGATAATTAACCGTAACTATTATAAACTCGATATTTCCACAAAATGTTAACAACTTATATGCTAAGATATCACAAAAGTTTCAAAATTACTGTTGTTCGATTTTGAAATAATATCGTACCAATAAAATCCCATCAGAGACCAAATGATCCAATCGTAAAAACGGCTCATCTCAGGTATTTCACACCCACCAGATCCTATTGATATAAATCAGGCTGGGAGGATGTTACATGGGAGGAAAGATTAAACTTCCACTATTATTATCTTACTGGTCTCTTACTATTATTATTATTATTACTTATTTATTACTAAAACCGCATCAGTAAAATTGATATCCAAATACTTGATATAAAACTATATTGGACCTGAAATTGTATAATTTTGTGGTATTTGAGCATGATAGTTTTTTCATTTTAGCACATTTGATGAATAACTACTTTAGAGTTATGGACAGAGTATAGACAAATATCGCTAATCAAGTATTATTGTATCATTTTAAAATATTTTTAAATCCATGTGACTCGTCTCAATGTATTAATTTAGTAATTTGATGCGGTATATAGTTATGTATGTGAAAAATAAATTTTTATTGCACCGAAGATATGATTTTATACATCTTTCGAGACCAAAATTATTATTAATACCCATATCATTGTACATGAATACTTTTATACTACTTTACTATAGTATACATCTCTCCAAGCTTGAAAATATCAAAACCACGTGTCTACGGTTAACTTCTAAAATCCTCCAAAGTGTTTTCTTATAATTATTATTATTTCGACTTATAGAGTTACTTTTCAGTAATTTACTTTTATTTGTCCCATCAATTTTAATTTAACCGTATACCTACTCGATGGCACTACGAACCAATCGCACCATTCTATGTATAACGTTTCGGTTTTATGCAGTGTCTTCGAAGAACTATGCGTTGTTAAAGACTGAAAGTTAAAATTTCTCTACGGAATGTTTTAATTTTAGTTCTCCTCGTGGTGAAAAATCTGTACTTTAATTGTTTTAACCTAGATAACTGTTTATTAAAAAGTCAGATTTCCGACGCGCGAGTAACAGTGAAAGAGACTCCGTTGAAAAATGCGCCGAAAGTTGCAGATATTCGGTATCTGCAGCCATATCTTTCGCCATATCACTGCGGGTTGGAGGTGAATTATTATTTTATATTCGATAACATCGATAACTCATTATAGCGTCATATTTTAACTATTCAGACTTTTTTTCACTGTAACAAACGACGACGAATTTATTCACTCATGCACGAAATTTATTTTATTTAAATTCAATTTATCGATCGGTAAAATTGTTTTCAGAGAACGTATAAGAAACGTGTTGCAAAGCTAAAAAAAAATAATAATGTAAAAACTAGTTTATCGAAAAAATATGATACTTACAAGAATGTTGCGCCATCTGATGTCAACAAAGGACTTTTATGATATTAAACTGATATTATTCATTCATAGACTACGTACGTCACGCAGCATTCATTTTGCGTATTCATCTGATTTTTCTATAAAGAGTTCTGAAATGTTCAATATTTATCTATTTGTTAATTTGCGGAATCGGCGTTTGGTGTATTGATGTTTTTTCTTTGTAAATGTGTTCTGCTTTCTTTTTTTTTTTTAATCAATTACTAACGTATTTATAACCATATTTCCCGCTTTTCTTATCAGTAGACGTTCGGGACTTTAAGTTTGTTACAAATAATTTGTCTGCTCCTAATGACTCATTAAATATCCTTCGTTTATCCCAATAACCTTAAGTTAAGACAAACGACCTTCTGTAAACATTTTTCATAATTTAATGGCAATTATTTACTTTCCACTTGATACCGTATTGTCGATTCCGTCTCAGTTAAAATGCAATAATTTCACATTTTATTTTGTTGTTAAAAATCAAAGATTTATTTGTTTACACGAGAAAAGAAAAAAAAATGTTTGACTGTAATTTCAATGGAGAGATGATTAATATCGACAAAGTTTAGCTGACGCGTACAATTATTTATAAGATATTTAAACTCACTTCTACTTGTACTCGTTCACTGACATTAAGAAATAGATAATCACGTAGAAAATGCATAATGTGATAGCCTTTGTCGTAGGTAGTACAGTGCTACGAAGTAATAAAATCAAATAAATTTATAATTGCACACGAAGGTAGAGAATATTTCTTTGTTAAAAAAAAAATAACATTGTAGCATAATATGATTTATGAAATACCCAACATCGTATAATCTTATTGATGTCTCGGTATATTTTATGTTAAATTTTAAATCATTAGTGAATAACTACGGAAAAACGTCAGTATTATTAGCACCGTGTGAACGATTTACGGTTTACACGATATACCGATATACGGACTCGGGGAGAATTTTTTTATATATTTTTTTCTTTTTTTCGTCCACATAAAATAATTTTAATGACGGATTTAAAATTTGTTATTTTGAATGTTATTATAATTAATCAATCAAGCATGAACGATAATCATTGTTTAGGTATTTGAATTTAATTAAATCGCAAAAGATGATTGCGTTTTAATACCAATTATTTTGTTTCGTACAGCACACTAAAAGTTCTAGGAAAATAATAAACAAAGTGTTTTTTGATCTATTGAACATTCGAAAAATAAATTTATTAAAAAAAAAAATGCCTGAAATTATTGAATGGAATACTTGAACACGTTACGTGCATTAAACAATTTCAACAGTTTTATATGTTAATCTTTGAATCCGACGGTTTAACATATTATTTTCGTTGCGCGAATGTTGTTTTTTCATTTCGATTCTTGTTAAGCCATATAAAGACTAAAGTGGTTTTTACTCTTTTTATATAAATAATGTACGCATTGTTTTTAATTTTTTTCTTTTGGTTTTTTTACGAGTTGTTTAAAATACTCAAACGATGATCTTTTTTTGTTCGCAAACGAACGTGTATGGACGAGTGTATACCACGCACCTACGCACGACACCGTACACTACTTACTGACTACTTAAGCGATTGCATATCACTAAACTTGTATTAACCGCCGGCCGTAATGACGCTTTTAAAGTACGATTGTAATTATTATTGTTATGAGAGATGTTTTCGAGTCTCCGGTTGTTCAGTGGGATTTTCGTTTTCAATTATTCCCCGTGTACATCATACGACGTTTAATTCAATATACGTATGTTGTATTTAGCCGGACGGACGTTATGTTGACGGTGTTAACTGATAAGTGCGATTCGCGACGAAATAGAACACAGTTGAAATCACATTTTTGTTTTTTTTTTCCCCCCCGAGAAGAACATCTCGTCGTAGGCGCGTAATAAATACGTGCGAATATTCTTATTATAATATTTATTAATAATATTCTACGCACGAAATGCGTATTCGTCGTGATCAACCGTCGCTCTACGTACACCCGCAGCTATTTAAATTTCTGTCACTGCTCATTAATAATAATTGGACACAGACTGTTCTCGACTTGTCGTGAAAATACGTTCAACGACGTCTATCGTGATAACGTGTTTTATTCGTATTAAACTATGTTTCACGACCGCAACGGTACGACTGATACAGACAAACACATTTACTCGATATATAATGCTAATTAGACATAAAAAAATAAATAAATGAAAATATATCGAAGGCGGCCTACGCGATGTTATAACGTGATGTGTATATACTCATGAACGTTGTTATAGTATATTTTAGACGCGTCATAACGGTAGTCATCGAAAAACATAACACGATAACAATAACAAAGAGTACAAGTATTACACTTGCGTCAGCCGCTTTCAAGTATCCGAAAGTTCAGTCAATATTTAATTTTAAAAATAATGCGCGCGCCGGCACGTGTTTTCATATCGGTAAATAAAAAATAAATTTATATTTTATTTTAATAACATTCTCGAACAATTTTAATCTACCGAAATTTTAATTTTGAGTTATTTATTCGTGTCTTCTCGCGCCGACGCTATCGTGGTTCGGAGACGCGAGAGAGTTGTTAGTGCTTAGTACAATAAGACACTTTTTAATGAGCAGTGGAATTTGGCTATATTATTATAATCATTAATATTATCTATTTATTTTGAGTGTGATACAGGCGGAGGTGAAGAGGATACGAAAATATATTCCGGTGCTTTTATTATCAATTGTGTATAAAAACACTTCAGTGGCAGAGCTCGTTTATACAAGATTTATCAAGATTTCGTTAAAAAAGAGTAATTCTTTACATTTTCTTCGGTTTCATTGTACCTAAAAACAAGGTGATTCGGAAATGTTTTACTCTCAAGAACAGATAATCTATAATTAATTTTGCATCTTTAAAGTTATTTGAGCTTTTCTATTGTTCTAAAAAAATGTTAACCAAACTTCTTAACAACTGCGATCGCATCATTCCAACGAAAATCGATGTACAAAATCTCATGTAAATACGAGAGTAGATAATCTAAAGTTTATTAAAGTATAATTAATCATATTAACATAAATAGGTTTAAACTAATCTGTTGTTGTTTTTTTTTTGTGCAAATTTTTTTTTTATCTACTCTCAACTGCCTTAAAGTTCATCGACTACATTATTTTATGTACCTTGTGCATGATAATAAACACGTACAGTATATAGAGTAAGTGTAGAGTACAATGAAATTAATAGCACAAATTAAAATGGGCAATTTAAAGTTAAATTCAACCGCTTTTGCTTTAATGCTCTTAGTCTGTAATTACTAAGCGCCGATACATTGAAGCTCATAAGTTACGTTCTGATATTAAGTGAGTATATTTCCGTGAATACAATCACTTCAGAACTAAGTATCATCATATTAACTTCAAATTAAAATTGCCTGGCGACTATTCACGTGAAAATTCAAGTCAGGTTATTACTTTTGTGGTTACTTTGACAGAGTGAGAGACGGTGTCAAATTCTTTAACACGATATCATAAATATGAATATAAACGTTGAATAGGTAAAATATTAAAAATAATCATTCGTGATTTCTACATCAACCACGTATATGTGCACACGCTAGGTGCACGATGAACCAATGAAATCGCCACTTAAATGTGTCAGTCAAAACTTTAATATATGACCACTAATTTTTGTATGATTTAATTCACTTATATAAAACTGCATTAGTCAAACAAATGTCGACATACTGCTATTATGTGTTTATTATACTGTTTAAGATGAGTGTATTAATAAGTCTAAGGATGATTAATGCAAATAATACTAAAATCAGTAATCATCTATATTAGTGAATACTTTCTTTTATTTTAACGTGTTTATAAAACAAAAGCTTATTTTTTTTAAATTTATTTATTTATTATTTTGATATATTTTTATTCATTGAATTTTACTTGAAACTCATTACATCGAATGCTTTTCTCGTATTAAATTTAATTACAAATTGCGTTTATGATTTTGAAAATTGTATTTTGAAAAGACTTTTATTATTATAAAAAAATAAAAAATAAAAATATTATAAAAAAATTAAATACAAATGTTACGCAAATGTTGCATTGCACAACAAATTTTAATGTCGGGAGAAACTTCTTACTACATGTGTGATAGTGATTGGTGCGTCCGTTTTAAACCGTTGCTGGTAAAATATTCTGTCAGTCCCTCCTTTGACTGGATATAAAACTGAATATAAAACAAGTGAACATATGGTAACGTCCAAACGATTGTTAATTTTAAAGTAAGAAGGAGGTTCAAAACCTAAAATAAGGTTTTCCAAAAAATCTTGCAAGACATAGTATTGTGTAAGAGTCATATTATATATAAAAAGAAATTTTTATGATTACACAGACTTGAACGCACATTTTCATAATGTGAATAAATTTATTTTAGACAATTTTTTCATTTATTTTTTTATTTTTTTGAAATCGTTCCTAAGTTGTTATTAGTTATACACGTCGATCAAGTTATGAAATACGCAAATTATAGAGTTTGCAGTGATCCCGTATTTATTTTGTTTAAAGCTAACCCAGCAATAACTATTTGAAATAAGTTACGTATATGGGATCATAAATAACAATATTAATTCATAACCTTTTGAATGTATAATTTATACGCATAATATATTAACTAGTAGGTGTAAAGAAGTGTGTGTAACTCAATAACCATAAATTGTGTCATACATTAAGAAATAATAAAAATATAATCATCGCATCGAGAGTCTGGTATTTACACTTCATACGAATAACCTAGAATTAGGATTTGATCATGTAGAAAAATAGTCTGATATTCAAATTTTTTACTTGAGATGTTTATTTGTATTTTATCAATATATTTACTTAAAATACAATGTTATATTGTAATTTTAAATTATTTTAATCTTGGTTTCTTTGAATGTTCTCATTAAAAAAAAAAACGGTTTCCAGTGGTTTTTCAGTTGTCATCTTGGTGTTCCTAATATGCTCGCATATTATATTAATCATTGTTATAATTATATTTTTCCTGTTAAAAGTATTAATTTCAATGCAGACGAACACGTATGAACAAAATAATAATAGGTACGTACATATTCTCATTAAAACAGAACACGTTACTTGAAACGTGATTCCTAGAAGTAAAAATTAAAACATTATACAATTTAAATAACTCTTAACTGTGTGTTTACAAATGAAATGTCAGGGGAGCCAATTCAACGGTAAGAAATATTGTTCACCTGAGATCGGGAGCCAATTCAATCGGAATGTAAAAACGCACACGACAAAACATGTAGGCACGACACCGCCGCCGCAACAGCGCCGAAGTGCAGGGCGTTTATTTATTTATTTCACGTAGAATGTATATTGTTGTAAACGAATCCGAGAAAAAAATGCATGTGGTTTTTTAAGCCGGTCTCTTTTTTTCTCCGTTAAAACGTCCGTTATCGCGCGTCCCATATTGGTGTTTGTACGATAATCCTCCGTGTTCCTTTATTCAGTCGATCGCTGAGCCAGTCGGATTTGGCGGCGCCTTTTGTTCGTCACCCAGATAATCCGATCGGTGTCGTTGCCGAGAGAAGGATGTCGCGCCTTTATCAAGGGACGCGAGTGCGGGAATCTTTTATTCTTGGTCTGTAGCCGAGAGAATTTTGATAAGCGTGTAGTGCAACAATACGTCTACAACCTGGCTGTGAGAAAAAATTAAAAAAGAAAAACCGAAATCGCACATTTATCTGGAATAAATGAAGTACAAACTTTGCAAATTTGCGTACGAACGTCCATCCTAATAACGAATAACTGCGCACGGGGTGACCAATGATTACGGGCCGGCTGTCGATTTTTACCGATCCGTGAAAATGTGTAACAATATAGGGCCTAGTAATGGGAAAGGATCCCCAGATGCATTGTATTCTATATACACTAATTTCTTAAATTTTACGAACTTGTTGAATTACGCAATAAAATAGCTTTATTAACATATTACTTTATCTTACCCGTAACCCAAAAAACAACTGGTCTTCAAATCGTGTCATGATAATAATATTATTAACGTGATTAAAATTGGATTTTTTTTTTTTTTTGAAATTCAAATGTTTCCATATTTATTCGCAAACAATGTAGTTCCAAACGAAGACAGTGAAACTTCATTTTAAGTTTGAGTTGAAATGTACGCTTTAGAAGCAGGAAACTTTCATATTTTTCTCGTAGAGCTACGGAGACGCAAACTAAGTAGAACTAATCAAATTCTTAAGCCGGCTCTTCTTCACAGAGAATGAAGATAAAATATATTCTAATACATTTAAAATTTAAAAAATGTTATGTACGCTGTCTGTCTCCACCGTCATGGGCGTGCAAAGATCTTTATGACAGGGGAGGAGGAAAAAGTTTTGGTTTATGCACCCGCAGAAAGATTTTCTTCGGATGAAAAGAGACACTTTATAAATTAAAAAAAAGTCATGATTTATAAGATAAAAAATACATATTTCTAAAATTCTTAAGTCTAGAAGCTAATGTTTCATTTCGTTATCATTTCTTTCCAGACACTATGTCAATCATGATATCTTATTAAATACCTATATATCTAATAATGTCCTAAAAAATGTTGTGCAAATTTTTATTTTTATATATAATAATTTATTTTGTTCTTCATTTGAAATTCTTAATGGACGAAAGTTGTGATTTCATAAAATTGACTTTAATCATGATTATTGCATCACAGTTAATTAATACCATGTTTTAAATTAAAAATAGCAATGAAGGTGGTTTTTATTTTATTTAACACGAGTAAAAATTTAAGGTATAAGATTTTTTTTAATAATTACTCAATTAACAGCATAATATTTGCAAGATTTATAAAATATATTTGGAATAGAATTTAAGTGGCTGGAGGGGCCACTCCCGACCCTGATTTTCTAGTGCGCACGTTTATGTCCACCGTCATTCCCGAGCGAATGTTTAGTACTCTAAAAAGAGTTAAGACATATGTGAGAAATACAATGGATTTAGTAAAAACAAAACAACATTAACATTTTACGAATTGTGATTAAATGTTTGACATTATATCTCAATAAAAATAAACTCTAATTTGTTATAAAACAGGATCTGTATAATGGATTAGATATGTTAGCTGCTCGTAAAAACAAACACTTGATGCCAAAGTAATTGATTAACTAGCAAAAAACCTAAAAAATTACAGCTTGTTTCATAAATTATGTTTCAAAAAAATGTATTTCAAATTTTCATTAAAAACTGAACTAAAAAATTATGTATGTATACAGGAAAATTAAAAAAAAAAAAGAAAAAAATAGCTACTTTATACAGAGGAGAACTCCTAACATGACGTTTACCCTTTACATTTTTTGTACCCCTGGAATAAAACCATACACTGATGAAAACAAAACTTCAATAGACTCCAATGAAAATTTCCTCTTATTGCAAGTTTCCGCTTTATCAAGATCTCCACTTGAATAAGTTATTTATATAATTAAATATTAACGAAAAACAAAATTTTAAAAAGCAATTCATCGTTCGTTATTCCCCGTTCGTGTGACTGATTTGTTGATAAAGTCGTTGTCTACACCGTTTTTATGTCCCGAATCCCTAATCCACATGACTCGACCGGAAAATCGTCACCATGACGTTTCCATAGAACGGTCTTCGTCGTTTTATCATCATTTAACGATAAAAATGCATAGATATCGTATGAATAATGGAAAGGTTTGAACATATTGCTTTTATCAGTGAAAAATATATGAATGAAATTATGACAAATTAACGCCGTTCGTCAATACGACTATGAAAATTCAGATTATTACTTTTAGATATACTTTTTGTAAAAATCGTATGATATTTGAAAAATTAACTATAAAATAAAAGTGCACATAAAATCTACAAAAACAGTAATCTTTTTTGTTTCATTAACATTATACGAATCAATCTCTATTCGCTAATCACACTACGGATGCAAATATATGACCGTAAATTCTTCTCAGTTCAGGAGCCAGCACCGCATAAATACATAAGAAAGATATATACGACTATACACGTTTATGTGAGATCTACATAAAAATTAAAAATATTGCTGCACCAAGATTTATGATCGGTACGAATCGTCTCGTTTGCAAAACCACTATCTGAAACTAACATTAATTTAGCGTTTATTGTCTCATTATTTACTGTACATCAGATCTGACAAAATCATTATCAAAGTTGTGAAAATAATATATATTTTCACTGTAGTAGCGAGTTCACCGACTAAACATTTTTTTTTTTTTTTTTTACTTCACATTCTGTGGCAAAGAAAGGTTTGGTCGTCACACCGATTGTTCGTTTCGCGATTTATATGCCACGGAATATGCACGCGTTATCACGACTAAGTGTTTCGCTGTTCCGGTGAATACATCGATGACTGGTTAATTAAGAACTTAGAAGCAATCAAGCAAAAGAGTTGTTTTTGCTAAACACTGAACAGTTACCAAACAACGTTTTAAACTTATGATTTTTAATGGCTTCGAAATATGTCCGACTGATTATCGAAACACGGGCGTTTTTTATTTTCGTTTTTTTTTAATTTTTTCGCCGACAAAAATGTGATATCATATCACGGACAACTCGGTACGATTTAAAAGAAAATATACAAATGTTCATTATTAGATCAATCTGTCGTATTCCGCGAGTTACAGCAGCGCGTGTTTTGTCATATTATTTTTTTAGAGACTTCTATCACTATTGACAAATTATCTCGATTGCAACTTATATTGAACAACGTTCATATGATAGGTATAATATTTCACGTGGCTTCGTTAACAATTATGTAATATTATTATATTTATGCATAATAATCAAATATCGTTCATATTGACGAGTGAATATAATAATATATAGTAATGATTTTTATTTTTGTAACATTAGAATATCTTAAAATTATTTTACAAAATTGAGCTTAATATATTGCGGTACCCCTTTTAAGCAATGCTTGTGCTGAGGGCACAGTTCATATAGATTAAAACATATATAACACGGTTTTTATACTGATTTATAATTAATTAATATAGAAATAGGATTATCAAAAATATATAATAATGTTAACATAATTGATAATAGATAATTTAAACATAAGTAAGAAGAGAGTAAAACAAAATATATAAATTTTAAATAATAATAATAATATTTTGCATAACTAACTGGTAATATTTTTTAAATGAAATGAAATTTGCAAATTTGATAAATTTAATTGTTTTACATATTTTTTGAATAGTTTAACATAGGTACCTAATATATATTTGGATAAATGTAACGCAACAGTGTATTTAAATGCGTAATCACGGGCCACCAGGTCAAATACTATAGATAAAAATTATCAGTAAGTGACATCTGATCAGATATCGCTTATAACGTGATAGGTGTGTAAAATTAATATTTAATGTCGTAGAAAACAGTAAAAAATCATAGGAGTCTCGATCATAAAATGTTATTACTTATTGGAAAAATCACGCGCAATAGTATTTTTTTTTCGGTAGACCTATCATTAAATCATAATGTTTTCCGTGTAATTGTATGTTTTGTTTTGGTTTGATTGTTTCGCTGACAAAAGCCGCTCGTTTTTCAACACCTCGAAACAACCTCGTTGAAATTTCAACAAGACTCCGTAACTGTTAAAACGGTTGTAAAATGACTAACTTTTATAACTTTTATACACCTACTCATGTCAGCGAGTACGTGTATCATGTATATGATATTATTAACGGATCGCGTTTAAACATACTTAAACACATAACGTATTTTCCACGCGCATCCCTTTTGGTTTTTTTTTTTTTTTATTTTCTTTTTACAATGGTTACTTATTGTTTAAACCAAAATACAAACAAATAAGCGAAAAATAACTAGGTAAAAATTTACAATGAACGAGTGATAAAAAGTAAAAAATAAAAAAATAATGAATTCCGGCGCCGTTTCCTGTCAAATTAATAATGACGCATTATGGATAGTATTATGTACACGGTACGAGTGCTCCAACGCGCGTGTACCGCAATTTCGAAACGTTTTTTTCTCCCTTTTTTATTTCCTTAAGTGCATAGTTCGTTTATGAAGTCCCACGGCCGTCCGCGATAGAATTTTTCAAATATTTATTTACTTTTATGTACACGGCGAACGTTATCGTTGAACACGAATTTTCGTTCGGATCGCGGATCGAGTGATCATAATATAATAGGCGCGTCTACGCGGTATCGGGTGTACACATGGTTTTCGCATAATCGAACGAAATTCAATTTGATACACTCGCCGGCGTTCACCGCATCATCCAAACAGTCCGTACATGCGAGCATCACAACATATTTTCGTCGATCGTAAAGCATAAAATATTCTCGTCCGTAGTATTGTAGAGTGGCACGTCTACGCGGGTGTCTGGCGCACGCCGTTTTTGCACGTTCGACTAAATCAACATTGATGTAATAATTATGATTTATGGAATAGACGTTCGGATATAACAGCACAGCACATCTTACACTCGTTCGTCTCACGGGCGTTACGTTACTGTCAGAATATTGTAATTTCACGCGCCGAGCCGGGCGGCCGAAAACCGTAGTTTCACCGCGAAAACGTGTCTTTGAAAACGTTTTTAGGAAAATAAACGTCTCGAAGCTTTTATTCGACTATTTTATCTGTTGTAAAAATGGTTGGATTTAGAACTCATAAATAGTTCATTCATATTCGTAGTCTCTGTTTTGTTTTCTTTTTTTTCTAGGTATGCTCAATAATATTGCATTCTTTTGCTGCCTTCGATAAATGTATTTCTAACGTTTGAAAATTAACATAATACTATTTTATAGACACCGTGCGTTCAATTGAAAATCGCGTATTTTTTCCTAGTAATTTTTTTTCACGCAATGAATTCATAAACTCGAGAACGTGATATTAAACTTATTAATCTACGAAACATGAATATAGACAGTTTATATCAACATATCGTTGCATGTATTATTGTAAATGCGGTTTATTAATGAATGAATACGAATTAATTCTGGAGTTCTAACCGAGATTAATTTCTCTTAATCGTATTATTTAAAACTTTTTAATAATTTCAAAAATATTTATATTCTTATTTATGCAATAATACGATTAGAAATGTCGCGTTCGTGGATGTGATTCCATCCCGAATAGGCACATTTTTGTAAATGATTTTTCGTTTTTTATCAAACGAATGGAGTTACAGAAAAAAATAAATATTGCAGTAAAAATAACATTTGAAATATTCAAAATACAATTATAAACTGTAATAAATAAGTAATAAATTCCTCCATAAATAAAGTGCTGCAAAACAGTAATTTTGAAATGTCCATATTTAATAAAAACGTTATAATCAACATGATTTCCATGATTAACTTCAGCATACAACCCCTCTACCTAGCAAATACGTATCGATAATTCACTGTATGATGATAATTATTGGTGATAACATTTATTATGTTTAAAATATTTACTGATACACAGTAAAAGGATAAAATATATAATTCAGCTTTATAATTTGCATTTAACAGAACTACAGAAATAATATACATTTTTAAATACTGAAAACAAATTATATGTATTTTGTTTTTCATTCATTTTGATGGGAATATATGAATAAATAATAAAAGCAATACATTTCAATTTTTAACAAAATAAGATTTATCAATGATGTGAAATGAAAAAAAAATTATTGATAACTTCTCAAAAACAAATATATCTAATAAATACCACCATTATTTGTTATAAAGTGAAGTGAGTCGCACAATTATATAAAAAAAATGAAACTTTATTGATCGGTTTTAATAATTGAAATATTAACGTATACCCGCGGCCAGATTGGGCATTGTATGTCAATCGTACTCGACATATGCATATCATCGACTTAAAAAAAAAAAAACTTTTTTTTTTTAACTTAGTTATTTTCACTATCAGCTATTAATTATTTAAATAACGTGGAATAAAAACAACTGTTGTCATTGATACAGTTCTAATTTTACCCACTCGATGTGGCAATGTAGCATAGAGTGATACTATTTAATTAAGAATAACTTTTTACCCAGTAAACTTTGTTAATATTTTATTGTTGTTTTTATTTCAATGTTAAGCCATAGTCATTCCTATGAATATGTTAAAATATTTACCATAGTTAATTTTATAAGTACATTATCAGAATAAAACTTTGCAAAATATTTATATCGTATAGAGATCCGTTTTGGGCCTATGAAACAGAACGGTAATGAAATGTAATAGAATCAAAGATTTCAACTTCTTTTACGGGGATGTTTATCGTTTAAAATGGATTCTGTTTAATTAGTTCATTTTACATACTGTTGAAAATCATTTTAGTAGTGTAAGTATAATTACTTTATTTCTAATATTCTTTGTTCACAAGTACTGCTGGCTTTCGCGACGTACAATTATTATTAAATATTAATATTATTGTTATTATTTTTATCATATTTTAATGCATTGAATTCAAGGACTAGTTACTGGAAAACAACCAAAATATATTTTTCAAAAATTAATTATTTGTCATTGTTTGAGTACAAATAGTCTGCTATTGTTATACATACGTTATACACGCATGAAATGGTATGATATTTTCGAATGGTAAATTTAAATTGAAAAAAAATCAACTTTAAAATTTTCAACTTTGTTGAAATAAGTTTCTAATAATTAATATAATCACAAATTTAGGTAAACCAAAGTGCTCATATTGTAAACAATTGATTTTGTTCTCCTTCTCAACAACACTATCAAAATTAAGTATTCGTCGTAAAGCACGTAGCACAGACTAAATAATAATCTACTATAATTGAAATTATATGTAAATGCACGTTTAATTTGAGAATGTGTGAGAGACATATGAAGTTGATTCGATGCTATATACGAATTTCGCACTAAAACTTAATTAATATTAAATTATATGAGCGCTTTGGTTAATTTTCTTTTTAAATTAAACAGTATAATTTCATAGTTTATATGTTTATGACAATCACTTCACAAACGTATATTATCACAGTGAAATAATTTTTCTTATAAATTATTCAACAAAAACTAAATGTCAAAAACCCGTAAATGTTTAATTCCTACTGTTATCACTCATAAATAGTTTTAATTGTATAATAAAATAGACTGATGATTTTACCATCTAAATGATAACAAAAGAAAATCCTTTACTTAATTGCCGTGCATATAAAGTTTTCTAATGATCTAATGTATAATATTTTGAGTCGACAAACACATTGTTTTATGACTTTTTCGAATTCGAGATAACCATGTTTAACTATCACTTATTCGAACGAGGCGTCTTCATAAAAAAATATGAAATAAAAACGATGTTAATCCCAAAACGTTTTCAAAACTAAATATTGACGATCATAAAAATATAAGTCGCAAATAACCGTGAAAAATCGATAAGTAGTTCACAAGATGGTTACGTGAATGTCGAGCAAAACCCGTGTAGGTACATCTAGGCGTTTTGATTTCTCTAAAAACGCTGCTCATCGCAATAATATATTTTTAAATCGTTAACAACAGATATTCAGGTGAAATTAATTTTAGATTAGAGTCTTTGCATATACATCATTAAATTACGAATATTAACACGTCTAATACGTTTTGATTCAATCGTATGTTACCAGTGTTTCTTTCAAGCATTTTGTTCCGGGGAGGGGGGCATCACAACGTTTTGAGGTTGCAATGTGCATGAAATATAAAATACTATCAAAAACAATTATTTTGATCTAATCGATTTGTTAAAAATGTATTATTTTGATATTTGAAATCATGATGTATACAACTTTTGTACTACTCGTTAACTAGAAATGTATTTGATCCAAATAAAAAAAAATTGTAGATATTATAAATATGAATTCGATAAGCATCTATAAATAGATAAAAACACCGACTGCCTGGTAGCGCGATTACATCTTTTAATGTTTTTTATAATGTTTGTTGTATATTTTATATTTGATGGTTCTTATTACGTTAAAATACTTACATACTAATTCATGGGCACCGGGTTTCCCAAATTTCACGGGGTGCCTAAAATCCTTAGATATTAATAAATGTCAATTTAAATAAATAATAATTTTTTTTCAACATAAATTGTTACCTTATTTAATACGACCTTTTTCATGTATTAAAACTTTTAAATACATATTAATTATTATACATAAAATTATTTTCATTTCATATACGTATGTTAGGAACGAGTTATCAAAACATCCAAAATATGTTGTGGTCATAAATATTATGCAACGAAAAAATTATAAACGTATTAAATTACGTATTGCTCTATCTTTTTATTTCACGGGGTGCAGAGCACCCCATAGAATGATTCATGGGGTGCTTGAGCACCGCAGCACCCCAATAGTCGGCGCCCATGTACTAATTTATATTAATACACACATTATTCCTTTGATAATGATTTTGATTTAATTTTTAACAAAAATAATGAGTAATACGGTATAATAGTCCGTTATAACTAATGATAAAAAACTTCTAAACATACACTTTTATGATGCAAATAACGATTAAACGAGCCGAAAACTCTTGTTTCTTAGATTTTGTTCGGGGGGACGGTAGACTGAGTCTGGGGGGAGGGGCATAGCCCCCGGAGACATGCCTAAAATAAACACTTTATGTTACGCCGATAATATTAACAATGACTGTAACACTATTTCAATACAAATTATACGATCGAAAGAAATATTACCATTGATTATAAATACTAGTATTATATAATATAGTATTTATAATCAATGATATTACGAATGAAATAATCGCGCTCGTAAAAAGTCATTAAAAGGTCGATACGGCCGATACGGGATACCTCATCTCAGACATTTTTCTTTTGATCTCATCCGGGTAGTAAACGTTAAACACGCACACACACCCAAAAAAAAAAAAAAAAAACAAAAAAAAAAAAACAAATAAATAAATAATAATGTTCTAAAAAAAAAAAAAAAAACGTGTATAACAGATAAAATAAAAAATAAAAATATTACGCCCGCGAAGAAACCATTCGATTACGGTATTTCTCAAACGGTCCGGTTACGTTCACAGACGGCCCCCTAGACGCACTACATCGTGTAGCGTTTTATAGGGTCTCATCTATTCCATAAGATCGTACGTCCGCCGGAACGAAATATATACGGTCCTCGGACCGCGGCGGCGTGACATACCCCGACGAATACGCCCGAGGCTCGTGTTTATCGCGGGGCGGGTCGATGATAATTTGCCCTTTTATACATTTATTTTTTTTTGCTCTCGTCTTTTTTGATTTTTTTCGCACGCTAACGACGATACGATTGCGACACACAAATCACGTCGATAACGCCGAAGCGTTCACGGGAAGTGCGGTGGCCGGACGGCGGACGACCACGGCGGCGTGAGACGGAATTTCGCGCCGAGCCGAGACGGATACCGCGCGGGGGCCCCGTGCCGATACAGTCAGTCGGACCGGCCGTGTCGAGCGCGACGGAACGTCATTGACACCGTGTGTGCGCTCGCCGAGTGACGTGGCGTGTTGAGTTTTGCGACTCGCGCGGAACGTTTTCGAACCGAGAAAAGAAAAACAAAACCACTGCGAGAATATCGATTGGTGATTTTTTGATTTTCACGTCGGTATCACACAGAATATCACATATTCACACGTGATTTAAGCCCCAGTGGTTTTCGACCTTTTTCGGATCGCGACCCTCCGTTTATATTTTTTTGTAATTCGACCTCTTCGAAAAAGAAAAAAAAATTTCGTTTTATTCATCAAAATTTGATTTGATTACCGATAAAATATTTACGTGGTACACAATTTTGGATGATTCACACTTAAAAATATAATTAATCATAATACGAAATTATTTAAAACGTACCTACGTTATTTTATAGATATAGGACAAAAAAAAAAAAAAATCATTAACTTTATTTCATATATTTAAATAATATGGAAAAATCATTTCGTCTATTATTTTTGGCGACCCCCAAACCTATTATTCGCGACTCCCTTGGGGGTCACCACCCCCAGGTTGAAAATTTCAGCGATATTATTAAAATCGTAATTACCCGCAGGAAACATTATTTTATCGAGTGTATAAAAGCAGTATTCATTGAAAATTGATATTTTTTTATTTTTATTTTTTTTTTTTTGTACAGCGAAGACGCGTTTCACCCAAAATCGACCTTTTGTTCGGACGAAATGGGTACCACCGTTTTTTTAGTAGGCACACATAATAATTGGTGCATTGCTCTTATGTTATAATGACTAAGAATAGTGATAATATGTAAAATATGTCGTTCCACCTTGCATTACATCGGAAACTACTATTGATAAATTGGTAGCATTTAGAAATCCGTACAACCGTGACTAATTAATCAGTTATTACAATCATAATTTAAAATAGAACAATTTATTTTTTCCTTCATATTATATATATATATATATATATATATACAATACAATACAATATAATTTATGATATATATACACATTTTATTTTTTTATTTTATTTTACTTTCAGTGCATAGAATGATATTCTTTGAAACCATGAATATAAATGGTCAAATTTATTTTGAAATATTTCAAACAGTAATATTTATGTTCGGTTCTCGACGAAGTTTCTGAGAACCAGCCGTTAAAAAAAAATACTTCAAAATCGTGCTTTTTCATTTGTTTTAAAATAAAGCAGATAAGATCCAACGAAAATTCACAGAATTTGATCTCGAACCAATCACCTGTATAGTATATATTATGATATTATGGTTTTAGAACGATTATTATTATGTATATTACAATTTATATTATACGTATGTTTCAAGGTGTTTCAAACGAATACAGCATAATGGTTTGGCAGCAATTTTGGACAGTTATTTAAAAACAAAAAAAACTCGATATAATTAAGTATAAATAAAAAATAAAAATTAGTCAAATATTTTCGAACGGATATCAATAATACTAAGTTTAAACTGATACCCAATAACATTATTTTTCACCGTAATTAATACAAAAGTGTAGTTTACGCGATAATTTAAATATTTTTTTTTTTCGAATAACTATCGAAATATTACATTTAATATACCCGTGCGCTTCGCAATCACACAGTGAAAAATTTTAATTTATTTCAACTCGACTCCTGTTCGTTTGTACATTCATAGTACTATGAAATTATCGATAGGGGTTAGGTGTACATATAACTTGGGAATAAACAACGTCTCACTGATAATTCATATAGGCTCAATTGTTACAAATGATGCATTAATTAATCATCAAATTTAACAATCGTTGATAATTCAACCTAATTAATTTTAATACGGCATACATTCTATTCACGTTATACCATATGTATATTCCGCATTAAGTACACGTAATATACGAGTAGTTCAACAGAATATACGTCGGTTCGTAGGTAAATAAATGAAGTCATGGAGGTATACTTATCATAGGCTATGTTGTCCACCCCGTTCCATAGACATTATGACGTTATGACGTTGATAATTTTTCCAAGCCATTATCGAAAATAATTTATTTTTACTCCTCGTCGCGACTTTTATACTTTCATAATATCGTTTTATACTTTCACACGTCTTTCAGTCATTATTTTAACAAAACGTACACATCAGAATTTAACATAAATGTTAAACGAAAAGCAGACGTTAAGAGGTTAGGCCACACACAATGTATTTTTCAAAAGTAGTTGAGTGATAATAAAATATTTACCGATTTGAATAATATGACTTTGAGAAATAACTGACCATTGATGTAATATTTAAACTGAATATGCTACGTGTAAAATATTTGATCACGCATGTAATATTACGTGCAAAAAACACCATAAATATTAATTTTAGATTGATAATAATGGTAGTTTGTTTTTAATCGATGAATATTATTAACATTCACATATTGATGCTCTCGTATATTATATATATATATTTTTTTTACACGTAGGCTATAAATTACAAATGCAAAATAACACGTCATTAAGGAAATATTGGAAAAACTTCACACTTTACTACTTTAGTTACTTTCAACCATGTATTTTTTAAATAAATATATGTAATGTGTCCAAGAAGGTTTTTAAAACTGTGATTTGATTATAAATAATTAATATGCAAAAATCATATTCATCAACATTTATATGACATTTTTTTCCAAAACAAAAATCCATTTAGTTTTTTAATTAATTCAAATTGTTAAGTTTTTCTAGATTGTCACATTTTTAAAACTACGGTGAAATTCCTTTTTCTATATTATTTCATATTATAGTCATATTATCATATATTTACGATAAACTTCATAAGGTTTATGTTACCACTGATTATAATCAGTGGTTGAATTAAACGAAGCGTTGTGGAATAGATCTACTTTTTATTTATTATATACGTCGAAATAATATACTCCTTTATTGCATCTACTAGAAATCCGAGAAAGTATGTTTATAAATTATGATTTAGTTCAGCAAATAAAAAAATACTGAAGTGGACATAGTACTTTATTAAAAATGTTTCAAAATGCTTGTCTCATATAGTCATTTAATCCTATGTATGTATATATATACTATACACATTAAACGTATAAACAAAATCTATGGATAAAGACAATCAAGCAGTAAAATATTACAATTGTTATAATTTCTTCTAAATGCATATTTATTATTGTTTTATTGAACAATTATTTTATTCAATGTGACGAGTAAAGAACATTCGACCGGTTGAAGCACCATTGTATCAGTCCACCCTAGTAATTCGTGACTATTGATCGTGTTATCTTATAAATCATAATTAACTGAATAAAATCTGATATCAAAATGGCAATCAGTTAAAAATACATTTTTTCGTTTTGACGATTGCCTATTGTATGAGTGTTTGGTTTTGCAGATACACGTACGTAATATTCAATATAGTTACGATAGTTAATGATACTCTTAAGTATTATTTATACGTAAGTACATTTATACGATGGTTCTTATTTTCACCGGTCATCGTAAATACCAGTGATCTTGAGTTTTATGAATTTAGATAGGTATATTTCAATAATGTGAAGAGGTTAAAGTATTGTCTAAAACCTAGGTAATGCATGTAATATCAACAGCGCCAGCACATTTACAATGTAACTAACCTAACCCAATACGCTACAATTTATTATCCTACTATTTGAAAGTAATAACACCAAGTGTACCAAATACATATAAATATATATATAAACCACTTTACCAAGCGTAAAAATGTACATTGCAAAGACTATAAACTTGAGTACTATACTTCAATCGTGTGTGTTTTTTTACATCGTGCAGTTAAATCATAATTATCAATGTTAGTGTCAATCACCTATTACCCAAAGATATTTTAACGCGTACAAAGAAATTGTTCATATATTTTTCGGAATAATTTCTAAAAGCCAATTGAATAAGGTGCAATATATTTGTCTTAGTTCATTCTAAGTATTTGAAAAAAAAACACTTAAGAATATTTGTGTATGAAAAGTTATTTTTGTTTTTTTACAACGATTGTGATATTTTTATTTGAGTGGTACAATAACAGTTATCGAACTTTTTTCAACATACAAATATCGTCATAATAAATTGGTTTCGACGCCCTTAAAGTCTTAAAATGGTTAATAAGTATTTTAATGAATCACAACAAAAGAAATACTGAGAGTTAACATTTTTAAAATCATGTGATTTAATTTGTGTTTAAACCGGTTTACAATGTAAAGGCGGATTATAGTTTGAAAAATTGTACTCGAGTCTTTTGGGTGAGTCAATACATTTAAGAGTAAAATCTCGATTCTTAGTTTTTATTTTTTTTTTTATTTTCTCATTCGCAGTTTTTATTATAACGATACATTTTAAAAACGTCCTACAATAAACACTACATGCTACCGTCATTGCCGACCCTTGCTCAGAGACTTTTTCGAGTGCACCGATTTTCAGGGATTTTATTTTAAAATATTAACACTTAGCCACTACCAAATACGTGAAAAACGGTGGAGCAATACAAGTGTCTACTTACCCATGTCGGTACCCGAGACGGCGTTTACACTCGTCTGAAAACTACGTATGAATAAACTTATTTTGAATATGGCTCAATTCTCGTACACGCCCGTAGAATCGGACTCTGATAAGTAATGCGTTTCAAAAAAATCCCCTCGAAGGCCGTTCTGATTTTATGTATTTTAAATAGGACTGGATTATCAAAGCCTCCTCTGCTCTTGGATATTATATGCTCATCAACGCTTTACGTCTTGTAATTTGACGAAGTTAAAGTAAAGCCGTAAAAACATCTAACAATAGTGTTTGTTTTTGTTTTCAAACGTCATTCAAGTAACTAAAATAGCCGGTCGTTTGATGAGAGTCGGTTATTTTTCGTGTATAGTAGGCTACTGTTATCATTTTACAAATAATGTTCAATTAGTCTAATTGCTTATATGAAAAACATTCACACTGATATTTGTTTTCATGCTGCTGATTCTGTATTTTATTCGTTGATTTCTTATGTTGATTCACGATCATTAGAATTATTATTTGTTCATCTTAATAATGAAGAATTTGTTAGAAAAGATAAGTTTAAAGTAGACAATTAAACTTTTTTGATTAAATATTTAATATTAATAAATTAACTGCCACGTTATCGTATCATACCTTTACCTAGTTGTGATAAATATTTATTTGTCAGTTGTTATTTTAATGTAAAAATCGATTTTTAAGTAGAATTCAGAAAAGAATTAGCGAGAAAATATAGTTGATTGAAATTCATCCAGAACAATTTTCTCATTATTATGATTAGTCATTAATACAAATTACTGTAAAACACCGAAATTATTATTGTAACTCCATCACTCATACAGAAACAATTATATTTTATTTATTGCATCAAGTACATAATGTATACATTTATACATTTTTACTCAACTGATTTAGTTGATTTTATTTTCAAGTGAAGACAATAAAATAATTCAAAAAATCTTAGAAATAAAAAAAAATAACTATAAATACTTGTCTATTTATAAACGATATTTATTATGAAATTCAATTGATCATAAAATAAAAATTAGCTTGTAAAAAAATAATAATAATAATAATAAATAGTTTAAAAGCTCAGATGATAAGTGAAAAATACACTCGATTTTTCTTCAATTTAATGACACTAGATTGTGTAAATAACATAAAAGTGATGACATAAATTTAAAGTTCGATTATTGGTTTAAGACATTATGATCAAAATTGTTTTGGTTATATTCAATCAAATTTTAAGATGTTATTAACATTAGTGGTTTTTCATAATTCAATTATGCATTTTTTGAAAACAAAATAATTATTAAATATCAGACAGAGTATTCTAGAATGGTTTGACGAATACAACGCATTTTATTCTATTCTTTATTTTACCATATTTTTTATGTATTTTTTTTTTTTTTTTTTTGATTAATCTACAGTAAAAACGTATAAAAAGATTTTTTTTATTCCTGGAACCAGAATTTGAAAACTCGAAATTTTATTTCGAAAAAAAAAACACTAAATAGCCATTATGTTATTCAAATTTCTGTAAAAATGTTTGAGGTAAAATATCTAATTAATGTTACATGTTATTTATCACCTATAATTTTTCAAACTTTTTGATAAGCTGTTTTTATAATGGAGTATGCAATAATTTAGATTGAATAAGTGATATCGATTTAATTTTCTATGAAATATTGAATAAGAAATTTTTTATGTAAAATATTAATGACCTTTTTACAATACTTAAAAAAATCGTAGAAAATAACAAATGAGTCTGTATTAGAATATTAAACACTAACAACCGATATTTTTCTAAGATTAGATACACAAAATGGCTATATTTTTATTTTTAATATTATTATTATTATATTTTTTTTTCCTATAAAACTATAAAATTAAATTTGAAATGTTGGGGTTAAAAATTTGTTTTATCTAATCTATTTAAAGTTTTTTTTTTAACGAAAAATACAAAACACGTTGTTCTACTTGTATTCAAAGATTCAAAATGATCCCATGGTCTAATAATTTTTTTTCATAATTTAATGTTAAAAATTGGTATAAAAACAGTTTATTTCATAATAATCATATAATAATTTACTTAAACGTTTATAAAAACAAATTCTGACTTATGGTTTTTGAAATTTTATCAGTTTCGTTAGTTAGGTATATGAGTATGATCATAGACAATTTGTTAAACCCTTAATTAAACGTAAAAATTGTCATTAGAGTTAAACTTTTACAAAATAAAGTACTTTTAAAATTCTATTTTCAGTCCGAAATTTGTCATTTTTTTTCAAAATTTTTATTAAGTTTGTACCGATATTTCATTCTATAATACTACATAAATGGTAAAAATGTCTAGCATTTTCAAATGTCTAACAACATTACTTTCCGAGTTATGCCTAAATGACTCAAACCGATTTTGTTGTAGTGTCATTTACGACAAATTATACCATTTTTTCTCGGTTGTTCGGCACTTTTTCTTCACACCCAGAGAGAGGAGAGAAAGTACAACTGCTGATCTTTAGAGTGTTTGGATAAAACTTTTGAAGTATTATTATTACCCGGAAAAGTGTTAACAGACAAAAAAAAACAAAAAATAAAAAATAAACATAACTGTTAAACTAATAGATCGGAGATCTTTCAATCCACTCAGAATCTAAAAATAATTAAAAATATTGAAAAGAACAAAAGTTATTGAATTTACCTAATCCTCTTGCTATACTCTGTGTACATATACAATATAAGACCAACAAATGAGTACACGTTATTTATACTTGATTATACTTGCATATTTTGTAACAATATTTTGTATCATACACTTGAATTGTTAAAGTTGAACTAATAATTCTTTTACTCATTCAAAATTAATATTATTATCATATAATTGGTCCAAATCATTTATTATTTATTGTAATTATGTAATTATTTTTTTTAATATTACAATATTTAAAAATATTTTAAAGTTTTGATAACACAGAGGACTCATTACAAATTGCTTGTTAGTTTTTTTCATTATTATTATTTTTAATTGACGGCTAGGCATAAATAAATTAAAACTTTTCAAAGACGTTTAGTAAATAATTACAGCCTTTTGACAGGTTTTCGCAAGGGAAAAGTGAGGTCTATTCTAATTTTCATCAAATATTTTCAAGTTAGAAAATGACGTTATAATTTACAATTGGTTTTTATGAATTTTTCAGAAACTTTTTGTTCGAAATTACATCTAGATATAATACGAGTACAATATTAATAAATTGATAATCGCTCTATTACGTCGAATGATAAATAAAAATACACTCAAACTGTGTATTTTGCATTACATATTATGTTAATGAATACAAATAAAAATAATCTATAATTTCTTGGTATTCAATAAATATTAATAAACATTTAACCTATATTATACATACAAAACACGTTGTTGCATTACGCTAAAATGATACGTATAGTTTTTATAATTTAATGAATACACTTATAGTCTACTTATTTCTACGATAAGTACAAAATTATATTTGGCCATTAAAAATTGTCATAATTATCGCTCCTCATTATTATTATTATTGTTATTATTATTATTATTATTATTATTACTACAATAATTATTATTAGGGGGGTTGAGACATAATTTGTCGAATATTATTCATAAGGGTTAAGTTAGTAGAAACTACACGAATACTTTCGGGTTCAATATAACTTATACATATTATGGACAGTAAAATTGTTTATCGATAATAATATTAAATAAAATAATATTTTATTAGTTCAAATATTGATGTACAAAATTAAATTAAATACAAAAATGATAAAATACGTCATATTTTACTGATACGTGTCAACGAAGTAAGAACGGGTTTTGAAGTAGGAAGTTGGTGTTCTTGAACAATTTCCGACAATTCCAATCGTATATAATATGAAAACGAAATACAATATATCATTTTGTTCCGTTAATATGAATTGAAATTTTAAAACCTTTAACATAATACGTTTTGACAGATAAAGTGCAATAAAAGTCGAATAAACTTCTTTTGTTGCAGCTAAATCTAGCATCGAGTAATAAAACCGAAAATGATCACCTACATTTTATCTGGACTTGATTTGCTCGATTTCGCATCACAGTTTTATTTGTACAATAAATATTATGTATTATTTTTATAGCTATATTCATGAAAATAATTTCGAAACCCATATTTTAATTACGTCACGTATCCTGGAACTTCAGTGTTGGGATTGTTGTTTATTGAAGAAGAGGTTTAAAGTCGTTATTTTTTTTTTATCGAAGATTAAAAAACTATTTATTTTACTGGTGATATTTTTATTGTTGTTTGTTTTCATGCTTGACTTGGAATGTTCTGTGTACACGATATAGGGTCCAATTTCGTTGTTGGGAAAAAAAAGGTTCACATATTCTATGAGTGTCGAGACTTAACCATTTATTTCGAAAATCGAATCTAGCAGACAGTATAATATTTATATAGGAAAATGGAAATCAATAACTTGAACGTGTAGAAAAATCATAAGAATTAAAACACAAAGTTTTAAAACAAATTTATTTTTCAATGTTTAGTTTCAAAGATTCAACTTATTTTATGTTGATATCATATCACGTTTCAGCTGATTATCTACAAATACATGGTATTTATATTATGCACACAACATTTATTTTCATTATATATCAATATCACTAAGCTCATTAACCAAAATACATCTAAAATAAGTGAATAAATAATTTCCACTAAAACAAATCACGTATTGCATGTTTTTTGTTTAATTTTTTTTCTAGTTTATTTGAGTACATTTAAAATAAATGTATAATCATCAAATGATATTAAAATTTAATTGACGTATTTTATGATTTTCAAAAAAAAAAAACAAAATTACAGAGATAATGTACTGACAATAATATTTTCTTGCATTTTACTGACATGTAATATTAACAAGATTATAAATAAAATTCAAATTTAATGTAAGATTATCACTATTTTGATAGAGTGAGAGTCAAATATTAATTTTGTATTTTAAAATTTTATTTTCCGTAAACCTCAAAAATCAGTGAAATCGATATTTCAGATTCTGAAGCGAAAAATCTGTTGATTATATAACGATGAGTATTTTTGTATTGTGATTTTTATTTTATTTATTTATTTTTTGTTAGGAACCACTTTTTCAAGTGTTTACCATTCGTATGGTTCATCCAAAAGTTATGTTCAACTACTTTATAGATCAGAAATTTCATTTTGATAGTACTTTGAACGGGTAATTTTTTTTCTTTAAATATTTTTCCAAGCGGAAGAAAAAATTACCAAAATGTTTTGAAAACGACAAACTGTGTCATACATTAGTCATAACTCCAAAAGCAATGGTACTAGAAATTTATTTATGATAAAAATGATTTCATTAAAATCTCGTTTGCAGCACATTTTACCATTTTTACCGAATATTTTGGTAGATTTTCTTTACGTTTGAAAAAACTTTTGATGACAGAGTGTATACCAGAGTACCATTTAGATGCAATTTATAATCTATAGAGTGCTGAACCTAATTTTTGGACGAAATGATTCCTAATAAATAATAAAAAAAAAAAAAAAAAAAAAAAACATTATTATAAATCCAATAGATTCTTGGCTACATTCAGAAACTCGAGTACGATTTATAATCTAATCATTAACATAAAAAAAAAAAAAAAAAAAACATTGAAATACTGAAAGTTACGACAGTTCATTTTTCATAGAAGTATTTTGTTTCCATTTACTATTATAATTTTGTAAAAATTGTATTTAATTCTGAGTGAAGCGAAAGACCTTAGGGTTTTCCAGTGATGTTTTTTTCTCTAAACACTTTTTTTCAGGCAGTAATAATTCCAAAGGTCATCCAGCACCTCTCTAAATGAGAAAACTGATCTAGATGGTACTTTAGTGAGGTCATATTTCGATTTTATTCATAGTTTTACCGAGGAAAAACTTCCAAAAATGGACGACACTTTTATGAAATCGACTTAAGTAATTTCGCCATTACTCCAAAAGTAGTGTTGATAGAAACTTGAAATTTTCCCAATGTATTATTTACGTATTATAACTAACTAACCATATACTAAAAAAAGTTTCAAAATTTGAAAAGTGCTGTGCTAAAATAGAACTTTGAAAATAACTTGTTTTTTAAAAGTTTATCCGTAATAAAGTTTTAAATATTTAACAACTTTTGAAAATTTAATATGATTATACTCAAACACTCCTCTAATGAAAATAAAAAATTTCAAAAATCATGTCTCAGACATTTTTTTTATAAGCGTTTAAGTCAACTATTATACGATTTTCACGTAATAAACTATTTTTATGTCAATTTTCAACTTAAACAATTTATTTAAAGATATTGGTCAATCCAAACATAATGCAATTTTAAATTAAGCAAGAACAAGAAGTTTGAATTTTTTTGAGAAAAGAAGAATTCCTTTTTTGTTTAATAAAAAACTTTAGACAATTTTATGATTTTAAATTCAATTCAAAAATTTTGAAAAAAAAGCCTACTAATAATTAGACGAAAAATTGTAAAATTATGTGAATGGTATATTTTAATTCTGAAGCTTTGCTCAAAATCGTTGAACTGAAAAATGATCCACCATTGCTTTAAAATTCAATATACCCAACCCTTTAACATTTCTAAGAACCTCATGGGGCAAAGTTCGTACTTTTTAATATTTAGAACTATTTTTAATATATTGTATTTAACTATGAAAAATAATGAAGTCATTAAATTGAAAAAATGTTTTGCTATTTCCATTAAAGAATATTATACGTAAAATGTACAGCTAAATTGTTTTTGTAAGTTAGTTGGTGGTACCTATAAGAATCATTAAATTTGAGAAATTATTTCAAATTTCATTTGATTAATTTAAATAAAAAGAAATCTCTGTAAACACAGTTAGACTAAAATGCGTTTAGAAGATATTGTCAAAGAAAATAACCCGGTAATAATGTCGAAGACTTTAAAATCATTTCAAACAAATATTGATGATTTACCTTGTTGCCCGTAGTTAATTAAATTATCAAACAAGTATAAAAAGATTATAATATAATAACATATGGGATAAACTTACTAGGATTATCGGAGTAGCACTGAATATATGAGATTAAATATATATATATAATTTGCATAATTAATTCGGATTAAAATTTTCGAAACAACGGAATGATCCCACAGGTCAACGTATAATCATTATGTGATATACGTATTTTATAAATTATCTTAGATCAAATAAAGAAGAGAACTTAAAGTAAATAAATTTAAAAAAAAAAAAACATTTTTTTTAATCTGTTTTAATATTTCGAAAATTGGTCACTAAAATTACGAATTGCTTATTTCCGTGTGTAACCCACGAAGTTTAAGGTATTCTTGGAAAAACTTTGCAATTACGTATTCCGTTACAATACGTGTGTTATCATCTAGAGGAATGCTTTGGACGCAGGAAATTGTTTTTAAGTTAAATGATTAACTTGAACTGATTATATTACAACATCACACTTTAACGTATATTTTATTTTTTCTTGTAACACAATCTTTATGAACATGTACTTTTATTGCCGACACGTTTCTACATAAAGAAAAAAAAAATAGTTTTTTTTTTTTTTTGAATCAACTTTATATATGAAATATCTTGTAAATATAATATATTTTACCCGACAGTACACAAAGATATTATAGACTTAAAAAAATATCTGTACTTTTCACATACACATTTATAACCATGCGGTTCGGCGGAGTATTCATATTGTTAGAAAAGTCGGTATCTTATCGTGTAGCAACATGCAATGTGATGATGATGGTTAGTAATACGTTTCCAAAAACTATTTAGAACCATTATTCTTTAACGCGCATAATATATTCCCTACTAATACAACACGTTCATACAAAAACTAACCACTGTGATCATTTTCGAATAAACGTTTTTTTTTTTTTTTTTTTTATTGCCATATGATCACCAAGCACCACTTTAATTTCACATAACACAATCTATACATCATTAAGTAGACGCATGTAGAGCTACGTCTCCAAATTTGATTAGATTGTCGGAGTGCATCTTATTCGATAACCGTTCAGTGAAAATTAAAATAAACACGTTTACCACGATACAATCGTAATAACCAGTGGCGGCGCGAATGGACGTTTCATGAAGCAGCTGCTTCATAGTCAAAATGGGTGGGTGTTGACGAATCGGTTAGAATACGGAGACTTGATAAAATCGTGTTGTTAAAAAAATTAAGCTTTGATTCATTATAATACGGATGTATATTAGATATAACATGAAATACCAACATAGAAACTATAGCATAGATAGGGTATATAGACATATT
This sequence comes from Therioaphis trifolii, assembly GCA_027580255.1. Taxonomy (NCBI): domain Eukaryota; kingdom Metazoa; phylum Arthropoda; class Insecta; order Hemiptera; family Aphididae; genus Therioaphis; species Therioaphis trifolii. Next base: position 34,011,316 of record CM050407.1, on the reverse strand, counting down.
ATAAATCAGGTTAATAATATCAATAAGTCAATGAAAGTATGAACAATGAACATTAGTAGTGTACAATCAGTAGCGGTCACCTGATATCTTATAATATTATGACCACGGTTTAACAGGCGATTATGTTGATGATAATTTATTATTCCACGATATAAATTGATTGATATAGAGTACCCGGGGCCGGGTGGGTAGGTACTAAATATTTGAAAATTATTACCGTTCCGTCAAGGAAAAAACTTCGCGCCGCCACTGGTAATAACTGTAACAGACGTTTTTTTTTTCGTGGAATTACGTGTTCGAACACTTTGATATATCGAGTCGACGAGAATGTGTGTCATAACAACACATTTCGGGTACAAATGTACAGTGCAATAGGAAAAAAAAAAGCTGGTAAGTGAGATGATGGTGGTACAAGTTCGTCCTTCGTCCCTTCGGTCCTCGGACAAGATATTGGTGATGAATGTATTAAGTTTTAAAGAAATGATGACTCATTTCATTAGTATAAAACGATTCTGAGCAAAGCTTCAGTGTAATATAATGTATTATTATTTAAATACTGTTTACGTATTTTACGGTTATTTGCATAATTTTTGATGAGTTATAATAATTTATTAAAGTGTGTATGAAAAAAAATCCTGACTAACGATTTTTGAATTTTTGTTAGGATAATTAGGTAGGTATATGAGTAAGGTCATATTAAATTTTCAGAACTTTTTGTCAAATATTTAAAATTATATTACATAAAAACTTTCAAACAATTTGGTAAATTAAAAGTTCTATATTTAAGTCAAATGTGCTATAATTGTTCTGAAAATATTGTCCAATATAAAAAAGTATGTATTTGATATTGGATAAAATTTTCAAGTTTCTAGCTTCAATACTTTTTGATTTATGACTAAATACCTAAAATCTGAACAGTGAAAATCTCGTTTACGGCGGATTTTTACCGATTGTACCGTTTTTACTCAGTTTTTCGATCATTATTTTTGATTACTGGAAAAACTATGGAGATTTTGGAAAAATGACCTCTCTAAAGTACCATCTCAGTTCAATTTCAAATCTAAAAAGTTGCTGGACGAAACTTTTGGACGAGGATTTCTATACGAAAAAGTGTTTACAGAAAAAAAAAAAATAAAAAAAAATAAAAAATAAACATCATTGTAAAACCATAAGATCCTTCGCTTCACTCAGAATCTAAAATACAATTATTTCACTGCGTTTTGTAAATATAGGTACACGTATTTATATGGATCACGCGTCGTCGAGTTGTAAATAAACTAGGTGCACGGCGCTCCGGACAAGAAAATGTGATCGCGCGTTTTAAAATAAACCCCGAGCATAATATAATATACGCGGTAATAACACAGTAATATGCGGTGGCGTAAAAAGATAAGATGACATTAATTTTATTCTAATATAAAGTGTCGTAGAGTGTAATAATATATAGTAATAATATAATAAAGTCTGGAAAACGACTATAGTTGGCCGACTGCGTGCGTTTATATTAGTCATAGTGAATACGTATATACGATGTATTGGATCGATGTTAATAGCGGAGACGCGAAAATAATCCACACGTTAGACGGCAATTATTAAGCTCGTGTCGCGGTCGTTTGGAAACTATCCCATTATGAAACGTAGGTACTCGCGATGAATATTACGTGCTTGCGAGACGTCCCATCAGCAATAATGGGCAACGTTTAATGTCGGCGGTATGTATTAAAACATTTTGTAAATTATAAACGGCGGTGGGATGATCGAGTCGTCGAGAACCATATTCGTCAGAAAGCACACAGGAATGCATTTATTCATTTTTTTTTTTTTTTCATTGTGTTTTCGAAAAAATAATGCGCCTCGTTGGACGGATTCGTATGAAGGCGCATTGATTCGCGGTGGAAAATAACACTGTTACAACGTGCATTCCTTTTGAAAAAGTTTTACAATTACAGTTAAATCAATTATACAAACGTTGAACGTACGAAATGAGACTTGACTCGATAAACACGTTACGAGTGGTTAATATAGAGTGACTTATCGTTAACTGCAGTATGCGAGCAATCGGTTTAAAGACATAACGTTTTTGAACTCTATAGTTTGTTCTCTCTGTCTTCAAATTGATTTTTTTTTTTTAGTTATCTAACCGACATTGGTAGTTAAGGAGTTTCTTTTTTTTCTTTTTTTTTTTTGATGCAGGTATGCATGTATAAAATATTTGAAATTTTTCGACGCGTTTGTTTATTGAAATTATTATTATTCTATTAATATATTAAATACAATTAATATCGGTAGTATATTGTATCATAATGGTATCACAACGCGTATTCTTGCCTTGCTACTAGATATACAACACTAACAACGTTTTCACTAACAGAATTATTCGTAATTTGACGTGATTGCGTGATTCCCGTTTCTTATCTAGTCCAATGCATATTGACAATACTGATCTTACTTATACGTTATATTCAAACAAAACTTCTATTCTAAGACCCGTTTGACCATTGACAGTCTATATAGAACAATAGTTTCTAATAACTTAACATCAAATTTTATTTACATTCATATTCTACGTCATTACACAAATGGACACACCATTAAGTAAAATGTTAAACTCCGGAAGAATATCAGGGTTATATTGCCATCTTTTGATTTTTGAATAACGAACCTTGTAAAATTCAAACCTAAGTAGCAAGTAATTTCGTAGAGAATAAAAGATTCCAAAAATTTTTATTTTTTTTTTGTATACATAAAGTTAAATTTGATATGCATAAAATAAAATAAATACTTGGATTAGTATAAAATAATAATATAGATAAAAAGATAAATATAAAATTAAAAAAAAAACGCACGCGATATTTTTACATTTAAAATTCCATAGTTTAAGTAAAAATATTATTATTCAAATCAAAATTTTAATACCAAAACAATATTATAAAAAATGTATAATTTTATAAATATGTTTTTGAATTATTCTTTTACTCATTCGTATTCTATACAAATTAAAAACGAAATTATCCCAAATTATCACGCATTATGTTTCTCAAGAAAACAAGTGTATATTTGTGACAAAAATGTTTGTACAAACATTGGCTTAACCCTGAAATCTTAAGTACTTAATCTTTAATTACATAATGACAAGATAATAGACGGTAGAAATCATCTCAATCATCCAGCAAAACCTTTATTTACGATCACCCCACAAAAGTAAAAACATGTTTAAAATAAACAATTTATTTTTATTTTTGAATTTTTCATTGAAGAATATCAGCTATCCATTACAGTTACTCCGATCAAATTTGTACGAAAAAAAAATTTCAAATTTCAAGTCCATTACATGGAGGTTTCATCATACAATATTCTTATTCGAACATATAATAAGACATCATTTTTGTGTTCAAGTTGCTGGTTAAAACATCGTTATTTTGTAAAATATGTTTTTCCTTATCACTGCTCGATATCAAAAAAATCACATGACAATATAATACACTCCATGTTTTTTTTGTCGTTGTCATATTGTGTATTTCAATTCTTGAATGTAATAGTTATTTTGCACAAAACTGAAATTCACTTTATACAACGAAGTCACCAAATCCTATGAAATCTATAACAGCTATTGTGGTCTACCGTGTCATACAAATCCAAAGTGTCGACAAAATAAAATGTAAAATCCGGTAGTTTTCCACATATACACGACTTGTTTGAATGCACTCACCAGAAAAAAAGTTATTCTTTAAATTAGATTTTGAATTCTGTTTATACTGTTATACCCAGCAACTTAAAACTTGTAACTACTATAAATAAAATAAAATTCGCAAAATTTATTTGATACATTTGTATTTCTAATTATTAGACAAACGAAAACTACAATTTATACATTGCTCAGCAATGTACTTACTATAAGTAATTTTTATACTTACATTTTTAAAATAACAAAAAATTACACAACAGAAATACACTCAGTATTTATTAGCAGTGCATTTTAATAAACACGGGTGATTGACTCATTATTGATAGAGATTAAGAGACATTTCTTTTCATGACTATGAAGAGAAACGAGTTAACAGAACAACGTTTTTACATAGCAGCCGTTTTGTGTAAACAGTTTTCTATAAAAATCATTTTAAAAAAGATGGATTTTCCGAAAAGTAGTGGGGTTAGAACAGTCGCTCCCAACCTCTGAGGAACGACATCTTAAGGGAGGGCTAATAAATTTCAAGGCAGGTGCAAGCAGTCGCCATGGAGTCAATTCTTAAACTTTTATAATAAAAAACGAAGCAAAACAAATAATGCTAACTTATTAACTCGTATTTTAAATTGTGAAAATTAACAGGTAACGCTCTCTGGAAAATTAGATAAAATACCAATACATGTATTCTATGATTTCAAATGAAACTTTCAAAATACTCAATAATGAGTTAATACTACTACTTATTATAATAGAAAAAAGTTAATTTTTCAAAATTTTTTTAAATTTAAATTAATAGTGGGAAGTGAAAATATTGAAAATCTTCAAAAGGTACGTAGAACCAAAATGATTGGAAAACACTGAGGTGGTAAACAATCTGTTTATTTTTATGTGGTATTTATATAGCCGGAAAATATTTCAGACAGAAATATAAGTATTGACAAAAAAAAAGTTAGAATTATATTATAAGCTTTGATATATTGACCGTGGCTCGAGTTCAAGGATCGAATAGTGTTTGTGACACTAAATATCAATGAAAGCAAATTTTGAAAAATAGACGAAAATAAAAAAAAATAAAAATTTATAAAATTCCATATCAGTATCCATATCATATCCATATCTCTTGTACAAACACATAATTTAAAAAATATACAAATGAAAATCTTATCTTTATACATTTTTAATCTCGTAGAAATATAATAATATGTTATTCTAATGTTTGATTAAAAATATTAAAAGGACGAAAAATAAAAGTTAAAAATTGTGTAATTCAATATTTCGGTTTACAGTGTCCGAAAAGTGTGTTATAGATTGTTCATGACATTTACATTACTTCACGCCCGAGTACAGAAAACATTTTATTTGATTACATTCGCTGAAATTGAAGATAAATTAATGTAAAGTGATTTCATACCAAATACGCTAAATAAATGAATATATAGAAAAATGAACGAAATCGACTACTCCTTTTTAATTGACCCAAATAATGAAAAAAACATTTCTATATATTTTTTGTTGCAAAAATCGATATTTTCTAAAAATGTATCAAGAAGTAAATAAGTATGCAAATCATATTTCATCACGTAAATATAAAATACTAGTCATTGATGAAAATATGTGTTGATTATAGTAATTTTAAGTTTATTTTTAATTCCTAATGATTTACCATAATTAATTTGCTCGATCAACAGTTATTACTTTAAATATACCTACGCGAAAAAATAAGAAAAATAATACCTCTAGGCTACAGATAATAAACTATGAAGTAACACATCTGTCATGTAAATAATTATCATATACATATTATAATAATAAAATAATACGTATATTTACTATATGCTCTTTGAAAAATTATAAAATACTCCGTTAAACAAGTTATAGTTTTTAATTTTATTCATTTCTTTAGAGTAAATATTAATATTGTTTCATCATTTATTTTTTTTTTTTTAAGAAGAACACTTCTTTCTTTTTATTATATCTAATTCATATCATCCTTAAATTCATCAAATTTTTCTTAAAATTTACATAAAAAAAAAATTTAGCGAAAATGTGATTGATAAAAACCCTAATAATTATCGAAATTTAGCGATTTGCAGGGAATTTTTGACGAGTTAGTTGTGTGTTTAAAATGATGTGAGATTATAATATTATTTCATATTTCAATTCAGTAGCCTATTATTACTTTCAGATTTGAAGTGATTGCACAACATTATCCGACTGAATATTTTATTCTTCTCAACGAAGACGAAAAAAAATAAAACGATGCCCTACACCAAGTCAATATACTTAGCAGCCAATTATGCATATATATATATATATATATATATATATATATATATAACAACATGAACAAAATGTTTACAATTGCTATTATTTTATAAAAAAAAAAAAAAAAAAAAAAAAAAAAAAAATGAAAAAAAATATAGAAACACAAAGTAAACTATTAATATTTATAAATAATACTATATAAAATAATACTTAATATACACGAATATTACATTGAATGTATAAGTATCGTATGACGAATATTGGTTTATGTAATTATGACCAGAGTACATTATAAGGATACGTAAAGATGATATAAAAATCCCGGAGTCGGTAAATTGCGTCCCTATAAGTACAGTCTGGTCATATACTATGTGAATTGCGGCCCGCGTACTTTTAAAACATACGTAAATTGCGGCCCGTGTACTTACTAAAAAAAATGAACTTTGCTTCCTTTCAGTCTCCTATTGACACAACCAGACACAGAACAAGAAACCACCATGATGTTGAATTACTTGAATTGCACTTTATAGTTTATAGTTTATAACTTATAATCGAAAATTTGTGTTTCAATCCGAATCCATATAAAAAGATAACTGATATATAAAACAACATTTTTATATTATATCTTTGGTTTCAATCACAGAAAAAATATATATTTCATGGAATAATATAAAATGTCATGGATTAATCAATCATATTTTGCCGTGTTCCCATATCGATTCTAGACTTCAATTTTATTCGTTGAGTCGGTTATCTACAGTATTTTTTTTCAATCTAATAAAAATGGACGTTATGAAAAGTGAAAGGAATAAAACGTTGAAAATAGATGATGGTTTCAAATTTCGTTTTCATAAATTTCTAAACAATGATATTCAACGTTGGTGTTGCACAGTTAAAACGTGTAAGTATTTTTTGAAAATTTTAATAATAATATTTGTATAGATAGTTTTAAGTCTGTTTTAGTTATAGTCCTATGTCTGAAAAATGGGAAGGAACATATTGGTTTTGTGGAAAAAAGGCTTAGACGTAATTTACATATTAATAAGAAATAGTTAGATAGGCATATGTACAAAAATATACCCGGGCCGCAATTTACGTATATATAAAATATACCCGGGCCGCAATTTACGTATGTATAAAATATACCTGGGCCGCAATTTACGTATGTATAAAATATACCCGGGCCGCAATTTACAGAGACCCAAAAATCCATTATAAAAATATTAAATTGAAAAGTACAAGAACACAGTTTATTTTATTTTAAATAAAATTCATATCAAAATAAAAATTTTAGATACGTAACGATAATTTATTTCCCAAGTAAAGGATTATCAAATTTCTCCGTGATTGGTCATAATGTTCACGTGTGTTAATTAACCGAAATTATCACAATAAACGTGGAAAATTGTTTCCTACTTTAAGTACAAATGTGGTGATTTTTATACTAAAACATAATATCATGTGTGTTTATCAAAAAACATATTTCAATAGTTTACGTATAATCCGGGTACGGAAATGTAGAGTACACATATTTACCTTTGATTATACGTATCACATACGCGTCATATGTATTTTCTTTCACGCATATTGGTATTATGCTATCATAGCTACACGTTTAAGCACTTATTAAAAGTATAAGGAGGGGGCATGAAATTTAAAATATCTGTTCTTGAAAAAAAAAACCACTGTCATTACTGTTACGGAAACGTTAAAACGAAATAATGTGCATAAAAGTTCAAAATGTATAGGTCGCCTACATTAACAGCTAATTTATAGCTGTAGATATTTCTCTGGCGCGCTTAGCTAAGCGCGCCTGAGAGTTATTTTCTATTTGTTTTACGTTTGCCGGCGGTTTTCCGGAAGAAAGTTTAATACTTTGTTTGTGACGCGTTATAAGTACAACAGTAATTAATAATGACGAAAAACAGTGTATATAATATCAGCGAAATACTTAATAGGTTAAAAAAATTACTGTCTCCCTTTCTCGGCGTTACACTTAACATTCGTTCAATAATTTCGACTGAACACATAAAGCCATTAATTATACGAAGCTTATACTTGTACGCTGCAAGAGTAATACGTATATTTTAATGAAGGTATTACACGTTATTTGCAACTCTGTTTTTCTTTTGAATTAAAACATTAATTGTTGTGCAATATTACATTAAAACGTCACGATTTCCGTTGATCAAACAATTTATGGAATAATGTTGACGAAAAAAATAACGTGCGTTCTATTCATTGACCTTTATAACAGATAATTTATACTATTTCAATAGTCTCATTTTTTTTTCTTTTTATATATATTTTTTTTAATTAGCTTTTAGTACAACTATGACAGCTCACCAATTATTCGTATACAAAATAGTTAATGATAGTCTCATTTACATCTGCCTTAATAATTGGTATCAGCTTTTCACCACATTGATGTGAGGAACGAGTAAGTTATATTATATAATTTGTATAAATTATTATATATCTATATCGTTTCTTATATGTGTCGTAATAAGCTCACTATTTTGACAAATCGTCTTTAAGGTCTATTCACACACCTCTGAGTCCGATCCGATCCGTTCCGAGTAGGATCCGATCTGATTTGAAAAATTCAAAAACAACTTAATATAATATATTATACCCACATTCAACAACATTTGAACATCAATTTATTATTTATAAAGGGATATTTGTATATTTAGTTGTGTTAAAGTAATTAGACCACGTTCAGTGCGTGAATTTTTTCCTATAGGTACATTATGGTTTAGTGTATAATTATACATATTATACATTATTTTACAATAAAACATGTCTACTAAAAATTTAATTATGATGGCATTGTTGCTGGACGAAGAAGAACAACGACAGCGTGAAAAAAAAGTAAAAGACGTTTTTGGCTTCATGAAGCCTGGAAAAACAGAGACTTTGAAGGAGAATTTTCGACTTTATACAAAGAACTCGTTGAAGACGAATCTAAATTTTTTCATATTTTAGAATGCCAATGAATTCATTTGTCATTTTGTTAAGATACATCGACAGCAGTATCAGAAAAAAGAAAACTTAAAAAAATATCAGCGATTTTCAAAATCTAATCTAAATATATCCGTTGCTACTATTTTAAGTATTTTATTATTTTTTAGTCTCCGGGCCCAGACGAGAAATATTGTTGTCGATAATAATTTGTCGGCTCGGAAGGCGCACGGAAAGCCCGGATCGGACACTGAACGGAACTGTGTGAATGCTCATATTACAAACCATAAAACAATTGGCACGGACAGCACGGCTCGGCCACGGCACGGATATGTGTGAATAGACCTTTATAGGTATATATATGCATTATTTTATCGATTTAATTACAGTATAAAAATAGAATGATCATACAAATACTTTTGGAACACAACCAAATACTAAATAAAGTAAAATGTGTGTTAAGTAAATGAATATATCTATTTAAAATATTTATTTCCTCGTACAAATCTATCAGCTATTCTGGGACCATTTAAATAATATTTGATTAGTATAAATCAATAATAAATTTAAAAATGTTACGAAGTAAATATAAGAATCTTAATAGATTTTTTTAGGGACGGACGAAGAAAAAAAATGTATTTTATTCCAAATTTTATCACAAACTAAATTCTGTTGATGAATTCATAAAAGGTAAACTTTATTTTAAATTAATTATAAACACAAAATATTAAAAGTTATAACTTATAAGTATTTGACGCTTTGGTTAATTATATTCTCAATAGTTTAAAACAACACGACATATTTTAGGGAAAACTTTTTTAAAACTTAAGTTTGATACATTAAATAACAAAATTATACATTCGTATTTTATTTTTACCGTTTTTAGAATGACAAACGTGAAGGAATTAATCAATGAAAAAGACAAACATTTTTATTTACCCCCTAAAAATAATGGATCCGATTTTTTTTTCAAATAAATTTTACATGTGATTGATTAGTTGAAGTGTACTTTGTATAAACATTTTATAATTCCGATCATTCAGTAAAATTAAGTGGCAAAGAGGTTAATTGATGAAAATATAAAAAGATTAAAAGTTAACTCAAAATTTACTTCAATAAAATTATCATCAAAATTTCAAGTAAATAAAAATATATTTATTGATAGTTTGAAATACTTTTTGACCTCACCAAAAATGAAATTGGTACAATTTCATATTACAGTTTTAAACATTTCTTCTAATATTTTCAAAGTTATTCATGACAAATTAAGATTATACATGAGTAGTACATTATTTTAAAACGTATTTGTACTCTATGTGTTTAACTACCCTTAGGAAATAAAATTTTAACTAGAAAAGTGTTCTCAAGTTAGGTTTGGTCATCTCTATATACACACTGGGTTTACTCCTCTTGAATTGTTTACAATAGGTAAATTATACAAATAAATAAAAAAAAAATTTAAAACACACATACATATACATTTAATATGTAAGTATATGTATAAAGAGCACGCTAAAATTCTGAATGTAATTATGGATTACAGAATATGGGTATCCCTAGAGGCTTACTAAGCTTTAGTTAACTCATAAAACAAATAGTGTTCAGTACATAAAGTGGGTACCCTGCCAGATTCACTTAACTTGTTTAACTTTCCAAGTATGTTCTTTTAGTAGGTATTAAAACATAAATATACGGTTTTTTCTCAAAAAAAAAAAAAACTTTTAAACATATCAATTAAAGTGACTAATGTTTATATATACTTGTTCATCATTTTTTTTTTTTTTTTTTTTGTTGAAATAAAGTCTATGATAATTTATATTATTTGAAATTAAGTAAATATTATGAATTTGTTTAGTATTAAATAACATGCTTGTTATAAAGTAAACCAATTAATTTTAGTCACAAATTATTGGACGAATAAAAGGGAAATCAACCTATGTTTTTAATCGTTATGATAAAAGTTAAATTAAATAACGTAAGGATTTTGTTTAATTTAAAAACAGTTTTTAATTGCCTCTACAAAGATCGCAAATGTATTTTATTTGGCATTATATTATTTTCTACGTCTTGCCATGATGAAAGTGTAATCATATAATTTAAAGTTTGATGTTTTATCTAACGGTAAATAAATCAAATTAAAATATGTAATTTACTAATACTTAAGTACAAACATTTAATAGTATTCCTTAAAAATATATGAACTTTATAAACGTACTTTATATTGAGTAGGTACCTATTATAATTAAAATGATAACCATTTCTCAAAAATGATGAACATTTCTAATTCCAGTTCAAAAGCTATAATTTATTTTGATGGAAAATTAATTATAAGTAATCTTAATATTTATTCTTAGTTACGTGATTCATTTTTGACAATTTATCTTGAATTATTTCTGTATCCAATAAACTAATTAACCTATACGTAGTTAAATTATTTAATACACTTTGAGCTATTATATATATATATATAATACCATTAAAGAAGCATTTTTTGTAATTATTTTAAGCATGTTAAAAATGTCAACTACCGTAAAAGTAAAATAATTGAAAATATACAATTTTTAATTATTTATTAATTTTTTTTTAAATTTTTACTTTATAGACTTTCATGTTTTTAAAATATAATCAATATGCAAATTAAAACTGTACCAACATGAAGAAGAAACAACCTACTCCATTTTATAATAAACAATTATTTTTTAATAATTTGGTGGGAAATGTAGGTACATACGAGCCACTCTCAACAATGAAAATTTCTTAAAAGGTATCAATTTCAACATTTCGCCAAAACAATTTTACAATATTACCTTTTAAATAACAGTCACTTCTATGTTCTATGGAGTTAAATGTATAACTAAATAATTTGCATTCCTCGTGGCTGTCTCCGATATACATATATGAAAAGACTTCACTGTTTTAAAATTCTCATGATCTCATGATCTTTTTTTTTTTTTTTTTTTACTGAGAAAACAACAGTTAAAGATAAACGCAAAAACCTCATAGTGTATATCGGTCACATAATGCGCTGTGCATTAGACGGCTATACGTTCTACCTTAGTGTACGCTACGAAGTGTTCTAAGGAGAGGTCACAAAATTCAAGTATTCGGTGGATTTTTTAGATAATTACGCTCACCACTAGTCACCTCGTTTCGCAAACCACAATTTTTTTTTCCTATCCGGGAACTGTAGACATGTCCGATTTTTATAACTCAGTTTTTTAACCAGATACGAGTAATAGCGTTCGTTATTGTGATAGACGTTTTATCCAGCACAACGTAATGTACGATGTAACCACTAAATGAATATTATTTTCTCACGAAATTCTTATTATTAACTAGGTACACCACCCAACTTCATAAATTCTTTGTTGTCCTATATTATATTCATACACTTTTACTTGTAAGGTATTATAAGTAATACACTGCCCAATAGCAGTAGGTGATGTCATTCCTTCATACTTACGTATACTCGACTATACTGTATGTACTATTACTATAATATTATGTTACACACACGAGTACACTGTACACTCACAATGCACAACATACTTTTTTTTATACCATGGTATAAACATAATATACTTACAAGTGTATTTGTATTCGATAATATGAGTGAAATCGGTCCACTGGCAAACAAAAGTAACAAATAGTTGGTATCGAAATGTTATCCTAGCAATAAAAAAATAAACCATCTCGTACTTAATCATCCACAGTATGTTGTGTACTATATAATAAGCGCGTAGCTATTGATTAAGGGATACATACGTAACTCTCGGTCACAATAATGACAATTGCAACAGTGGTATGTATTAAATTGGCATAGATCATCGGAAAATGGTGATGCAGTGGGGGAATTCGTAGTCCATTAAGAACAATTTTTTTTTTATTTTATTTAATTTTCTTTTTCTTTTTATAATTATTGCAAAACAGTTATTTTATTTCATTTTATTATGCAATACGGGCGTGAGTCCAAATTACAATTAATATTCATATAAGTCAATAGTGTGATACAATAGATAAATTAATAATACATAAATACAAAACATTTTTATGAGATAGAAAAGGAGCGGTCTCAATTGGCAATAGACATACAACGTCGAAGTGGTTCATTTAGACCATAGTTAGTGGAGGAGGTGGGTAAATTAAAAGTGGTGTGGTGACGAGTAAAGCGCAGAGGAACATTTAAAGGAATTAGAGAGAGAAGGTGCGGTGAGTCAATCTGTCCATTTAGTTTTGATAAAAATTTAAGGTAAGCAGCACACCTACGATCTTCAGGTGGATTTAGTTTAAGATACTCTAGTACTGGTAAATAATTATGAGGAGGATGTTCGATTTTGAGTATGTGACCAACATATTTTAAAAATTTGTTTTGAACTCATTCAAGCATTAATGTGTTTTGAACAGTATAAGGATCCCAAATGACAGAACCATATTCAAGGATAGGCCTGACGAGCGAACAATACAGTGCCTTAGGGGGAGAAGCTAATTTAAATTCAGTAGTTATTCGTTTAATAAAACCCAAGATTTCAAGTGACCTACAGCAAACACGCTCAATATGTAAATTTGGGCTAAGCGTATAGGACAGAGAACAAAACCAAGATCAGTGACAGATTGATCAAGTGATTGCAGAATAGTCCCACTGATTCCACAGTTAAAATTAATTTTGGATTTAAGATGAGTAAAAGTCGTATGGTGACATTTAGCAATATTGAAATCCAATCTTAGCTTGTTAGTCCATGCAACTATTGCATTCAGATCATCTTGTAAGACAAGACAGTCGTTTAGAGGGTCGATACGATAGAATACTTTTACATCATGCACAAACGCTAGGAGTTGAGCATGCTTTAGTGAATGGTTAAAACTATTTAAAAATATAGAGAACAATAGAGGAGAGAGATGGCCACCTTGAGGAACACCAAAAGAAATTTTGAGTATATCTGAGGAGACTCCATGAATTTCAACAAATTGTTTCCTACCACCAATAAAAGAACGAAACCATGATAAAAGTGGCTCGCCAAAACCGGTTGCTTTCAAGACACAATGCAATATATGATGATCTACACGGTCAAAAGCTTTGCAGAAGTCAGTGAAGATGACATCAACTTGCGAGTGACCCTAAAAAGCTTCAAATATATAATTACAAAAGACTGCGTGACAAGTCGTTGTAGAACGGCCAGGCCGGAAACCATGTTGTTTCTCCATTAATAATCTGTTGACGATTGGATGAATATTATTAAATACTAATGACTCGAATAGTTTGGCAATGTGAGAAAGAATAGAGATAGGCCTGTAGTTGGAGACTAAAGACGCATCCCCTGATTTAAGTATCGGAGTAATTGAATTCAGTTTCCATATATTTGGAAAATGTCCGTCATTCAAGGAGCGTCTAAATAAAAGCCACAGTGGAAAGACGAATGAATAACCAACATTAAATAAAAATAATCCAGACAATCCATCGGATCCAATAGACTTACTATTACGCAGAGAAGTAAGACCATCAAAAACATCATCTACTGAGAAAGAACAATTATGAGGCAAGTCATAGTCTTTTATACGATACTTAAATAATAGATGAATGTATGAAATTTCCGACAGTAATTTTAAAGATATTTACGTTTTTTACCGTAACATAACCTCAAAAAGTATCATATATTGCGTTAATTTTCAATAATAGGTACTTAAAATAATCTTTAGTTTTGCTCTATTTTGCACACCATACTTTTTCTCACTCCTCCTTACCTGATAAAAATCAGGATGTTGTGTACAGTACCGATTCAATCATCGCTGTGATCCCCGTCTGTTATTGTATTACCCTTTTGGATAATCCTGGAGACGAAAACTGGATAAAAAGTGTCGTTTTGTAAGTACTATAATGAGCACGTCGTTATTAGCATGCTATTTAAGTGTCGAACGTTTTTGAAATATAGAAAACGCAGAATAAAAAAAGTTTCAGCAAAGAAAACCCGACCGACGGTGGGCGGTCGCGTATGTCGTCGAAGGAAAACAAGTGGTTTATCTAGAACGTTTGATCGAGTTGAGCGGTCAAGCGGAACGAGACGACCACGTCCGAATCATCATGACCCGACCAATATAATACATACTAATCTCGAGTGTGCACGTTATCTTAATGTAAACACGCTTATACAAATTTTACATACAATACGCATAATACCTTGATAATAATATATGACATTTCTATAAATTTGATCCATCAAATATTGCAAGCTATAACATACATGGCATGGTCTCGATAATATATAATATAGTATACCGACGTGAGTGAGTGAGTGAGATCATAATAAATTGCAGTTGCAGTTTATACTACTATTTCTACTACTTTTCGTAGTATATGGTTGAAAAATAAAAAAAATATTTATTGGCTGAGACGATTACTTGTAGGTTATTATTAACGAATAGGTACAGACGATAGAAGTTCAGTAAGTATACACTTTATATTTGGAAATACATGTCTTTTATGTTTATTTAAATTTCAAGCGCGCGAAATACTGTGCAACGCAAAGTTTTTCTTCGTTGGTTTAAAATTATGGTAGTAAAGAAGGTATAGGCACGTCATTAATGAAATTAACAATTAAAACTAATTATCACTTCGAGACGTGGTAGAACTTGCTTTCATGTTACTATCCAAGGGAAAATAATGTCTTAAGGTCTATAGATAATTTGATAGTTGAATTAAATATGTGAAACTCAAATTTATAATTCTCGTAACAGATTTAGTAAATATCCGTCAGATCATTGTAAGATGTGATGTAACAGGTATGTTACAGTCGAACTCAATATTATCCATATTTCAATAAAATTGAAAGACTAGTTGATGGTCGCTCAACACATGAAGACATATTAATACTTATTATTATTTCGAATCGCTAAGTAATTATGAACAAATCATTGGTGTGCATTGTATATATCTATAGAAAAAATGCACGGAAAAAAACTTAAAAATAAGCGAAAATCCATTTATTGATTTATAATAATATCCTCCAAAAATACAAACATATCCCCCAAGATTCTTTTTTCGAACGTTTTTAATAATTTTAACCATCATATGGTTAAACAAAATCACTGATGTCTATTAAAGTACTATAAGTAGATGTGAAAAGAAAAAACAAGAAAACAACTGCTATCTTGTGTTTTAAATATTAATTTACCTATATACGTGCAAATTTATTTCATTACATTAAAACATTTTTATACCTGCATACACTTTGCACCACATAATTTTTGTATGCAACAGATATAGTAGAATGCATCAACTAAAATCACTTGAATTAACATCAATATTAAAACTTAGACCCATAATTTATTTGATTAATACTGAAAATGGATTCAGCATCAGTTGTATTTATTCGTTGATATAAATTATTGATCGTAACTTAATAAGTGATTACAATAAATTTATTTTCTCATTGACCCCATATCAATCGTACTCGATTATTTATTAATATATGAAAAATATAAATGATGTATGTGTATACACGAGAATATATTGTAAAGGTGAGTTTTACCCGGCTATTTTTCCGGTATTTCATTTTAAACAGACACCAGACTATTAATGAAAGATTTCACACTTGCAGCTCAACTGTAAAAAGGTTATAAACTTTATTTTTTTTTCATGTATAATTTCAAAAATTTATAAAACTATATTTTAATGAGAAAAATTATTTTTATTTTATTTTTATTTAATGATTTTCAAAGTATTCTAATGACTACACATTTTTTAGGGAGAGATTCCAGCTTCTCCACTCTATACTATATATTTTAAAAACATAAATCTCAAAAACAAAAGGTTGAAGAAGACAAATTCAAATCTCAAAATATTAAATACAATCATTTCTTTCGTAAATGGTTATAATTAAAGAAATATGAAAATTATAATAAAATAATGTAATAAAAATTATATAATATACACATATTTTGCTTGAAAAATAAAGATGATAAGATTCTGACTTGGACATTTTTCAAAAAATCAATAGTATTCTATAAGTAGTCTTAATTGATCAAATGTTGAAGTTTTTAGAAATATTAGTCTGGAATCACAGTAACATTTCGACTGTGTCAAAATTTAAAACACACACGTATGCTATAAATTTCACTGTTTTCCAGCTACTTTGTTTTTTGTTATATTTACAAAAAATACAGACATGACCTTCTTAAGATTTTCAATAAAACTTATGAAGAATTTGTTCCGTCGTAAAACGCTTTTCTGGAATAAAACCAGTCATACCAATTGATTGCTTAGGTCAAAATGTAAAATGTAAAATATACCAGTTGATAATCGAAGATGCAGAAACAGGGCCAATACTCACATTTTTAAATAATCGTTTGTGGTTGGAATTAAAAATAAACATTTAATATAATGAGCAATCCGAACTATACGTAATCTTAGACGTATAATATCCGACGTTACTGTTGTGAATAATTCTTAAAGCCATTGCTCTATCCACACATCTTATACTATAAAACGAGCAAGGAATTGTATGTACCTATTTCCAGTCATGCCATTTCGAAAACGGCTCTAACGATTTTTCTTATATATAGTATATTTATATACTTCTTCTTATATTTCTCATATATAAAGAGTTTTCGACCTCAGGAATCCAATGGACTTAGTCAAAATTTCAAGAAAATTTCATTTCTAAGAGTTTTCATAAAAAATCTTTTTACAGTAAAAGTATCTGTGGGTAAGGTTCGCGGTACGGTAACGGACGGCGGCTAGACTTGGCCGCCCAAACTTCCTCTTCCATATCACCGTCGCGCGACGTGATAGTTCATATCTTTATTCGTTGCTAATGGAAAACCTTTCTTGGGACCGCGATGATGACAACGCGACGTTCTGGGTTCTGATAATCTACAATTATTCGATTCTCCCTGCATGTAGCGTTCTCCCTGCATCGGACCCCCAGATTCTCCCTGCATCGGACCCCCAGCGTGTCCGACGGCCAGTCGTTGAGTGATAAAAAAAAATAATACACATTTAACTATTTAAATGATGCAAATAATACTTTTAAAAATTCAAAAAATTAATTTTTTAAATAATATTCACAAATTTAATGGTAAATATCTTTTAATTTTACATTTTATGAAACATTTTATTAAACAGTACTTCTGCAAAAAGAACAAATTCAAAACTCAAATTCAAACTTCCGTGTATATACTTATCAAGTAAATATTAATATTTTTTATTAAATGCAGTTTACAAATTATTTTATGGAAAAAAATTTATTTTAAAATCATAAATTATAAAATTTTCTTCATTTAATTACACGAAATTTTCCACGTATACCTCATATTCGGAAAGTACCAATAAATTCTTTAAGCTTTGAACTTTCAGTTTATCACTATCTGCCTTGGGGAATTCGCGATTTTATGGTAAAAATAATTAACTACATGAATTCTCCTCATAAGACTAATGCAATATTTATTTATCTTTGCACCCTTATATCTAAAAATTTTGCACGACAATTGACTATAAGACCCATACCATTTGATTCCTGAGGCTTTTCTCTAACAACCTGTGTATATCTTAGTTGGGGAATTCATTGGCCAGGGCGTCCTTAAAATCTTTAAGATATTTTTTTTCATAATATCCTAAAAAAATATAAATTTATAAATATACAAAGATAAAAAATTCGCTTGACATTTTAAGATTTTATTTTTCAAATATTATTTCCGAAAACAAATTAGTAAAAAATAGTAAAATTTCAAAACACAACATATCAAGTTTACACATTAAGGGTGACTTTTGGAAGCTATAATTTTCTGAACATTTGTATTTATTAACGAAAATCTACTTACAAAAAAATAAGCATACTTTTTTTGCATAAAAACAACACAGTGTAAAATAACCGCACCGTATTTACTAATAAATAGATCGGAGATCTACGATATCTTACGATCGGAGATCGGCCTTCCTGGTACTGTCATGTAAATCGTAAAACCAAATCTACATATTTTATGGCAGATCAGTTCTACAAAAATATTTCTGTAGATCTTGTCCTGGTAGCCTAGTGCCCCAGTCCGATCCTGTAGTTCAAGGTTGCTATGGGCCAGTAAACGTATTGAAATATTTTTAAAGCATATTTCGCAAACACCACTGCAATCAGTGTTTTTTTCTAGTTTAATACACTTTTTTACGTGACATATTTATTACAATTAAGTATTCATATAAAATACTCTATTGGTCTAGAATAACATTAGATTTATATATAGCTTGAAGGCACCTGTTAATATGTTATTTTATTAAAACAATAATATTTAAATGTATTATGGTTAGTATGCAGTTAATTTTTCACTTTTTTAAACTAAACATTCATTAGATGACTTTTGGAAATACAATGTAACACAAATTATTTTTATTTCTATTAAGTCGACACACGTTTAAATTTTATTTCGTGTACAACACTTCGATAAAATTGCTTTTTTCCATATTTTACGAGTTCATTTCATAAAATTATAAACAAAATCGAATGAAAGTTGATTTTCCAAAGGGGTACTAGTGTCTCCCTCGCCGATGGCTCCCGCGAATTCATAAAATATTATATTACAAACACGTGCACGCATAAATACATATTATGTACACGCGACTCATAAATATGCAGCATAGTGTGTGCGTATGTATAATGGTGGACTCTCGCTTGGATATACCATAATAATAATAATAATAATAATAATAATAATGGAATTGGTGTGAAAAATAGAAACATTAACTTGTATCGTACAATTATTACGGTGTTGTGGGTACCCATGCAACGTGCGCGGCGATTGGATAAAACGTACGGTATTTTTTTGTTTTTTTTTTCACGGTTTTATCTAGGTTAAAAGTTGTCCAACTAACAATCTTATCTTAAAATCGGATCTTTCCGTCCACTTCCCGTCGACTGATGGAGATGACATTATTCACAAAGGCGTGGTATTCACGCACAAAATACAATATTTTGATGGACCCCCCCCCCCCCGTTTCACTCGCATTTCATTAAAAAGTAAAACTGTGAAACGATTTTAATGTGTGTGTATCGGGCATATCGAACATAATAATATGATGAAAAATACATAAAAAAAATAGCATTGGAATTTGAGTTCACATGTTATTTTTAAGCGATTTGTTTAGTTATCAAATCGTGGATAGTTTTAAACGACTAAAAACTAGTGGTGAATGTGATTCAGATGTCTCGTTCATTTTTCTCATCGAACGAGTTCGATCACCAGACAAATAGAACGGTCGAGTCGTACCAATGAAAAGTGTGCCCGGTCCTACAACGCAAAACGAACCGTCGAATACCGTCTGAAATACGAATCCCCAGACTCGTTGTGTCACTTTCTCGGCGCTTCTCGACCGTACTTTTGAGTAGCCGAAACGTAGTGAATTCCTCATGCGTAACCGTAGTTTTTTTTTTGATTCTTTGTGAAGCGAAGGATCTATTGGTTTTACAACGACGTTTATTTTGTTTTATTTTTTTACTGTAAACACACTCCTTGATACATTTAACTTTATCAAAAAGTTTATCATAAACGGCATCTCTAAAGATCACAAATTTTATCTTGTTGGTATTTTAAAGATTGTTTCTTGTCGCGAGGAAAAACTGCCGAAAAACCGAGTAATAACAGTAAAATTGGCCGTAAACGACCCTTTAACTATATCAATTTCAGTTATTTAATCATAACTCAAAAAGTAATGTTGCCAAAAATTTGATATGTTCACCATTATATTAAGGCATAGTGATGCATATTTTATAAAAGTTCCGAAAAAAGAAACTGAAAACTTTTGGAATTAAAATTGAAGTTTGAAAATACCTTTTTTTTGGTCAAATTTACCTCTAGTAAAATTTTTATTATTTGACAAAATCATGATTCAGGATTTTCTTCTATAAGCGTTTATGTAAATAATTATACAATTTTTACGGAATAAACTGTTTTTTTTTTTTATCAAGTTTATTTCTAATAAACTGTTTTTTTTTTTATATTTGGACAAAAAGTTCTAAAAATTTAATATGACCATACTCATTACTCAAACAATTAAGTAAAGATACTGAAAAAATTTCAAAAATCGTGATTTAGAATTTTTTTTTTTTTATTGGCCTTTCAGTAAATCATTTTACGGTTTTTACGGATGAGTAGACTGTTTTTACATCAATTTTCCAATTTAAATGTTTATTTTGAAAAAAATTGTTCCACCCAATCATAACTTTCGACACAGTCAGAACAACATCATAATACGGAACTTTCGGTTAAAAAAAAAAAAAAGTCTCTTTTGCCCTACGAGAAAACGTTGAACGAAAACAACGTATAAACAGGGTACGATTTAATTCCGGAAAGCTTTGCTCCGAACGGTTTAACACCGACCAATCTGCCGTATGCGTTTGACGAATCCAACACACCCGTAGCCGTCATCTCGTCGGACGAACACTCCACGGGCTTTTTTTCCCCGGATCCGTGTCCTTTGGTCAGGCCGTCGTGAAGATCTCGTACTCGTGTAGCGCTCGCCACCGAAGTTTCCGTCCGAAAACGCTCGTCGTCGTCGAGTACCCGTCGCGCGTCGTTCGCGTCACGAGTGCCCGCCGCGGAGGAGAAGGATGAGGACGAGGAGGACGGTGAGAGGAGGGCACGTCGCACGCCATTGGCCGAACGGCCGGCGACGACGACGCGCGCGGACGTCGCCGAAAAAGCCGTGCGCCACACACACCGTCGCGCCTCCGACTGTCGGGCCGCCGCCGCGTCGTCGTCGTCGTCGTCGGTATCTCAGTGTCAGTACGCCCGCGACATAACAACAACAACAACAACAACAATAACAATTAACATATCGTCTCACGTTTTCCACGCCGACCGCTGATCAGTGCGCCCCGTCTCCCGTCTCTCGGTCGCGCGGTCAGACAGTTTTTTTTTTTCATAATTTACTCTTATCACAAACACTCGTCGTTAATTAATTAAGGTTATTTATCTGTTTATTTATTCGTCCGTTTTTCTCACCGTCGTTGTCGTCAAGACCGTCGCGTTTTTCTCCCAACCCGACGGGTCCCTCCCGATCCCGCGCGTCCGTGCGTAAGGAGGTACACGCGCGCGGCGACACGACGAGACGCGCCGGAGCACCGTCTCGCCACTACCCGGACGTCACCGGCGCACGCGGCCGCCCGCACCCGGCGGCAACGGACAACTGCTGCCGCGACGACGGTATATAAACGGCCGTCGCCGTCGTCGCCGACGCCAATCGCGCCCTGTCGTCCGATCCGCCGCCGCTGTTTCCGACCGCGGTCCGTCCGACCGACCGTGCTCGCCGCGTTCGACTCGCGAGAGTGCCGCGAAACCGACGTATTTCCGCCTTCCGCTCCGTCGTCGTCGAATTTTCACGCGCCTGTACGACGTAAAAAATAAAATAAAGAAAATCCGTGGTGGTGAGTACATGCAAGTGTCGTCCCGTGATATGTAGTAAATGCACACGCCTCTCTTCCCCCCTCCCCCGCCATAACCGTTTTGAAAAACAGTGGCCCTCCCCGCCCCCGTCCGTTAGAAACCACGGCCGCGGCGTGATGGCCACGTGAACGTTTCGATCAAATTTCACCACAACCGTCTTGTACGCGTCAGTCGGCGTGCAGTACGATTCCCCGAGGCCGTTTATTTAATTTTCACGTTTTTTCAAGTTTAACGATTCTGACCAAATTTTCGGTATTTAAACCGTTTACGGGTTTTTAACCGTTTTTCGTATAATTGCCGGTTGGGTTTTTTTTTTTTACAAACATTATTTTTATTATTTTTTTTGTTTTTCATAAACACCATGGAAATCCACCGAAATATTCGAAACACGTTCTTCAAACTACATCCCGAATTTTATCATAATTAGATGGACTAATTATTCGTATTTTTTATAAACATTTAAAATAAGAAATTTGAAAATCATATTAAAACAGTCAATTTCGTAAAAATGTATACGAATTTGGAAAAAATTCTAAAAAAAAACTCAATAATGATTTTCAAAATTTTCTAGAGTCGTTAAGTGAGTGCGTGAGTAAATCCTATTATTTTTTCACCAACTATTTTTACAAGTCTTAATATTTAAAATTAAGATTTTTTTTTTTTTTTTTTTTGAAATAGACTCATAAAATGAGTTATTTTCAAAGTTTTATTTTTACCATAAAAATTGTAAAATTTTCAGTAACTTTTGTCTGGTATTTGACAATATGTCAATGATATAAAAAATAGTGAATTTCAAGTTTATATCAACACTACTTTTGGAATGTTACTAAATATTTAAATATATTTAGTAAAAATCTCGTTTTACGACTAATTTTACCGTTTTCACTAGATTTGTATTTCGGCATTTTTTTACTTTTGGAAAAACTATTGAAAAAAGAGAAAAGTGAATCCTCATAGTACCATTTACGTGCGACTTCCCATCTATAGAGTAGCTGGATAAAACGTTTAGACAAAGTGAAGTGCCCCAAAAAATATATGAAATAAAAAAAATCTAATAATAATAATAATAATAATAATAATAACAAACAAATAAAAAACATGTAATAAAATTAACATCTGAAACCAATAGATCCTTCGCTTTACTCAGAATCTAAAAACACCCATAATTTTACTGAAGTCGAATAGAAATAAAATATGGATCTGTTGTTGTTTGATACATTGAAATGACTACCAAATGAATGAATTTATAACCTAATACATATAAGGGACAGCGAGCTAAGTTAATGTATGGTACCATTCGACTAATTTGATTTTAAATACACAAAAGTATACACGAATAAACAATTTTTTTAAAACAATTCAGGATCACATCGATTTATTTTTTTAATATATATTGGTTTTGGATTAAAATGATTACATCAAAGTATTTTTTACCACTTGTTTATTTATCATGTCGAAATTAAAATGTTCGTCTCGCAAAGAATAAGATCTATCGGAATTTAAATTATTCTTTCATCTGTTATTTATTGATATACATTAGCAATAATGTAATGACATTAATATGCCATTAAATTAAATTTATTAACAATTTAAAAATTGATAAAAAGTATTCGTTGAAGCACATTGACGTGGGAGGATAACAAAATTCGTTTACACGGCCCATGTTTTGTAAACTGTAATGTACAATGCATTTTGGTAGGTACGTTTAGGGACATTTAGGGATAAGAGTTATGATCAAATACTGATAAGTAGCATTTTAAATAATTTAAATGTAAACTATTATCTTTATTACCAATAAACCTACCTTATTTACATATTTCTTATCATAGTAATCATAAAGATTTTACGATTAAATTATAAAAACAAATATGCTTATATAGTTGATATATTAATATATTGTTATTCATATTAATTTTAATTTATAAAATTTTAATTTTTTTACTTAAATATTTATGTGTTATACAACTTATTTCAACTATATCCATTTAATGTATACGTATTCTCTCTACCTTTAAATAATTTAAATACTGTTTTGTTAACATTTGTATAAGTTTAATAATCTTTAAAGATAGCGATGGAAATTTTCGAACAGTTTTATCAAAATAAAATTATGATGTCGACTTGTCCCAGGTGTGGGGCAAGTTGACAAAATTGATTAATTTACCTGAATTGATTTTGAATCATTCAATACTGAAAATCAAAAACAAACACTTATTCGTTATTTTCAGTGTGGCGATGATTCTATGTGTAACATTTCAAGTTTTTTATCCGATAATTTTGGTAGGAGGATGATTGAGACCATAAGGTAGTTAACCTTTCCCTTTCCTCCCTATATGAGGTAAAGTCACGTTCAGTCAAAAAACTATATTGTGCACCTACCTATATACTTGAGTGGTATTGTAAAATGTTCAACATTTATTCTCATAATGTAAATTCATGCTATAATTCAAAATCATAACTAGTTTATGACTATTTCCTGGAAATGATCCAGTAAAAACAAGCGAATATTTCAAGTCTTTCAGGCCTTAATTATTATTATTAATTTTTCATGCGTCGTTTAATAACATTCGGGTATACCGGTAAGACTTTAATCGAAATTATACGCTTGGATTTTTATGGTTAGAATTTTAATTCCATTGTATTCTTTAATGGGTATCAACATTGTTAAAAAGCGGGGTTCACATTTATAAATGCGATAAACACACAAACGTAAGTATACAATAACACTAATTTGATAAATAAAATAGCAATTGATCAATATGAAATGTTCATTGAATAGAGACAAAAAAATAATATCACAATGACATCGTAAAATACCATTTTTTAAATTAATTCTGTTTAATATTTTATAATGTTATACAACAAAAAAATTATTATAAAATTACCGTGTTTATGTACCTACAAAAAATAGTAAAAATACTTATTTCCATTGGTTTAATATTCAAGTAAAGAATATAACCTTGGTTGAAAATTATAAATGTCTAAACCTTGATTTATATTTTACAAAGTTCATATTCAAAATGAATATTATGCTGTTTTTTCTAGTTTTGCATAAATATAGGATTTAATATTTTAGAGTTTAAAAAGTAATAATATAGTAACTAATGTACTAATTTTATATCATCTACAATTTAAAATTATTATAGATCTTTATACATAAAAATTAATAAAAGTTTAAAATATGTTTAGCTTTTTAATCATTAGTAAATGTTTCAAATAATAAGAGTTCACATATTACAACTATAAGTTACTACTATATGAGTAATAACACATATTGACGTCGGTAAATGTTTATTCAAAATATTTAATACTAATCAAAAGTAGTGATACAATTTTCTCATCAAAACATTGTACGAATAAGATGTAATACTTTTTTAAAATTAAAAAGGGGAAATTGCTCATGTGAAATTTATGAAGAAAACTTCTAAATTCTAATTTTAATTAATTAACGTATTACTCTTTTATAAACCCCTCCATCTTGTATATATATATTACATTTGAAGTTATATTTAGTTATCAAATGGACAAAAAGAAAAAATATCATATTTGTTTAAAACATTCATAAAATAATTATAATAATAATCAAAATAGTGCAGAAGCATAAACACAAATGTTATAAACTTTGTATATTAATCATCTTAAGCCTGAATATTGCATATTTAACTCATTTTTCATATACTATTCGTATTTTTATAGGAAACAAGCAGTTATTTGACTCTTTAACATAATATGACTTTTTTTGAAAATATTTGATTTATAGTTTTTATTAATACCATTATTATAAAATTTTAACTATTTATCAATATATTTATTTTACTAAAGAATTCATGAACATTTTTAATTCAACATTATGTTACTTCAGTCTTTGTGAGTTTAATATCAACAATTCAAATATATTTTTTTACACTTTACTTTCATTATTTTCTTGTTTAACTTTAGAAATCGCATTGTTTTACAGTACTAAACCGATTTTACTGTTTGATATATAAAATTACTTCGAAAACAAGTCAACCTTTAAAGAACAATTGACGATAAAGTCTTCTTTGGAAGTTTGATGTACTTTGGCTCCGTTAAATTAATGTATAATTAAAACTTTACATAGATTATGAAGATAATAATATTATTTTTTAACCAATAGTGAAGGTAAATAACACTATAGTGTGTATAATAACACAATATATTGTGTATACACAACACTACACAAATATGCACAGACGTGTGAATGATTTCACCAACACAATTTAAAGTTCACACTTGGTAACACTATGTGTAGTTTATTGGAATAGATGACTAAAAATTAATATTTAAATACCATTTTTTTACAATGAAAGTCTAAATTCAAATAAAGGCACAAAACACTAATATTCCTACTTAAAAATCATGTTTGATACATTAAGTATAGAAACAATTTGATACTAAAATTTAAATCTAATATACAATACGAAAAATGTATAATTTTTTTTTTTTAAACAAACTTTTTCGTAAGTTTTATATTGATAAACGGTTATTTTGTAGATTCAATCTAGGCAACTTAATGTCAGAATGGGTATTATAATGTTGACGCTAAAGTATTTTTATAATAATGAATTAGATTTTAATATGATTATTATTCATAAATCATGTATGCATAAATTACTTATCCTATACGAAATACTTCTTGTCTTAATACAAAAAAGGGACTTATTTTTGTTTAGATAAACATAATTTTGTATTGATCATTGTATTATTTCTTAGACGTTTCCTTTAATATTTTCAAATTTTTTGTTGCATATTTTTATGGTACACCATAATATACAGTACCTACCTATACTCTATGGTACATTATACAATACACTCAATACTTACCAACTACAAAATTGGTGGGCAAAAAAAAAACAAGTAACGCTTTGCATATAAATATGTTTTATTCTCCCAAAAGTACTCTTACCGATAAAACAGAATGAACAATAACTACTAAAATCGATTCTGCAATAAGTAATGTTAAATATATCTCGACGAATTCAATAAACATGTCAAACACTTGGTGCCTTACACATTAATTTATAATGTGACATTTATTATTTTTACATTTTTTTTTCTATTATTCAATATCTTCATTAAAAATGTTAACAATTCATAATTTAGGTATTTTTTAGTGTTTTAAATCAATTAGTGATGCACAATTTTATTTAAGTGTTTGGTAAAGTTACCTAACTTAACATATTATATAATGTGAATATCATATTGTTTCATATTTATGAGTTATAACTACCTAAAACTAAAAATAATGTGATTGTTATAATATTATTTTTACTACTGACAACAACCTAATCCATTTAATAGATAACATCATCTTTAAGCATATGTGGATGTACTCTATACTATTATTATTGAGCAGTGCAGCGCACATATCGGTGATTCATAAAACTTAAAGTCTATATTTGTAATTACAAGTATAGGGGATTATCTTAAATGTTGGTAAAAATTGCCAAGAATATGCAGCGCATTAAAAATAAATAATGATCTAATAATTTTTGAGGTCATTTTAATCAGTTTGATCACAAGATGTATGTTTTATTCAAACTTTCAAGTCGGTACATATTTTATGATTCGTAACTTGATTTATTATGATGAATATCATAGACAACTCAGAAGTCAGCAATAATATTTTTAATTCGAAACATATTTAGTAAATTTTTTGTAAAATACATAAAAATCAATTTGTTCTCGTAATATCTTTACTGAATATTTCACATCAAATTTTCAACTATTCATATTTGAATCAGTTACAGTAGGTAGTAAACTGGAATCAAAAACCAAAATATTCTTACTCTATGAGTCCCAGAAACATAAGCCAAATAATGATTGTTTTGAACCAGAATAATTGTATTTTACTTCTCTATAATTTCAATATTTTATTTTATTTTTTATTTTATGTATATTTTTTTTTTTTTTAGTTATTGTGGTGGTTCAATCTCAAAAACACAACATTTATTAATCAATCACTTTTTATGCTTTTACGCTAAATTTTAGAAAAAATGTGAAACAATCAATAATTTCTTAGGAAAATAAAATCATTAAAACATTTTACAAGGACTTAATAACTGTATGTGGTTTTCATATGTTTACTGATATCTGTATTACCGACCTGTCATTTTTAAATAATTTTATAATTTATTTCTGTTAGTTTACTGAAAATTATAAAAAACATTCTTGAAAACATTCCTCTTGTATATGTTATGTTAATATTTAGTTTTGAACACAGTGAAATTTTAAGTGTTAGTAAATAGGCAGTACGTGGTAAGTAATAAAAATAAAATGAAAATAGCATATCAATGATTAACCTTTTAAGAATATCCAAAATAGGTTAGGTTAGGTTAGGTTAGTTAAGACTGTCCACTTAAAAATGTATCCTTCGACTTAATACACATAATATTTTTTTTTTTTTTGTTATACATTAGGACTTATGCAGTAAATAATATATAACTGTTTGTGATTATCAAATTAATTTCCAATAAATAAAACTAATTCATAATTATTCCCTCATAATTCATCTAAATTCAAAAATTGTCTGATAAAAACATCGTATACGTTTTTCATTTAGAAACTGCAGCTTCATGTATTTAATTGAATGTAATCAAATATCAAATCACCCGCAAGTTCAGTTATTTACTCAGTTGTAGAACTTTTTCTTTAAAGGTTTAGACACTTCTATATTAAACGTATTGAATATCAATATAATTTTTACCTTACACATCCCATTAATCTAACTTTAAAATAAAGTTCATACCTACAATCATTAGATTGTCAGCTTAAAGTTTGGTTGAATAATGATTATTATCATTAGTATAGTTTATTATCCATTCACCTAATTATTAAATATGCCGGCATCCAGAAAATTTAATTTTAAACACTCAAAATATTATTATCATATTTTTATGCCTTAAAATCGTATTAAAATCAATAATGCATAATGACAAGTGAAACAAATAATGAATATATTAATAATAATATATAAATTAAGAAAAAAATGTATTTTTGTTCCGATCGATAAATTTAAAATGTCATATTGTTAAAAATATACTTCTGAGATTCTATTCTTTTACAGAATTATTCAATTTGCTTTTGATTAAGCGTACATGTCGGGTGTGTTACTCCTTACAATTCGTATTTATTCTTTTTTCGATTTGATCGTGTTAAATTGAGTTTGAGAATGGAAATTGATTGAAAAAAAAATTAAATTATAGTCATTACTAATGTGCTAGTTATTTTCAATTTATATACTATTCAAAATATGGTAAGATAAAAGTTTTCTAATTAAATAGATCCATTATATATGAGCATATATCTATGACTATATAATAATCTATAGTTATTTATTTCATGCATTCAATTGTTAGTATGTTAATGATATATATATTTTAAAAAAAAAATCCTGTGAAAGTTTGAAGGGAGTTTAATGAAAATTAACATATTGTATTGAAAAAAGATTTATTGTCATATTTTGTAAATAAGGTTACGCATAGATAATACATACATATTAATAATTAAATCCTTTCTTGTAACACACAAATCAATATTTATTTCGATAAATAATTTTAAATTTAGAGATTTGACTATGATGAATACTTATCTGTTTGAATTTTCATTTAATATTTTAAATTCATATTTGCTTTTTTGTAGTCACATTGAATTCAACTGAAAATCGCATGACTGAAATTTGACCGTTTATTTCAAATGTCGCCCGTATAATTCAGGTGTGAATCCAGAATAGATTTACGGTGAGGGGGCCACAAATAATGTCAATAGAAATTATCCGGGTTTACACTGTTAAAATTGTTTAACACCAGGGTAATGATGATTGAGACGAAGTTTACTTTTAAGTAGAAAATTATTTATTGAATATTTAGGTTTCTCAAAATTTTATTTTATTACTTATACAATATTAATTACATTACTTTTAGGAATGTTTTTGTTAGAAATAAACGATTTTAAATCGCGTAAATATGGGTGAAAATAATTATGTTTTCTTATTAAAGTGAAAGATTGACAATCAGAAGTGTGGGCTCTAAAATTAATACATTACCAACTCACAGATACAAAATCATCATAACTGTATACTTACACATTTCCGAGAATATATTGACATATGAGGTTATTATTATACAATTTTATTTATTTATTACAAATATCTATTTAAATCATATTATTTTACAAGTCATTTTTTAAATAGTTTCTAAAAAAATTATTATTATTTTACATTTGTATATATTTATTTTTTTGATTTATTATGTATTTATAGTTAAATAAATAGTATGTATTTATAGTTATAACGTTTCAATCATATTTTAGCCAACCCAAGCATATTTTTACGTATAATATCTAAAATATTTTGGTGATACATGATTTTTATGTATCATGCCAATGAATCATATGACTTAAACTAAAATTAACTCGTTGTTAAAATAAGAGTTTAATGTACTTCATAGGTAATTTAAAATCAAAATATAAAGGATATGTTACCTATTTATATAATGATAGTAAAATGTTGTAAATGGTTATACTATGAACAGAATTTTTGAAGAATCATAAAAAGTCCAAATTTGATTAAAGTAGCAATTATAAAAATAATATTAATAATATTATTAAGTAAAACATAATTTAATATATTATATTTAAAAATCCAAGTAATAATTTAAGATACATATCCTGTTTTTTAAATGTTTATTGTACAAACAAATTTAAATATTATTAATTTTATATTTTAAACCTAGAAGCGGAAAGGTTACTAAAATATTATAGATGGTTATTAAGTATACATATTTTTAAGCTAGTAAAACAACTCCGAAAGTTTAATGCAACAGCTATAGTTCAAAAGAATGTAAAATGAAAAAATATTGTACTTTTGCGGAAATTCCTTGTTATTGCCGAAAAAATAATGAACATTAAGTGTAAGTAGAGATGGAATTTTTTTTAATAAAGCATTGAAACCTTTTTCAAATTATCTGAGTTTCACCGAAAATTATTTTCCGAAATCCATAATTACCATGATCGATATCATAAATATTAGTTCCTCACAATCCATTGGCAAGAATAAGAAGGGGTTCTTTAGTCATTAGTGAAACACTTTAAGTTACCACCGCTTGTGTACATTATCATTTTTGTGTGCAAATATTTCATTTAAGGTCTTATTATTTTAAACTTTACTCACTCGGAATTTCAAA
The DNA here is from genome assembly GCA_027580255.1 of Therioaphis trifolii. NCBI lineage: Eukaryota > Metazoa > Arthropoda > Insecta > Hemiptera > Aphididae > Therioaphis > Therioaphis trifolii. The sequence goes on along the minus strand of CM050407.1, from coordinate 33,979,777 downwards.
GCCAAAATTTCGCATTCATGATAGCAAAAATAAACGAGTGTTCAATATTATATTAAAATCATTATTTGTTGTCTTAAATATTTTAAATGCTTATTTAAAATTTTCCGTACCTATTCAATAACATAAAAAATGTATCTATTACTTAGTATAAGGCCATAAATTATAACTAATAAACTCAATCGCCAATCGGTACCGTTTCGCCCTCTTATTTTCTGATGCGATTTCTTTACATCATTAACGCCATGTAAGTATTATATGCTGTCTTTAAACTCGTCTCTTACAAAATCATCATTACCTGTTTTATTTAATTATTATCTCGGCGTCTCAGTATCGTTTGACGGTTGCATACTCGTATGTGTCATTCTTGTAAATTATGCACGTGACCAAATTTTAATCTAACTATTCAATTCTAGTGAATAACTGCATTATCTCGTTGTACGTAATTTATTTTTTATTTCTTTTTGCAAAACAATAAGAAAACAAACACACAATTCCGGATTGATTTGTTTTAGAAATCTTTTTCGCGTAATATACACTGATGTTGTACGAAATCAAATAAAACAATAAAGAAGAAACAATGCCTAATATAAAAGTAAAAATTGAAATCATCAATCAATAGATTTGCATAAACATAATCAGGAAAAATGTTTCAATGTACTTTTGTTCTATTTTGTAGTATACTGAAACGAGTATGCACAAAAGCCAATAATACAAGTACAATTCATTGTTTTATTTTCAAGTACAGTAAGAAATAATCACTCGAACAATATTACTTTCGAAGTTTAAATAATTTATAATTCAATATTTAAATACCTGCATTTTATAAATATTTATTATATTTTAATAGCGACATAGATTTCTCTATAGATTATATAAATAATCCCGTAATTTTTTCATTTTTTTTTACTGAACACATATACACAACATAATTATAATACATGTATTTAAGCAATTATTATAATTGATTTCATTGTTCCTCGGGTTATGAAAATTACAAGTCAGACTAAAAGTAAAATCGTCCCAATTAATATCAGGCGTTTCCGTTGCTTGACAATTTTTATGCGATGTAATGTAGCCAAGTTAAAAGCTAATTAAGCGGTGTTTTAAAGTAAATAACTTTAATATGTTAACTAATTATGCGCGTATTATGCTAAGCGTATTGTGTATCGTATACTTGTGTACACTATAGATGTATTTTATTTTGAACAATAGATATTAGACGTTCTAAAATCTATTAAAGTTTTCACAATTTACATATTGTTTTAGAGTGAAGCGGTAAAATATTAGTAATGCAAACTATAATGCAATTTTAGTACGAATGTTAGTGACATTTGATGATGACACTTCATAATTCGCTAAACAGCCAATAAATTACATTTTATTTCATATTTTACCGTCGAATAATGTACGAGCACCATAAATGAAATATTCATAAATGATTGCAATAGAAGTTATGCACGTTGGTCATGCACGTATCATTTTTAGCCCATCAAAAATATTCTCGTTTAATAAAGTTTTCCTCAAATGCGTTTTGATTTTCGATTATTTCACAGGGTAAATACAACAATGAAAATGCGTGTTGATTCGTACGTTAAACAAACACGTAATGTATAATAAAAACAAATTTATCGAATAAATTAAAAAACAAAAAAAAACCAATGGCAAAATTAAAAGCTACTTTTTAATATAATAATAAAAAAAAAAAAAAACTTTTCATTTAAAAACGAAAACCAGCTGTCTGTTTGTTTCTCGATAACCAACTGTCAATGGAATGTTATTATTATTATTATTATTATTATTATTATTATTATTATTATTATTATTATTATTATTAGTACTGTTGTCATTTTAACGTGTGGTCATCGTCCAAAGATGTGTGTAATTTACCGAGACCGTACAGTGTCACGTTGCTCTCCGATCGTGTCGGTAATTATTTTTCGCTGTTTCCGACAGTTTCATTTCGTATTTCCCCTCTTCCCCCTCCGCCAAGAACGGCATAGGGGGAGAGGAAAAAACGATAATTCGCGCCCCGCGCGTGTAAATAGGTAGGCGACTGCGGTCAGTCGGCGGGACGTTATTGTTACACGAGTGCAGGCGTACATAATCGACCCCGCCGATTCATCGGATAAACACCGCGGCGCCCGGGCACGACGCGACGACGGGCGCCTCTTGCCGCGGGCCAGAAAAAAAACGTTTGTTTTTCCTCGGCGACTCGTGAATACGCTTCGAGTGTTATTCCGACCGTTCCCGTCCGAACGGAATCGTCTCCGCGCGCTCGTCGACTTGTTATTTTTTTGCTGTCGTCGTCGTCGTCGTCATACGCGGCGACTAACACGCGCCACACGTCGCGTCGACGGGAGCAGGGCGCTAATGAACGACAAAACTATCTGACCGCGAGCTTTACGACTTTCCGCGTGCGTATTCACGAACGACCGTAAATATGAAATAAATCGACGGAACCGAAAATGCGATTTCGCGACTTTAATTCATGACGATCGTCGACACTAAATCACTTACACTGTGTTATAATATTGGGGGAAAAAATATATATATTTCGGAGTTATTGCCAGACGTGTTTTGTTTATACAGTGCGCGATTTCAACGAATCCGAAACCCACGTAATTAAAACAGATATCAAAAATGATATTCTCGTTCTGGCGGTAAATAGATATTGAGCAAATATGATTGGGTCGGAATCATAAACTTCTATTTGTTAGAATTTTTCGATTGTTAGAAAAATGATTAAAAGATCTAACGCTTTTTTTCCAGACTTTTTTTTTATAGTTTTATTGCCACATTTATTTCTGAAAAATCGAGACTTTGTTTTCCAACAAAATATTTTAACATTGAAATACTAACTAGGTTGATGATTTATAATTTTTTTTCAATATTATTTCCGCTATTATCTTAAAAAAAAAACCCCAATAACAAATTATTATAACAAAATATTTTATTTTTGATTTTACACTAATAAAGAAATGCTTAACACTCTAATTTAACAATAAATGCCTCTTATAGCCTACTCATACTATTTTACCCAACACGTACACATAATTCATTATATTTGACATTAATTATAGGCTAATTATTACCATACCGACTGGTACCTAACATATTTAGTTGTTAATATTTTTTTTGGACCATAACTCAGAAATACAATTTTATACATAGATAAACCCCGTATGTTTTTTTTATGAACCCGTTAAACCTCTCTAGAGGGTAATTTTCACACGACATTTTCTCGTAGAATAATATTCGTTAACAGTGTATCGAGTCATCGTTATTATTATTTTTATTTTTTATTTTTTAGCCAAGGGCGTACAGTAAAACTTACATACCAGCACATAACAACATTTTGAGTTGCAATCACATTTTATCTAAATTAATTCACGCGTAACTATTTTGTGTTTTTGATGTTGATCTTGAGAACTAAAGGATCCCGCATATCACACTCTGCCAGATGTTTTCCAACCATGTGGTTAAATTTTTATGTAACTTGATGAGTTAGGCCGGAATTATTATCTATCAAAATAATAAATATTTGTTCAATAGCTCAAGTTTGAAATATTTAAAAACGCATGTTATTTTAAATTCATTATTAGATGAATAAAAACAAATTAAATAAATGTTGTTCCAAATACATTATAATGTAATTATTGTAAAATAAATAATAAAGTTGAAAGAGCAATCAAGTCATTTATTTATTGTTTACATTCTGTTACAACAGGTATACGATACTATAAAAATACCTTTTTCGAAAAGATTTTTATATTATTCTACAATAATCAAGAGTAAATTGTTCATTTCTATGGTTATTGATTCATAATATAGTTCAATTTTAATTCATTTTAAACTCTGTCGATGTCTACATTTCGTCACTATCTTGAAAACTTAATTTTGAATACGGAAAACAAACACAGTTAGATTATACACATCGTTCGAAAAACCCTTTGGAAATATTTGCATATTTAAATGTTAAATTTAATAATATTTAGGATATTTTTATCAATAAAATCTACAATTAAACAATTACTAAGTAAAATTAAATTTATATCTAACATCAATAACTATTAAGCATTTTGTAATAATTTAAATTAATATATTGTATGTCTTACACCACTCAGTATTCAATTATTATTTTGTTTCCTTTTTTTTTTTCAATAAACTATTATTGAACGAATTCAATATTTATGAAGTTCGTTTTGATTTTTTTATCATTGATTTAATATAATAATACCTAGATATTTTTGCATTTTTCATTAAAATTACCCGTAAAACTTAAAAATATTGATTACTATTATCTTTTTTTTTCCTTAATTTTTTCCAACGAAGAATATTAGCGTTAGTCAAACATAAATTAATTAAATAAAAACCCTTTTTTTCTGTTCACTGTTTCATATTCAATTCGGGTTATGATTTTAATTAAGCTCAGGGAAATATACGTACATACACATCGGTATGTATATATATATTACGATTCTGAACGAAACTCAGTTTGCAATAATGGTCGTGACTTTGCAAACGTGTTCTTGTTTACGTTTTTTTTCTTGATTTTTTTTTTCGTCGTTTTATCTATATATATTATTTTAAAGAATTTCTCGAGAACTTTTTTAAGGAATTCGAAAAATGAACTATTTAACGTGGCTCTTGTGTTTAAATGCTATGTATAGAGGTACTGTCCGAAATATTTTATCTAATGTTTTTTATTACTCCAGAAAGTATTTCACGAAGCGGAAATACTTTACAGTAAAACCAGTAGGCATCTTTATCACACACAAAACCTAAAATCTATCATGACAAATAAACAAGTCTATGCAATTCATATGTGGTCTTAAAATGTAATTAGATTTGTATTTCTTATCTCTATAGTCGTCAATTTGTTCTGTAAATAAGGCTTGTTTATACGATTTTTTTCACTCTCTAATATTGCGATTCCATACTTTGTCTAAGTCATATTTTTATCTGGAAACACAATTTGTCATAGTTATAATATATTCTCATTCTCTATATTGATAAAATTGTAGTCGTTGTTGATATATTTATATTAAAATCTTAAAAAAAAAACCTTTCAGACTTTTCCTAGAAACTGTGAATACCCTACGGGGCTCCGGAGACATTATACATATGATACGCGTGGCCGCGTAAGGAATAGTATTAATCATTAAACATAACGCGTTAGTGTTATTCATATTTTGATTGAGTACGAAAATATGAGAAGAGGTATCGAATACCCCTCCCTGTTATAATATTTTTTATCATATACACTGAAGACAAATCGGATATAAAATCGATATAATTATAATTATGATTATTGTGATACTACGGGGTACGTACATTTAAAAATCATTAAAATCACACGTAAATCCCAATAAATGTCATTATATTTTATTTTGAGGAAAAAATCTCGTCTGTTATCTTCATAAAACACAATGTCATTTTTATCATATTGACCGTTTATTTTATTACGGTTTATTATATTATAAATATATAATATTTTATTCATGCCTTATTTATGCATCCACCAGATAACTTCAATATATACATTAAATGATAATAGAGTATTGTTTTACATTTAGATGATATAAAATATGAAAAATAAAATGAATTCTCCATTATATTCAAACGTTTTAAATGGATGAATTGTAATAAACAACCCAATAAGGTTATGATGAAATATAAATTGATGAACATATTATACTTTAACTCAAAGAAACTCATAAATTTTAAGCCAATCAATATGAATAAATTAATTTAGGGCTAGAAAATCGGACATTTTTTAGTAAATTGTTTGAACTAATCAATCAGGTAATATGCTAGTTATAACAAAGAATTGATATAAATATTAAAAAATTATGCATAATGCAAAAATGTAACAATTTTACGCTTAAAACACTTGTAAAATTTTTATATTGTTGTTAATCAACCTGTATATAATAGATAACAATAATTCATTTGATTGAAGAAAAATTAAGTACACTATTGTTTTACATTTTTGTTGAACATATGTTGATCAAATATATTTTCAATTTTATAAGTTAGAGGTATATCGGTATTTACTAAATCAATAATTCGTACACATATTATTTGATTATACATACTCTATTCAAGTAAATCATATTAATATACTAGAAAGTTAAAGCATTTAATGTAGATAAAAAATTTAATAATTTTAACTACCTACTATAGTGTTATTACCGATATGAAATAAAAAAAAAAAAGGATTTATAGAATTCCCCATAAATTTTATCAATGGAAAAATCAAAGGTGTCAAAAATCACAATTCCGCACTTTATAGTATGTATAATATACATACACATACAAAATGTCACATGAGGATTTAGTATAATTTAAAATGATATTGTAACAAAGTCTGCATTGCTTAAACTATTTTAAAAGAATAGTAAATATTCGTGGGATATTCTGCATTTGTAACATTAAAAAAACGAATGGTTCATTAAAACAGATATCTTTTAAGTATTTCACTAATTATCGTGTGTGTGTGTGTCATTAATATTCAGCCTCATTTATCTATGATTATTATACTAGAATGCATTTTAATTAGTAATACACGCCAATCATATTTATAATAATAATCGATTTTATTCCGTGATAATTGTTGGACGTTTAGCGTTTCGAATTGTCGATCAGTGATAATTAGTGACCAAAACGTGAAATTTATTAGATATGACTTACGATTATTCATTAATAATTCAAAGATAATTTGTTTGAATACATTTAGAAACAATCAAAAACGATGGCACGTGATACTCCGGACGAATCAGTTCCTTTAGAAATAATCATACCAGGTAACACGAAGAGAGAATCAGTGGTGAGCAGCCGATTCGTCGATTTGTCTACCGATGGACTGTCTAATGGTCATTCAAATGCCGTGATCCAAAAACCGTTGAAACTGAAGAACCTTATATCCAAAGGAGAAGCTTTCGATTCCTTACATCAGAACTCCAGCAAGGTAATGATAATTGTATTTACACTGCTATACTTATGTTTGACCGTAAAAGGTGTATTGCGTTCAAACAATTGCATTTTAATCGAAAACAAAAAAACCATCCCGGTTTTAACAATGTTCATGTAAATGACTTTAAGGCTGCAAGTGAATGATAAAAAAAAAAAAAACTACAGATGCTTATCTGACTTATCTTCCGACAGATTTTAACGTTCAAAAGCCAACTCATCTCAAGAGGAGAACGAACCCTATTGTTAGAATCACGTATATTTTACGGTGAAAATCAATATTTGTTATAGGTTACTCTTTACAATTTATTGATCTCTATTTTCTTTGAAAAATCGTCAAATAATCCACAGTAAATCTTAGAAAATGTATTAGTCCATATAACAATCAGTACTCACTGGTATTCAAAGTGTAATGTCCTTAGATTCACGGTAGTTAAAAGTTAAATTGAATTGTTTATAATTAAATATTTCGATCTTTTTTCATACTATATACACACGAAATTATTGACAAACTTCACAATTAAAGTAATAACATGTAGAAATATACCGAAAATTTTAATTTCAACCTACCGACGATTTGATTGGTGATCACGTTATAATTCAACCGTTTTAAAAAATGCACAAATAAAGTCGTAGTCGAGGATCTAATTTATGTAGGTAATAATAATTTACATATCGCTTAGTCGTTTTATAGATTACATATATATATATATATATACATCAAATATAGATTTATAGATTACACACAGACCATTACGTGGATTGCCCTACAAGATGTTGATGTTGTTTTGAATTATCAGACTACATATATAAAAAAAAAAACAGTTTCCTCTTACTTCACCATTTCATTTTAAGTTAAAAATACATATTCATTGATTCAAAAAAAAGTCATTACCAATCGAATCAAAGGATTTTTTATTATTACTCATGAACCAAAAGACATTATAATTACTATTAAAAAATGTAATATGATTAAAAGATGTGCTGTTGATAGTATTATAGCGTAAGTTATCTTTTAAAAATGTAATGTAATTTTTTGATAAATATGTTATCAAACACATTATCAACATACATTTTGCTTTGAAAAATAAATATTTTGAGATAATGACATTTTTTTTATCAACTTAACTATGACATTTGAATTTTTTAATAGTTTTTATAAATGAGTTGAAGCAATTATAAGTTTCAGATAAACATCACCTAAAACTATTTATTTGAAAATATTACTCTATTTCGTTACTATAATACTAAAAGTTTTGTAACAAAGGAAAATCTTATACATACCTGGGTGCAAACTACACACTAAATATTTCTCCATTATGCTCTTATTTAGGTAAGTATCGAAAAGTTATAATTATAATGGAGAAAATATTATTAATTATTGAGGTAAATTAAGTATGCTTAATTTTTAGTATTTAAAAGAGTATTTATAAGTTTGAATAATATGCTTTAAGTGCAAGTACTTTATAAAAAACCTATAAATTTTACACACGATAAATAATCCGATAATTTTAAATAGATTATTGTATTTAACGTTTTTTGTACTGATATACAAATGATATATAAGAAAGTTAAATAGCGCATAAAGTTCTCATCTAAAAAAGGGAAATTTGGCATGATAAGTAATAAATAATCTTCGATTTTTGCTGTCACTCGTGAGCTGATTAACGACTTTATTTTGATTGGACTCAAATAAAAGAAAGCCAATTTTGAATCATTTATTCTGCCGTTTTAGATTAAACAAGACTATATCTCCATCATTAAATCATAATAAAAACTTTAAATTTAAATCAAAACTTGAATTCTTATTGTATTTTTACAACAAGAAACTTCTTCTTTATTTTTTGTTCGATTTATCATATTGTAAATCTTTAACATCATTTTTAATTTAAGTATTCGAATGCCCTCACAGAATATTTAAATGAGCGATAAATGAAGTTGTTATATTCAAATCACACTTGTGTTTATTTGCTCCATGATACTTATTTATAATTAAATTAATATGCATAGGTTTTCTAATAACTTTAAGAATAATAATTAGTTCAAGGTGTTTATGGGTTAACTCGACAACACGATAAATCATATTATTGTGTGTATAAGATAATAATGTATATTAATCTCGGTGCAAAAATTATTTAATTCGGTACTTTTAGATAGATTCCACAATTTGTAAACTAACCAACAGTCAAGTCTCATCTTGTGTATCATTGATAAATAAATCTTGAAAAATTGTTTTGTTTTGTGTTATACTAAAATACTATAATGTATTGTTAAAAATAAAGTCATTAATTTAAAAAAACCGCTTAAGCTTATAGACATAATATGTATTGTATATATATTTTTTGGTAAATCACTATGTATAATTAATGATTAGTTCTTAATTCATTTCACTTTTTTTCCCGAAAAATTTATGACGTAATCACGTTGGTAATTCTGTAGATAAAAATGAAGTAAAAGTCTGTCGTCTTTAATTTTAGTTAACTTGTGAAAAAAAGGGTTGAAAAATGTCAATTTTTGTCAATTAAACGTGTTGTCAATTTACGTTATTATATTATGATAAGTAACTCTAATAAGTTCACATTTTAAATTAAAACCCTTACGAATTTTTTTCCTCAAAAACTATTAAAAATTAACTTAAACATTATGATACAACAATCCGATTATGTTCTATAATACGCCATACCATTTAATACAAAGGTATTTAAATATTCAAATCCAAAGATAAATCCTTTTAAAAACACCATTAGCAGGGTATATAATATATGAGTTGAAAACCAATATTGCACAACTACTTAATACCAATAACGTATAAAATCCTTATACTTTTAATAATTTTGACACACATTTTATTTTAATTAAAACACACCAATGAATTGACATGAAAAATGGACCACCTAATGCTCTTATATATTTTATCAATAATAAAAAAAAAAAGATGAATAATTAATTTCATTATTTGATAATGATCACATTTGAAATTAAACACTTCAAATAATGAATAATTAAAATATCGAATTGATGCAATTAAAAACAATACACCTAATGTACTTTTATTTGAAAATGCAATCAACAATTGTTTCAAGTTAACTTATCTAACAACAGATGTACAATATCTTATATATGGAAAAATTATGAATTTTCATTATGTCTGAATTCAATAATTCAATCGTACAATGATACTCGAATTTTTTTAAGGTTTTTTTTTAACAGTTGATGTATACATAATATATTACTTTTATGAAATCAAAACTTTGAAATATTAATTTAAATATCACAGAATATTTAAAAAATAAACGATTTACAAATTGTTCCTAAATATATTTGAATTTCGTGGAGTTCATTTCTACAGATAAAAAATAGAAAACTATAGTGTTAAACGCACCTATAAATAAAGACAAGAAGTATTTAAATAATGATTACATTCCTCATAAAGAAAAAGGCTCCCAATAGACCTTAGTTTAAATTTAACACTCAGTTAAAAACCATAAATATGTTCCGTAATCGACATGGTTCGATAAAGCTAATAAATTGAATATTCTAAAAAAAAATATTAAAAAGGCCATAATTTATGTCAAGTGCAAAGGCATAAAGAACAAAGGGTATATCAAGGTTTTGGACATTTAAAAGCCATTTTAACTCAAACGATACTTTTCCCCTCGTCAAGTGGTTGTAGAGTCTGCTGGAGAGTTCAATCGAGTATGTTATGTACACTGTTAGACTAGGTATTAATTATAAATACATAATTTTGTCGTGTTTATTTGAATTGAATGCTGTTAACGGGTGTAAAGAACTTGTTCAGACTTAAAAAAAAAAGAATCGATAAATTAATTTATTTCAGTACTAAATAATTGTAATGCGGTGATCATACGCGTATGAAAACTATAAGAGTTGATAAATATTTCGGTATGTTATTTTAACGATTTTTCAAAAAAAAAAAAAAAATTGGAAAAATAAAAGCCTTTTTTTCTACAATCTGGGTTGTAATCAATTGTAGAACAATTTTAAATTTAATTTTTTTATGTAATTTGATTATAAAGATTATATTCCTACAAAACTTTGACTTCCGAAAGTCATTTCTATAATTTCAGACCATATCATGGGCTCATAATAAATGTGCTGATTCGTATGAAGTAAATTTTATTTTGCGAAATCAATATATTGTACACTATACAATAACAGTGTTCAAATCACACTAATCTTTATTTCAATTTTTTTTATTTCAAAAGTTTTTTTTTTGTTTAAAATTACAATTAAGTAAATATACGTCTACTGAAATATTACATTGATGATTATCTAAAGACATTATCACAAATCAATATATAATGTGACTTGTAATGATTTAAATTTAAAACGAATCACATATTATTACATACTATGTGCAAGTTTGGTTGAGTGAACATAATTCAATAACATAAAATCCATAATATATTATCAATTTTAACGTGTTAAAATATATTAAATTGAAAATCAATCGAGTTAATTTCAAAAAAAAAAAAAATATTAATATTATTTTTAATAGCTCTTTTCTTTTGAACTTATACATTTACTTGTGATAGTTATACTATTTTTTCCATCACAACTAATATCTAATATGCATTTAAATACAGAAATCAAAAATTAGAACAAGTTTTTAAACTTATGTCAATATCTTACAAAATATAGATATTTTTTTAATAATATAACATAGTATAACGAATAAAATCACCCAATATACATCAACAAACCCATATTATGCTAACCACATATTTATATAATCCATGTGTGAAATAATTTTTCGAAGTTAAGGCCTAATTCATTTAAATAAACACACGGAAATATAAAGAATTCAAACAAAGCATTATTTTTGTGAAATATTTTTCCATTATGACTTTCGAACCATAAGTTATTTATAAAAAAAAAAAATTAATTATATTTGATATATTGAAAATCCTTGATGAATATTTTGTACTTAAATGTAAAATTATGTTTTTTCCTACTTCTTATTTCAACTTATTCAAATAATATTATTTGCGACAAAATGAATCATTATTCTAGATTTAAATGTCGGTAATTTATCTATGAAAAATAGAAATATATATGTTTTTTTTTTTAATTTAAAAACCTCATTTTTCTTGTGATAATCGTTTACAATTATAAATAAATATTGAAGGGTATAATTAATATTATAAATAAATTCAAAATATTGAACTTTGCCTTAAAAACAATTATCCTCAGTTTCTTTGAAATAATAGCATACTTACTTCTATTTTGAAAATCAATATCGATTAAATCAAATTGAACAGAAAACTTTACATAAAAAAACAAAGAAATAAAATAATAATAATAAATTAACGCCTGAAAAATATTCAGAGTTTATGAAAGTTTTGTCAGTTCTGGAATCTGATTTTTAATTATCAAATTCTATAAAACTATTTCTGATTATTTGAAAATAGAAAATTTTTTAATCGCGAAATGTACTAAAAACAAACATAACATGTTTTTAAGTACACACCTACTGTATAAATTGAAAAAAAATATGTAAAATTTAGAACGTATTAAATCGCTCAAAATATGTTTATTCTTTGAAATTGCCGCGGAACGTTGTCGAAAATATTTTCTTTTGTAGGTAGATATATTCGATTCATATTACCCGTAGTAATAAAAAAAGGACTGAAGCTTAACTTCATTGTTTTTTACAGGCACTGTAATAGACATTTGGGTTGCCCTGAACGTATTGAACCCCTTCATAGTCAATGCAAATGCTTTAATGATTGTAAAATATAGATAAATTTAATTTGATACTCGTAAATACTAATAAGACGATTTCGTCTTGTTTCTTCTTATAGTACAATAGAATGTCATACACATAAACTTTTTAAAATGTTTAAGTGATTAAAAAAAATATGTTTAAATCTACTCTAAATTAGTGATTTTATGTGTACGCAAGTGAATGAACTCAAACAATAAGTTACGTAAAAATATAATGACTTGAATTTACTTCACAACAAGTTGAATCATTGACTCGATTAAAAATGTTTATTGATACGACCAAACGATTTAAACTTAAAATTGTAGAAAAATGTTTATTATTACAAATGAATTGTTACTAAGTAATAGTTGATTGTTATAATAGTTGTTTTAAATAATAATTTACAATAGTTACTGCTTTAAAAAAAAAAAAATAATAAAAATAATATTCTTAAATCCATGTAAGAATAAACATAAGTTCATATCTCTGTTTCCATCGTGATAAATAATTATTATTATTTTTTTTTTTATTTTACCGAGAGTTCCGGTATTTACGCATTCTTTTCTGTTATTTCAAACCCTTTACCCAATTTTCCGGTCTCTAATTTCCGGATACAATTGTATGAAATTTTATTTTAATTTGTTTGGAAAGATAAAACAATAAGGGTGCCGTCAGACCTAGAGTAACTTTTATAGTAGAACTTCATAATATATGGACAGTGTCAGAAATTTAAAAAAAAATAATAATAATTGAGATTTCATTCAGTAAATGTTATAGCTTGGCCGTTATTTAGCACATTATAATTATTTTAACTCGTGTCTGTGCGTGAAGTAGCCGGCATCTCATTGATTGTAGTCGTATATAAAAAAAAATATATGTATCTAATCTAGCCGGAGGGAAACGAAATCCTGGTCTTCTTTACCGAAAGGTACTAAAATATAAAATACTTGCACACTTAATGACTTAACATTTTATTGTTGGGAGAGCCTTTCAGGGCATTCAACTATATAAACAAAAAAACAATTTTACTAGGTAACGTGGCGTATTTTTACTATAAAAAGAGCACTTTTTGCTCTCGTTAAAAAAAAAGTTTGAATTTAGAACACTGATAAAAACATATAATCTTTAATTGATAAGTATACAATTATTAATAAGTCAGTGATATGATTTTGGAAAAAAAAACGTCCTGCGATGTTTCGCTTCTCGTAAACGTTATTTGTGATGGTATTGTAGCATTGGATACATTGACGGATATATTATAATAATATTGTATTTATTAAATTATTATACTTGGCAAAGCTAGGGAGACTAAGTACTAGTTACTAATTTGATTATTTTAAATCTAAACGTCACAAATTGATCGATTCGATGAAATGGTTTTTAGCGAAACTCGGTATACCATTAAAAGTAGCCTCTGCAGTAATATGCTCACGTAAAAAATATTTAGTGGACGACAGTTTTATTAATTTCATAAAAATAAGATGTTTAAAATATTAAATATAAAAATAAACACTTAAAAAAAAAAAAAAGTGTGAATGAAAAAAAATTGGCTAAGTTAAAATGTGAATATTTATATTTAACATACGGCGAATTCATTATTTATTGACTAAGATTGTATAAACATTTTCAATGTTTCAATTTGAAAAATTCAAATTTTAAATACAGTAAAACCTTTCTAAAACGGAACCCATTAAAACCCAAAAATGACCCGAACTTTATAGAGAATTTTCCGTGATCGAGGGGACAAAAAACTAATAGATACAAGGAGTACTGACATTTTCCGTTTTAAGGAAGATTCCGTCTTACTGGCGTTTCACGTTCGGGCTCATTGAGGTTTTACTGCAATGAAAAAAAAAAATTCGATATTTTGCCCAATTGTATCACTTGATTAAATATTCAGTCGATCAGTAAGATCTTAAGATAAATAATTAGTGATGATTTTATGGCTTTACAATATAATAAAGTAGATTTTTACAAAATTCTCGAACTCTTTATCTATGACTTTTTATTATATAGTTATCACTCATATTATACTTATGACAATTTTTTCTTACACATTTAACTCTTTATGAATTTATGTGGAATATTGTGTAGTCGATGTTTTGGTTACAAAAATGTCTAGCGCAATTCAAATTAATAATTTATTAAGTTGCCGTAAAAGAAGTCGTTATTTTACGTAAAAATAATCGATTTCATCAAAACTTGAACTTTAATCACTTACCGAAGAATTACTTAACTATTTTTTTTTATTATTATTATTATCGTTAGCAAAATATATATGAATAAGTCATTATTAAGAAAATTTCAGTCTGATTATCTATAAATTTAAAATTTCATAAATTAAAATATTGAGTATAATTTATAAATTACCAACATCAATTGAAATACTGAAAGTCTTACATTATTTTAACAATTAGTGTAATAACAATAATTAAATCATTGAAATTTTTTTTTAAGGTGATGATGATAATCATTTAAAAAAGAAAAAAGTAAGTTATGTCTTCACATATCTACGCACAATTCCATAAATTCTGCATACGTTTTAGCATCAAATATTGTTAATATATTATATTATACGTTTTACCGGCAAAGTTTTGAATATAAGTATTCTATAGAATTCCCGATAAAATTTACAATTGTATTACATTTTAATATTATTTTAAATAATGCCTAGGCAACCAATATAATTCTTAAGTGTTCTATAAAATGTCAATACTACGATGGGTAAAGAATAAAAAGTTAATAATTTCTAAAAAAATTTCAAATGAAAATTTGTTGAATCATTAATACGTATGTTACATTAAAATAAAAAATGGAATTTATGAATATTCTAAATATACAATATTTGACATCATTAATTATTTGGATACATATTTATTCATAAATACCTATATTGAATAATATTTCATTATTCTTATTGTTAAATTATATTTTAAATTCTATTGGTTTTTCAATGATGTTTATTTTTTTTTTCTGTTAACACTTTTTCAGGTAGTAATAATGCTCCGAAAATTTCATCCGGAAACTTTGTAGGTCACAAATCGCATTTGTACATTTAGACAGGACGTGTTTCTCTCTTTTAAATAGTTTTTCTAAGCGTGAGAAATAACAGCAGAAAACCCGAGCAAAAACGATGAAATTTACCGCTTCCTTAATATCCACGTGTCTCTATGACTTTTATTTGGATATGTTTCAAATCCAGTGCGCTTGCATAAACGAGCCTGGTCCCTTGAGGCAAGTAACCGTATATTTCCTATACATTTAGTTTTCAGATACGTTTTAGTTGTGAATTATAATTTGATGAACGACTTCTAAAGTATCGAGTCCAATAAATCACCTTAAAGCGTTTATAACCCAAATGTCCACGAATTTTATATTACGTTATATAGACCAAAAGCTATTGATCGCTTTGCTCCTGACATCAGTCACCAGTTTCCGGCCCAAGGAGCCGAAACAAGAACAAAACTTCCCGATTATTCGAAACTAGTAAATAAATAACGCGGTTATCAGTTAGCACAAATAAAAAGTAACAAATCAAAAATATTTACACATTAAACAATGCTATAAATTGAAAATGTTCTCTTCCCACTATTATGCATATCATGTTCATTACGTGAGTACAAAGGCTCACATATTGTTTCATATAATTTACACTATGTTTGTTTTATTCATTTACTTAATATTTCTTTTTCTCCTCTCTCATATTAAAGTTAGTATAATTTATGCATCTTATATGTTGTTATATGTTTTTATCTGTTATCTATGTATTTTTTGTCTGTTAATTTCGTAAAAGCCGTTTGGCGTTGATTATAATAAATAAAAAATAAATAAATAAATTACGTGTGCGATTAAATCAATTTTAATTTCACCAACAAATATAGTTTTATGTTCTCGACATAATTAAGACTTCCTATATTTTTTTTTTAACTTTAAGTGTTTCATCAGTTATTTATTATTTACTAAATCCACAGTCATATTCATCGTCGTTTCCGGTTGTTTAATTATTTCATAGTATTGTAAAATAAATGAAAACTCGAACTGCAAATTAATTACCGAAGTTCAAATCTTAATCGAACGATAATCATTTCCGAAATATATACCTTGGAAATATCTATGAGATGGTTTCGATATTATAAAGTGTTAATTTGAAAAAGTTTATCTGCAGATTAATATGTACATGAAAAACGGAAGAGTTTACAACTGAATAAAATATCTGTTGGATAATAATGTTTCATAATAGAGAATTTTCTTTGATTTTCTCTTTTTATTCTTTTTTTTTTTTTTTTTTTTTGACTCTGTTACTGAAATATTTGTTAAAGATGTCACTTTTATTAGTGTTTTATAGTTTGCTACAAGAGTAAAAAAAAAAAAAACAAATGCTGTGTGTTGTTGTCACCGGATTATATCTGCCATTATTTTTATTTTTACTATCATTACCTACAGAGAATTAATATGAGTTACATTTATATTATCTGGAGTAATGTGCCTTTGCGTAAGGAACGCGACACTAACATTTAAGAGTATAATCAGATAATAACGTAAAACTTTTCCATGAAATAATATTTATTAAAAAAAAAAAAAAAGCTTGGTTAGGTAAGAAAATTGAAACGGAAATTTAGCCATTACCACGTTTGAAAAAAATATACATTATTTTTGTTGCGAATAACTTGGCTAATGGTATTCTATAAAACACTACAACAACAACTCGCATAAAAACACATTTTCATAAAACAAATTTATACCTACGTTATTATTACGATTGTTGTTAGAATCAGAAACGAAATAGAGAGAAACTTCAGTGTGCGCTGATTACGAAAATGAAAATATTCAAGTATATCAGCAGTGCCTATATTAATAATTGTCTTCCTTGCTAGACGTTTACACCCGTACGGCATTCGCGTGAATCGTAGCACAGAACAGCACGTGATATCGTTTCGTACCAAAATGCGATAACCACTTTGAGTAGGAATCGCAAGGAACCGAGAAAATCAACAAAATATTTTAACACGTGCGCCTTTGTGTTGGGTCCAAGAAAAACATTCGGCTAATATCGGTTTCTGTGTCAAGTCTTTTAGTGATTTTATTCGATATTATTTTTAAAAACTAAAACTACGTCGTGTGTGCGAGTAAACGTATAGGCAGTTTTTCTCTCCTCGAAAATATGTCTCTTTTGTTTGAATTTTAAAATCATAATTTTTAAAGTTGTACAAAACGTACATTGTTCGATGAGTGGTGAATTTTATGTCAGCCGAATGATAATTTTATCCAAAAACTGTAATTGATTTGTTTCACTTCAATTTTGGAAGACAACTAGGTATTGATTGATAGACCGCCACCACAAGACAAAGTTTATTGAGCTCAGTATTAATATAAGAGATACCTACACCGTTTGAGGCCACGAGAAGGATTATGGGGAGAAAGACTACTTATTGCTACATAATAAACTACTCCAAAAAGAATACCTATCAAAAAAAATAAAAAATAAAAATGAGAAAATTCTGAACGCGTTCTTTATAAAAAAATAAAAATGATTTTCCCCTGCAAGGAATACTTGACCTAAAAGGTAATGTATTCCTTGTTTACCCACTGTTTGTAATACAAAATATATGTTTACTTTAAACTTGAAATATAAATTTAAAAAAGTTCACACAAATTTTCAATTATTTCTTATGTCTGTAAGGATTTTTTATATTCGCGTATCAAAGATATAAGTTAAACTTGTTTGATGTTTTGATGTTTAAATATATTTTGTTTACTTGAAAAACAATATGATTGACTGTAATATGGATAGGTACTTCTCAATATTTTAAACGGTTTTAAGATTTTAACAAACTTATTCAAATAAAATAATAATTTCTAATTAGAATATCTATTATATTTCATGACATCAACTTATCGAACTAAATATTAGGTTGTAATCTTTCTTTTATTATATATACGAGTGTGAGTGATCTAATATTGAATGATATTTTTATAGTTTCATCAGATTATAAATTAATTTCAACTACCACTAATAATCAAAAATCATTCAACGGTGATATGATTTTATCTCTATAAATTTATTGACATTTGTTTAAAAAACTAAATACTGTATTATCTACAAGTCATTATTTTGGATAAAACTTACTTGCAATATATCTGAAAATTTACATCCGAACTTTCGATTTAACTACCAACTCAATTAAATATTAAGACAATAAAATTCAACCCTTATTATACTAAGTGTCCACAAAGGATTTAGAAAATGTGGTGTATTTTTTTACATCCAATATCATTAATTTTCATGTTCATTTTTTTTTTTTTTTTTATACTATATAAGATACTGTATTAAAATTTTTTAAAAAATGTGGAATATCAAAATTCAAAATTCAAAACTATTTGTATGGTTTTATAGAAAAATCAAAATAGCCATTTTATAATTTTTAGAAAAATGTCGGCGCTTAAAATTCTAATAAAGGGTCATCCATTAATTGTCTACTATTTTTTTTTGTTTTCTAAACACGTTAATAATATTGTCTATCAAAATTATCTAATCTAATATTTCAAGGAAAATTAATCGATATCACTCACTTATTCTTAATTATAGGGCATACTAAAGTATTTTATGTACACAATTTTACATTTTTTTTAAATCTAATTTTCAAAACGGCTATTGGTTTTTTTTTCACTACAAAACAAAATGCTAAAATTTTTAAATTTAGGTTTCAAATATAAATATATACATCTTTTAATACGTTCTTATTGTAGAACAGTGATACAGTGATATAGCATTCATTAAAAAAAAAAAAAAAAAAAAAAAAAAAAAAATAGAAAGAAAAGGACGTATCTCACGCCACGGGGTATTCTTCACTTCTTGGACAAGATAATTGGGAAGGTGTATTGAGTTTTAAAGAAACTATAGATCAATTCTTTAGTTAAACGATTCTGAGAAAAGCATCAGAATAAAATAAATATGCTTACCGTTTATGTATTTAATCGTTTTTAGTGTAATTGGCGGTGTTTTTTTTTCATATCAAGTTTGTTTTATGTTTTTTGTTTAACAAATGAGAAATTTTGTTAAAAGATTCAAAATCATATGTTGTTTTTTCTATATCCAAAGTTTCATAATGATAGGGTTAACCGAATTTTTAAAAAAAAATTAAAAATTAAAAAATGACACATAAATAGTCAATTTCATAAAAATCATATAACAATTGATTTAATCGTTTACAAAAGGAAAACCTGAGTCACAATTGTATTTTTTTGGTAATTGAAATATTTATTTTATTTTAAAATTAATGCTTTTTTATATCCATTTCTGCTTTATTTGAATTATAATTCTGATTGTTTTTTTTTTTATACTAGGTGTCCTTTTTTAATACCTTTTGTCATTGAACAACAATTATAGCGAATGGACGTGGTTACGATTGAAATTCTTAGGGCTTAGAGAGATTTTAAAAACCAAATTACCCCGATAAATTTTTTTTTAATGTATTTGTACAGTGTACACGTAGAGATCATATTATATCAGTACCGTATTTGAATAATCCGTGTGGGTTGGTTCATGTGGGTTAATTATATTAATTTATATTTAATAGAAATGCCATAATCATGAATTTCAGTCCGGTGGATTCAATCTTCTAAATCGTGAAAATTAATATGAATTTCTCGTATTTCGTACGTATGAAAATCAGATATAATTCAAAACGCCGCTTATTGTAGAAGTCATACCGTAAATGAATACGATGTATGACTTGAATAGTTCGAAACTTTGAAATGCTTGCACGCAAGTTTATATTTAATAAGTTATATATTGTGTGAATGACAATTGGAAATGAGAATGATGATCAAAAACTAAATGAAATCTTCTTTCAATGACGAGGAGTGTGAGTGAAATGATGAAAATAAACCAAAATTACTACATCGGGATGTTTTTTCCGTCATTATTTATTTTGTGGTAGTCGGCGAGTCAATTTACCAAGAGTATTAGTAAACGCTTAACTGAGACGCATCGCTTCTTTTAAATTT
The DNA here is from genome assembly GCA_027580255.1 of Therioaphis trifolii. Taxonomy (NCBI): domain Eukaryota; kingdom Metazoa; phylum Arthropoda; class Insecta; order Hemiptera; family Aphididae; genus Therioaphis; species Therioaphis trifolii. Next base: position 33,959,070 of record CM050407.1, on the reverse strand, counting down.
CCCCCCATCACCGCAGAGCCTAGATTAAAAAAAAGTCTTACCTAAAATTAAAAATTCAATACAATACAAATGAAAACGCTTATTTTTTCTTATAATAGTTGTCTTGACAAGTCACAGTTAAGTCAGACCGTAAACAGGATGGTCGGTGACGGCTGGTTTAATTACTATTCTTTACCTTAAAAAATTTACCACATTTACTTGGGCGGATTTAAATTAAATTAAATATTCTACTCATTAGTATTGAAAATGAAGTTTTCTATTTAAATTTCTGCAGTAATCAATAGCTGTGAAAAAATGCAATTACGCCAATACCTAATCAATACAGTAATATGATTAAAATACATTCCATTTTGAGCAGCAGCGAAGAAGTTATTGATTTTACACTTTTTTTTTTAATCAAATTCTAACTGTAGAACTACGAAAATACTACTACAAAGAAATAATATAACTTACCATTTGAGTTTTGAAAAGAGTAATACAATCTGTAGTTTTTATAGAAATTTATACATGTTTTGTATAAATAGGTACTTCTAGATTAAAATTATTATTATTATTATTATAATTATTTCTATTTTTTATTTAAAATATATTTCTTGCAGTGAATCTACCAATAATAAATCAGATTACTTTCAATGAATTGTATTTATATTTTAAAACTAGTTCTTGTAAAAAGGCTTTGTTTTTTATGAATCTGCTCATAAAAAAAAGAAGAACCTAATCCATAATTTTTATGCAAAACTATTTTCACTGTAATTATTATAGTTAACATATTTTTTTTAATTATGAGAGAACCGATAGATGTATTGATGCTTAATTTTTAATTTTACTTGTCATTGATAGGACCCACTGTTGTGAGTAATGTATTTTGTAAACAACTTAGATTTAACTCCTTCTTCCTGTATCTAGATTGCACTTGAACGAGGAAATTTTTTCTCCTTTCTTAAAAGTTTTTCCAATCATAAAAAAAAATACCTATTATTTGAGTAAAAATATACTTAGAAGAGTAAATGAGATTTTCATTTAAATTATTTTAATTAATTAGTTGGAACTCAAAGATTCATGGTGCAATAAATTTGAAATTTTTACCAAATAACAGGAATGTTTTTACCAGACTAAAAAAGTTTAAACAAAATTTGACCACTTTTGAACTAAATTTCTAATTTTGAAAATTTGCTTAAAAAATATTTTTTGTACTCATAAATTACTCATATATGTACTTATATTACGGAATTCTAAAAAAAATCTCCAAATTAATTTCCCAATACTTTTATTTATAATTACAATTTAATTAGAAATCTGAAAGATCGATCAAATCTTTATAAATTATTTATAAAATTTGGAATGTAGAAAAAATGTTTCAAGATGTAGAGTAAATATAAACTCTACAGAATTCAAATTCTAAACGTTATAAGGATTTGATGAAAACAAAAAGCCACCAATTATTTGACTAAATACGGTGAAATATATAAAACGGTATGCAAAACACTACAACTATACCCTCAGAAAACGTTACGAAAAAAATGATTTGTCCTCTTTAAATTAAATGCGCCTATTACCGTTGTCTCGTCCAAAGATCAAAAGGACGAAGAGTGAACACTTCCACTGCCACTATTTTATCGCCTTTTATTTTTATTTTTTTTTATATAATAATGTCGTCGTAATTTGTGTTACAAGTTTACTGCAGATTGTATTTTACACGTATTCAATTGTTGTGTTTTTCAAGAAAATACGTATATTCCACAGAACGAAGAAATCGTTAAAAAATAAACTTATAGCTTTGTGTTATAACACGTTACCTGAAAACATTTATTTTACGAAGTTTGATCGATAAAATTCACATATTTTTGTACAAAAGGAATTGCAAGTATAAATGAATCAATTTATCAAGAGTAGGTTATTTCGAGACGACAGATTTTGTCTTGCGTTAAAGTCAAACGTGCCCGATTAATAATACGTATTATTATATGAATGCGCGCATAGATAAATCCTCTTAATTTTCTTCACGTTTATTGATGATTAAGATATTAGGAAGCGCCATATAGATTTGTAGAAAAACTGTTTTAGTTTTTATTACATTCCGTTAGAATTTCAAACTTTTTGTAGCAACATTTATTTTCTTATACTCCAAAATTTTACAAACTCATGTAACTATGGATCTTTCAACGTTCAAGATCGCGAAGTTTTGATCTTTAGAGTTTATCGTGATGTTTCAGATATATGGTAGCACACATTTTAATAAAATAACGAAACAAAAATGTCAAATGTACCCGTAATTTGTTCATGAATAGTTCAATAATCTGAATTTTATAATTTATCGTTTCCATTCTGCTTATGTTCCCGTAATTTCTCTGCCTTTGGCTCTAATAAATGCACTAGACCTAAGTGTTAAATTGCATTGCCATAGTTACTTTTATTTACGGAAGTTGAAAATAACTTGACGTTTGTTTTTCTTTGACATAATAAAAATGTGTTTATTTTAAAATCATTTTAATTCGTTGTTTTTTCTATAAACACTTTAAATATATTTCGAAAAACAAACTGTTCTATTTATTTCAGTCATTAAACAAAAATAACCTGTACATATATATTTATAATTAATAATATATAAATAAAAAAAAATTTGAAAACGTTTTGACAAATGGCCAACAGATTTTATGAGATTATAATTTACGATTTAAAATGAATTTAGAATCATAATTTACAATATTATATACAAAACTCGTGTAATATTTTGAAATATATGTAATCGATCAATTTAAGAAATTATTTAGTAAATGGCCAATTAAAATATAGTAGTGTATTGGATGTTATTGTTATTATCTTTGAAAAATTATGCTATTTCAAAATAATACAATTTTAAAATATATTATGGCGAATTGAAATATTCAAGCTTTAAATAAATGCACTGTCCTTGAGTAAAAACAAAAATTCAAATAACATTAATTAGATTATTTTACACTTGTAAATTTAGTTTACTTTTTACTATTAGTTTATACTATTTAGTTACTATTTTTTTTTTTTTTTTATGGAGGTTTGTCAGAAGAATATTTTTGTATTTATCATGCATCTAATAAGAAAAAAAAAACATATTAGACACAAAAAAAAACCTTACCACCTACAACGATCCCTTAATCAAATCACGAGACCATCATCCACCCTGCAGGCTAATAAATTTAATGACATTACGCAGAATCCTAGTCTTAATTTAACTCGACGGGATCTTTATTGTTATTAACGCATGGCATGGGTGGTGCAACTACGTTCGACAATGGCATATTTAATACGTCACTCATATAGGTACAGTAAAAATGTGTTTTAATTAAAATCCACGTAGAGCTAAAAATGTCTTGTTAAAACCACTCACGACGTAATATTTATGAATTTCAATAATAATCAAAAATAAGCCTGAGGCGAATCTTGTAAGAAATTTCGGTTTGGGTAATCTTCACTAGTCTAATTTTTTATTATCTAAATTAACAAATGTAGGTATTCATTCATTTACTATTGTTTTTGGGTTTATTTTTCAATGGCATAGTATGAAAAAAAGGATTATTTTTTTATAGTAAGCGTTATACTTTCAGCATAGATGATTTCAAGTAAATCATGATCCTTATTTTGATAATAAACTAAAATACCAGTATGTTAAATCAAAAAAATATTAAGCGCCTAACTATATTAAATACACATTTTGATGTATTTTATAGTGTTTATGTATATTTATCTACGTAAACGTGTGTGAGTAAACTACAACTATATATCGACGAAGTATCTCTACTAGCACGTCTCTTCACCCTCAGTTTATTGTGTGATCATCGCTATTTCATCAATGAAGTTAATTGTTCTATTGATGTTACAGATTATTCAAAGTAAAAAATTATGTGAAAAAAAATTTACTGTGCGAAATAACTGTGGAAATAACTGTGCGAGATGAATCAGAATATTATAAATCAGAAAGCTATCCCGAAAACATAATTATTCAACATTCTCAATGGGTTTTCAAAGCGTATAGATAAAACAGTAAATTTGTAGATATAATAACAATAATAATGTGGACATGTATTATGTGGTAAAAAATATGTTCGAAAATTCGTTTTTATTGATTCATTTTTATAATTTCAAAGATTGAAATCGGCTCTACAATGCGTATGAATTATTATATCTTGAGTGATGACAAATTTACAGTGTTTCTGTTTCTCTATAGATTTATAAGATTACAAAAAACTCTTACGGGAAAGTGATTCGGTTTCACGAATTAGCTCCTCAAATACAATATGTTTATAATATTAATTGAAAAAACGATCAATTATAATTTTCTTTCAATGAATACATTTCACACAAAGAAAATATGACAACATTTATTTACTTTGTAATTTATGTTTACTTATGATTTTTGTATTTTAGTGTTATTGTGTTTTATTGGCGAAAATATTTTTAAGGTGCATATAAATTAGATTTGAATGATATCGAGGTAAGCCGCTTCCGCAAAGTCGACCGCTAAGACACTAAATTATTTAACCGAAAATCGATACAATCTTATAGTTAAACTTTATCGGTCATCCGAAACTGTAACTTTTTAGCAAACTCTCTCTGACTCGGTATACTGGTATACTTAAATATTTTGACACCTTTGTTTTTGTGAGCACCCGGTATCCTAGTATACTTGACTCGATTGCTTTATCCCGCTTACACTTGGCTTTTAAAACACTCAGAAAAGTGAGAAAAAAAAACTAAATCTAAAATACGTAAAACAATGATTTCACTCGACGAATAACAGATGCATTGGTTATACTATAGCACAATGAACTCATTCGACCAAATGGAAATATTAAAAGCACCAAGAAATAAGCATTACGCTCGTGTGACCGTGCAATCATGACGTTTAGAATAGTATGAGTTGTATATTTAAGTTCAAATTTTAATAAAATTCGTGTAAAACAAATGCATTTAAATCAAAATAATTCATGAAAATTACTTTTACCTTTATTATTTGTGTACAGGTATACAATATTATTCAGATATTTCGGATAGTAACGTTTTTGCTAATTCTACAAAAGAATTCTACAAGAATTTTCTCAATAGAATCAAATCTCTTAAATGCATATAATTATTAGTCGTTACATTTAATCAATTCATTTATTACATTTTAAACAAAACACAGTGTTCAGAAATAAGATTCTTAAAATGAAAATAAATTATTCAAACTCTGTTTATCTGTATTTACCTATTTTTAACTAAGCCAAATGCTAATATATACTTCAATAAGTGACTTAAGTACCCAAATGTTGAATTTCATTTGTAAATTAAAAAACTTTTTTTGATCTTCATTTATATTGTTGATGACAATGTAAACATTTATAAGCCCCGTGTTTTTACCCATCCTTTACATAAACATGATAATACAATACTATATTAAAACCATCACTAAAGACAATATCCAACAGTTGTTATTAAGCTTTAAGTAACTTCAACGCAAGGTGCCTAGTGTTACACAAAAGTTATGTTATACATTTGTACACCAATAAATGCATTTACAGAATGGAGGATAATCTTGATTAACTATAATCGTACAAATAGAAAAAAGGTGACGAAAATCATATAAAATATAAACATGAGTATATTATCAAGTATTAAAATTATTCTACATGATCACCGTCTATAAATAGTGCGTATTTGTCTTTTACAACACTTGATACCGATTTTCGACCTTTTTATAAAAATTACTGGAAATTAACGAGTTAAAGAGTTTAGTGACTTTTAACTTGGTTATTAAACGAGTTATTTTTTTTCTTTAAGTAACACTAAACTTCATTAGTTTGATTTCTATCCATTTTATGCTGTTATTTTTCATTTAAAAGATTTTATAACCACGATAAGTTAATTTTTTCCTTCATTTAAATTGCATCGATTCAATAACTAAAATATATTGATTACTGAAAATTATCATTTTAAAAAAAAATAATAAAAAATTGTGTGAACAATTTGCAAAATTAAGAGAAAAAAAATGTTTTTTTTTCGCTGGGAGTTTTTTCCAGTGAGTATACCATAGCATAATAATATTAGTATATAAATGTGCGTGTTCTATGTGTGATATGTGTTCTATGACGTGTTGTGTGTATTCTATGTATTATCGTTCAATTCTATCCACAGATATATAAAACAACTAGATAGCCGACTAAACAAATAAAATTGAAGTCTAGAATCCATATACGAACAGGGCAAAATATGATTGATTAATCCATGACATTTTATATTATTCCATGAAATATAATTTTTCTGTGATTGAAACCAAAGACATAATATAAAAATGTTGTTTTATATATCAGTTATCTTTTTATATGGATTCGGATTGAAACACAATTTTTCGATTATAATTTATAAACTATAAACTATAAAGTGCAATTCAAGTAATTCAACATCATGGTGGTTTCTTGTTCTGTGTCTGGTTGTGTCAATAGGAGACTGAAAGGAAGCAAAGTTCATTTTTTTTCGTAAGTTATACATTGTTATATCTTATGTAAACTTATTATTAGTTAGGTATGTAAAAACTATAATACGATTGTTCCCATTAGATTTTCATTAAAAAATCCAGAAAGGAATCAACTGTGGATTACTGCTATACGTCGGAAAGGGTTTGTTCCTACCAAAAATAGTTGTATTTGTAGTGAAAACTTTGTACAGTCTGACTATGACTTAAAACCAGGAGGTAGTTATAAACTATACTTGAAGGAGACGGCTATTCCATCTATGATTCCTGATAATTATATTCATACGAGTGTAATGAAGAAATAAATACTCGTTGTTAACAATTGTTGTGTTGATTAGTAATATACCTATGCTTTATAATATTATAATATTTATAATTATATGAAATATAAGTAGGTAGGTCTCATTGTGGTGGGTGAAAGTATGTTGCTAAGAGTTTTAAATTTATAGTATAATATGATCTTTCTAGTTGTATTAATAATATGATTTTGCCATTTTAGATTGTCATTTATGACCTAGATATTTTACTTTTTGAACTGGATAAAATATAGTAGTGCAATTACATCTACTGTCATTATTAATAGAAATCACTGTATTTATACTAAATTCATTACAGTTTTTTTTTATGAGGCTTAAGATAATTATTACCAATGGGTGACGATTTATTTATACTAAAGTTTATAAAGCAAGTTTTTGTTAAATTAAGTTCCAGGAGGTTATTGTCATTTGTCAAACCATGATTTGGCAATACTTAAAACACAAGTAGTAATTGTAAATTACTTGTACATCTTAAAAACTTATAACTCGCTTTAAAATTAAAATATAATAAAATAGCCTATGACATACTCTTGATAATAATCTTAGCTTTAAATTGTACAAGAGGTAAATTTACTCAAATTTTTCAACTAACGGTGATGAACGTGATCAGCCGAGCGTACATTTTTCGATGTACGCACTTGTAAGACGGAAAAAAACAAATATCTGTGCAACGACTGCAACGTCCTCTTAATCGGGTGAATTCAGAAATTGTTTTTAAAAAAATCATGGAGTAATTAAATATTTCATGGATTAATCAATCGCATTTGCCCTATTCGCATATGGCTGTCAGACTTCATAGGTCTTATGAGACTTTATCACTGAGTCGGCTATCTAGTTGTTTTATATATCTGTGATTCTATCCGTGTCCGAGTCCAGTTGTTTCCTTTGAATTTACACCATCGATAGCCGATGTATTATTTATCGGTGATTTACGCTTAGGTAAATCGATACAGTTATGAGTGAAAGTCATTTTGATTTATTCACAGACAAATCTACTATCTATCCAACTGTTTTTCTATTTATATAAATATATTTGTCCTAATTTTGATGGGCTGACAGATAACTATCATAGAATCTAAACTAACCTATAATAGGTAAAGACTTGTTATTTTGACAATTCTTTGTTTTATAATGTAAGCGAACACTAAAAAAGTATTTTCTCAAATTTTGATTTTAGATGTCAAAAAACTTACATTTTTTACTTACATACATGTTTAATATTTATATTTATGTATAAAAATGGATGTTAGTGTATATGATATCAATAGTCCAAAAAATTACTAAACCGACTTTTACGTGGTTTTTTTGAAAAATTGTCCACGTTGTCCGTAGAAAGTTCGAAGCCAATTAATCCTTTAATAACTACCGCCTTCAAAACCCAGTTTTAGGTATTTTTGGTACGAAAATTCATATTTTTTTTTTTTTAATTATAGGTTACGAATGAAAAAAATACATTTAATAATTATCATTAGAAATTAGTATTTTACTGAATATATTTAGTCAATTTGATATGTCTGCTGTGAACATGGGCGAAGAAAGATTTTAAAAGCCCATTCGAAAGGCGGAAAGATGTTGTGGTGTATAACGAATAATAGATTACATCCATTTTTATATTTACCGAGATAAATAAATGTACACATGTAGGACAATAATATGTATTTCTAGCTATAGCTAAGTTTTTCCGGGTCAGCTAGTATCAAATGAACAAAATTTAATGTAATAAAAATGCATTTCGTCTGCTATTGACAGTGATTTTTATCATTAAAAAGTATGAATTTACCAGACTTTTGTGGTACATAAAGTTCGAGATTATTTTCAGAGTAACAGGTAACAGTCAAGAGTAATGCGAGCTTTTGGATTTTATGTTATGAATGAAATATTAAACTGTACGTTTATTCTGTAACTTTTTAGTAGTCATAAGGTTTATTTGAGGTGTTGAGTACGTATTGTCACCAATGGGATTTCTAATTTCAGCTTAAATGTGTACGATATTTAACACGAAAATGGTCAGAATAAAGCTTCGGTCCGTGAGAACATAATATGTGATTTCGGAAATAACGGATAAATGAGATAAATCGACTGGAATAAGAGTTTTACGTTGCAATTCGATATAGTCTAAAAGACAATAATTCAACGGTGCCAAATGCGTTGCGATTAATACACTTCGAACTTGTTGGAAAGAATAAATGCTGATTTCGATTTTTCTCGTAAAACCTCGTGACATCGAGTCAAGTTTCAAAACCACAATGGTTAAAAGTAGACTTTGTATGATTACTCTTAGTACTCAATTAAATTAATGTGTTTTTTAAAGAATTAAAACATCGTGTGATAATAGAGATGTGATTTTAGAGTATTGTATTGGTGGAATTGAAATGCATATAGCATATAACCAACGATAAAGAAAAAACCAATTTTATTTCATGGTGTAGCTGATAACAAAACGGTCAACTGTGTAAATATAAACGTTTATTAATGGTGTATTTTGTTTGTTCGATGCCATCGAATCGAGGTGAAGATGGTTTTCGGGAATGATATAATAATATAATTTTTGTGAAAAAAATACAAAGTATGAATTATATTTTACAAAAAAAAAAAAAAATAATATATATTTTTATATTTAGTGCATCTTCAGGAAATATTTGAGTTTATATTTGGTTTATTTGTGTTTCTTTAGTGAGACATTATGCCATAAGCATTACAATATATTTCGCATATATTACGCAGGTTATCAACATCTTGATACCTTTGGTACCAATAATCATGCAAAAAGTGGAAAAGCGCATAATATTATTTTTATTATTCATAAAAATGTCAAATTTGTACAGATATTACATAGACTCTATGTCATAGAGTATGCGAACAACAAATCATCGATGGGGAATTATGATCCGTGGCTCAAGACATTTTTGTATATGATATTAATTTAGAATCGACGCGCGCGCGTGTTAAAAACTTACTAACGTAATATATTATTTAATATCTAATAATAGTATTTAAAATTCAACAAGTAATATTTTTGTTTGAATTTTTTACACACACGGATCAAAATCCAAAAGAATATTCTCTATAAAACCACATTTATTAGACAATGGATAAAATATAATCGTTGATACCTGTTCGGTATCGTTGATGCGAATGATCAATGTTTGGAAATTTTAAGTACCGTTTATCATAAATAATAATATTCAAAACCTATGAAAACATTTAATGTGACGTCATATGCTGTACCTATCCTTCTAAAGCTTTTAATGGCCTATAGAGTATAGACTATAGTACACCAAATAAAATCACTAAACTTTTGGTGGATCAGAAAAACAAAACAACAAAAATACCGCCAAACAACAACATTATCATGTGGTCAACACGGCATATCATCTCACTTAACCATTACATTATAATCCCTGAATTCTAGGTAATATACACACAAATCTTTATAGATCATTTATTATTCGACTCTCTCTCTCTCTCTCTCTCTCTCTCTCTCTCGGCGTTAAAAGTTACATTTTTATTAATTCATGATCATCAAATATGCGACCGTATAAATAATTATTATAGGTTACAAGAATAAAAGGTCTAATTAATATTTTTAAATTTGCATACAATATCAAAAACACCGAACATTTACTTTTGTGGAATAAAAAAGTGAATATCCACTAAACATTGAATTAAAACAGGTAATATTACGAAAACCCATTTTTTTTCTTTCATCAAGTACAATTATATAACACTTTAACTAAGTAACAGTTGGAAGTTAACATATTTGTTTCATATTTTTTTCCATTTTAAAATATGAACTTTTGTTTATCATTTAATGTATTGTTCATTCATTCAGTTTTAAATAATCAAAATAATATTAAATTATTAAAATTATTAAAATAATAACAATTTAATAAAACTCCAAACAAACAAGTTTATAAATGTATTTCACATATATTTCATATTATACATTTTACTTATAAATAATATTAACGAAAATCGCTTTTCGTATATTTATTTATTTCATGACAGATCAACATTACAATATGATATTAGTCTGGTCTACTTACCGAGCATATCTACGCATCAACATTCAATACTGATAATCACATAGTTGCTTAACTCTCTTCGTATCATATTTGTTTATTATTGATATGGATTGTTAAAATAATCATTAAAAACACAATCGGTGTAAAAATAAATATTTCACTCAACACTCGTCATACTCCTTGGTTTAGTGTAAATAAAAACGTACGAATTCGTCTAAATTATTTAGTTGTCTTATCGTTGTATTGTATAATATTATATTTTCATATTTATTAATAATTGTACATTATGATCGTCAATAATGTATAAAAGCAAATATTGAGTAGAAATATGCGTTACGACTTCATAAATACAAATTATTCAAATATTATAATAAAACAACCTTAGGTACTAAATCTTAATAGACAGGGATAATTCGATGAATTATTATTTAGGTTAATTTATGGGTAGATAATAAACTTTATGAACAAGAGGTGGCATCGAAACGCATTACGCTATTGTATTCACAAGAAACCGTAAACAAAAGAACGCCGATTTTAAGGAGGTTGATTAGTACATTCTGCTAAATTTTAAAAACAGACGCACGGCTGGAGTATACCGAACGATTATGAATTCGCTGTACTTTCTTTCGTTTTTTATCGCAAATAAGCACGACTTGATACCGACAACCATTTTTCTTACAACTTTTGGGTTTTAATTTCGTTTCTTTTCCGTGACTCGCATGATACACTTTTTAATGAACAATTATTATTTTCACTTAAATTCTTTACTCTTTAGTCAAAAGTTAAAAAGTTTAAATTATACGTCAGCGCGAGTGGAGCGCATAAAGCGTGTTCGAGACAGAAAATAAAGTTGATTCATCGTCTATAAAGTGCAATTAACAGGTTGTGAATCATTACCCGAAGATATCGTTAACTCATCATCTCTGGCTCGCCTTGTGTTTTTCACTAAACTTGCAAAATCACGGCGGATTAACGGCAATATATGACGTGGCGCGTAGACGTATCTCGCAAGTTTATAATGTCACTTGTGTTATTCACACGAGATGCGATGAACTAATAAAATTTTACTTTTTACACGAGTCTCGGTTTCAATTAATATTATTTCCTCTCAAGACATGACATAATCCTCGCACTAGTGGAGAGCTTTTCGGCATTCAAGTTTTCAGGAGGGATATATACCAGACGACGGTATGCACACTAGTGTGTGTGTGTGTGTGTGTGTGTGTGTGTGTGTGTGTGTGTGTGTGTGTGTGTGTGTGTGTATGCGCATGCATGCGCACGTGCATGTTTGTATAGAATAATTTGAGTTCAATAGCAAGTCGAAACTACATGCAAATGGCTAATAAACACGTTGATGCTTTTATATCGAACTTTCTATGAATAATATAAACTTACAGCCGGTATCCCTGTAGAACGTGATTTTATAGACATGAATGGGGCAAGACTTACAACTGATAGCCATATACTACATTCGTATAAAATCTAACTCGATATTTCGGTACGTTTAACTAAGAAAACAAATCGATAGTTATGACACGCGTATTTATTTATTTATTTATTTTCATCGGTGATCGACTTGGATAATATGTCGATGAAAAAATCAAACAAACACGATCGCGATATAACTAATTTATTTTATTTTGGCGTTTCGATTGCACGGTTAACTTACGTGCATATATTTGTAGGTATAAACCCGTATTCATACGGATGAGTCGTCTGTCGACAAAATGTTCAAAAAAATAAAGTTGTCATCAATCGATCGAGAATTAAACAACTATGTTTCCAATAACATTAGGTGAACTATAGCTTCTGAACTAGTTCTACACGTACTGTTCAAATAACGTCGTGATACATTAATCGTATAATCGAGCATCTCGTATAAGTTTTCAGTTAAATTTACGGAAAAATAGATTTTTTTTTACCAATCTATAAAGTATTCCAAGATACCGTACGAAAAATCGGTATCGCGATAAAAACTATTCGGGTAATATATACGTGACGTATGTGACACGTAATATAATGCACAGTTATTAAGCGCGTAATAAATCATTAATATTTCGGAATTGATCTCGAAATTGTTTTTTTTTTTTTTTTATATTTACGCGAATAAATACATAATAATGTTCGGGAAAGTGATTTCGATCAAATATACATTTTGCAACACATTATTCTTCCCGATAGGAGCACAGTACATTTCTCGTATAAAACGTTCGATGACAGTGCAAAATATTTTGTGGTTTAGATTTTTTTTTCCCCCCCAGTTTCTATTGCTTCACACTCCCGAAACGTAAATAACGCTCGTGTTGATAATTGAATGTATTCCGTGACATTTTTTCAATGTTAAATGTTTTATGCATGTTGTTTTATCGTGAAATAATCACGTACCAGGTGCCATGTAATATCTGATAAAAATCGAAAATCTGATTCGTATCAGCATCTCATTCGACTTACTTTATTTCCGTGATTAGCCGAGGTGGATTAATATTTATCTACATTGATCTACAAATCCCACTTGTCGTTAATCATTATCAATCTACATCTTATACTCCACGGCCCACCTAAAACATATTATTATGATAATAACGATGTCACCGTATTATGATTTATGGAAACAATATTTTTACAATATTATGCAAGAATGAAACGAGAAAATTCTAAAAAAAAAATAATAATAATAATAACAGTGTATCGTCATCAAATATTCTGCATACATTTTCCTTCTTTGGTTTTATGTAAAATCACTACTTTTAACACTGTGTAAACAAAATCGTATGACAAAATCATATAAAAAATGTGAATTCAGTTATTATACGTATTATTTTATTTCTGCATTTTACACGATCAAGCGCGGACGGTTAATCAGTTGATGCACGTGACAAAATAAACATGGTAACCTTAGAACATTATTGATCGACAATATTCTCTTAAATATCTTAAATATTCTCTATATTATACATACTTAAGTTAGTCGATAAATCACGATTTTCACAAATATTTTGAATTGCACCGAAAATTACAATTTTCACCTTAATGTATGTTGAAAACTAGTCAGTTATTTTGCAAATTAAATCTTAAAAATGATTGAAGAAATGAAAATATATTCGTTGAGAATTTGACTACATTCTATGCTTGATGATGAGAAAACAAAACTGTGTTTTACACAAAATAATTTGTACGCAACAACTACAAATAAGTGCTCTTAATTTTTATTTTACTTTTTAATTGTATCTTTATTACAACTAACATTTGAATTTTTTAATTGTTTTTTTTTTTTTTTTTTTTTTCATAGCAGCAATACCGTATTAAATTAATATTGATATTTAGATATAAAAGAAAAAATAATTTACAAAAATGAAACAACACCTGCACCAAATATACTTCAACCTAAACCAATAAAACTGACTAGAGAATAATATTGCATCATACTATAATAAATGTAATGTAATTATTAATCTACCAGTACTGCTTTTTTCATTGGTTTTCAAGCTTGATAAATATGATAAAACTACATATTTTTACATGATTTCGAATTCTTAATTACTTAATCATATTAATTTATATAAACCAGTTTATTTTCAAATTTGTATTATTCCGTCTGTTCCTTCTATTTGTGGTTCTATAGGAATTCGTGTGATTGGCCGGTGATGTTGTTTTCACTATCTTGTGCTTCGAATTATTGGCGTCGTTCATTTAAAAACACGTTTTATTGTGAGTTGAGTACTACAGGTTGAATATGATGGACGTTTAGCTGAGGCCATCAAATATCCGTGGATTACTTTTGCGTGGCCGATTCTTAATCCATTTATTACCGTCTTATATTTTCTATTCTATATAATTTATTGGCCACTCACGAATAGTTATTTTAAATTCACTAAGTTTTTGGTTTTTCTATTGTTTTTTCTATATTTTGCATCAATCAAGTCGTATAGATTTATTCAGATTTTTGCGTATTAAACAAATTTTTATTAGGCTAAGATAATTATTGTAATTTCAAATTGATTAGTAACTGTTAAAAAAAACTCTCAATATTTTATCATTTCATGGGAAAATGAGTTACTTGCATATTTATAATCCCAATCACTTCCCATTCACGCACTCCTAAAAGAAATATGTTGACTTCAACTATCCACGAGAAATTCTTAAAACGCGTGATTTCCATTGACATCTTAATTCATTAAATTTAAGTATACATTAGCGGTGTAACATATTACATAATTGTGAGCGGCTAATATTTGTTTTTCGTAATCGAGAAACTAACGTTTTGCAGTCACGGCACTTCAGTTCGTGAAAGAACACTTGAAAGATCACTAACCCCAAGGTTATAACTTTATTTCATCGTAAATATTTTTCTTGAGTTTCGCTGCTCTGGGACATACTTTTTTTTTTACTTCCTTCGGTCAATGTTCTTACTTGGGTACAAAACAAAATCGTAATCTAAACATACAATCGTATATGAGACTTTTGACTTCATACTTAAAATATTGTAATATAACTACACCGTGTAACTTGTATATAATATAAACGTATGCCTGTCTTTCATATTAAATACAGGAATAGCATAACCATTCCATAAAATAATCAAAATCATTTATATAATACGTGTTGAGTACTTATAGGTTAGGTATACATATAAATTAGAACATTTAATTTTGTAAGAACGTCTTACGTATCCCAAATAAGTTATTAATACATAAATGTATAATTAGTGCGTTATTTATTTATTATTTTACCGTATTTACTTAAATAAAATAATGTAAAATGGTGTTTCAAGCTCATATTTATTACCGTTAATAATAAAACATCACATTTGGAGTGAACAGATTCTTCACTTAAATCACAATAACCTATGCTGTAACGGTTAAATTACTTCGTGTTTTGTGAATGAACGAAGAAAAATATAAATATAATTATTATAGATTTTGAGCTATATATTTTTATATACCATACAAATAATTGGTATTTTACTAAGGCACTATAAACTGTGACGTCGGTTTGATTGATAAACAATCCCAGGGCTATATTTAATCAAATAATATAATATTCAAAGATAAATACTGAAAAATCATGCTTAATATTGATAAACTGAATTCTGGTATTGAAAATTTATGTATTAAGAATAAAAAAAAAGAAATAGCTAAATAAGTTCTCTATTCTTCCACAACTTAATAGTAAATACACCTTTCAAACACGTCAAACACAATTTATTAAAATTCAATAAAAAACAAAATAGGCATACCGCATATAATACCAATGAATATTGCAAAATGTTTCCTTTCTGTATTATTGTCAAACAATCAAATGAAAACATAAGAAATTATTTTACTTTTTTTTATTGCTCATCACAACCACTTTAACAATTCTAGTACTATATAGATGATAGCAATTTCTGTGATTGGCTGAGGAATTATTACAAATAAATCATTATTATTTTAACGAATGCTTCGATTTTTCGTTTTTTTTTTTTTTAATCACTTTAATAATATTAATTCAATGTAATGTAATAAATAGATAATACAAAAATAATTTTAAATTAATGAGAATAAAATCAAAATTGTAATTACTATCTTTTTGAATGCATATACGTTCACGTTTTGTCCGATCTATATTCACCCGACATTTACTTAATTTGGAATTTATAATTGACACAACAACGGACGTTAAAAATGGGTAAACGAATATTTTAATAATTTAAGTCAAAAACTTCAGGAATTTCAGAATACAACGTAAAAAATATCAGTTAGCTTTAAATATATTTACTAAAAATGATAAACATTTTAATAACTTGATTCTGTGCAACATTTGGTAATCAAGATTATCAAATTATTGAAATTACAATATTTAGGACGAGGAAATCATTTATCTGTATCAGTCTTGAACTTCATCGCAACTAACATATCGGATAAGTGAGCTGAATATAAGTTATCGAGAAAGCCGATGCTCTTGTAGAAACTTTAATAGTATGGCTTTATAGAAACTAATAAATATCAACGAGTAACGACTAATTGAATTTTATACATTTATCACGGTTGTTACGACTAACAAGTACGTTCAACCAAAAGCGCAATATTATGTTGTTAGAGTATACAATATTTTTGTAAAATGTAAACATTACAGCATTTCACTTCCATGTAGTAAGCAATTATTAAACTGTCTATGGGTATACCTAGCGTAATATTAATGTAAAATAATGTGTGTGTGTGTGTGTGTGTGTGTGTGTGTGTGTGTGTGTGTGTGTGTGTGTGTGTGTGTGTGTGTGTGTGTGTGTGTGTGGCATTCACAACGGTGTCACAATACACAACAAGATAATAATCCTAGTAATATAAATGATAATCGAAAATGTATACATCAAGAACACACACACACACACACACACACACACACACACACACACACACACACACACACACACACACACACACACACACATACATTGAAGATTACTTAAAGATTATGTACATATTTATATGTTTAATGCTTATACTTGTATAGCAGTAACCCCGTGCGATGTAGGTATAAGTTAAAGAAAATCCCACAGGGAATTATCCGAGTAAGATTTCGTGATTTTCGTGTTTTTTTATTATTATTATTATTATTATTTTTTTTTGTGCTTTCAAAGCCACACTATTTGCTCTACACAATTCCACATGTGTACTGTATGTTAACACGCGAAACAATTGTTTGTCTTGAAAATCCACATTCCTATTTCTCGTTCACGGGGTAACAAATGATAGATAGTTTCTATAAAATATGGAAATAAGTCAAAATAAATATTTACAACTCTTTCGATAAAAATAACGGAAATATTATGAACGTATTTGAACATTTGCTGTTGAAAGATTTCAATTATTGATCCGAATAAAATTATCTTACACGATTTTCGAGGTATTCGACTGTAAACGAAATTCACGAAACGCAATAAACTTTTAAAAAACATTTTTACTAAAACAGGGGTTTTTCCAATAATACATACAATATTATCACGCATTTGAATAGATTAAAAATACGGGGTAAAAATCATACTGTCAGTTTACGCAATAATGGACAATCTGTTTGTTGTTCGCGTTCTAAAAATAATTTCAATTCATATACAATAACCAGATGATAAATGTACCAATGTAATTATAAATCTAATAAAAACAAAAACTTACTTTTTCAGCCCCCTCCGTGTACCGAAAAAGCATGCCTGGGCAGCATTATGTTTCCAACGGTCTATCATAACTCGACAGTGAGGCCAAAAGCCGAAGTACTAGAGCTGGCCGAAGAATTCATGAAACAATATTTTGCTTCCATCAAAAGGTAAGTGCACAATCGATATTTTACTTCTACGGTAGACACAATTTATTTTTAAATATTACACGGTGAATTCGGGTCTAAAAAACGTACGTAGTTCGCCCCACGGGGTATTCTTCGCTCCTCGAACAAGTTGATGGGAAAGGGAGTATTTTATTTAAAAAAAAAATGATAGATCGTTTCTTTAGTTAAACGATTTTGAGCAAAGCTTTAGACTTAAAATATACCGTTCATACATTTAACAATTTATCGTCTAATTGAGGGTATGCTTTTGTTTTTCAAAATTAGCTATTTTTTGTTAAACAACGGAGATACTATTTTGGACCAAAACATTCAAAACTTCTTGTTCTATCTGTATTCAAAGTTTCATTATGACTGGATTGACCTATTTATTCAAATAACAATTTAAGTTGAAAATCGACATAAAAACTGATTATTACGTAAAAATCGCTTAATAATTTACTTAAATGCTTAAAAAAAAAATACCAAGTCACAATTTTCAGCATCGTTTCAGAAGTGTGATCACATTAAATTTCTAAAAGCTTTTGTCAAATATTTAACATTTTATTAAGGATAAACTTTAAAAAAACAAGACATTTTCAAAATTCTATTTTTTAGCCTAAAAGTGATCAATTTTTTTTGAAAAATTTTTCAAAATATGTAAATAATACTACACAGTAATATATGCCATATGGTTGAAATTTCAAGTTTCTAGCAACTTTAGTTTTGGAGATATGACGAAATTATTAAAGTCGATTTAATGAAAGTGTCGTGTACGGTGAATTTCGTTGTTATTACTGGGTATTTCGATAGTTTTTTATCTTGTCTGGAGAGTTTATCGAGAGGAAAGCTTAAACTCTTATAGTACCATATTCATGTGATTTTCGATCTACAAAGTTGCTGGACGAAAATTTTGAACAATGTGAAGTTGAACAAAAAGTGTCTCCAGAAACAAACAAAAAAATAATAAAAAAACAATATCATCGTAAAACCATAAGATCCTTCGCTTCACTCAGAATCTAAACATCAACGATCAATACACTAATTGTCAATTTTGTTATTTATGACACATTGTTTCTTATTTATTACATGAAATCAGTCATGTTCACGGTGTATACCGAGTGAAGTTTTAACGTTTTTTTTTTTTTATGCGCAGTACACACTACGCGCATTTGACACAAATACATTTTATTTGAAACAATACAATAAACAAAATATTGAAAGTTCAACAGAGTCGTGTTTATATCGTGATGTGCGTACTTGGAATAAAACACCTGTAAATATTGAAAACTTAGAACTCGTACAAAACACATAAATTATTATAATGTGTATGTTATGTGCATTTCGATAAACGAACACGAAACAATTAATTCGGTTTGAAGTTTTTCCAACGATTTCAATCAAATTAATTAATAATATTTTCATAAGAGTACATTATTATTATCAAAATAAAATGTTTAATAACGAAATTCCTAAAACCGAGATACCACTGAGATATGCTACGTACGAATACTCATAGACGTAAAACTACCGCGGTTTACATTATCTAGATGCCTAAGCTGAGCGGATCGAGACGAGATATTTCAAATATTTTTAATGATGTAAACATTTTAAAAACATGTTATTTGTTCACATGTGTATTGCATAGTGATAAAAAAACAAATTTAATTGGATCAGTTTTTGATTGATGTTCACATGGTTTACATTTATAATTAATTTACTCAAAGCTTCGGCTGATTGTTTGTTTGGATAACATGGGATCTTCAGTTTCATGAAACCGTGTGAACTATGTAGTGTAAGAGGAGTGGAGTCACGACCAAGATCTAATGTGTAGTCATTGTCGTGTGTTTTTATGTTGCAATGAAAAAAAATTGTTTTGATGATTACCACCAAACAGATATAAATAATGATATGTAATTATATTCGAGGTACATAATACACATTATTATACCTAATAAAATATAACTTTCAAAACAAATGTTTTATTGATTAATACTTCGTTAATTTTATTTTATAATATTAAAATTAAAATTATTGTCATATTTTACAATTAGAAATATGAATTCAAAATCGGTAAGCACAAAGCCCTGGCAGGACTTGTGAGCCCCGGATCAAAAAAGGGGGTAGGGTAAAAAAAAAATGTTTGAAAAAAATCAGAGACCTTGGCTGGACCACAATAAAAAATTCTATCAAAAAAAATGTTTACTTTTTTAATTTTTCCCATAGCCGTACTCAAAGGGTTAAAAACTAAAAACTTCTCTGACTGTTTCGTCGAATGAAATACTAAATTCGTCCGTCGTCTATTTATTTTATATTCATATTTCATTCGTAACGTGTTTTTTTTTCCGATATATTTCTTCTTCTTCTTCTTTTGGTTTTGGCCTTTAAGACCATCCGATATATTTCAGTCTACTATAATCTTTTTTGAACCGATTAAATACTATAATATTTCTATAATGTATTTTTTATTTTTCCATTTTCCATCTATTGTTAATACTTTTTTTCTTTGCTTTGATTCTAATAATACTTCAACTTTTGTACTGCATTGTCACTATTAATTCAATTTACCATTGATAATGTAAAAGATACTATAGTCTATTATAAGCCTACTTTTGTCGGCATTTATTGTTCGTGAACTATATATCGACCGGTTTATACGTACATACATTGATTAAGAAAAATGATTAATAATCTTACATTATGTCTAGCCGTGTAATAGAAACATTTCGGCGTTTTCTAGTCGAACACGTTTAGTGGTACAATGATTAAAATAAAATAATTTATGTCACTGTGATAACAAAACAAAAAAAAAAAGTTAACAGGGTGCTGAATCATCGTTTCGCTTTAGTCGACTAGCCGAAAAATAAAGTCACATGCATTGAAATAAATCAATTTGTATTTATTTTTTATTTTTTCAATACTAATATAAATGGAAACAAAACAACACGATATTGTCAAAAAAGGCTGAACTATTATTTTGTCATTAGATTTTTGCAGTTTTCCTCAATAATATATTTGACTACTTTCAGAAAAATGCAGTCAAATAATGACTCGACTTAATAAAAAGCTTCTGTCGATTTTCTATTCATCAATAAAAAAAAAAAATCCATAAGACGTAAGTTATTACAGAGTTTCAAAAGAAATATGATATGAGTACATTATTTTGTTACTAAATTATATATTATTAGTATTTTTTATAACACATCAATTCCATACGTTTACACTTGAGTACGTATTTTGCTATGAAAGTATAATTTATTGATTCCATATTTCTATTACCAGATAATAATTTGTATACGAAATTTTTGTCGAACAACTGACCACAACATAACATTTGAAAATATCAGAAAATTATTAGTCGAATATCAAATGTTTAGGCTTCAGTTTGGCCATCGCCACAACGTCATTTGAAAGACAAAATTATCGATAAAGAATAACAATAATGACACTTGATATCATACAACATGAAATATTTGTTTGTATTTTATACTTATCATAAATTAATGAATTTTTATAATGTTTTACAGTGATCAGGCATTTATTACTTTCCGAATTTCGTGTCGACTTATTGTTTTATTGTTGACCGACCGCACATTTAAATAGTTTGACTATATTACTATTTTATTTTTCTCGTGTTTTTTCAACTCCAGTGGCTTAAGACATAAACCCCAAACACAATATGATGTATGGTCCTAATACGAAATTCCTACATTTATTCAAACATTACAAACATTCAAAACAAAACAAAACAAAAAAAAAGTTTAATTCCGGTATATTATGTATAAGAGTTGTGACTGTTGCATGATGAAGTGTGTATATCAAGGTTAATTTCTAATTTTTTTTTCCACGTATAGGTACCTTAAAACGTGTTAAATGTAGATATTTATATTTAAACGAACGCGATGTATGCTGTTCATTTTATTCGAAAAATTGAATTTCAATCGAATAACAACGAATAACTCGATTTACATTATTTTAAAGTGTGAAAAAATCAACTACCTGTGTGAAAAATCAAATAACTTATGTACACTTCATTTACTCTGCATCGTCTGTAATGGCATAATCCGGTGGAGTTTAAAAAGTGACATAATTTATTCAATGCGCCTACATTATCAATTATTATTAATTCACACCGAATAATAAAATATCTAAAACTATTTTTTTTTTCATTAATTATTAAAATGGTACGTTTTTTTTTTATTATTAAAATTAAAACCACTACACGTGTGTATAATATAGAGAATACATCCAATTGAAAAATAAAATATTTTTAACACATTAACTAACTATATTTATTCATTTAACATTGTTACTAAATAGTAGTAGGATAATTTTTTACGTATAATTGAAATATATAGTGAAATGAATTAATATTATAGTTGTTATTATTCTTATGAAACATTTGATGAAAATCCGCCTTTGAAGGTTTCATGTAAAATCACAAAAACGTTGTAAAACATCGTTTACAAAAATAATAATGAAACTTAAAAACAGTGATTTTTAGTTGTTAAACATATGTTTTGTCATGAAAAAGTAATTTGTAAGCTAATCAATTTATTATTTTCATGCTAACGAAAACAATTTAAAATAATAATAAAGTTTATAATATTTTTTTTTTTAATAAGCCTTAGTGTTATTGAATCACGATGAAAAAATATGCAAAAAACATGTGCATTATTAAACTATATTATTTGATCGTAAAATTTTAAAAATTTACTGACATTTTCTTTGTAGTTAACTGTTAAAAAACTAACAAAACCAACAAATTATTTTTGAAATATGTTTTTGTCATAGGTAGTATGAAAAAAAATTGACTCCATTCATTTTTACATCCATTAATCATTTGAATTCGAGTAAATTAACTTTTAGACCGAATGGTTTTTAAAATGTTTTTTGGTCATATAATAGTAGGTATGTATGTCACGGTGAAAAACGTTAACGTGGTAAATGACATCATTTACCTGAAAGTTAGTAAATTTTGTAAATGTAGGCACATTTCCCGGCTGCTGACGTCAATTACGAATTAATTTGGAGAATGATGTTCAACTCAAGTGATTTGTGTTAAAATTAATGAAATTTGGTATTTCCAACTTAGTAAAGCTGACCAGAGAGGACACTTATCTCCTTTATTATTTTCGAGCAAAAATCAAAAATGGATAATTGGGTGTTCTCATTATTCAGTATTTGAATATTTTCGGTCGATTCCTCTAAAGTAGTTTCAATATTTAAAAAAAAAAAAAATGAACAAATTTGTATGTTCATTAGTGAAGTTGAACTGAAGAAATTTCATAAATTTCATTGAAAAAATATTTATTTTTTATTTTTTGCAAAGCTGCTAGACAAGGAATATAACTGGTTTTCAAGGATCTAAGAGATTTAATTGCATTACTGATCGAGACAGTAAAACAATGTGCTTTCAATTCAAAATTTAATAGTAATAATAACCATACAAACAATATAATTTAACGATTTATTAACTATGTATGACTATGACAATTTCTTTATTTTTTGTTGTTATTATTTTTTATAATTCAAGACAGATATAAAACACTGAAAAAAAAAATCAGTGTGTTTGAAACTGATCGATATTGCCCACCGATCTTAGTTGATGACGTCATTGACCGGTGAAAGATGTAAATTTGAGTTTAAAACGCGGCTTTTTACCGGAAAGAGACGTCATTGACCAATTATTAACACCATTCACCGTAGCATATACATACTCTTGCGTTTTAACAATATTTACCCAATATGTTTCCACTGATTTTTTTAAAACGTTTTTATTCATTTAAAAAATTAAAATCAGCGGCACATTTTTTTTGTTTTTCGTTTTTTTTTTTTTTTTTTGTTCGCAATTAACGTTTACGACTCTCTCGTAAAATCAATAATAATTATTATAAGCTCAAAATAATAATTATAAGATCAATCGCACCGTACATCAGTATATTGTTGTCATATTGACGTGAACGCTACCTACAGCAATAATAAGTAGTACATTTTCGTATTTTTTATTAATTATTTAATTTTAATTTTTTTTTTTTTTTTGAAATTTCGAAATTTCCCGTGTTTGTTTGTTAAGCTCTTAATCGGCGCGTTGCCGAAACTAAAGTTTAGCGGCACCGAGACCGAAACACGGGAGATAGGGTGGCCAATTTCCGGAAACTTGTGTCCACGTGTCACGCTGTCAGGTCGTATTTAGAGTTTTCGGAGTCAAGTGCATTATACGTGTACACCTACAGCGCACGGAGAGTTTTAATCACAGTTGAATTTACCGGACAGCCGCCTAGCCGCGGTACGTACCGCGGGGTTTAAACGACCTGCAAAGTTGGACTAGCGCCGCACGCGCCGCCGCCCGGCTTAGACGTTTGTTCCGGACGGACGCGGCCGATACACCGTCGTCGTCGTTTTTGTTTTTGAGCCGGCGGCGCCGCCTCCTCCACCGGCGGTGCGCGGTACAGCAGACGTCCGCGGACGCAATAAAACCGGCAAGTCTTCGGCGTAGGTGTGACGCGCGGCGTTCCGTCGCTGTTAGTTAATTATTATCCCCGGCGCGCGTGTATAACGAGATGTTTATTTTTGCGGCCTGACCGAAACGCGTCCGGACAACTTTACGACCCCAATAAAACCGCCCGGGCCGGCTACGGTGTCGTTACGCGCCCGTTTAACGTGCGCGCACAATAAATATCGTGTGTGCGTGTGTGTGTGTGTGCGTGTGTGTGTGTGTGTGTGTGTGTGTGTGTGTGTGTGTGTGTGTGTGTGTGTGTGTGTGTGTGTGTGTGTGTGTGTGTGTGTGTGTGTGTGCGTGGCCGCGTGCGCGCCCCGCGATTCGAACGGATCCGGGCGCGAAGGATTTCATTTGTTTGATTGAAAAAAAAAAAAAAAAACGAAACTACGACCCGACGACGACTTTATCGCGCGAATCGAATGTGCGAAATCGTCATGTATAAAGAAAAGTAATAAATCGTGTACAATAATAGATCACGGAACGATCGCGTAGTAAAACAGCATTACACGGTATCTAAATTCCTGCCGGCGCGGAACTGAAGACGACGTTAAAAGACGGCTCAGATGGCCGAACGGTTTGATGGGACGATGAAAATAGTTAACTCGTTGCATCCCCTTAAAAGCTATACGCATTCCGATACGTAAAAAAAAAAAAAAAAGAAAAAGAAAACTACTCTTAAATAAACGCATAAGTGGCTCAATTATGGCGCTGTTATTAGACGGACGGTGCAAAAATAATAACAATACTGTTTATTGGACGTTATTTTACGTCGGGTCGGTAGATACTTAACACTTTACGCGTTTCGATTAGGTGTAAATTCAAAAGTTAAGTTCAATATCCGACGTGCATTTGCTCTTGTACTAAAGTACACGTTTTTAAGACAAGACGTTCGAACGTGTATTTGAAAACTATTTCACGGCAACTGCGATAATACACTTAAAAATGCAATTAACGAATGTTGTAGTATTGTTTATTCAAGCCCCTACGACCCGGTTCCTATTATACTTAATTAAACTAATAAATATGGTCGAAAAACTCATATTTCACAAGTAGAAGGAATACAATATAATATATTTATGTGTGTATGTGCTTATAATTTTGAACAAATGGTATAACAATTTAAAATTAAAATTACTACAATATGTGGATTTAAAATCGGTATAGCGACGTACAAGGTAATTTTAAAATATCTGTTTATTAAATATGTTCAGTGTGAAATTTCTAAGGGTATAATCAAAGTCATATTTCTACTTTATGGGACATCTTTTTTTGTAATTTTGTTCTATTTACACGTGGAATTTACAACGCCGAAAACTATGGTGCAAACGAAAATCGGCGCTGATCATTAGTTATATAGTTATTGAACATTGAAATGTTCTTATAACTGTTTACATGCTTACCAACTTTTCATACATACCAACTTTTCGATCAATTTTAGAGCGCTAGTTTTCAAAATTTAATGGTGATTCCGCAGAGGGAATTAGCGTCGAATCTCATTATTTAAAATAAATATATATTTTTACATTTTTTTGAACAGTGGTACACGGTAAGAACCTATCTTATAACACCCGAGATAGTTTTTCATAAAAAAATCTCTTCATTCTAAAAAAATGAAAAACTTAATACTTCAAAACCCTTATATCGGTTTTACTACCGCTTATCAGACATACAAATGTCACACTTTTGTCGGCATTTTTCTCAAAACGTAAATCGAGGATTTGTATTAATTATTCAAATTATTTAGCTCGTGGAGCAAGCGAAGGTAGTGAAGCAATGTGGAGTGAACGTAGCTCACTTTATAGCCGTACACAGCTCGCTATGTAACTGTACATACAACGTTGCTCATTTTGTAACATTACTGTACAATAACTTCTCTAACTGAACGTTAGTGTATAATAAAACGGCTATCATTTATAATAGAAAAAAATGGTATATGTTTTACGTATATACGCGCAAATATTATGCAACTTTCACGGTACGATAACTTAAAAATTTGAAATCTTCGTTGATTTTCGTTTGCACCATCGTTTTTAAAATGTTGATTTACTTATGAATCAATAAAAAAATTGGCAACGTATTCAGTGTTTCGTTAAGTATAAAAGTTCTGAAAATATGAGCTAAATAAATTAACTGTCAATTTTAACTGACACATCAATCAATTAATAAGCTAATTATCTTAGGAACATAACGTTAACCAACAATATTTTAAAATCATTTTTCTGATCAGAATAACATCAATATCAGAGCCATTGCCATTTGAATAAATGTTATTTGATATACGTACTTCTTAATTTAAGTTTAAAAGTGGTTTTTGTTTAATTTCATATAGTAGCAAAATATACATAACATATACGTATCACTAGGAAATTGTACTACGTATGTTACACTGTTTTATTGTAGTTTATATTGCAATCTCTTGTACATATTTTTTCCATAAAATGCGAAATATAAGTATATCAAAAGCAAACTCGGAAATACAGAAAACCTAAAAAAAACTATCGAACTATTTTAAGTAAATTACATTCGATTGGTTTAAAATGTATTTTATTATTATTATTACTTTTTTTTTTACATCCCAAACCCCATTCGGTAGTACCTATAGGCTACAGTTTTCCAACTTGTACACTAAACACGTGTCATTGTGTCCACTTAATGTGTGCGGAGAGTAATACGAGACCATAAATATAAAATCAGTTAAGTATTGGAACCTACTTGGTTTTTCTTTACATAGGCACCAATTGCAATATAATATAATATCTATTATGAACAGCTGTGTTTTTTTTTTTTTTTTTACTAGCGAAAACGAAAAACAAAATGTTATCGTTTGAAAGTTAACGAAATTGTAATCTTAAGCACATTATTATAAATATATATATAATGTTTGACACTAATGCTTTATTAAACTAAACACGATTTTGTTGTCTTTAAAACAATTAATTATGTTTCGTTATAATAAATCGTTTAAAGTTTGAAAAATTAAATATTTTCTTGTTTACATTTTTAGGTTTTCGATTTTATGTGTTGTAACGTGTTGAAATCATTCAAGAGTCTATGAATTCAACATAAACCCGTTTATGACGAATATCTCTTACCGTTTCCAAATAATAACAACGAAATATAGTTAACACTCAGAAGATAATTTAATATTTTATCATCGACACATGAAGTAATCCAATGTTTTTTATATTATATTTTAATAACGGTTATCTGTAAGTGCGTTATAGTGACTTCAATAGGTTTACGTATGATTATTATGCAGCCAACTAAACATACATATTCAGAGCAAAGGTACGAATAATGTCGGTTTAGCTTCTGCTAATGATCCGTGCAATTCGGAGTACGCTATAAGCGCTCTGTTAAACATTTTTGTCGCTAATAACGTAAACAGATTAAGCTGGCGGATTTTCCTTTTTTTCTCTCCCTTTTAAAAGTACCCCACCCATTTCAGATTAATTTTTCCATAACGAAAGTATGTTTTTCATTTTTTTTTTTTTTTTTGCTTCTTAAAATCATACATGAATAATAACGTTAAAACGTCACACTATACCAGTTTCAAACAATAACATGACAAAATGCAATTAGTAGCGTAAAATTTAAACAGTGTTCGAACGGATTTGTACGACTTCTTTTATTCCGTTTTAGAAACTTTTGATTATTTTTTTGCATTTCATATATTCGTTGTTTTTTCCCGTACGTGTTTCCATCATGATGTCACCTATAAGACATTAAATTGTTTCAAATGAATAATGAAATTGTGTTGTACAATAGTTATATTAATTTCGGATCATAAAACACGAAGGGTTTAATATACTAATATTTTTTTCTTGAAATATTAAACTTTTTACATTCAATGTAAACAATTTGTTATTATTATATATTATTATTTTATCTTATTATTATTATTATTATTATTAAAGAAATTCGTACAAAAATTATTACATCTCCACAATTATTTATACAAGACAAGAACAATAATATAGTTTTTACAATGACTGTTGCGTAAAGTCAATAGTCTTTGGCGGAGTTAATATTTTTAGACCGGATATGAGTATGCAATGCACGACGTGGGAATTTAATTAGATATATATTGTTAGAAGACATAGAATCAATATAGAGAAATTCGATGCCACAGGATGTAAAGTATAGTTTTAGATTGCGCCTATTGGAGAAAATATGTACAATTTAATTTCGTATAAAAAATTGATCTCGTTAGTAATAAATTCAATGACTAAAAAGTCATTAAACTTAAAAAAAAAAAAAGAAAAAATGAATACCATCAAAATAAAATACAGTTATCTATTCAAATAAACGTTTTGTATTTTTTTATTTGACAAAAAAAAATCATCTAGGTATGTACAATACAATACATGATATCAAACTATATTACCGTTCAGCGTTCTAATAATATTAAATGTATAATAATAATAGGCCTATTAAATTTATATGAATATTTTATGAAAATTATATATGTTTTCTGATATTTAAATCATTACTAGAAATGTATTATAAAATTAATTTTATCCTTAAAAAGTTTAAGATTACTTTAAAAAAATACGTATATTAGAAATACTATATAAAGCCATAAAGGTTACATATATTCAGGAGAATACCTAAACATTTTTCAACAAACATTCCATAACAATTAATATAAAAGTCAATAATTTTAGAAATATTTAGTTATACTTTCAATAATCTTTATAACAAACATATTAGAATATAAAAACAAATATTACATATTTTATAACACAGTACTCTTATCAATGTAAAGATTTTATTTAATTGAAAAAAAGTAAAAATGGGTACCTTAAGTCAGATGGTTGATAAATGTTTTCAAGGATGAAAAATAATACATTTTATTCTGATGACATATTATATATTATGTTTTTATGTACTTTTCTTAAAAATACATTATGTTAACTGTCAAAATACTGAGCTATATCATTAGTCATAATTTAAATCTTCAAACATCCATAAGCTATTTACATCACTTCATAAATTCGAATCGAATGAAATTAATTTAACCTTTTAAAGCAAAGGAGTAATTAATAAAATATTAAAAGTTCAAACAATAATGCTACGAATTATATCATTTTTATATTTTAAATTAATAAACTAATAATTACTTTTACTCGTTCTTTTTTCTATCATTTCAATAAGTAATATTATTAAACAGTAAATTTAATAATGCTTATAAAAATATTGTGACTAAATATTATAACTTTGAATATGCAATTTAAAAATATGTTATTTATCTATATGTTGAATAATTTAACCATAAATATATTTTGCTGAACAAACGCATTCTTAAAACATTTTTTTTTTCAATGTGGAAAATATATAGATAATTTATAATTAATTTTTTATCTTTTAATTTTTACCGTAGAATCATAAGAAAAAAAAGTGAAAATTTATAGGAAATCTGATGGAGCAAAAAAAAAAAAAACGTAGGTAAAGGTTTAGATAAATATGGTAAGTGAAACATGCAAATTAACTTTATACCGTATTGAAAAAAATCGTAGTTCTTTAAATATAATCAACGAAAAGATAGTGTATACAACATATCACTCCAACAAACGTATTATCTGAATTTTACCAATGTCTGATATTATTAAAAAGAAGGAAAGCTCTCTCCCATAAAAAAAAAAAAATGTAATGATACATTGGTAAACACATAATGTAAATGTCTCATTTTTAATTTTAACAAACAAATATTTCATTACGACACGATAAAACATCATACAATTATGATAATTTTCATATCAGTGAACCAAATTATTTCGATATTTATCACGACCAGATGTGGATGAGATATTTAAAAATCTTAAAATGTATGTTTACTTAAAAAAAAAAAATTTAATAATCGTTTAAATGAAAACCATTCGTTTTCTTATTAAAAACTTACACTACACGATACCATATTATGCTAAAAATGGTAGCAGATTTAATGAACTTGTTTAGTTAACTAAATGTTGATATCAGATTACTCATTAACTTATGTGGCCGCATAAATTAGAGTAATAATGTTAATTAAAACTTAAGTTCATTCAGTACTATTGGTGCATAAAGTACGTTTGTAATAGTATTCGTATTCCTTCCTGAAATTAATTAAATTTCTGTTAAACTTAACTACGTCAATTCAATAAATACAAGTAAATGTATACGTATAATGCAGTAATAACGTGATTAAACAAGTTATTAATATAATATTGAAAAAAATATAAGACAAAAGTGACTTTACTTAATATGTTATCAACATAAGAAATGACCCCGAAAATAATTTTACTTAGTAAAAAATACCGAATGCGTTTAATTGTTCTTAGTTTCGATTAAATCGGTTTTTTTTATGTTCAGAGATTTTTTTTACATATTCAAACATAACTTTTTACCAATGCAACTAAATAAAAATAAATACTCATTAATATTGTTAAATATATTTTATCTTAATAATATCTATAACATTTAGAATGACTTTGGACTCGATATAAAATATTTTTAAATATTCTAAAATACATTATTTTTCGTCATTTCGTTTCGCGAAATAATGGTATTCAAGGAGGAGAGTGATATTCAACTCATATTTCTTACCTTACTTTGTTTTTTTTCATTCGGAAGTAATTCAAAACCTTTTAAAAACTTTATTTAGCCCTATAAATACAACTATGTCAAGGAAAGGAAATACGACATGGTTCAAATCCTATGTGGTATCGCATTTGTGTTTGGTGAGAATTAATTGAACTAAGTTAACCTATGTAATTAACATCGTACAAATAAAATCTAAACGTTGTAGTTAATCAACAAATTTATTTTGAATAATAAAATTATGCATTTTACTCAAAAGTCTGCTAGAACATTTCTTATATTTATGTTTATGGAATTTTTATAGAAAATAAGTAACATACATAATATTTTTCGAATGGCTCATATTAAGACCATTTCACCATGAATCCGAACATTTTTTCCCAATATTATTATTATTATAAATTATGTATTTCCCAAAAAATAATAAACTAATATAGTCAGATATATTTCGTAGTCGACGGCGATTGCAAACTGCGGTTAACACAAAATCACACTAGTAAACTGTACCCGATTTGTTATCAAGTGTAAAAAAGGTTACATGTAAACTGTGTCCCTACTTAATTTCAAAATATATTACATTTATTTTTTTCCTTAAATAAATTATATAATTCAAACTACAGATAAAAATATAAAAATATCATAAAATTCATGTGTAAGTATTGTAAATGTCAATACAATAAAATTTAAAATATTTGAAAATAATTCGAAATAAAATATGTATTTGGATTGAATGGATTATGAAAATGAAATAAATGTTTGATTAATTTTATCAGAATATTTTAATTGTTTATTTCAAAATTTAACTCTATATATATATATATATATATATTTTTTTTTTAAGATCTTATAAGATTTGTAAAAAGTACTAAACAGTATATAGGTATACTATCTTAAGAAAACGCATTACACTCACACACACAAACAATTATTATTCCAATATTTTTTGTTATTTAATTTATCATTTCTTTTAAAAATATAATAATGCTATAGGATTTTGTTCTTAATAGAAATCGAAAATGTTCATCAAAAATGTTTTGTACACTTGATTTAATCGATTATGGTGCTCATAACTATAAGTCGATTGTCGAATTCAGTCGATTAAAATATAAAGTTCTGTACTATAAACCAGATTTGTCAGAAACATTTCAGTTTTTGATTTCTTTGAAAATAAAACCATCGATTTAGCATCGCAGTGTGTAAAGGACCATTTAAGATTAAGGGACTATTAAAACACACACACACACACACACACACACACACACACAAATCGCAGTCGTCATTCTCTGTTCGTGTATTCTGGCAGATCGTCGACATACTATAAACATACCTGTATTACTTTGATTTTTATACAACCTACGAGTATGAACGAAAATATTTAAAAAAAATATTATGAGTTTTAAATAAATTGAAATTTCAGTACACACAAAACGTTTAAGAACCGATTACGATAACCTAATAGTCGTGAGTGTTTCGAATGTCTTTCGAACGTTAAACACACAACGGACAGTTCGCTCGTGACATCGTGTACACTAAACGTCTATCATTTCCACGAGTATTCCGATTACCTATTCCACAACGGTCGGATCCGGGTAGATTGGAACGCCATAATTTGATTCTAGGCGTGCTCTGAATTTCGCATTCACACCGCAGACATTCGCCCGTTGGTTATAATGATATTTATAAGTGTATTAGTACAAACCGCGTTTCGCCAGCACAGAAGCCAGCGGGTATAAAAACAACTGTAAAGTCATAAACGTCCGTTGTTGTAAACATGTTTCGCGCTGTTGATGAGCAAGCGAGCGAGAAGTTGACGCGTTTCCCGTTTACACGTAGCCAGTGGACATCGCGGCATTACATAATGCAAAAACTTCGACTTTGTTTGATACGGTGAATACGTCGACAGGGGCGCGAGGGGAGGTGGCAGAAATATTATACACCTACGTCGGCGGCCTGGTGTATTATAATATTATGTTTCGACGTGGCTGTGGAGCGACGACAGTGATAATAATAGGAATTCACCTATACGGGGCGCTGACGAGTAGGTTATTATTAAGTGATCCGACAATGCGATAGCTGCAAAACTTCGTGGATAAACCAGAGTCTAAACGCGATCCGCGGTAGTCGTACACGGACATGGACTAGCATACTAAACAGGCCGGTAACCACGCTGATAAATCGCGCACACACACGCGTACGAGCGTGCGTGTTGGAAACGCGTATGGAAAATGGATAGGGATCAATGGTTAACGAAAGGAAATGAAACGTAAATGACCGGAACCTTCCGGTAAGAACTTTTAATACGAAAAGCTACTTTCTTTTAACCTTTACACCGAAAAGCAGTTCTTGGATCATCTCCCGGTGAGATATAATACGTATTGTCAGATGTTTCGTTCCAAATGATTAAACGCGTTGGCTATACCGTTGACTAATGGCGAACCGATAGAAAAAACAGCAAAGTACCGATGTGTGTACATATAATATATAGGTGTATATCTATTATATAATTTAAAAGCGCACGTGATGTGTAATACGCTAGTACCTACCTACGTTTGACGCACTGTTCGGATAGAACTGCAACATTACACACTTTTCCTCTTTTGACGGCGTGTGCTTATTCAAAACCGATTTTAATCGTTTACCAGTAGAAAGATACCGGGACGAGAAACAAAAATATCGAATTGCGAATCCGTTTTAAGATGATACCCACTAATTATGTAAATACAAGAGATTAAAGAATAAACGTCACTCGATTCATTTGAAACCAATACATTGAATGCCCGAACGAAAAAAATATTTCTTTTTTCCTTTTAGCGAAATTGTAAATTTGTAACATGTGTATTTTGTACAGTAGGTATACGTTGTATACTGTATATTATTAAACATTGTTTAATGCCATTGGTTAAATTTTGAAATGTTTAATATTTTATTCATGTATTAACGAAGAATTTCAAATATCTTATGATGAATAGTTAATATTAAGAATATTTAATTTTGAGAATAATCAGTTCTTGTAATTTGGTAAGTTTAAAGTTTTGATTAAACAGTAAAATTTATGATTTTCTGCAAATTAATTCAAAAATGAAAAACAAATTTAAACATTATTTAGTAAAATTAATCTGTTTTCATCAATTTGTCGGGTAATTTTAATAAGAATTCTAAAAGTATATCTTCATCAAATAAAGAAATGATCTTTTGTAAACGCTAAAATTCAAAATTAATAAATCGAAATCACATTTTATAATAACGGTATGCAAATTTAATAGTTTTTCCGCAGTTCAATTACGTATACTTGATTATCACTTAAGTCAATTTGTACTACTATGGTAGAATATAATTATATGTCACTATGACAAAAGCAACTCAAATGTATTAAAAAAATAATCAATATCTCAAAATCGATTTAATCAAAAACGAACAAACCAAAATCAAAATATCAGTACAAATATTACCTATGTCGTATGTTAATAATCAGACATAATCCTGTATAGTAATAGAGTTTGCTGTTTGAAAAACAAAACTGGTAAATCAGTATTTTAATGAATGAAAAAACCACCGTTTAAATTGTACCCGTTCGAAATCGTAGAGCTTTAATAGCCGTTTTAAAAACACGAACAAGCGAAAATCGACCGAAAAATGGGTGTCGTATGTGAAAAGAAACACCCTGTATGCATATCGCATAAAACAGTAACGTCGCACATTTGTACAGTTTCCGCTCTCGAGAGGCAAACTATATATCGTTAGGTTTCTCGATATGGGCATTTCATATTACGATACTACTCGATGCAAGAACATTGTTACGACCCAGCAGTATGTATGCAAATAATATAATCCTAGAAGAAAAAAAAACCCAGTGTTTTATACGGGTAATAAAAACCGTAAGTTTAAAAGAGAGAAGACACCAGCGATTCACTCGATTTGGCACGAAGTGTTGTTACGCACTTGTGTCCTCATTAATTATATGCAGTGGCGTATCCAGGGGGGACACAGGGGCCATGCCCCCCCTCGTTGGCCGTATTTCACAGTGAATAAACCTTAAACCGCTATTGAGATTTTACCTTATTGTACAGATATTGCGCCTAATATTAAATTGCTTTTAAAAATATTCACAACTCTTCCTGTAACAACAGCTACGCCAGAACGTACTTTTTCTACCTTAAAACGACTGAAAACATACTTAAGATCAACAATGACTGAAAATAGACTAAATAGATTAGCTTAAGTAAACATAAATAAAAAAAAAAGGTCATTTCGTAGATTGGTCAAAATAATTTTATACAATTGTTCCTATTGTTTTTATACACTTATAACCCGTTTTTATTATTAAAAATTACTATGGATATTTATTATTATGTACCTACATGATATATTAACTTAATGACTGACTGAAAATATAAATAAATTATTTGCATTAAAAACATTAATTAATTTGGTTTATTTAATTTTTTTGTTTTTAGTAGTAGGTAGTGTATATGGTAACATTTTAGACAGTGTATGGCCCTGCCTAAAAAAAATTCTGGATACGCCACTGCTTGTAATATGTATTCATTATCCGTGAGAGATAAGGCGACCGACGTAACACAAAAACGGACACGAAGCGATGAATAATAGACACGTGTATTGGGTTATTTACATGTGTCGCTAGACGTACCTACTGATATTTCTCGTGTGCTCATCAACAAAACAATAATTATGTTACAATTACACTCTGAAGATTTTATTGAAAATTCGATCATTCTTTTATAGCCCGAAAGCCTAGTAGACTAGTCCATCCGGCATCCCTAGTCTTTTTGTGGAAATGATTCGGTTTTGCCGTATCAACAAGGCTTTTTAGATTTTTTAGGCGCTCGATGAAAAATATTTAAAAGTAGCTTGTTATCAAAATCGAACAATATATTAATTCATCGATAACAATAAAATACAGCTCAGGAGATGTTGTATCGGCGTAATCAACCCTCACAAATATGCTTCTGAAGGTTATTATAGGTATGAAAATAAATAATTATTATATGATAAGATGACCGTCAAATTAAAAAAATTAAAAACGATATTGTGTTATAAACTAATGCACTTGGATGTACGTTTGGCTGACCGTATTATGAAAAGGTCAAAAAACAAAAACGGAAACTTATCGACGCCAGCTTTAAAATATGATTTAACTAATACTAGACACTAGCACGAATAATTTCGCTCCAGCTATTATAAAACACGGTTTCGTTTCTCGTCAATTATCATAGTACGTATTTTACAATACCGACTGGAATTCCGTGCGTTTAATGTATTTGAACAATAATCAACTAAGTAGAGATAAATATCGTCCGAGTTATTATAAGCTGTGTATACGAGTGCGCGTGTGTGTGTGTGCGTGTATTAAAACAAAGTTTGTCTACGTGAAATGAACAAACTGCACTAATACTACGGACTAAGTACCATTTGGATTATGTGACTGCCATTCGTTATTATGAAAATATTGTTGAAAGGTCATTGTATGCACCGTTACACTCGTTATGCGATTATTCGCCGTTAACGTTCGCGCTTGGACGGACAATAATATTATAAGAGATGAATTTATACGCGTCCGTACATTAACAGTGAAGAGCGAATAAAATCGGTCCTTCTTTTCGTTGTGGCTTACACGAAAACAGTGATTATTTCCACGACCGACGAAACAATCCGATTTTCTGTCTGTGGATTCGACGGTGTTTTTTAAGCGAGAAACGCACTCGTTTATAGTGTAAACATCGAGAGTCGTCGGACGCGAATAGACCGGGCCAATCGCGAAACTATTATTTACCCCGATGATCCTTGGTACTCGGTACCGTATTTCATAGACCATAATAGACCGTAAAACGCAGTGTTCGTTTTATCCGTGACGTGTTTTTTTAAACGACGTTTGTTTACGCACACTAAATTCATTCCGTTTTCGCCGACACCGATAAACTTTTGATCGCGGGTAAATCAATATTTCGGGTCAACAGGTGTTGTTACAAACGGTTTCTACTGTTATTTACTCAACGATTATACCTGACAAATTATGTTAATCCTGATTAACACGATCAGTGACAAATTTAATGGTCGATATAGTCGGACAAGTCCTACCGAGTCCCCACCGACTACGCGCTACGGGTATTCGATATGCCTTCTTGGAGAAGAGGGAGCTCGTTGAATTTTAAAAAAACAGTAAATAATTTCTTTGATAAAACAAATAAAAAAATTAAACTAAGAATATAAAAAAAAAATTTAATAAACAAAAATGTAAATTGTATCAATTTCACTATCATTTTAACGTATTTTATACAATCTAGAATATATTTTTAGACCAGTCGGTTTAGATTTTAATCTTTGACTCGTTAATATAATTAATTTAATTAATTTATTAATTTATTAATTTAATTAATTTGTTCGATTCAGTGAGGCCCAAAAATTAAAATTCCAACGGAACAAAAAAAAATGTACTAGCTGTTGTCATTTGTATTCAATCATCCTACACTGTACTTGAACCAATATTTCGATTATCTTAATAAATAATAATAATAATATAATATGCAATGGTCAAATGAGCTGACCAAGTCGGCCGGCCATTCGCTTACAAACGACGGGAAACCGACAGGGGCCGATATTTGTAGTAGGTACCACGTTGACCGATCATTGTTTACCCGTGGTCACGATGATACACATTGACCGAGTCGTGTAGTATGAATGGCACAACACTGAAATTGCATCAATTGTTGATCTTATGGTTTTTCATTTTTTCGAAAACTTAACTAGTCGATACTTAAATAAGTTATCACTTGAGTTTCGCTTAGAATCATTTTCTGAAAACAATAGAAGACTGGAAATCAATATCGGGAAAGAGCCAAAAAAAAAAAATAAAAAATAGAGTTAGACACGAAAAACTTACCTATGTGCCATCGCCA
Source organism: Therioaphis trifolii (assembly GCA_027580255.1). Classification (NCBI taxonomy): domain Eukaryota; kingdom Metazoa; phylum Arthropoda; class Insecta; order Hemiptera; family Aphididae; genus Therioaphis; species Therioaphis trifolii. The sequence continues at coordinate 33,920,959 of CM050407.1, read as the reverse complement.
ACAACCTGAAAAGAGGGCTATGGCCATATTGGTGTACAAAAAACCCAAACAAAATTTGTCATGAGAGCATGATTTCAATATGTCATGTTATTCGAAAAATTGAATAACTCAAAAACAACTTTTTGGCATTTAGCCCATTATTGATTTGCAGTCTTCAATAATCTATGATTGATTTCAAATTTAAATAAAACCACACTACACATATCGTTCGCTAATCGTTAAAGTAGCTCATTTAAAGTTCTTTGAATCCATCACCATTATCTCGTCCAAGAAACGAAGAACACCCATGTTGTGAAGTATACGTCCGGCTTTTTGATATATTTGTATTTTAAGTGAATATTTCACTTAATTTTATGTTAAATAATACACTTTTTATTGAGATGATAAAAAAAAAATAGAAAAATGTATTTATAAATATATAACCTGATTTACGGGTAATAGTATCTAAAAGGTTGGAAACCGCTGGTCTAGAACTACGGACTCCAAATTAAATATTTTTGAATCTAATTCGAAATTATTAGTTGTGCGAGTACACCCCGTGTTACGAGTCCTTGTGATGGAAAATTTTTCAGCGACCCGCGCAGTGACGAGAATTTAAAACTTCGATGCGAAAAAAAACCAAAGGAGCCCTACTGACCTCACATCGCGTTCATGGCGTAAACGTAAAAGAATGCCATTTGGCGCACGCCTTTAACACGGTGTATTTTTTTATGTATTTCAACGTTTTATTTATTTATTTATTTATTCGTTTAAAATAAGCGTTTAACCACGTACGAGCGTGAAACACGGACGTAATTGTAACGTATCGATCAAATAGCGTACAAAATAGTTTACGTGTTTAACTGTTCGAGCTCTGTCCAAACGGCGTTCGTATTTTAATACAACAACAAAAACAACATATTAACGTACGATTATTATTAATGTTCCGTTTTCTAAGGCCCTGTGGACTTCGAGTCCCCTACGCGGCGACGTCGTCGTCTGCTTTCCGCTGTTCACTCCACTGGCCGCGTAGAAAGAACGTTCTCACACGTGCGTTCATCCCTCAGTAGCGGTTACGCGCGCGCGCACACACACACACAACACGCGCCATATCCGCAACGGTTTACAGCTGGTTTGGCTTAACGATGTTATTATTATTATTATTATCATTATTGTTGTGACGGCATGTGCGCCGCGGACGGTATGTGGAGGTATATGTGTGTAGGACGCGAAAACCTCTCGTCGCCGTCGCCGCCGCCGCAGCAACAATAATGTCGCGGTGTGTAACGCAGTAGCGCGGCGAGCTTCATCGCCGTGTCGCGGTCGCCGCAGTCTCTCGGAGCAATTAATTCACGCGCGCGCGGCAACAATAGGTTATTATTATTATTATTATTATTATTATTATTATTATTATTGTTGCTGTTGTTATAATCTAAAACGCGTACGTGCGCCACGGGTAATTTTATCGTAATCTCCGATACGGGCCTTATCCGCGAACAACGTGTATGTACACGCGTAGATAATGACGACGACGACGGCGTGAGGAAAAGAGAACGAGACGATAAGAGAAAGAGAGAGAAGAGAGAGAATAAGAGAGAGAGAGAGTCAGAGAGAATAAGAGGAGAGAGAGAGAGAGAGAGAAAGACGTACCAAGACTATTAATATTGTATGCGACGCCGAGACCGTGCGTACGACAGCTGTGAGGCCCCAAGCAGGTAAAGGTAGTCGTCGTCGTCGTCGTTGTCAAAGGCGTCAAGGGCGGAAGGCGTACGCGCGGTCGCAACCGTTCGGCGACGCGATTCTCCGCCGCAGCCGGTAATCCGCGTCGAGACGTCCAGAGCTTATTACACAGTACGTCGTCGCTAGCTCTTCCTCCCGCTCGTAGCGCATTTCGGCTCCGACGCCGCCGCCGTTTCCGTGGCCAGACGGTAAGATTACCGTCGACGTACATCGCCGTCACACTCGGAATGATATCACGACCCCATCGTGTCCATTTCATAAATATATGTAGTACACATGCTCACTTCGAATATACACATCAATAATAAGACCATTAATAACATATGCATGCCCGATATAGGCCCAAACAAAAATTACAAAATTACAAACGATACAAAACAAATTTCTCAGAATAGCTCTTAAAGTCCCGTGGTACATGCGAAACACACAACTCCACGACGACACTGGAATTCCATACCCAACCACGTGGATTATTGAACAGTTAAACAAATTTCGTTCGAAACTTAACACAACAAAAGGAGCCCTTCACTTCAAAATTGGAAAAAGACCAACCAAAAACCGCAGACTAAAGCCACGTCTTGCACAAGATATCTTGTTACCTCCAGAATCATCATCATCATCTTCAGCATCGGTATCATCAGAACATTGACCAAACAAATCAACTCATAATCTAAGTACATTTTGTTAAATTAAAAACAATATTTATAAATTATCTCATACTCTGTTATAATACTCTTATACTCTATGACAGTGTTTCCCAACTTCTTTTTACTGACGGAACCTTTTCAGGAGCTTGAACTTTTCGTGGAACCCCCATATTTTTTCCACAATAGCAATGCTGACATGTGATTCGTACACTTAAATGAGTGGGTTGTCGGATACTTCCGGCACACTGTTTTCACGGAACCCTTGGCGCCGGCTCACGGAACCCTTGGGTTCCACGGGACACCAGTTGGGAAACACTGCTCTATAATATTTAAAACGGAAAAATTGTAAAAACAGAGATTATGTTGAAACAATAAAATTTAACAAATAAAAAAATAATAATAATTATAAATATGTAGTGCGACGCGTCGGAGGATTTGGATCGCGGTGATCGTGCTCGTGAATGTCGCGCGCTGGACGTGTAAAACGTTACGTTATTGTCCATCGTGTCGTTCATAATAATTATCATAATATATCATGTAACGTACAAACGCGTTTTCGACCGACCGACGTCCCCCCCGGGGGGGGGGCTTTGTAAACGGCACCGTGACGTCATGATAATACGCGATAACGTCTTCACGACCGCTCGAATAATACGGCCAACGGAATGGTCGGCACAAGACAGTAAAGTTGTACCTGTATATACGTGTATAGCGTAACGAATAAACATACGTTTCGCCGTTCGTCTCGTCGTTTATCATACGTGCAACCGTGTTTGACGATAAAAGCGAAAATGACAATCGATTGCCCTCCGCCCCGGCGGCATACCATTCTCTGGTCGTGATATCGACGCGCGCGGCACGTGTAAAAAACACGAAAAAAAAATTCAAATTGGCAATAAAACATTTATCTACGGAACGCCAAGACGTTTTTTCATTCATCTTTTTCTTTATTACTTTACTGACTACGTACGGTTTCTGCCTATGTGATAAAAATGTCGGTACCACACAGTGGCGTGTTTTCGGATTTTTTCCAGGGGGGAGGTCCCTCTAAAAATACTTTTTTATTCTGAGTCAGGGGCGTATTTAGATATTTTTTCTGGGGAGGGCTGTGGTATTTTCTCCGACTGAAATTCCCCAATTCAGCCTATTAAACCGAACTCAAAGGTATAATCGTTATGATCAAAATTGTCAGACACATAACATTATTCATGAATAACTTGTTCGTTGTAACTTCTTTATAAAATTATATTGAACTTTTACGATTTACATCTGATAGGGCATAATAATCAGACTCCATAAACAATTCCTGGATTTTGGGAGGAGGCTGAAGCCCCCTCAGTGCCCCCATAAATACGCCCCTGTTCTGCGTGACCCTATATATTTATAAATACATAATAATATAGGTAGTAAATGAATATTATCTTGTTCTGTTTTTACATAATAAGTCATTTATGACTTTTACATGCAATTTTAAAATATATTATGTATTTTAGTCTGGAATATTGTCAATATAACTACAATGCTATTGTATAACACATTTTAACTAAGACGTAAATTTAATTTTTTTTTTAGTCCTCCCCCTCCCTGTAAATACGCCAATGGTACCCCACAATACGATAATGGATAATGTATACGTCCCTGTGGTCGTTTTACAGCCGACAGTAATGTTATTGTCGTATTTAGGACAACGTGTTAGATTTCGATCACGTGTTCGATAAATCATTTTAATATTGTCATATCAGTGGCCGTTTGAGTTATGCTCGTAAGTACACCATATATTATACACAGTCGTGTTTTATTGACCGACGGATACGGGGCACTGTAACGTGTTCGCGATAACTCCGATCGATGAGTAATTATTACGGTTGACGCGAACACAATGTTTGGGGATTAACACGAAATGTACACGACAGTAGGCACTTCGAAGAACAAGACGATGATTGTAATCACGATTAACCTATCTTTATATCCTTGTAGGTGATTATTAGGGCTCGGAAGTTATTGCACTAAAAATCTTTAAAAATTGATTGCATTATTGCACTAAAAAATACCCAAAATTGCGTTTAAAAATTGCACTTAAAATATTTTTATATAGAATTTTAACTTTAAAAAAATACTAATGGTATAAGTAGTGATAATGCCTTATTTATTTAATTAGAAAATGACTTTAGGTACAATTATATACACAATTTTTTAAATATTAAAATTTAAAATTTAAAATGTAATTGAAAAAATATTAAATATAAAATAAAACTAGATGGTTAGGTTAAACTGGACGAAACTTTGGCCGGATTTTTATGAACCTGCAAGCAATTTTATCAAAATTTAAAAACAATTTTTTCTTTTTTACAGTAAAAATTGTATACCTTAAAAATGATTGCACTGCACGATAAACGATTCTTTTTTCTAAACGAAAAAAAAATTATTCCTAATAATTATCAAATAGGTATATAAAATTGTTCTATAAATGAGAAAAATCAATAAAATTGCAATTAAATTTAAAAATGCCCAAAATTGCAAAAAATTGCATTAAACACTTTTAGATTTTAATTCGTACTCTTAAGAAACAAATTTAAAACGTACTTAGCAACAAATCCAAACAATAGAAAAAAAGTTGCAAATGCAATAACTTCCGAACCCTAGTGATTATCGTCTCATTTCTCCCCTGACAATTTAAATTTAACATCACTTGTATTCCGTCTGTTATTTTAATAACGTCGATGATTAATAATCGGCTTTCACCTTTAAATTTACTCAACTTTATCATGATTTCCTTTGTGCGCATATTTTATTTCGTTTTATATCGTATACTACTGTTATCGTTCTACAACGTTTCTCGGCAAAAGTACTAAAACATAAATAAATAATTTAACACTGTGAGATCTTGAAAATATTCCGATGTTGCCGTTGTAGTCTCAATATCGTATCCATTGTGGTCAATATATTGTTATAATCGTATTTAAATAATAGACGTGTGGAGTGTTGATCGTATTTTATGTAAATTTTTATGATAATTAGAACGTAGCACTTGTCTATAAATATATGCGTTTTGTCGACCAACTGAATTAATCGATTTAGTCTACGCAAATATCATATTTTAGGATTTATTGCATTATTCTACGGAGAAAAACCAAAAAAAAAAAAAAAAAACTGAATAAATTGAATTCCAAAAAAATTTCATAAATCTTCGTAAAATGGCGTAAATACTCTATATTATGATATAATGTACCTACGCGTGTAGCATATAGTAAATACACGTGGTTTCAACGATCAACACAGATTTTAAAATCGAATTATAAAAAACTGATATGGCTGAATTGCCGAAGGAATATAAAATGTTTCAGCAAACACATCTCATGTTTGAATATCATCTTAAACTATTTAAGTACCTACTTATTGGAAAACAAGTTACCGGGCCGGGGGCTATGTTAACCCTCACAAAAAACTTGTTGAATTCGTCTTGTGCATTTTGATATTTCCGCAAACTTTTACTAAAGGTATATTATATATTAACTTATCATATAAAAAAATTTTATGAGTGTTCGGAATGTTAACGAAAATATTGTCGAATTTTTGCTTCTCTATCGTAGGCCTCTCGAATATATTCTTGAAAACGAACTGAATTATTACAATTGCATGTGTTTATATTTTTATAATTTCTATAGGTATAAACACACTCACCATCTATGTAAAACTATATGAAAATGTATTTTTGATATTAAAAAAGTTGTGTTGGTTTCTACAGTACAGTCAAATTACTAGAACTTTCAAAAACCTCAAAATCGTAATCACTAATCAGGATAGGCATCATGGCGTGACACTGAACGATGGCCAAAGATAACGTTCGACAGTATAAATTAGATTAACCTTTAATCGTCGCATCCGAGTATATTGTCAGTTGTAATCTGCTTAATTATACGATGCCAACAAGCTACAGTACCAATTGAGGATATATTCACAGTGTATACACACATTATACGCGATGGGCACGTGTTGTAGTACCATGGTATATCATGACGCATAGTACCTATTTACAGATGAATAATCGTCATCGAAAATGTGAAAATCACGTAAATTATTTTCTAGTTGGTTACGTAGCTGAGGCAGATATTCAGGGGGAGGGGGGGCTTGAAATCCGTATATTATTATCTATGGATGAGCAACGATATCAATAATTCAATACGATATCGATATCATGTCAAATTTTTGATATCGATATTTTACGATATATCGTGATACCGAAATTAATATTTTTGAAGAAATAAATTTTATTTATAGATTTTGGATACGATAAATATTATCGTGTTTGCTATATATATATATATATATATATAATAAAATTAGTCATTTGTATAAGTTTTTATTTTTTATATTATTTTATAATTAGTTTTTTTTATATTATACAATATATTATATAGTAAATAACATTAAATATTAATATAGTTAATATTTAGTAATTAATAACAATAAAATGTTGTTGAATAATGAATTTCTAAGTTCAATATAAATTCTTTATTATTTTAATAATTTTTTTTTTCGACACGATATCGATATCGTGATACGGTATCGGAAAAATTTGAACGATATCGATACACAAAATTATATCGTTTTCCATCCCTATTGTTATCGTACCTATATCTGCAACCGGTGTGCCCGTGTACACGGGGTACGCTTTCGCCATAACAGACCGAATCCGATTATCGGCTAGTGCCGTTCCACAGTCAGGGGATGCGGGGTCACGTCGAACGATTTCAATCAAAACTTCAGTGTGTACCGAACATTTTAGAACGCGAACCACTTCTCTAAGTTGATTTATTGTTTTGATACAGGATTTTGGGATCGGAATAGGACTTTTTGTCACCCTCTGTAGGTTTTCGTCGATTAATTACCGTAGTAGATTCGTAGTCGCGTTGGTGCCGTGCAATTTATTCAATGACTATTTTTATTCAACAGATCCAACACCCCTGCGTACGAAGCTAGATGGGAACAAGTGCAGCAAGAAGTTCATGCGACCGGCACTTACCAACTGACGGAAACTGAATTGGTATTTGGTGCTAAATTAGCGTGGAGGAATTCCGCCAGATGTATAGGACGAATTCAATGGGCAAAACTACAGGTTGGTCTGAAGAAACTTTCCGCAACCATATATACATATATATATATAGGTATATTATGGAGTTGTGTATTTATCCATAAAACTATACACACCGCTGGATATATGAGTATAGCTATAATGTAATGGGCAATATTATCATATAAAACTAATATTTCGGCGTTGTTATGCGAGTTATTTCGAGGACTTATCTAGAGACTAGCAATATTTTATGCAAAAGACTCGAGTCACGAAAATTATATTCAAACCATAGTCATCCAAAGCTGCTGGGATGGGGCGACTAATGGTCCGCGGGCTATTTTTATTTAGCCCCGTTCGGCCTACTGATATGTATTTTAATAATCCAATGCTTCAATAATTTCAAAAAAGAGGAAAAAAATAAAAACATTAACTTATCATCACTAGATACATTTTATTTTAGAATTAAAATATCACAGTAGGTTTTAATTTATTTTGCAAATTTATCTGCATTTGAACTGCATTTTTGGAGTAAAAAAAAATTTTTTTTTAATAAATTGTTGTGACTTACGATTACTGAAAATGTTTAAAATTACATCTCAACTATATTTCAGATACCAATCTATGAAAATAAAGGAGATAATTAATTATCTAAAATTAATGTTTTACCAATTTTAAATATTAAAAAAACATCGCAAGTTTGTAAGTTTATTGTATCAATATCATATCTTGTTTCTTGTTGTGGTTCATGAATTAGTGTAAAATACCTATACGTGAAACAATAGTTATTTGTCAAACACTCAATCGTATTATATAATAATTTTTTGGTCACACATTCACGAAGATAAACCATACTTGTAAGTAGTAAGTTTAAAGCGATACGGTCACCATTTGTATAATCCACCATGTGTAATCTACTATGTGCGAACAGTGAACACATCAATGGTTCTAAGCGTGAATTCAATCAAAACACTATTATAATCGTTTCCTTTTTTTTTTCCTCTCGTATACTAAGTCATGTATATAGAAATGCTTTTGAGCGGAAACCTTTGCGTTCGCGGTGGGTCGGGTAAAAAACGTTTGAATAAACCAATGATAAGTAGGTTGTCAATGGTTATCAATGTAAAAACGTATATAATCTCATTTTGACATGTTTAAAATGAACTGAACTATATACGTGTATCACCAGTACGGTGATACAAATAATGCTCTGAAAACGAATAAATTGAATGTACGAAAAATTTTCATGACTGCACTGTCAATTGAATCTGAGGAATTCGCAAGATATTTTTTTTCAGCTACAATTCTCTATATCATTGTTTAACGCAAAGTTTTTCATGAAAAATACACCGAAATATGTGATTTTAACACTTTTCAAAATTGCGTTTTTTCCAAAAAAAATTTTAATCGTCCGTTTTTGTTCACGCCTTTTTATTAAAAAACAAAAAAAACAAAAAAAACATGGCGTGTTATTAGTACACTCTTAGTGAACTCTTCCAATTATAATCAATATAGTTTGCCAATCGACAAATTAGACACACCTGTTCGATCAATTTCACACACGTGTTTTTCGTTTGTTTTCCAGGTGTTCGACTGTAGATCGGTGACGACGACCAGCAACATGTTCGAAGCTATTTGTAACCACATCAAGTACAGCACGAACAAGGGTAACATACGGTTAGTAGTGAAAACATTATTCCGGACCCGCGGTAGATAAATCTTTAAAATGTCTCAAAACGCGAATCGAGCACCCGCGGCCACCGCTATACACGTATATTATCCACATCACGCGTGATGTATACTTACATGTATTAGCATATTAAACAAATTCTGGAACCGAAGCCTCTCAATTTATTCTTCTTCAACCCCTTACATAATATACTGCCGTTTTTGTTGTTGTTGTTGTTGTTGTTGTGATGGTTGTAGTAATAGTGGTGGCAGTGGTAGTAGTGGTTGTAGTAGTAGTAGTAATAGTGGTGGCGTTGTCGTTGTTAGTGACGGTGGCGGCATCGGTGTGTCGGCGCTGTATAAATAGCAGCACCGTCAAGTAGTCCGATTTCAGCGTGCGTTTAATAATTTAATTTGCATTCACACCGACACGGCGGCGCGCGATACTTCTGCTCTTCGTCTAATACACGGACGGAATTAAATTCTACAAGTTTGATTAAACTGTCAGGTTTTATAGATTGGTTGCGTCGCGAAACCCGTTCTTGTCAACTTTATTCCTGTTGATATCGTCGTAACGGAAACATTTGCATACGCCGCGCGGCGGCGAATAAATCGCGTCTTAAATCCAAAACAGATATTTCACGTCGTTTCCGAACTAGTATAACAATAAGTCAAGTCCCGCGCGTCCGCCCGGGCGGGGAAGCGGTATTGAGATTCGAATCCCCGCCTCTCCGTGCCGATCGAATTCGGATCGGGGATTAGTAAAATTATTGCGTGCTTCACGACCCGACACGATTCGTCACCACCACTTGTTACTACGTTCCTAGGATAACGATCAAGATAATATTATGATCGTGCACAAATTAGACGTACACCGTGTTAAGACACGATGAACCGACGAGACGTTGTTTTCGTGTTTTATTTCATAAATTTAAGAAGCGTGCGTACGTTGTGCTCGGTACCGTTTTCATAATTTTGTTTGAAACCCGAAACAAAGTTATGGTTGAATATTTCTGAATTAAATAAAAATCGAATCGTGCGATTGGACAATGCGTCCGCATTTTTTCTCCGAACCTAATAAATAAACTAATACTCGTATTCGTCTGTGTACCGTATTATTATTACACTGCCAATTCGTTGAACTCCATATTAAATAACGTTTAATTCGTTTATATTATTAATATAACATGATACAGATAGGTTTCTTTTGTTCGAATGTAATTCAAAGTTTGTTGAAAAAATGTAGTCTTACGTGATCAATGGAATGACATAGTTTCGATGTTTTTCTTTAATCGTTTTACCGATCACAAGATCACACATGTTTATACGCACGCCTGTTCGTTGCATCATTATGCTTCAATATTCAGTTACCAATTTACCGTTACCATAAACATTGATTTTCTGTAATGTTAATAACAATATAGTCTACGTGTAAATGTTGGATACATTCATTTTATGATTGCGTTTTTGTTATTCTACTACCGTAGAATAGTAGGTATGATACATAAAAACAAATTGTTTTATTTTTTTTATTATTACTATTATTTTTTTTTACAACTGATTCAGTTTTATGAAAAAAGAATATGAGAATTTATATTTTTTTTTAACATCAAACAGCGACATTAAATTAGTATTTTATGATTATATTCGTGCACCTTAAAGGCATTTATAATACTATTTTCAGTGTCTTTGCAATACATATTGATACTCTCTATACGACTGAGACAAAAGAAAAACAAAATAGATAAATAAGAAAATAAGTAGAGTGAAAATTTTTACTGTAAAATAATACAACCAATACATTTCTTCACTTGAAAAAAAATAAAATTCTCCTAATTCATTAGTCGACAAATAAAATAAGATCAATATAATTATTTAGTTCCACAACGTTTTGACTTTTAAAAAGGCAGAATTTCAAGAAAAAAAAAACAATTACCCGAGTCGGAAATTCTACCCGAGTGTACAAGAAGGTTATTTTATCGTTAAACATTAATGCAATTTAAAAATGATTCTCAGTAAATGACATAATTTGTAATATCAACAAATTTGAAAAAATGAAAAAAAAATTATTACCAGCGTACACATTTCGAAGTATCCACTATGCATATTGCATATCGATGAACATTATTTTCCAACGAACTATTCGTTAGCAATACAATTATCTGTTATCATTTTTCATAATAAGACCTTTCATATTGAGCAGTTGTTTTAAAAGTTTTACCATCCAAGAGTGCATTGCGTGGGAATTCATTTCTCGTGACACCTAATACCTTATACCTTGTATTTCAACACGTGTACGTGTACGTTCTTAGACACGTGCGATATACTCAAACTAAAGGCAAACTGGGATGGGTTTCGCATTTAGGAATACAAATGAACTTAAAAACTTTATATTATTCCTACAGCTTTGACGAACTTAACATTTTGAGCAATGGTTTTAAACGAAATGAGGGTATCCAATTTAACATTTACACTATTATTGTCAATCTCAAAACCTAATATATCAAACACAAACACTGCTAAAACTTAGAAGTCATTAAATTGATAACATCTATTTACAGCGCCATCATAAGCTACATTCCATAATACTGTGCCGGAATACACTCGCGATCGTCAATAGAGTTCCTTAAGTTCATTAAGTATAATTTATTAGTTGTCACTTGATGAGCCCCGTTCAGAGGGTGTATTCTCGGGAGAAATCGATAGAAAATATTTTAATCGAAAATGGACTTGTTTTGGATCCCGACAAAAGATTCCTGAAATTGTTTTCGACAGCTTGTAATATGTTTATTTAAATGCTGAACTTTACGTTTTACGTCGGATGATATCAAAAGACCGAATTTCAATTTAAATCACTGATCCATACATGAAATATACCTACCTAATTTATATTATTTAATATGAAAAATTAATTTTTATAAGACCTGTGCTAAATTTGTAAAATTTGCTTATTTCCAATATTGTTTTAAAGTTTATTTTTTACGGTAGTAAATGTTGAATAGTTGAGCCTACTGAAAATTAAACTCGAATAGAAATCAATTGTATTGATAAGATTATTCTTATATAAGTACAAAGAATTTATGCTTAAGGTTTAGGATTTTTTTTTTTTTATTTCATCACTTATAAAAATAACAATACGTTCGATTAGTTAAAATTAGATTTTCGTCTAAGATTATTCTTACAAAAACAGTATATATAAATACAAAGGCTTTTTCCGGTAGAGATTTATGATTTTTCTACACTACATACGAAAAAGTTCTAAAGACAAATTGAAAAGTTTCGCCAGTTTACCAGTTACTTATAAAGTTTTGAAAGGATAAGTCTATAAGTGTCTTTCTTGTAGAAAAACAATATGTGGTCAAAAGTAGTATTTGTTGCGTACATTTATTTTTTATTTTTATTTTTTTATTTTTTTTTAGTATTTTTAGTCAACGATACAACGATACAACGATAGTCAACGAACTTATTTACATTAAATAATTATCATTTTAATTTCAGTACATTTCTACTTGAAAATTTGTATACATATTTTTGAACAATTATAATTTATCATTTAGAAATCCATTTTCCATAAACTAACAATTTATCCTAAAGTTTAAGTAACTTTTTTTTTTAGTTTAAAATTATATGTATAATAAGTTTGGTTTTATGTTTTATTTTCCTATAATTTTTAAAATATATCTTGATGTTAAACAGTAAACTTTAAAATCATAAGTCTTATTAACTTTTATTTATTTAAAAAAAAAAAATAACCAAACAATCGTTTATTATATTTTTTAACGAATAGATAACTTATTTTTTACATTAATTACACTTGTTCATTATTGTATTAACTTAAAGAATTATTGGCTTTTTTTTTTTTATATTTAGTTGTGTAAAACAAAACCTAAAAATCCAATGATTTATAAACAAGTTTTTAAATTACATAATATAATTCAACGTGTCTAGGTATATTATAAAAAGCAATTTAATGATTTATTTGACAAGGACTTATATTAACTGTTCATTTTTAAATTTATATATAAATATATATATATATATATATATATATTTAAAGTGTAATTATTTGTTTACTCGGTAACAATCCACTGCAAAAAGTATATTAATCCTACATTTCAGTAGAAAAAATTTGACTTGATTAAAATTGATTCGCGTATTTAATTTGTACGGGATAACGCATATGATAAACGTTGTACACATAATCACTATCTATTTTTTTGATTTCTTCGTATTTTTCCAAAGAAATTACAAATTGAATTTTTCTAGACATTTACCTCCCTCGTTTCAATTTCGTGTCTGCTCGTCGCTATACTCGTAATAAATATTTACGTATAATCCGTATTACGTGTAATTAAATATTTCTGTTTCAGATCAGCTATAACCATATTTCAACAACGGATCGACGGCCGGCACGATTTCCGCGTTTGGAATCCTCAACTCGTCTCCTACGCCGGATATAAACAGCCGAACGGCACAATACTCGGTGACCCGCAGAACGTAGAGTTCACTGACGTATGTCGATCGATATTATCGAACTGATTCACTAGTTTTAATTTTTAATTTTTTTTTTTTTACTATTATTCGTATACGAATCGGTTGATAATTTTTCTAAACCGTTCATAAATAATAAAAAAAACATCGTATCCGTGAGATCGACTACAGAAACGTACGTAAATAACGTGTCACGAATTCCAGGTATGCATGAAACTCGGTTGGCGCGGAAAAGGAACACGGTTCGATTTGCTGCCCCTGGTATTGTCGGCTAACGGACACGATCCAGACTACTTCGATATCCCGAAAGAACTGATTTTGGAGGTTTCGCTCGTTCATCCCACGTGAGTACCTATTACACGACACGACACGCGTCGTTCGTCGATAACGCGTCTGAATAAAAAAAAATACAGAACACACGAGGGCGGTGCGACTGCGAAGTATATAATAGCCGTGTGAAAATCGATACTATAAAACTGTGGTTTTCAAACTTTTTTTGACTATGGCACACTTCGCCCTTCACAAATTTGTAATATGTATTCTAAAAAATTGCATTACCGATACGTTTTGTTAGGGTGCAATTATTATCCAACATAACGTCTTATCTTAGTCGCTTTTTTACTGCAAACCTTCGATTTATCAATAAACACTTTAAGTATTGCAAATCCACAACGTTTGAACGATGCGTTATATATATAAAATAGATGCTATTTTCCTACATCATAATTATTCAATTCGATCGGTAATTTATGGAAAATTAAAAAAAAATGTTCAAAACACCGCGGCACACCTAGTGAATGCTCACGGCATACCAGTGTGCCACGGCACTCGGTTTGAAAACCACTGCTGTAAAATATAATCTTATCGATATCCGATTGGCTGGTGACTACGTCTAAATAAAACACAATATAAAGACCTTCTGTATTACTTATTATCTCGTACGCTAGTTCACTACACCGGAGAGTGTTCTCCGTAACGCTAACAAGAATCACCATAAGGTACGATCGCAAAAAAATACCTCCAACATGGTACTCCAAGGAATACGTGTGCTTCTTTGAGATGAATTCTTTTCGCTTATTTGACACAGTGTTTTTACGTTACCAAAAGGTAAGAAATCTAACGCGTGAAATTCGTATCTCATCTGTGTGCAGTGGCGTAGCTAACGCTCAGTCAAGGGGAGGGGGACTTCAAACTCAAAATGTCGCAGAGCTCCCTCGTCACAAATAAGTCAGTAGTTTCCACCTTTTTATAATAAAATGTATGTAAAATTTAGTTCATATTGGTTTACTAACATTTTCCGAGTTAAACATTTTACAAATCTTTTATGAATATTTATATTTATTTTTCACAAATGTAATTCTGATTAGTTCATCAATAAAAAAAAAAAATAAATAAAAAAAAAATAGAAAATTTTTATAATAAAAAAATTACAAATAAATATTCAAATAGAAAAATGTGTTTTATACATTTTATGAAAAATTGTTCTCTTTTTTCGTTGACAAATCTATCTATAATAATAATGATAAATCTTTATTTTAAAATTCAAACTTCAACAATTAATTCACAGTTTATACGAATGAAACACAATTAATAGTACGAAGCAAAATCTATTAGCGACCGTTTATATTATATGTATAAAGTGAACACTTCTAGTAAACTTTGCGGATAACCGTCGAGAAAACAGAATGATCGTATCAACAGAACTAAATTACTTAATTCAATATAATCTTGTTATTACTATCTATGGTTCGGGATTTCAGATTCACTGATGATTATATGAATACCATTTATAGGCCACGACATAGAGTAAAAGGTATCACTCTATGGGCCACGGATAAGATATGTATGACATGTTGTATCATTATCACAACTGTTTGGAAATTTTGATGAAAAAATACCCGATAAATAATAACTCATGAAAACAATGACAATAGGTAATATAATATTATAATTGTTTGCCTATAGGTTATATCACCTCTGAAAATTCAAGGTAAAAGCGATCCACCCATCGCCCCCTCCCCTCGTATACTCCACTGTCTGTGTCGTAATGCGTTGATTTTCTTATTACATATCACAAATATGATGATATTTAAATAACTCAAAACATAAATATATTACGCACGCGATTGTTTATTTTTATAAATTATCATATAATAATTTAAACAGTTTAACATTTTGTCTGATTTTTTTGTTAAACATAAATAGTATGTATGAAAGTGATGAATGTTAAAACGTTTAACTCCCAATTAAAATACTCGTACAGTTGAAAGTGTAGGTATTATGTTCACAAATATTAATTATTATTTTTACTCTGCAGCTTTCTCAAATATTTAAGTTGCTAATTTTCACTTTGTTGACTCTGTAAACATTTGCGTGCATAAATATTTTACAGTAAATATTTGCTTGAAAAAAAAAAACATTATCTCATGAACATATCAAAAGACCACAAGATACGAACGTTTTTACCTTTTTAACTTAATGGACGACCATTACTTTATATTAAATTATTAAACACGAAAAAAAGGTTTAATAGCTATTGTGGTTTTGCTGCTTGTACGTATTTTTCTTTGATTTTTTTTCAAAAAGTATATTTTCATACTATCGAAATCGTTGAGCGTATTATATGACATAGCAGGTCGTAATAGATTATGAATTTATATCCGTATAAAATCTGCTCACCAATTTGTCGTACACTCACAACTAGTTTGTGTGAGATCCTTAAGTTTCATTCGGTAATAGGTATATTATGCGTAAAATACAGTCGTCTGTCGAAAGGAAGTCAAATGATTAAAAATACATTTTTTTTTTTTTTTTAACGAAGCCGTTCGATTAAAAACTAATAAACACACTCGCATATAATCGAACGTTACGCGATCATTGGTACGGTATGAAAAAATAAGAACAGATTTTTATTTTATTTTTTTTAACGCGAAAAATACGTATTACTTTTACAACATATAGTATCCAGTGTGTACGAACGATTTGCAGAATTCAATTTTATTCTCGAATCTTACATTTTCATAATTCATCCTGATGATTTATGACTGCGAGTTCCATTAGATATTTTACAAGTTATTACGTTATGCCCGATTTAATTTAACGTAAATAAAATGCGAAACTTTGCGAACCTACCTTCTGGAACGTAACATTCGATGGATTTATAATTTCATATCGATTTATTCGGTCCGTGTAATCGAATACCGTAGGTAACAGCCAAAGCGCTTACGTTAGTGTCCATTTTACCGTAGGTAAAAATATCTGATTTGAAACACACCGTGGTATATACATATGGAATTTAATATATTTATTCGCAGAATGCGTGTACACGTCGCCTATTATACGAAATAAACACAAGTGCACTTGTCGAGCTTGCGAAAGTTTCGAAAAAAAAAAAATACAATAGAATCGTTCTTTCGTTATGTACCTCGGTTTCCGCTTTGCGCTGATTTCTATTTGGTCTCGTTTTTTTTTCCTTTTACGAACAGATTCGATTGGTTCGCCGATTTGGGTCTCAAGTGGTATTGTCTTCCCGCGGTATCCGGCATGATGTTCGACTGCGGAGGAATCCAGTTCACGGCTTGTCCGTTCAACGGATGGTACATGAGCTCGGAAATCGGATGTAGGAATCTATGCGACGTGCACAGATACAATGTTCTAGATGTACGTTATCACGCCGTGGTCTACCGTTCGTGTTAAACGCGTATACTCTTGTAGCCTCACTATATTCTGTGATTTTCAGGAAGTCTTGGAACGCATGAAAATCGAATTGAAAAACTACGGGTTTTTGAAAAAAGACCGAGCCCTCGTCGAAGTCAACTTAGCCGTGTTATACAGTTTCCAAGTAAGTCGAATTCTATTATCAGTATTATTATTATTATTATTATTATTATTATTATCATTATCATTAGTACTACCGTTGAAAGCTTTCACATTGTCATTTATTTTTAACAACAGCTCAATAACATCACGATAATGGATCACCATACCGCGTCCGAATCGTTCATGAAGCACTACGACAACGAGTTCAGAACAAGAAAGGGATGCCCGGCAGACTGGGTGTGGATCGTGCCTCCCATATCTGGCTCCATCACACCGGTGTTTCATCAAGAAATGGTCAGCTATGAATTGCATCCGATGTATGCTTATCAGGTAAACCGAACTTGGAATTAATTCAAAATTATACGTAAATAACGACACAATATAATTCGTAGTTATGACCCCGAGTTATGCATTCTCCGAGTGCATTACTACAATAACACGATTGATTGATTGATCCAATAATATCATAGTAATGATAATGTTATTTGTATCTTTATTCTTTGACTTGAAAACGTACATAACATTGCACTCGAGCAACACGTTATGCAATAACAATAACATTTAAAATTTAAATGACATATCATGTATGCGCCTACCTAAAAAGTGAACATATATATATAATATTATTATTTATAAGAGTAGTTTTAAATTTAACAACACGCAATATTAATATTTAAATCTTTTAACTGAACATAAGATTGACAGTATTCTTGAGCATACATTTAACAGTTAACACGTGAACAGTGAATCGTTATTTATTATTAAACGTATTGTAAAACATAAAACCGTATTCTGAAAACGTGTTTTGATAAATCGTGCTTTTAAAAAAATAATCCGAATTTCAATAGTTTATTGATGAAACGCAAAATACAAAAACTTTTCTAGTAAACCATATAGATGAATTTCGAATTGAAATTCACTGCGAATATTTATAGGAAGCTGCCTGGAAAATGCATGTTTGGAAAAAAGGACAAAACCAAGGAAAATCGCTGAAGAAACAGAGACGGAAGTTTCACTTTAAACAGATCGCTAGGTATTCAAAAACAAGATTTCATATTCCATACCTGTATACGGTATATTTTTAAAAAAATGATTTCATAAATTTATGATCGGTTTTGATTATCTAGAGCTGTGAAATTTACATCGAAATTGTTTGGACAAGCGTTGTCTCGTAGAATCAAAGCAACCATACTGTATGCCACGGAAACAGGAAGGTCGGAAATGTACGCGAAAAAACTCGGTGAAATATTCGCACACGCTTTTCACTCACAGGTATTATGGAGAAAAAAATAATTTAAATCACTTTTATATTGATATTTTAATAGTTTTACAGCTAAGTAAATATTTTAATAATAATTAACTCCATGTTAAAGGTAATGAGCATGGAGGACTACGATATGACGAGTATTGAACATGAGGCGTTATTATTAGTTGTAGTATCGACCTTTGGCAACGGCGATCCTCCTGAGAATGGTCAAGTACGTTGAAGTTGATTAAAAACGATCATTTTAGACGTGATGTGTGTATAATCTAGTAGTGAAATCTATAATAATAATCGGTCGGCCCGCTATAGTTTTTAAAACTAAAAGATATAATTTATCAACAGCGTTTTTGAAAATAATGACCTATTATAAAATGTAGAATTTTTTGAATATAAGTTAACTAGGTAGCTAAATTGCAAAGATAACTTCCTACGTTCAAAACAGCATTTTTATAAACGTACAAATGTTTACAATTTTCAACTACGAGTATTTAAAACGTACTTATTACGATATGAACTAATCGAGACTTCGTTTTTGCTATACGACACGAAATAAAATCGAATCTTCCAACGTCATATAACCACATAATGTGGATGACGAAACACGTAGAATACCAAATTCGTAATTATGTTGAAAACAATAATTGGCTTAAATTCTTAAAAGTTAAAAAGCATATATGACATTTACAAAGAATGCATCACTAAAGGATACCTATGAAAATATTATTTGACCAGCAATATACGGCATAAATAATAAATTGCATTTTGCAAATGATTCCAAAAATATTCATGCTTTTTTCGACAATAAAAATAATGAAACTGTATTATTCTGTACTCTGTGTAATCGCATTGCATTATAAAACAGTTTCGATTTTGCAGATTGCCTAATTACCTACACGTTTGAATCGATTGATGATTTTAATAAAATCGTTTTATATATTATACGTTAGCTTATCGATGCAATTACCACATTTTAAAATGTTCCGTTTTACTCGTATCTAAACGTATTCTGTCTACAAAGTGCATTCTTTGAAAAACTAGTTTCCTTACCACGTCGTCTACAACACCCGTCGGGTGTTTGACACGCGGCTAGTATATTTGAAAATAATTAACACTACCACGTATATTGTGTACAGGAATTCGCACAACAGTTGCATTCGATGAAAATGGAACACGAAGGCGATAGTTCCAATAAATCTCTAACCGTGAAGTCATCACCGCTGAGGTAATTTTACTCGCCCGGGCGGATAAATTATAAAAAGAAGGAAATCAACAGCGCTAATATGTTTATTCTACGTATTTATTTTTAGCTCGGCCTCGTTCATAAAAGCAAACAGCCTCTCAGAAAGCCATCATTTAACCGAATCGAACGATTCGTACAACAGAGATTCAACAGATGTTGATAACTTCGGACCACTCGGAAACGTCAGGTATGTCCATTGAAATCGATCCGCCAAAGTGCAACGATCCCTGATCACAAAACATAACATTTTTAGTTAGAAAAAAACCAACAATAGCGCAATACCTACTATTGGTGAAATCTCGTTGCAAACACTATGTATATAGTTACGTGTAAACATGTATTTTTATTCCAATTCTATTCATGTCCACTATCTGTTTATTATTTATTGTTTATATACCTATACAACATCGTATTTTTTACAATATAGCCATGTATATAATATATACATTGGAATACGAATGGTAATATCATTAGTATTTCAACTGCAAACAATGCTAAAACACGATCGAAATACTTATTTACCTATACGAATAACACACTCAAAAGTATATTCTACTAACATAATAACGAAGTAATTGTCGAAAATGTAATTTTAACATAAATAAACACTCTTGAAAATATATGCGAATCAAAATAGCTTAATGAAATTACAGTTGAATTCAACAATAAACCTACTAGCTCATAATAAAATAAGCGTTGGCGTATCTTAATTTTCGTAAAATATTATATTCGGCATGATTATTTTAAGATTAATGATGTAATTCTAATATGTGTGGACAGGTATAATTCGCAAGAACATGGAATATTTATTGAAATAATAGTAACGATACCACACTCATAAATAAGAATGAACTAATGAAACAAACACACACACACACATACACTCACACACACACACACACACACACACACACACACACACACACACACACACACACACACACACGCAATGGCAGAAGTATCACTTAAATTCTTATTATTTCGAAAATTATTAAAAAGCGTCGAAATAGAGAAATATTGTAGATTACACATATTGTTTCTTATTTTACAAATTGCTGGAAAATATTTTTTTTAATTAAAAACATAAATGTACCCATAGAAAATTTGAATGGATTGTTTACAAGCTATATTCCGAAACTTCAATAGCATCAAACGTACTTACATTTATTTATTACAGTATGGTATCGCTTTTAATATACTCATGGTACATAAATACGTATTATAGGTACTTTTTTTTTTATGCATTTCAATTTAGTTGAAGTTCTTATTCAACTAGAGTTTATACATTATTTAATACGTAATACTTTTGAAAAAATGCACGTTTAATCAATGTTTCCGTTTCATTCTATGTTTTAATGTTTAAGCAATATTCTCAACAAACAATACGAAATTCTTCTCGAAACTTTTCATTTGTTTCAAATATAAAATCTGTATTCGATAGCGAATCGCTACACTAGTTTTTCGCTGTGTATTATATGCGAACATAAACGCCAACACAGTGAAAACTTTTTAAAAAAAATTGTTTAAAAAAAATTATGTAATAATAAATTATGACAATTAGAAATGATTGGAGTGTAATAAAATTTCATTTTCGATTCGATATGGTTCTAGTATCCGACTCGATATTTTGTATATTAAATAATAATACGGGCACATGCGTTACAGATTCGCTGTTTTCGGACTGGGCTCGAGTGCGTATCCAAACTTCTGCGCGTTCGGCTCATATGTCGATAATCTTCTGGGCGAGCTGGGCGGAGAACGACTCATCAAGCTCACCAAAGGTGACGAGATGTGTGGCCAAGAACAAGCCTTCAAAAAGTGGGCTACCGACGTTTTTCACGTGAGCAGATTAAAAACGATCTTGTCGTCAAAAGTATTTATTTCGTTATTCCAAAATATCGCTTTTCGTCGGAAAAGCTTTTGTACTCGGTCCAGATGCGTTACTTTTAAAAAATTTCTGCAATGTTATCTTCGAATATGAGAACGAACCGAGGATGAGTATTCGTGAAAATAAAACCTCCTAAGATCCTTATCCGAAAATCCTCGTCGCTGTCATCTGCCATTTATAATCGCTTATTTGAATCCGTTTTGATAACACAACATTTTTTCCAGCTTCTGTGTTCCGTTTTGGAACCGATCGTGCTATATACCTACTAACGCTATTGATAAATTTCTCCGAAAAAACACTAAAATGTCGGTTTGTGCGTTGCGCACTTTCAGGTGGCATGCGAAACATTCTGTTTGGACATGGACGAATCTCTCAGCGAAGCGTCTCAGGTGCTTCACAACGAAAAGCTATCTGCGTCTACTGTGCGCTTTGTGAGCTCTAAACCGGATGATTTACAAACAGGTATGGATAATGTATACGTACAAGGTGAGTCGGGTCTGTTTGACAAGTGCAAAACTTTTTTTTTCTATTCATTATGTACAACTTTTTTTTCTAAATAATATTTTAGTATTGCGCTACGACGAAATCGTATTAAAAATATTTTTTTGACTTTTGAGACTCAAATTTTAAAATTTTAAATCGTACGTGGCCATTTTACCATAAATCAACAGATTGTATTTCACTAGACAATTAAGCACACAAATTTTTCTGAAAACCCATTCAACCGAATAACTATTTTCAATTTTTCACCAAACGGTAAAGTAAAATTAAATTTATTTTTTTCAACTCTAAAATTTTTTAAAAATCTTAAAGTGCAATTTCGTAGTAGCACGTGGCTCGAGTAATTATTTTAAAAAAGTAATTGCATTTGTCGAATAGATCTAACTCACTCTGGGTGTAAGATTATTCATATGAATAATCTAATGACTTATTATAGTTTATAAGTTACATACACTATTGCTCGGTGTATTTTCGTAAATATTATATAAATTACTCAAATTGATATCGCCGACTAGTGACCAATTGAATTAACTAATGAACCATTGAAGCCGATCGATTGTTTGTTGAACTGTACTAAATTATTTTTGTTGTTGTTCACTAAAGCGTACGGACAGTATCACAACAAAAAAGTGTGGACGTGCAAACTGGGTAACAGACAGAACTTGATGATCAACAGCGAAGACAGTAAGAACGACCGGGTGACATTGTGGCTCGAGATCGATGTGGACGAATGGACGAAATCTGACAAGGTCATGTACCGACCCGGCGATCACGTGGGAATGTTTGCTACCAACCGAGAGGAAATAGTGTCCGGAATAATCCCATACCTGCAGTGTGATCAAGATCCCGACGAACCGATGGAACTTCAAATGCTCAAAGAAAAACATACGTCCACAGGTAAAATAATTAACGATCGATAACAACATTAAAGCACGACGTGCTCTTTGAATTGATCGCTGTGCAATTTTTCCCAATCGTGAAGTCGTGAATGTATGAAAAATGGTCAAGTAAAATATTTTGGAGGTGAATTTTCGACTCATCTATCTTGTCCGTGTCGTGAAATAAGTTTTCACTCAA
This sequence comes from Therioaphis trifolii, assembly GCA_027580255.1. NCBI lineage: Eukaryota > Metazoa > Arthropoda > Insecta > Hemiptera > Aphididae > Therioaphis > Therioaphis trifolii. The sequence goes on along the minus strand of CM050407.1, from coordinate 33,897,574 downwards.
TGCATATTGATTAGTAATTGTATTTCAATCGTGAAACAGAGTCGCTGATGAATTTAAACAAAAAATCAAATTAATCAGTTTCTTATTATTATTATTTAATAATATAACACATTTACGAAAAATATTCATGTTTTATTTATTATTCGAGTGGCATTATTAAATTTCTCTGAAAATATAAATTATCTATAGTGGTATCTGCGTAGCTGTGAGCGAGGCATTCAATTTCTAATCCATATGAATAAATAAACTCGTAAACCCACGTAAGACTCGTTTTAGCTGACGACAGTCGATTGTAGAATCCAAGTCCTATTACAATAAAACCGTATTCAGAAATAAGTTTCACAAGTACAATTTAACGGCTCTAGACAAGTAGAAAACTTGAAATCGCCTACTATCCACTTCTATCGCGTTCCGCAGCGACGTTTTAAGAGCGAATAGCATTACATAAAACTACCTATATAAGATTTTTAGTATCTACCGAGTTCTTACTGCCGTACCTACACCATCAAAAGTGAACATTATTTTTTAGGCCGTTCAAATCGAATCTAATAATTGGCATTTTGTTTTTAGGCGTCACGAAAAATTGGTTGGCCCACGAGAAGCTGCCCAGATGTTCCTTGCGAACTTTACTCACACGATTTTTAGACATCACTACGCCACCCACTCCAAACATGCTTCAATTTTTCGCTTCGTGCGCCACTGACCCTACTGACAAAAAGAATCTCATCGCGTTGGCAACAGTAAGGCATCGTCGGGGTTTTTTGTTTTTTTTTGTCACCGATTTAATTGTCGTCACTCCCTTACAGGACAGTGCCGCTTATGAAGACTGGCGTCACTGGAATCTACCCAATCTTCTGGAAGTTTTCCAAGAGTTTCCTTCCATTAAACCGCCGGCAGCTTTATTAGTCGCACAGCTTACTTCGTTACAACCACGGTTCTACAGTATCTCTTCGTCGAGTTTACTACACCCGGACAAAGTACATCTCACCGTAGCAGTGGTCAACTATAAAACCAAAGGTAACGAGACGCGAAACTCAACGGCGTTTGACAAAAAAGCTGTACAAAAAAAAACACGTTTTTAATATAAAAACGTATAATATGTGTGTTACGTACGTGTATTCATGTGTTACAAACACCGTACGAGAATGTTTTCAAAACGCCAATGTCAAAAACGCAATCGAATCATTATTGTTTCACGTATTTTTCATTTTGTTTTTTCAGGAGGAAAAGGAGCGGTGCATTACGGCGTTTGTTCAAACTACTTGTTAGACGCCAACATAAATGACACCATGTATATGTTCATACGAAGGTAAAAATCATAGACAGTAAATTGTCCTGTTCACTAGTTATTGGTACGGTGTAAATATTTCTACAATTGCCTTTTTTTTTTTTTATTATTATTATTCACAGCGCGCCGAATTTCCATTTGCCCGACGACGTGGCTAAGCCGTTAATACTGGTGGGCCCGGGCACGGGTATAGCCCCGTTCCGAGCATTCTGGCAACACAGATACGCGCAGAAGAAAAACGGAATCGGTAAACTACATTCGTGGCTTTTATCACACCGCTTTCATAATAATAATAACTGTATTATTTAAAAACGAAATAATGTGAACGTGCTATTTTCGCTTTTGTCAGATACCAAAATGGGCAGGACCATATTGTTCTTCGGTTGCCAATACAAATCCATGGACCTGTACAAAACGGACAAGATGGAAATGGTAAACGAAGGCGTATTGAACAAGACGTACTTGGCACTGTCCAGGGAATCGTCCATACCGAAGGTCAGTGCACGTTTCGATAAAAATCGCGAAACAAACGATCATAAATCACTCCACCTCAAACGTTATAATATGTGAAATTATAGTGAATAATAAATAATACGAGCGAAATCATTGTTTTGTGTGGAAATGACGATTCGATCGCCCGTGCGACCGTTGAAAGAAGTAACGGATAATATGCTCTTTTGCGTTTTTTCGATTTCCTTTTTTTTTTTTTCAAAATACCTATCACACTTGCCATCGGCAACAACTCACCTGCACGGATCAGAGTCACTCGCCAACACTCCTTCAATCGTATAATTTATTGGTCGATGAGAAGATACCCAGTCGACCGTAATTACTTAGGAGTGTCGTGATATTAAACTCAAACATTAATTTAAATTTTATTCGACAATTTAAAAATAATACTGACCTCGGTGGAATATTAATGTATAGAGTTCACTAATATAACAGCGTTACCTTTATCTATCGCACCGATCTGTACAAAATATAATATAATTTATCTCGTATAAGAATATACGCTCAAAATGTATAAACGAAGACTTAATAACACGCGCATAAATTTCATTAGATTTCGGTGTACCTGTCTCGATTTCACAGCATGGACCGTATAATATTTCTCGACTGAGAGGACGTGTCCCGTATAAAAAAACGTATTGAATTATACGGTGTTCGGATGATTTTTTCAATGATCATTTCGAACGACCGGGTCGCATACTTGCGAATATTATTCAAGCGGCAAAATGTTAGGACTGTTATTGTCCTGGGGCCGACGTGAGCAAACTTTTTCGCGGTCGAATCTCGTTTTCGCAGTTCGTCGTCGAGCCCGCAGGGCGTATTGTCGGCTTTCTCGGTCGTACGCCCGCGTCTCGTTCATAAAAATATTTTTCTGTTTAAGCCGTGTGCGCATTTTTTACACGAACGTTTTTTTTTTTCCCCCATAGACTTACGTACAAGACTTGATGCAGAAGGAAGCGAAAATGATATATGAACTGATAGCCGTGGAGAGGGGACACTTCTACGTGTGCGGTGATTGCAAAATGGCCGAGAACGTATACCAAACCCTCAAGTCGATAATTCAAGAACAGACCGGCATGAATTCGACACAGTCCGATAACTTCATGCTGGGATTACGGGTAAGTTGCGATTTACGGCAGTCGGAAACGTTTTTTTTTTTTGTTTTTTTTTTTTATTTATTTATTTATTTACATGCAAGCGCGGTTTCGCGATTCGCGTTCAAAAACGATATCGAACAGAGCGAATTATCTCTTTTTCCCGTCACTCCGGGACGTACGCTTTCGGCTCGACAGGGCACCCGGTGAAAAGAAAAAACGTACCTCATCCCGTGCGCGGGGCAAAGTAGGTACTCGTCGTGAGAACAGACTCTCCGTTTTCATAACCGCGATCAAACGTACTTCGTGGCACTGTGAAACGACGGAAAAAGAAAAACGCGTCTGACTCCGTCTCGTATTTACAGCGCGGATTTTTTTCCCCCATCGTTATGTCCGATTTTAAAATTCAAACAGGTATCTGTCGCGCAAATCTCGTTAACTCGAAAACGCGTCCGCGTGTTCATTATCCTCCGCAAGACGTGTGTTTCGGTGCCGGAGATTCGCGTTTTTCTACCATCCTGCAATATCTGTACCCGGCTTATCGTTTATTCCCTTGGATCGGTTCGACTGTTCCAATTTGCAATACCCACATGTTTGTTAGCATATAACTTTTTATTTTTTATTTATCAATATTAATATTTTTTTTTATTTAAAAAATAATAATAATAATACAATCTGTACGAGTTTTTTTACAATAAACACTCGTCGTGTAATATGTGTACGAAATTCACTTGGAGGTACTTCTCGAGTGTGTGTGTGCGTATTACTAAACGATTACTAAACGACGATCGATTTCCGCAGGACGACAACCGATACCACGAGGACATATTCGGCATCACACTGCGAACGGCCGAAGTGCACAACAGTTCGAGACTGTCCGCTCGAAACCGTATGACGTCCGAAGCGCTTCCATAACGTTCAATTTGGCCTACAATAGGCAACATGTTGGCTAAGTCATTAGCGACAATACAAGAATTTAGAGACAAAAAATTATAAATACTTTAGACACCCAATCTGTACTCACCGATTAGACTAAGAGTATGTCAATACTCAACAATAATAATAATATGTATGAAATATATATATATTTTTTTTTTCTTCTACTCTGCCGTGTGTATATAATACATAATTACATACACATGGTTGTACAATGTACATACATAGCACATAATATAATATTTAAATATTATATTTAAAGTAACCATCCCTCCTTTTGCCAGCATCGTGTAGCCATTGTGATCCCTCATAAAACGTGTTTATATATTATATATTTATATAAAATAATAATCGTATAAGTACTTATTCCCCGGGAAAATAAAAAACGAAAACATCTTTACGCATTAATTATTAGACGCTTCGAAAATGTAAATTAAAACACTCACGTTTTTTCGCTCCTACTTGGCCGTCGTATCCACTTATGCATTTTGAAATATGCAACGTTTTGAGTAATCTCGTACTTATCTAATATTAATAGCAGCACTGCGCATTTCCGTTTCGTTTCGATTTCGGCTGATCAAAAAACCTCTGGGTACCTTCCTACCTACCGACGTAAATATGTAATGCGGTCTCGGTCGAGAAAAACGATCTTCAAAACATTATGACGTTCTGTCAGTCGTTAATAATTCGGTTTAAAATTCAACCATTTTTATATCAACAATACATTATCGCGCTGCGTAAATATATTGTCTTGCCCGCGGTACGTAGGCGCGCGTGATATTTGCAGACGTGACGTAGGCGCGAAATCGCACAGGTAAAATTATAATATCTGTAAGTCGGAAGTTCCATGTCGTTTCACAGCTAGAGTCTAAATTCAGCGATCTATAAACACACAAATAAAGTCATCGTGCAGTGAGAACAAAATCAATAGTTTATCGACCTAAATCGTTTTGTAAAATAATTATCTTGTGTATAAAACAAATTTCGGTATAAATATTATATTCTTTTACGTTACCAAAAATATAAATACTTAAATCTTAATATAATTAATTAAGTAACGTGGTTTTTATTATTATCTTAATCACTTTAACGGGTCAATTTATTCCATTATTATGTTTTATAATAATAGTGTTTATTACTCTAAACATTAATTAATTTCTTATTATTCTTACATATTTATCTTTGTTATTATTATTATTATTATTGTGGATTATTGTGGTGTATTTAAATATTTTAATCGTTTTTTGAATAATAATTTTAATAAATCATTCCTATCGCTATTATTGTAATGTAAATACTGTTTTGTTTTTCAGTTATTATATCAATTTATAGTATACACACGTATTATATGTATGTATACTTAATATTATCCTAGGCATTTACAAATGTTTATATGGTATCTAAATAATATTGTTGTTCGGTTATTTAAATTTACCTATTCATTATTTTCTTTAAATTAGATAAAATTACAATTAAAATACTCATTTGTTTATTCCAAAAACTATACAAATATATTTTATGTCTTATTGAAACACGTGTCGTTTTTCTTGTTTTAATGGTGTTCCTTGATCTTTCTATGATGACGGTACGGTTCGCAGACATATTTTTACACCGGTAGTCAAATGTATACATATTGTTACATACGAAAAAGTAAAAGGTTCCTAATTTAAACTAAACTTGTATATAAAGAATCAAAATCATCATTTTACTTTGATCAACGCTTTTATCATTTTTTTTTTTTTTTATTTATTTATAATTTTTGTTTTTGGTTTTAGTTTTTTTTATATATATATAACTTTCAGTTAATTTTATGATGAAAATTTTGTATAAAATCAAAAAGTAAAAAAATTACGAAATTTGACTTGAGAGTTTATTCGACGTTAAACGTATTAATAATACTATAATAATACTATAATTTAATATATGATAATAATAATATAATCATAATATGATATACTAATAGTATTATAATACTATTATTAGATCTATTTCTAAATAAACGAATATCAATAAAGATATTTTAATTTTTAGCACATGTAGTAAATTTTAATACAGTCGTGGGATCAGTATTCATGCAGTCTTTCGGAAGTTTGACGGCAATGATTGTGACAATACAGCACCTATTGGGTAGAATTTTACAAGCATCACACAATATATCGTGGCAAACTTTGACGGATCAGCGTGAAGGCCGAGATATGGGAGGCTTTAGACATTTTAATAGATCATTAGCGCACTTATTGTTTTCGATTCTCGGCGGAACGTGGGAGTTATAATTACAATTATTAGGATTTGTAAACATTTCTTCCGGAAATCACTTTCTTTTAGTTTTGAAATGTTTTCAGACTTTCATTTTACTCTATCGATCAATTGAGGTTCGAATGAAATTGTACTATTGACGCATCATTTTAATCATTTTTTTTTTTTTTTTTTTGTTATTAAAAATTAATTTGAAAAAAGAACTGCGTGTGAATGGAATTAACATTAAAATAACCAAGTAAAGTAAAGGTAAACAGTGTTTTAAGGAATACGTGTTAGTCATATTAAACAAATCAATTTTTTTCAATTTATCGCACTCTCTGGCTATTCAATCAATTGGATTATTATAATATAGCAGTGAGGTGTTCGGTGAAAAGGGATTTCAATTAATGTGGGACAAGATCGAGAATGAAATTTAGGGACACGGAATTTTATACGCTGTAATAGTTCTGGACAGAGATAAAACACCATTTACTAGTTTAAATAGAAAGCATATGTCTGTATATTTCCGTCAATTAGTGAGGGAATCTAAGTTAAGAGAAGCCTGTATAGAATTAAGAGATATTGGCTCGGACGGGTGAATATTGGAATACATATGTTTCTTGTATGCAATTAAACGTAAATATCTTCTTTGTACACGCCCAAGCGATTCTTCCATCAGTCCGACTTGTGAGGGGTTCCCAATAATTGAACAATATTCCAACGTAGGTCTAACTAAAGAAATGTACAAGGTTTTTGGACACAGTTCATTCCCGAATTCTTTGGTATTTCTAATTGAGAACCTAAGCGTTCTTAGGGACTTCGCGTCATGATCGATGATCATTATATATTATGTTTTGCGCGGATGCCGGCAAAGCAGTCAACTCAATCCACTAGTCACACGTTTTATTGTATTGATCCATGATCAGACGATAAGTATATTTTAGTCGATAATTCGATTAGTTCTGAAATCTCGATTTTAAAAGTTCAAAATACAATACATCACAATACGATCGGAAATCAAAATATATTTTATAGTAGTGCCTGTCTGCTCGGACGTCCGATCGCTACGGTCGGTTAGAGCAAATAGAAACGACTTTTACAAAACGTTCAAGCGTTGACAAATTTCGGTCCGCTGAAAAATTTGGAAACCCTATTTTAAAAATGAAACTTCGCCACAGAAAAAATACCCAAGTACAGACACAACGCGTTTTGTGCGCGGGGACGTCCGTTCGTGTGCCCGTGCATCACTTGGAAACATTTACGGATTTATAACTCCGTGGGCGACATTGGGTGCTGAAAATTCTGTTTTCACACACACCTCTCGTTATACAATAAAATCGTTCGAAGCGTCTTCTTTGAATATGTAATCGTTTTAATCATCATGTTTTATTCACGAATTTTAATAATTATCCGTAGTCAATGGCACCCGACGAGAGTCTCGACGAGCCCACGCGTGCGGCGGCGGTGGTGAATTACACCGAGTCACGCGTATTACCCGTCCCCTCTTTAAAATCAGATCTAACCGCATTAACTCCTCTTAACATTATTGAGTAGGTCGGCGGCACAAAATCGCTAAATACTTTCTAAAAAATATTAAAAGCTCAAACAATAAGTACCCACCACCTTTTGTTGTCTCGTGAAAACGCGGAAACATCCAACATATAAGCCGCCGGAGACATCACTGCAGGTATCGTGAATTATACGACCGTCTGAAAGTCAACTACCGTCACACCCAGTGACGTATTTAAGGAGGGACTAAGAGGGGCGATCCCCCCCGGCGGAACTTTTTTTAGGGGCGTCATTTTAATACACCTTTGTATTGTCAGATTTTGGAAATATTTTTGAACCGAAATAAAATTTGTTACTTCAATCCTCAGCTCAAAATTCTGATCCTGATTTAAGATGCCATAATACCATGATTATAAATGATATCATTATTTTTATTATTATTATTATTATTTTTTTTTTGCTTGTTATCACGCTTGAACTATAAAGTCCGTAAACACAATAAGGCTACACTGTAACAATAGTGTCATAGTGAGTTATTCTATGGTTATTGCAACTGATATTTTCAATACTATGTTGATGCCATGGATAATAAAAGATTTATTATGAGAAGTTTAGATCATATACATATATATATATACATCATATATAGTATATGATCTAAGATGAGAAGTACCTATTTAGTATTTACTATCCAATTATGATGATAACATTTATGACTTTAAATAAATAGTAAATTAAGAGCACGCAAAAAGGTGTAAATTATTAAAAAGTGGCTATTTACGCGTGGGACGCGTAAATAACTATATACTTCCAAATTATTATTATTATTATTATTATTATTAATGTGCTTAAAAAAAAAAAAAAAAAAAAAAACTGCTGAATAATTTAAGCCAATATTATGTTGATAGTTAATAACAATAAAATTACATAACTAATAAAATGTAACTATTAAAATTAGAATATTTTATCTTATTATTTATTGAATTTATAATCGTGTGAATGTGTATTTTCCGAAAAATGTGCTCTTTCGGGGAACGCCCAATATTTATAGGGGGAAACACGGAGGGGCGGCAAAAAAAAAATAGCACCCGGGCGTCAATAACCTGAATATGTCACTGGACACACGGTTTACGCATAAAACGCACACACACACACAACACACGCATCGGCTGTTTCCCTTATAATTTAATACGTACGTGTGTTATTTATGGTCACACGTTTAATATTCTGTAAGTCTGACATGTGAAATTATTACACGCGTCGTGGCATAGCCACGTGTAGGGTAGTAATTAGACTAGTGTCTTATTCTTTATTGCCCTGGCAAATTTTCAAAAATCTCTCATGCCCCAATTTTTTTTTTTTTGTGATTACGTATTTTAAAAGTTAAATCATACAAAGGACCTACTTTGCACCATTGGGGTGTTCTTGACATACACAAGATGACGTCAACAAGATAATTGGGGTGGGTGCATTGAATTTTAATGACGCGATAGATCATTTTTTTAGTTAAACGATTCTTAAGTATAAAAATAAAAAACCGTTTGTATATTCAACCGTTTTTAATTTGATTGTCGGTATGTTTTATCTTATTAAAAATATGTTTAAAGTTTTCTTAATTGACAAATGAGACAATTGACCAATAATGGATGGACCAATTTTTTTCAATAAACATTCAAAGTTGAAAATTGACATAAAATAGTCACTTTTGAAAAAATCGTGTAATGATTAACTTGAACACTTATCACAAAAATCCTGACGAACGATTTTTGAAATGTTTTCAGTATCGTCGGTTAAGTGTATGAATATGATCACATCACATTTTCAAAACTTTTTGTCAAATATCAAAAATATTATTAGAGATAAACTACAACAAAGCAAGGTACTTTTAAAGATCTATTTTTTGCCCAAAAGTGGCCAAATTTTTTTGAAACTTTCGTAAAGTATGAAAAATATGTTATTGGTATATGAGAAAAATGTCAAGTTTTTAGCAATACTTATTACGTTCCGAGTTATAACCAAATAACTAAAATCGATTTCGAGGAAATGTCGTTTGCGCCAAATTTTATCGTTTACACTCGGTTTTTCGGCAGTTTGTCGCCATTGTGACCGTGCTATTGTATTGTGTAAGATATGATGCACTATTGTCAGTTTGCGAAATCAAATCAAAAGTCATTTCGAAACGGTTATTTCGTACAATGGCATCGGTAACAAAATGCAGTAATTCGGAATTGAAGCAAAACCGTTGTGTATAGTATTCCGAACGAACAATATGAGAGCGATAATGAATTTCTAAGGTATCGGTGTGGTAAAAAAAAAAAAAGCCCCCCGACAGAAAATCTCGACGGTGAAAAATATTGCTGATGAAAATTAAACAATTCTATGGAGAAAAAAAAACTTTATAAATAATTACGTAATATTGCGTATTTCGTATAGTATAACTCGTAAATTATTGATGAAAAATAATTTCGACAATATAGTAATAATTAGGGCTGAGGACTTCTAGTTTTTTCATATTTTTTTAGAAAGATCGTAGCATAATGTTAGTGATCAACAAATATGTTTCATAATACCAGGAAGTCATATTTAAAATTTTAATTTGCATATTTTGTCATTATTGCATATTTGAGTATAGTATTAGAAAAATCAAGATCATATTTGGTAATTTTCGATATGATTAACTTAGATAAAAAAGAACTAATTGGTAAATTTTCTGTTTGAAAATAATATTTTTATTATCGCTTAGATAATTTACTATCTATCCGATAAAATCGAAATATGTATTATAGGAAGTGAACTTCAGTTGTTCGTCATTTTTTAAGAATTTATTATAATTAACTTATCGAAATTATACTTATTAATTTTTTTTTCATATAAATATTATAATTAGATGAATTAATAAAATATAACATATTTTTAGAGCATATTATTATGATTGCATATTTCTTGTTTTTTTAGTGCATAATTGCATGCATATTTTGAGATTTTTAAGTACTAGAAGTCCTGAGCCCTAGTAATAATTATAATTTCCGACGAATAAACTTCAGCGAAAAATATAATTCGAAATGCATTTCTCTCTTTAATACGTAACTAAAACAACTCACGTAGTATGATCTGTTCGCGAACACAAATCGAGAAAAATGCGATTCAACGTGAAGTGCGCAACGCTCGCTCATGATATGTTGAATTCAATCGATTACACCCTTTTTTAATCACTGTTATGTTTTCTGTTTTCCTTTTTTTTTCTTTTTTTTTCGATTAAGTTCTGCGAATCAATCCGACGTTTTATGAAGGATCGTCCGTGCCATCGCCTTCAGACGTGTTTTAATTCGATTTACAACGCTCGGGAGTTTTTTATTATTATTGTTATTATTATTATTATTTTACTGGTGAGACAGGTACGCAGGTAATGATGGGCAAATACCCGGTAAATATATTTTTGGTAAATTCCCTAGTTATTTACCCGATATTTAAAATAAATACCCGGTAATTTGGGTAATTACTTCAAACAAAAAATATTCAATAAAATTTTGTTCATCAACGAACAAATGTTAAAATGTGGTGATCCAAGCCAAAATACCTAAATTAGGTATAGTTTTATAATTTTTATTTAAACAGATAAGTTTAATAAATGTTATTATAAAACAACTTAGAGAACTATGTTGCCTAATTCAAATAGATTTAAACTAAGTCTAAATATCTACTTAATGAAAAAATATTATGATAAGTAGAAGTAAAAAAAAAAAAAAAAAAAACATAAATTAACTAGCATAGATTGTTTATACATTTATAAATATAAAATATTATGAAAGATACAACACCAGTATTAAAATAATAAATTATAATTTGTATATATTCATATAAATTATAATAGCCATGAATACAATATTATTTATGTAGGTACTTAATTTATTATAAGTTGTAATTTTCATATAGCATATAGGTAATCCTTAACATTTTGATTTTTTGTACCTTTTAAATACATATGTAATAATGTAAAATTAAAAAAAAATTGTTTAATCAATTTATATAATTAAACATTATACCTACACAGGTAGGTACCAAGTTTTTAGTGTTAAACAAGCAAATATTATACTTAAATAATAATACATTGGTAATAAATGATAAACAAAATAAGCTTACTATTTAATATAATTTTTTTTAATTAATTATTTTACTTACATTCTCTGATTTATTCATGTGATCAAAAAATGTGTTGATGGTTAAAGGCTTGTGCGAATTGACAGCTAAATGAGCATCATATTCATCAACTGTTTGTAATTGATCTTCAGTTACATTAGAAGTTGTATTTGAATAAAATTTTTGTTTTATTTGTTGTGGGCAATTTGAACATTTAAGTAAATGTGCTTTCATTTTATTCACATTCATATTATACTCTTTTTGACAAAACTAGCATGACTGACGTTTACCTATCGTTAGATATGAATTGTTCAAAGTATTTACGCACTATGTCCTTTTTTCTTCCCATAATTTTATTTTATAGTTCACAAATTTAAGCAACAATAAAAATAAATAATTTGTATTTCATTAACAAAGCAAAAACGAAAAATGCGCAAAAGCAAGACTAATGCCGCGTTACCAACGCATTCTTAATGCCGTAAGCGTAACGGTATATCTATATTCTACAATTCTACCGTGTTTGTATTGTAGTCATGTGATATTTTAATATACGTCTTTAATATTTATGTTACAACCAAGGTGGAGATATATCCACCTTAGTTACAACCACAATTTAAGATAAAACAGTATAGCCATATTAAAAAAAATATATATATTCAATTTTTCAAAGGAAAAAACACAGCCCATCACTATACGCGGGTCTACTATTAGAGCGCCGCCGTTCGAACGCACGGATCGGACGAACAGGGTTTTTCGCGATTTCATACAGATCATAGTCGTCGGACAAACATTCTCCGCGACAGACCGAAATTCGTGATGGCCGAGGTTTGTTCCTTAAAATACGTACCCATGGCCGGAGGGAAGTGGGGTATTGGGGGTCATGACGACCCGTCATCGTAATGATAGTCGGCACTTAGGCAGTCAGATTTGTATTGACAAAATTACCTATTTACTGTATTTAAATAAAAATTAAATTATAGGGGGTAGCGGGTTAAGTGGGGTCTGGCGGCCCCCACCGAATCTGGTAAAATCGTTTAAAAAATCTTGAAAAGGGTCGAAAAACAAGCAGTATAAGCTTTTTACCGTCATTATAACCCAAAATGAAAACACAGTAATGGCGAAAAATATGATTTTTTGTGATTTTTATTTTTTTCAACCAGTTTAATTTATTTTTAAATGGTTTAAACGCAATTAAAAATTTGTTTTGGATGTGTGGAAGTCCCCTGAATTTTTCCAGATTTTTTGGTCAAGTAAAAACATGTGAATTTTAGGTTTAAATGCGAAAAAATCGTGAAAAACGCGTCATTTTCAAGATTTAACCCTCTTATATTTAGGGTTGTTTTCATTTTCCCGAGGGGTGCTGTATAGTATAGATAGCGGCAATCGTCCTCTTTCGAATGCAGGCAATTGGACTCAAATTGGTCAATTTTGGTGAGCGGGGCGATTTTTTGAAAAAAAAACTCGAATTTTCAACTTTCGGTAAATTACAGCGCGTACTTGGTATAATGCGTCTTTGCTATAAAAAATACATCTCTATAGCGGTTTTTGAGGTCACTGATCACGAATTTGACGTCAAAAATTTTTTTATAAAATTAATGTCAATATTATTAATACTATTAATATTACTATTAATATTATTAATTAACTCTTTCTGGAATAAAAACTAAAAAACAGTTGATTGAGAGAAATTAAAAAATCTTTCATTAATATTTTTACATTATCAAACCTGTGTTAATAAATATTTATGGGTGAATTTGTTATCAAAAAATTTTTTTGACATCAAATTCGTGATCAGTGACCTCAAAAACCCCTATGGAGATGTATTTTTTATAGCAAAGACGCATTATACCAAAGTACGCGCCGTAATTTTCCGAAAGTTGAAAATTCGAGTTTTTTTCAAAAAATCGCCCCGCTCACCAGAATTGACCAAATTGAATCCAATTGCCTGCATTCAAAAGAGGACGATTGCCGCTATCTATACTATACAGCACTCCCGGGAAAATGAAAACAACCCTAAAAATAAGAGGGTTAAATCTTGAAAATGACGCGTTTTTCACGATTTTTTTGCATTTAAACCTAAAATTCACATGTTTTTACTTGACCAAAAAATCTGAAAAAATTCAGGGGACTTCCACACATCCAAAACAAATTTTTAATTGCGTTTAAACCATTTAAAAATAAATTAAACTGGTTGAAAAAAATAAAAATTACAAAAAATCATATTTTTCGCCATTACTGTGTTTTCATTTGGGGTTATAATGACGGTAAAAAGCTTATACTGCTTGTTTTTCGACCATCTTCAAGATTTTTTAAACGATTTTACCAGATTCGGTGGGGGCCGCCAGACCCCCCTTAACCCGCTACCCCATTTATATGGTTAATGAAATATTTTATAATTGTCACACACACACAAGAAATTTTAAAATAGTCCCGACTCCCGATATCAGTGGGCGATCGATTATGGATAAAAATAAATGTATATTTTGAATACCGCAGAATATTAAATTAAATGAGAATACTGTCTACCGATATCTATTTTTAGAACTTCTAATAAAACTGATCTTATGGTACTGAACTCATCTAAGGACATTTTGGGTGAGATTCACATGACTTCAATGATAGAAAATTGGACAACTCTTATAGAACGCCGTATAAGTTTATAGTCCACGATATTATGGTATAAACATATTTTTATTATTTTATAATTTAAATTTATAATATATAAGAATGAATTAAAATCACATTGAAAATATTAGTTTTATTATTATTTTTTTTTTTAATAAATTTTTTTTTTAAATATCTACCTATCTACTTTTATGAGTTTTACTTATTTTAACAAATCATTTACCCAATTGATAAATTTAATAATATAAACATCTTATAGGTTCATTTGGTTTTTTGACTTAACTAACATAATATGTATTTGACTTATAGAAAAAAGTTATTTTAAAATGTCATCCGTTATTATTGCCTTGATTATAATTATTTATTTTTTTTTTTATGAATGTAAATTTAGTATTTGGAGTCGGCAATTTGGTAAGACGCCCCCCCATCAGATTTTTCTTGCACCGGCCCTGCCTGCACCAACGTTACTGCAAAAACACTGCAGTGAACGAAAGCTCCGACGTTTGTTCTTGGCGGATTTAAATTGTAAGTGCACTGCACGTTGCGTGTGTATTACGTAAGCCTTAATATGTTCGATAAAGACTTAAACTTCCCCGTGGGTCCTTTTCCTTTTTTGTGATTTTTTTTTTTTTTTTTGTTTTGTACGTCGAGACTTTGACTTTTAACTCTGTCGTGATAAATACTGACCGGAGCGATAGAATATTATCTATACGGGCGTTACAGGCGATGCCTGTTAGACGCGTTTTACTTTTTATGTTTGCGGCGACTTAAGCGGATAGAAACAGTCGAACGAAAAGTTTCGTGTGTAAATCGAACATTTCAACCCAGTGATGGTTTTTGAACGGATGTACGCGAAACGTTTCTGTGTTATTTCGATAAAATCCCGGACAAAAAAAAAAATAACTTGACATCTCCACGATTCGGTTTACGAAAGAATTGAATATTCTTTTAAGTTTTGTAAATTTACTCAATTTTTTTAATTCGGACAGAAAACGTTAACTAGGCGCCTAAAACGGTGACGAAAGTGTATACGACACGTTGAACGATTCCGTTTTATCGGCGTTTCAAACGGTGCGTAAAAAAAGGTCTGGTTTATCCATTATAAATGGTAAAAATGGGGTGAACGCTCTTAGAAAAAAAAATTATAACGAAAACGATAAAATAAAAACACCCAGTGAAATTAATGCGCGTTTTACATTTTCCAGCCAGCGACGGACGTGGGTCGAGACGACGAGAGTCACGCGGACATTAAGCCAGCACGTGCTACAGATACGAGACCACAGGCTTCTCCGTGACAACAACAGTCCGCCGGCGGTCCGAAATATTGTAAAAAAAAAAAAAAATTGAATTAAATATTATTATCTTTTATCTTTTCGTTAGATGAATTTGATTTGTTTATCATTTATCTGTATCTTAGATGAAATGTAGTGTCGTTATCTTTATCTTTATCCAGATAATTATTTTGTTA
The DNA here is from genome assembly GCA_027580255.1 of Therioaphis trifolii. NCBI lineage: Eukaryota > Metazoa > Arthropoda > Insecta > Hemiptera > Aphididae > Therioaphis > Therioaphis trifolii. The sequence continues at coordinate 33,881,769 of CM050407.1, read as the reverse complement.
TCTGTTTCTAACACTGGTCGTTGTACTCATCGAAAAAACAAGTCGTACGCCCCGACGCCCGTCGAAATGTCGAATAGTATCGTCGGAGCCGTCTCTTCGTCGATTGTTAGATTCTAAGTGAAGCGAAGGGTCTATTGGTTTTACAACGATGTCTATTTTTATTTTTTTACTTTTTCTGTAAACACTTTTTCGAGTAGTTATACCTAATTAGGTTAATGCTCCAAAAGTTTCATTCGACAACTCTGTGGAGAGGAAATCGCATTCAGATTGTACTTTAATGAAGTCGTTTTCCTCTCCTCTAAACAGTGTTTCCTGACGTGAGAAAAACTGCCGAAAAACCGAGTAAAATTTATTTTACTTATTTCGCTCAAACTCCAAAAATGGAGTTGATGAAAACTTGAAATTTTCACGAAAATACTACTAAATATTATTTCGTAAAAGTTTCAAAACAAATGTGACGACTTTTGGGCTCAAATCAGAACTTTTAAAATACCATGTTTTGTTTAAATTCATCTTTATTAAAATTTTTTAAATTTGACAAAAAGTTTTAAAAATGTAATGTGACCATAGGTACTCATAAACTTAAGTGATATTACTACATTACTAAAACATTACTTAATACTCAAGAAAAATGGTGGTCATAAATGGGCCACTCCAATGGTGTAATTCTAGCTACGTGCCTGGATCAACGTACAGCCAAAAACACCCGACCGATTCATTAGAAATTTTTGAAGGAAACGTAATTTATTTGTTTCTATAAAAATATATACAAACACAGTGAGCGAGGGCGTTCCGAAACTCATATTTTTAAGGGTTGGGGTAGTAGAAAATGTTTATCAGTGCAACACAACTCGACGAGTATTTCTGCTTATTAGAATATTATTATCGTACGGCTGACCTTAAAATAAATCGATATTAATATCGATAGATAGGTGCCGTACGAATGTGAAAATATTATCACAGATTATATGAAACAATTATAATCTATTTCATCCAATGGCCATAGTTGCCGCGGATTACTTAATAAAAAATTAAAAAATATATATAATCTGTGATATTATTATGCCAGAGTGTCTATGGCAAATTATCTTATCGCCGTCGTCACATCACACCAGTGTTCTATGGCCAAACAAACGAATATTACTTTCGTACCTACGCCTTTATAAAATTACGACAGTACAATGATTACACACTTTATAATTATTGTATTACTCCATTACAACCGATAATGAATAATGATCAAAGCGATTATAATAGACTTCAAGAAGTTGAAATCGACTAAATTAAAGTTTTCGATTTGAGCCGCCCCTAAGGTTTAAACATTCATTTCCATCATTCCACCACCACTGTAAGACGTGTCGAAAACGCTAATTTCAAAATGACGAATTCGGAATAAGTATCGATAAAACAATATTATTTTTTCACAGACCGAAATCATTACAGCTCTGAATTGTGATTGTTTTCGATTTCACATTTTTCCAAACATATGACAGTTATAGACACGTTTTAGTAGGTACTCTAGTCGACTTGGAGCAATTTGAACCGTTGTAAAATGTTCGGACGAGTATGCTAGAACTTTAAAATAATAATATTCAATTTACTTACTTTTTTATTTTTGTTTTTTTCATAGTTTAACTCGATAACGAAACGAGTGAATCAACTAGTTTTGTTTGTCTCATATTCACGTCAATTGTCCAGCACTTCATAACTACCGGTTAGAATTACTTAGTTTGTTGCGCAAGAATAATATCCTGTCAGTAGACCCACAGATAATTCTAAACTCCTTTTCAAGAGCCATTATTTTTATTATTTTAAATTTTATACAAAATGCTGGATTCTTAATATGATTTTCCAACTGTTTGGATGCAGATCGAAAAAATTTGTTCGCAAACAAAAATATCAAAATAAGATATCGCAATAATACCATGATTCATTTTTCTAAAAATTCTATTTATAAAATGGCTATTTCGATATAAAGGGTATTATCAATAATGTATATACATTTTTTAATAAAATACATTTTAAAATTTGAATTACAAAAATAAAAATAAATATTTAATGCGATTTTCTGTAGCACAGAGAATTTATTTATAAAAAAAGTTTTAAAAAATCAATAGAAAAATAGTTATTGCAATTGTGAAATAGATCTGACTCACTGTAAAACAAAACACATGTCCTCTCAAAGATATAGCTGATGCGAAATTTCTTGAGATACCTAATGAATACAACCCAAAACTGTTTATCTTATAAAACGCATAGGGCCAAGGATTACAAATAATTAATTTAATTATTTTTACAGTGAAAATTTAAAAAATTACTTTTATTTTAAAACATTATTAAATTTAGTTTATAGAAAAAAATTTTTCGTAAGTATTTATTTTCATTTACTCAAACATTCATTTATATTTTAGTTTTTTTCTTAATAATTAATATAAAGTTGATAAAAATAAACAGTTAAATGTCCAGAAAAATACATTTAATAAATAGTCATCTTAAAATTTAATAAAAAAATAAAATATTTGTGTGTGTGTGTGTGTGTGTGTGTGTGTGAATACAACAATATACTTGTGTTACAGTGGAAAGCTGTTGAATACATCAACGAAACAGGTCGCGGCCACTACATGATAACAGTAAAGAGTGTTTTTTATAACATAAAAGACAAATTTAGAGAAGCAATTATTCAACTTTCTAACCTAACGAAAGAAAATACCTCATTTTTCCGTTTGCAAGTGTATTTTTTCATCTTGATTCAAAGTTGTCAGTCACTTTATTGTATAATTAATGTGAATATCACCTGGTATATAAATTACAAAATTAGTATTCCATCATATTATTGGAATGTACACATGACAAATTGACAAAACCAAAAACACTCAGCAACAGTACATTGCGAATCAAAAATTGTAATCCATAAAAATGTATTTAAGAATAAATTCCATAAATGGATTATCTTTATTTTCAGTGTATGGAGTACTTTGAAGGTTCAAAAGTTAAATTCATTAAACATTACGTGGCATTTGTTTATATAATTAATAATATATATAAATTATAATCAGGAATGAATTAGGTAATAACTTAAGTCAATTTCAGAAAAATATTCAAATATATATTTGGCAAAAATAATTGCGTAAAATAATATTTATCAATAGTGATTACAAAAGAAAAAAAAAGTGGTAAAAATCAACTGAATGTATCTTTAAAATATATTACATTTCCAGGTAATGGTTATCTAATAACTAATAACAATTATACATCATGTTGTAGGTTGATAAGATTTTCCAACATCATAGTGAATTGTTTTTCATTACATCAGTTTAATATTGAGAAATGTTGATTTATTATAGTTCATTATAAATAAAAATGTTTAAAAAAGTAATATATTTATTAATTTATAAAATGAAAATGTATAAAAATATGCAGTCATAAAATAATATAAAGAAAGCTAATTAATATGCATGTTTACAATTCAATACTATTATGAAACCAAACGATGCTGAAACAATTGTATGTATACATTTTATATAAATTATGAAAAGATAGGACAAATTTCATGAAAAAACATCAACAAAACTTTTTGATAACGATTATAAATAAGGAATAATATCATTACAAACCGTCCAAACATGTTTTATTTTAAAAAACTGTTTAAAAAAAAAAATTTCTAATTTTAGCTAAACATAGTCGTAATAATATAATGGTATGTTTATAATTAAATAATATTCTATACACATATTTACTAGTAAATTATTCGAACTCCAGTAGTAAAAATAATCACTAAACATTAAAAATAAATCAAAAGTAAAAAAATCTGTTATTTTATTAACTTTACGACAAAAAGTTTAAAAATTGTTGGGTTGTTTTCAATAAGGGAAACTATAAATATTATTAGTGTTATTGAATTGGAAATTTTTATTTGAATTTGTTTTACTAATATAAGAAAAACTTTTTTTTATAATTGTATAATAACCCCAATAATAACTTATTTTTTTGCAATAATTCCCAAGTTAATTTATAACAGTGGATAGTCTTAAAATTGTATTTAAATCAATACACAACTGGTGCAACTACATTAATATCAGTCATTTACATACTAATGGTAGAATGAGTCCATTTCTTTTCATTTTTTCTTATATATGTATGTATAGGAATTTAAATCAAACATATGTTTAGACATCAATGATGTAACATTTCAAGTAAAAAAAGAAATATAATTCAATAATTCTTTAATCTAAAATGTTTTTAACGTATACCCCACATCAGATTCCATAGAGTTTCAAAGTCCTGTCCATACTCGTTGAAGCGATAAACTGAGAATGTTTTCCAAACCTGACTCCAGTAGCTAATGCTGTGTGATCATTGAACACTTTTAATTCTTGCCATTGCTTGCACATGTAAACACTAAAAAAGATTTTAAAATTGAATTTTATAAAATGAATGATTACGTAATACATTATTTATCAATTTTTTTTTCTCACCGAACATCAGTTCCTGCAACTCCAAGATAAGTTCCACTTTGATCAAAGCATAAATCTTTTATTTCATATCCTTCGTCCATGTTGAGAGTTTTGAAATTTTTCAATTTTCGCAGATCCCAAAGTTTTACACAACAATCATCAGCTGAAGTAGCGAGGTAATAACCATTTTCAGAAAATGATATAGCTGTGATTGGTCCAGAATGTCCTACATATTTACATACAAGAAAAAATTGAACCAATATCCATTTTTTAGGTTTTTAAACCAAAAAATATTTACAAAACAATAAAAATGAAAAAAATATATTTATTTTACCTGAAAATGTTGCAACATTGGATTGTTCTTTTAAATCCCAAATTACAACATTTGAATCAGAAGTACCAGTTCCAAAAATAAGTCCATCTGGATGGAACTGTCCAGTAGTTAAAGTATTGTTTGAAGTTTGACTTGAAACCTAGTTTAAATCCAACATATTATATAACTAGCAGTGTAACGTACTATTTTTTTTTAATTGACAAAAATTAAAATTATACTATTAATTTTGTTTTGCAAGTATTTACGTACTTTGGTTAACAACTTTCCTGTACGAATATCAGAGAATGCCCAGTTTTGATCAGCAGATGTTGACAAAACATAATCACCAGTTGGGTGCAGAGAAACTCCAGTAACTGCACCTTCATGAGCTCTAATGATTTGAGATAATGGGTTAGGAGCCCCAACATTCCATACTCTGATTGTTGTATCAGGTGATCCAGTAATAACAACATCCTTAAAAATAGTTATTATTTTGTTGATACATTTATGATAAATCATTTTAATTTTATATAATACCCAATTTTTCAAATAAAATAATATTTTATTAATTTTACCTCATTCGGATGATAAATAACTCTAGTGACTTTCTTCGTATGACCTTTCAAAACAGCAATAATTTGTTCAGTATCTTTATTAAATATAGTAGCATTCTTATCATTTCCACCGGTCAAAATTTTACTAGTATCTTCACTATGTATATCTAAGGACAATATTCCAGGCACACTTGCACTATGAAGACCCTAAAAATAAAATTATCAAGTGTTACAAAAATGTTTACGTTACACACATGAGAAAGTAGTATAAAAACAACTCACTGGATGTGATGCCAGCGTTTTAAATCCTTTCAACGATTCTTGATCCATTAAATCTTCAGGAACAGTACGTCCTCGTTTCTTTCTCTCTTGGGTTAAAACAGTAGCCTTCTCTTGAAGTTTTTTAATTATTTCATCAGTAATACCAGCTTCTTCAGTAGGTTGATTAGGCATTCCTGCAGCTTCCATAGCAATTGCCTAAAATAAATAAGAATAGGTTTAAAATGATAAACAGTATAAATATAACATAAATAAACATACAGGTTGAGGTATAGTAGTTGGTCCAGCATTTGCAGATGTATCACTAACAGAAATTCCTGCTTGGGGTTTCAATGTAGCCAAAGCTTCACGGGCAGCTGTTACTTCTTTGGTCAAACGTCCAATCACACGACATGCAGCATCGTGCTGATACAAAGCATGACTCAACTCTTGTCTAGCTGTCTGCAATTGTTGTCTTTGAGTAAATGCATGTAACATAACTGCATCCCATTCATCTTGAAGCATTTTTAATATAGCAGGAATACTAGTACCAGTTACAGGTTTTGGTTTTACGATAGGAGCGGCTATAATTGACAACAAAATCACTAATCAAAAAACTTAGAAACAAAAAATTAATTAAATGAAGATATTTTTTTAAATTAAAACTAAATTTTATGGATGTATTAATTTGTGTACACAAAGTGTAATCAAATTTATTTGTAAAATGTAATTTTTTCTTTTTATTCATTATTTTGACTTTTTTTTAATGAATACTTGAGCCACGTGCAAAGACAATATTATGTTAAATATTTTTCTAATTTTTAGAACTCAAATTTAAAATTTTTTAATTTCATAGTCTAATTTGTTAAAAAATTCAAAGTAGGTGTTTTGTGAAACGGATTTTTTCAAGTTTGTAAAAAAGTTTGCAATGATATTATGTTTGACATAATTTTATCACATATTATTGTACACAAGAATTAATAAAATGGTTCATCAAAATTAAATTTATTCCAAGTTTTTTGTTATCAATTGTAGCTATACTCCTATTATAATTGAAATTTATATTTATCATAAGAATTCTGGAAAGATTAATTGAAATCACAAAAATAATCTTGATTGAACAAACAATAATTTTAATTATTATTTTTTTTTCGTATGGTATGATTGTCCGGGAGTGTAGACTCTAGGGTCTACAGTTCGGATGCCGGTTTGGCAGAATTTCTATTGGGGCACCCATAGGTTTCTGCCATGCCCCAGAGTGGGGGATGGCAGTCTCTCTTCGAAGACAGTTGTTTCCTATCCAAGTAGTGAGACTGCCCGAGGCCAGGTTCGAACCGGCGACGGTATGCGTTGTAACCGCCGCCTTAGTCCACTCTGCCACTCCGTCCCCCTATTATTTATTAACAATTACTTATTAAAAAAAATAATTTTTAAAATTCACATAAAAATCGAAATTTTAAAATTTTGCCAAGTCAACAAACAATTTTTAGTACCTATTAAAAATAATTAAAAAGTGATTAAGTTTATATTTTACATATCTTCTACATTCTTATACAGTAATTGTTTTTGACTTATGCCCTTTCTCTAAGAACATTTCTAATCTATTTTAACAATGCTAAATATATGAATGTTAATCTAATTTCAAGGTTTCATATTAATATGCATGTACTTATTTTAGGTTTAAACTCTGAACTCTGTAAGAGTAAAATAATGTTAAACTCACAATGAATTCCCTAAATATTTATCAACAAGGTAAAAACCAGTATTGATTTCAGTTTAATATTAAAACCTTATTTTGAAAATGTCTTTAATATGATCAGAAAAACATAAATTGCACACAGACCGTATTAATGATAATTGTATATCATACAGCAGTGGCATATATAGGAGGGCTAGTGGGCTACACCCCCCCCCCCCGAAATCTTTCAAAATACTTTGATATTAACTTTAGACGTTTGTTATATTTCAATGGTGCTTTAGGTTTATTTAGAATTTCATCCAATAGAAATAATGCAATTAGTCGAGACAAATTTTATTGTGTTTTTCAAATTGTTTTGGGACATTCTGTAAATTAAATGTAGATAGCAACCTACTGTATCTTCTTAGTTATTCTAGGTAGCAGTAGTAATTTAACTCTGTCCATAGTAGCCCCTCCCCAAAATATTTTCTATATACGCCACTGTCATACAGGTATCAACAATTAGTAGACATTATAACACAAATAACAGTGATAATATATAATTACCCAGCTATTATTCTGTAAAACAGATTATTCTATAGATCAAAAATTGTCTTTTAGAAGAAACTTTATAAAACAGTAATATTTTTCAGTTTAAATTATATATAAGTATTTATTTGATAATAAGAGAAAAACTTAGAGCAGAATAGCTAAATACTTGATTGGTTAATGTTGTTGTACATTTAAGTGAAAAGTTAGTCATTTTAAATTATAATACATGAAATTTTGAATATTAATGGTCTGATTTATTTGAAATCAATTTAAAAAGTAAACAACTATTTTTTAAACTTCAGAAAGTTTTTTTTAATCCTGTTGATAAACCTACATGAAAATAGTTAGCAAATAAGAAAGCATATGTAATATGCAATTTTTTTCTTGAATATAACGAATTTAGTTGGTCATATATTAAAAACCCCGAATCATAGATTTATTATAAATAGATGTGTAAATTACAAAATGAATTAATATGCTAATTATCTTTTTTTAAAGTATATGTATAATTGTTTTTTTTCAATTTTGGTGTTACTCCTCAGAGAAAAAAAATATACAATTGTTTAAACGTAAACAGGCGAGTCAGATCTATTTAACAAATTCAATAATTTTTTTCCAATTTATTATTTTACTTTTTTTTTTTAATAAATATTTGAGTACTACACTAAGGCAAAATGTTATTCAAATATTTTAATGATCTTTGAAACTAGAATTTTTAAATTATAATTTTTTTTTTTACCATTTGAAAAAAAATTAAAATAGACATTTTGTAGACCGGATTTTTTGAAAAACTATTGTATTAAAATATCTTATTTAAGTTTGGTCATTAATTTATAATAATTTTTTTTTAATGTGAATTAAATAATCAATATAATTGTACAAATTACTGTAGGCTCTATAAAAATTAGTTTGGTGATTTTGAATACTTTTTTCCATGATTGATTATTATAAATATCAAATTGTATTAGGTAATTATAATAGGATAATAGCTAAGAGCCATAAAAAACATCTTAGGATTAATAAATTTCGATCAGCATGACTCAAGTACTTTACATTTTAAGCTGCTTTATTTTACAATTTTGAATTTCATCAATCTAATAAGTAATTATTTTTAAATATTTGAACCTTATTGAATTCAAATAATTTTAATTTCATGGAAAAAGATTAATGCCTGTGATCATTAAACTAATTCCAACTTACTTTTAATGTCCACTAACTGTTCAATAGTCAATTCTTGGCCATTAACTGGATCAGTGTTATTTTCTTTTATATATTTCTCAATGAGACGTCTTTCAAAAATTGAGCCTGATACAGGAGAAACAACTGGATGCTCAGGTACTTCATTGGAAACTATAATTTGTACAAAACATATTGATATTAATATTATTATATTCAGTTAAATTAGGAAAACTTTAAAAACTAAAATTATAGAGAGAACAAAATAAATTTTTAACTTTGTTCCTTAGTAATAATACTTAAATGTAATACCATGATTTGTTTTTATGCTAAAGCTTCTAATTATTAATATGAACAAGATGCTTTATAGCAAATCAAAGGATACTTTAGTACTTAAGGGATATACCACTAAAAACCTTAAATGAGGTTTGAAATGTACGTGCTTGTCAAACTACTAGAACACTACTTATATAACATAGAAGTGTCTAATATAAAATTTTGATGCATAATATGTCGACCGGGCTAAAATCATCAGTCTTAACATATAATAATAATTAAACTTTGACTAGTTACTTCACACAATTTGAAACATTTGAGATATATAGGTGTTGGTAAACCACGGTTCTCGTTATAATTTTAAAATTTCTTGGTGATTTTACACCCAACGACTCAATGTTTATCACATTAGATGTTACAATATTTCAGTTTTTGGAGGGTTCGTGAACTTCATACCTTCGACGCGAATGACAAGGTTATAACAAGCGAGTACCAATAATATTCATCATACACAGATCACAAAAACAGTGCCAATTGAGACGGGTGAGTATGAAACATCTGGGCTCCAACAAAAATAGGTTTATCGATCACCCACAAAGCTTTTCAAACATAAAAAACAAACTATTCACGCATAAAGAGCGGCGATTTTTACACAGTAAAACTATGTATACATAATATACTACATTAGCGTCACAGTGCGTTGCATTATTCCAATGAACTAATTTACAACGGACGCACAGCGCGGAAATAGCCATAATACATGAATAGGTATAGGCGCCATAATAGAATAAAATTAATCGATCGTTTTTTTTCTTACTGGCACAAACTAACGACATATTGAAACGTAGTAATTGTTATGACTTGAGCACAATAATTGTAAACAACGACGACGAACGCTTTCAAAATTCAATCAAAAATCACTGTTGCATACGTAATGAACGATAACTGTCTGACAACTACGACTGATACGAGAATACTAATAATTAATAAACGTGATTCAATTTCTTCGCTGGTAAGTCGATCGGATTGCAAACGAAATGTTTTGGTTTGAAAAATCGTCCACTTGAGAAACGAGTAAACAATCCGCCGTCGATCACAGTATTTTCACCATAACATAACCTCAAAATGTCGAAACCGGCGCATTTGTCCGAAGCCACCGATGACTATACGTAACACATCGGTGTATCACGTCTGATAACGGCCAGAACGCAACGATAACAGAGCAATCGTGAAAAAAAAACATTATGCAGTATGCACCTTTCCCACAACACCAAATGATGTTATCATATTTATCGTGAGACGTCTGCGTTCCAATTTCGTGCAGTTTTCTTTTGTTTTCGGTCGCCCGTTTGTGCCGTCGTACACGCGTTCCCAGTCACGTCCGCCGAGTTCTGCGACGAGCGTTCCGATCAAAAATAAAACGAAAACAAACCGAACACATTCACCCGTCGGCAAGTGTTTCATAAATCATTACGTTATTCATGTCCTAGTTTTAAGTTCCAAACAAACGAAAATGTTTATTTCGCCCACCACCGTTTGCTCGTATGTGTGTATGTGTGTGTGTGTGTGTACACGTTGAAAGTTTTATTTCGTCGATGGTCGCTAATTGAATATGAAAACACGACAATTATGAATACATAGTAGTCCGTCGTTGATGTTCAGTTATCGTAATCCGTTGACGGATGTGTTTGTGTGCGTGTTTGAGTAAACGTCTTAACACGAGATGTCAGACTGTTCTATATTGTGCCTAATGCCTGTTTTTAATCCTGATAGGGTGTGATGGCGGCTACCAGCAGTGAGTCGGATCCGTCGCGAAGAAACACGGACAATAAAGAAAATGACAATAAAGACGAACAGAATAATATGTTTGAATGCAACATATGCTTGGATAACGCCAAGGACGCAGTTGTCAGTGTTTGTGGCCATTTATTTTGGTTAGTATTGTTGTTTGACGCGAAATATTTTTAGAAACATAATGTTTAACATGACTGTGTATATATATATATATATATATATATAGGTTTCTGTTCTGTAATCTCTACAAATATATCTGGTCTATTTTATTAAACACTTATTTTGCATAAGTACATGCATTTATATTTGATACTTGACTGTTGATTCTTTCTTGTTTCTACCCTCATTTACTTTGTCAATTTAGAGTTTTTTTAGACATTTTTGAAATAACTTTTATCAAACCTTATAATCAACTATTTTTTTGTTTAATTGATCTATATTTTTTTTTTTTTTTCTTAAATGATAACTTTACACCTACTACTTAATATAGTAAACATGAATTCTATTATTTTTTTTATTTGTATATCATCTGGCTATTTTTTTTTTCATTTAAAATCATTGTTTTCAAGTTAAAAGCATTTAATGGTACTGAATAATGGTATTACATTTTTTACAAGGGATCGCTATTTCTATTTACCTTTATTTTGAATTTCAAATGCTTGTTTTTCTTTCACTATTGTTCAAATAATCAAAAATTCAAATATTAGTATTTATGAGAAAAGTATTATCTTTGGCATAAATGCAGTTTAGCTCCCAAGCGATTTTTGGGAATTTTTTTTTTTCAAAATGTTTATTTTTACATGCTTAATTTGATGGTGCTTTCAAAAAAAGTCGGTCAAACTTATTTTGGAAGTTATGGGCAAAAAAGTTAAAAAAGATCGATTTTCCCAAAACACGTGTTTTTTACTTTAAAATACCAAAAATTGACATTTTTTAATTATTTTTTTTTTTTTAATGTGAGTTTTTTCATGCTCGGTAATTAAAAGCAATCAGAAATTATCTATCTCACTTACTTTTTATGTTATTGTTCATAAACCACTTAAAACTTTATTATGAAGTTATTTTAAAAGTTTTCCCATATAAGTAACTCAAAATTTACTTTTTGGATTTTAATTTTTTAATTCGGTGCGGTACATTATAAAGAAGTTTTTGGTCAAATCAGAACTGATTTATCTTTTATGGTTTGGAAGTAATAGATTTTGGAATTAATTATGAAATATCATTCCGTCGAAAACCACTTCACGGTGAAAATACGCCCAGTCAACGGCGGTATGTTGGGCAATCCCTAATTCTCCAGAAAGGAACGATAAAGATACACTTTTTGTCCATAAATATGTAAAACTTACAATTGCATACAATGACAAATGTGACTGATGGAAAAACGTATTTTTTCTTAAAGAAACATAAACATCGCATTTTACCTTGAAAAAAATACACATGATTTCAAACTGTTTATATATAAAATATAAACAATATTATATGGGGGAACTCCATAACATGGATCTACGTCAGTTAAGAGCAGAAAATTAAAAAGAAAAATCAATTTGTTATAGATTGTTTGCGCTATTTTGACATTGAGCGTCGCTTCGCTCCGCAGCTACGTTCGCTTTGCTCACTTAAAAGATAAATCAATTCTGATTTGACCAAAAACTTCTTTATAATGTACTGCACCGAATTAAAAAATTAAAATCCAAAAAGTAAATTTTGAGTTACTTATATGGGAAAACTTTTAAAATAACTTCATAATAAAGTTTTAAGTGGTTTATGAACAATAACATAAAAAGTAAGTGAGATTTATAATGTACTGCACCGAATTAAAAAATTAAAATCCAAAAAGTAAATTTTGAGTTACTTATATGGGAAAACTTTTAAAATAACTTCATAATAAAGTTTTAAGTGGTTTATGAACAATAACATAAAAAGTAAGTGAGATAGATAATTTCTGATTGCTTTTAATTACCGAGCATGAAAAAACTCACATTAAAAAAAAAAAATAATTAAAAAATGTCAATTTTTGGTATTTTAAAGTAAAAAACACGTGTTTTGGGAAAATCGATCTTTTTTAACTTTTTTGCCCATAACTTCCAAAATAAGTTTGACCGACTTTTTTTGAAAGCACCATCAAATTAAGCATGTAAAAATAAACATTTTGAAAAAAAAAAATTCCCAAAAATCGCTTGGGAGCTAAACTGCATTCATTCCTTATCTTTCATAATGTTATGTAATAAATAATGGTTCTCATTTGAAAAAAATTAAGACTTTTAAGTATACTTTACGGATGAAAAAAAAAAGAGATTTGAAATTTGATTTTTCCCAAAACGTAGATATTTTAACTTAAAAATTCATAAAAAAAAAAAAAAAAAAAAAAATGCAAAATTAACTGAGAAAAAATATATAAAGTGGTAAAATAATTACCCAGTGACACTGTGACAGTGTACCTTTTACATCTCTTGATATTATTTTTTTCATTGAAATAATATATAGGAGAAGCATTCTATGTGTTTAAGTATTTAAAATTTTTAATCATTGACATGTAGTTTTTAAATCAAAATTTAAATAGAAATATTTTTATTAATAATTTAATAAAGTTAGGTTTTACTTTTAGTTATAATAAAATGAACTATAAGGAATAATTTTATGCACAATAAAATTTCTAATTTTCATAGTTTATAATAACTACCTATTTTATATTTTTATCATTTTATTAATATAGCGTGATTTAAAGTTTCAGAAATTAAAAATACATTAGTATTATATACATTAGTTCAAACTTAAGTCTTTTGTGTTTTAGTTGGCCATGCTTACATCAATGGTTAGAAACTCGATCAAGTCGGCAAGTATGTCCAGTATGTAAAGCTGTCATAAGTAAAGATAAAGTAATTCCAATTTACGGACGTGGAAATACCAAACAGGAAGATCCAAGGTAAAATAAAATGTCAAATTTAAAAATAAATTTTAGTTTTTAATTTCAAGAATAAATCAATTGTTATTGTTGATATAAGTTTTAAATAGTAACTTTGACTATTATAAAAAATTATAATTTTATGGATTAATCTGTAAAACGCAAATATGTTTAACTATTATTACTTACCTACTTCATATTTAATGTTTTATATATTTATTATTTACTTATAAATAATTATCATACTTTTATTATTATTTTCAGAAATAAAGTGCCTCCTAGACCTGCAGGTCAACGAACTGAACCTGATTCTAACACTGTATGTTATGAGTAAAGCTTTCATTGTGTTATAATTATTTTATTGTTTTTTAATTTATGATTTCCATTTTTTCTAGACAAAATCAATTTTACTTTTTTTGTATTTAAAAAACAAATTATTTCTATTTAATAAAAATGCAGTAGTATTCAATTTGAAATAGTTGTATTTTTATTTATTTTTTTTTTTAGTAAAATACTGTGAAAAAACTTGATAAAAATCTTAAAATTGTTATTAGTTTCTTAATTGTATTATAACTACTCTAAATATTTTATTATTTAAGATTACGAAGTATTCAATGTAATCTTTGCAATTAAATTTTTTTTTTTTTGTAAATCATAGTTTTTACTTCAAATAGCTAATTTAAGTTAAATTATTCTGCCTAAATTCATTTTTTTTTTCTTTTAAAAACAACCAGTAATTTTATTTTACAAAACTATGAAATAAAAGTTGTTTTTTCAACTGTTTATTTTGTTACAATATCAAAGTCTTTATTACGAACGAAAATCATTTTAAAATATTTTCTTTAAATAAAATTCTTATTTTAGGGATTCCCTGGTTTGAACTTTGGAGATGGCGGTTTTCATTTGTCATTTGGAATAGGAGCATTTCCTTTTGGCTTTTTAACATCATTTAATTTCTCTGATCGTCCACATACTACTAGTAAGTAAAACAATATTTTGAAATTTAATAATTAAGTATTACATTTAATAATTGTTAACATTTGATTAGTTCCAGTTGGTGGACAGCTACAGCAAGACGATAATTATTTATCAAAGCTTTTCTTATGGATTGCTGTTATATTTATTGTTTGGCTATTGTTGGCGTGATTTACTTGCACAGTATGTTTTTTTATTATTATTCTTCTATCATTCATTAAATTACCGCAGATATCTTTTCACGACGGCTTTATTATTATTAACTATGTTCATTATTTAGTCTTAGCCTAATAGTTATGGTCAATGTTTTTTTTTCTTAACTGGTGCTTAGTCTGATATCTCAACTGTGATTATTAATTAATAATTATGTTGATTATAAAACTTAAATTGTGGTGAATTATACATTTTTCTAAAAGTTATTGTAAATATTTTATCTATAATGTCGTCGTGAATATTCTTGAAACGGGAAATTTTTTAAATAGTTCTGTTTTTGTTTATAAAGGAAAATCGTGAAAAATAATATTAGCTTTTTATTAATAACTGAAGAATAATTTACGATTTTTGCTATGTATTTACGTATTTATGATTATTATACTATACTTATAATGTGTTGGTATTGTTTTGAGTAAATTGAAATATTAAAATCATTTTTATGATTATAATTTATGTTAAAACTTATCGTCATTAACTTTTATTTTATTTGTTTTTCCTATATTTTATGAAGTTATCCAACATATTATTAATGAAATTTATGTATTTCTTTTAATTATTTTATTTCCATCCCTTCCAAATATTGTATAAAATAAGAAAAAACATTACATTTATAACTATTTTTCTAATAAAAAAAGAAAAATAAATTATATTTTACACTGACCTAATTTTTTTCAAGCCTATTGAATTATAAATTTAAATTATTAAATTTAAAAAAAAAATGATGTTTTTATTTTAAATACAGATTATTCTAATTTAAATAGATAGATATAATAAATATATATTTTACTTTATAATCGTTTACTTGATACAAATACCAAGATACATGCTTTATCTCAATTTAAAAATATTTCCTCAAGTATTTTTTTTTTTTTTTAGAAAACTTACAATCTGTATTTGAAATAACAACTAGTAAATATAATGACTTTGTACATGAATAAAAATAACAATAATATAATAGCATGGTGAGGAAGACTATCCAGTGATGCACCCTTCAGATCATGATTTTTGAATTAATTTAATAGATCTCGACTCCATCATTTTTTAAGATGACGTGGTAGGTTTTCAGGGAGTGTGATTGAGGATAAATGTGAAGTGAGAGGATTTTAGGGATACTATAGTTTGGAATGAAATTTAGTGTAGTATTATTTAGCTGTTTGGCCAACTGTATTGATTTTTCAATCTTTTTGTAACGCTTTATTTGTTGCATATCATGCAATTATTTTGAGTTAAATATAGGACACAGTATATGTTGACGGATAAGTTGGACCCCAAGTTTGTCAAGTATAATTTTATTCTCAGATATTTTATCTGAGAAGTTATAGTAATATCCACACTAGTGCTGAGCAACTCATTGACCAATCCGTAATTCAGATTAGAATTATTCAATCCGGATTTGGATTCAATTGATCATATCTGGATTTTGGATTCAATCCATTTTAATATTAAATAATTTAATTAATAAATTTAAAATAATCACAATTGATATGAATATGTGTTTCGAGTATATCATTCTTGAAATAGCTGTTGTTTCTAATAGCCCATAAAAAAATTTAACAAAATCTATCACCACTGTTGACTGTCCCAGTTATGAAATAAAATGTATGTATAAGATTATATAAATAATTGGTGTCTTTTAATTTTTTCAAAAAAATTTGAATTATCGATCTGGGTTATTAAACCAGATTGTCGATCGGAATGTATCCGGATTAAGGAATTGATTTTAATCCCGATGGATCTGCCAATCTGGAATTTGATTGATCCGGATTACATGCTCAGCACTTATCCACACCGTGGAGTTGCAGTGATGGGGAGTCTTTTTTACAGGTTGTGAATACTTCATAAAACAACATTTTTGGGTTAATTTTAATTTTCATTTGGGTTTCCCGATGTATGAAGTACTGATTCAATCAAGATGAATTCAGCTGAAGAGACTTTTAAGGGGTCAATGTTAGAGGCCAGTACAGCTGTATCATCGGCATAATATGTTGCTATAGTAGTATTTGCTACTTTGGGAATATCCGATGTGAAGATATTGAATAAATCATGGGCGAGATCGCTCCCTCGTGGGACTCTGGTTTGTATTAAGAAGTAGGAAAAAATGGAGTTTAAAATATTTAATATTTCAAAATCTGCAAATCTACAAACAATTATTTTTTAAATATATTAAATGTTAATCAATATTAATGAAGACCACTTATTATAATGTAAAGTTATGTGTCACTGTAATAATCAACCTAAAAAAAATACAATTATATTAAAACATAGATGTAATTTTAATATTATTTTTTTTTTTTTCATAATGCATATAAGACTATTCATACATTTTCATGAAATCAGTACTTATCCGGTTTATTGAATATTAATGATCAGTTTAAGAAAGAAAAAAAATAAACTTTTGCACCATAGCCAATCTGAATTATTAATATTTGTTGAAATAATTTTTTATCTGATACTAAGTATAGTTTATGTTATACAAATAAATGCATAAAAAAATGTTTTTATTTTATTTTCTATATTTTAAATTATTTTTAGCGCAATGTTGAAAATTAGTGTTAGATGTAGGTACAGTGCAAATTGTTACAGATTGTAGTATTATTTTTGCATTAATTTTCCTTTTATAAAATTCTAATTTTAGTAAAATACATAATCGGACAAATGTTTAAATCAATTATTTTTCTATAAAACAATGTAGTTATGTTAATCTTTTTTGTGAACTTAGAGTTTGCAAAAGAGAACACCTAAGACTAGTTGCTTGTAAAAATTGACTGGACATTCCTTGTGTTGGCCATCCATATAATATGTCATGTATATGTTTATATGCACTATTATATATTACTTGAAATTCTTTTAAATTCTAGGAGACATTATATGTATATATCAACCTAGAACATTTTGAAAATTAATCTATGAAAAATGTTTCAGAATTTGTTTTTTTTTTAAGTAAGTTTTTAATTATTTGCTATTAATGTTATTTAATCATACAAATTTAATTTATACAAACCTTTTCAGGCATTTTAAATTCTTATTTACAATGATTATTTTTTAATCATCTAAATTTCAAACTGGAGTTTGATTGGTTGAAATAATATATTTTACTACTTTTTTAACACATAAGTTTGAAGAACTTCGTTATGTAATTATGTTTTATAATGATTATAATATATCTTGTTTATTTATTGAAATACACCAAGTTGTGATAATTTTGTTTAAAAAAAGTATATTGAAAAATAAAAACTGTATGATGTAAAATTTTAATTTTAAATGTTTATTTTAGCGCAATGTTAGTAAGTTTTAATACAGTTTTTTTTCTAACACCATCCTCCATCATTATTAGTAGGGTTCGGGACTTGTTGCATTTGCATATTGCTTAATAATGACTGCAGAATAGTCTAAGTAAGATTTAAATTTGTTTTAAGTCATAACGGAATGAAAAACAAAAATTTTAATTGCATATTTTCGCATATTTAGCCGTTTTCTGAGCAAAATGCATATTTGTCGATTTTGGCAGTTTAATTGTTATTTATAGTATATTTACACAGTTTTTGTTATAAATTTATTTTAAATATTTTAATTGATTGTTTTATAACTTTTTTTTTTACTTTCATGCGTTGTTCAATATTCCTAATCAGTTTCTCTGTATAGCTTGTTTTATTAATAAAGATGAGATAATAACATTATTAACTGGATTTGGAAACTAGGGAAACACCTAATTATTATTCCTGTGTATGCTATCGTTTATCGTAAATTGTAAATATACTGACCAACAATATTTAAATTCGGTAACATCAGAAAATGTCTTATTGTCCAGTCAAACTTTACAGGTAAACAATAATTCATCAATCATCATCTTTATATTTAATAATAAATAATAATTTAATGTATTAAAGAAAAACCCAAACTTTTTTTCATTGTAGGAGAAGATGAAGAAAATGAAATCGAACATACATTTCAGTAATATAATATTGATAGTATTATGGCTGTCAAAAAATAACTAGTTACAAAAAATTGTCTAAATTTAAATGAATAAAATCAATTATTTTAATATAATTAAAAAAAAAAAATATTTAGTCGCATATTTCGGTTATTTTAAGTGCATATGTGCATGCATATTTCCTACAATTTGTGTGCAATAAGTCCCGAACCCTAATTATTAGCGTCCACTGTACACATGTATACAAATAAATTTCCTTGTATACCAAGTATTTAAAAACGTAAGTACTTTATAATGCGTTTCACATAAATAAAATGTATGCTTATTCTATTCATGTCACTTTGAGTAATATTTCTTAGTACTAGATAATTTTTGACAAATTGAATACATTTATAGATTGGTCTTAACTTCTAGAGTTAAAATCCTGGGTTTCACTTAGTATGGGTCACTTTAAATTATAAAAAAAAATTATTCGACTACCTATCACACTTTAATATCAAAACCCTACACCTGTATTGTACACACCCTGTCAACAGTGCCGGCCCGATGTATTTTGGGGCCCGGTGCAGAAGTTTGCTGGGCCCCATTTACTTTAATACTCTTTATAGACTTATTTGATATCTAAATTTTAACGTAAACTAATAAAAATCAACTTTTATTTCTATAAAACACGAAATTAGTACCTGCCTAGGTATAAATAATATTTTTAGTAATACATGAAAATGGTGAGATAAATATTACCTAATACTTTTACTTAAAAAAAAAAATATATATATATATATTTATATATATATATAATAATAATAAACATTATTTAAAAATGAATACTGCTTAGAATATACATATAATGTTACTTAAACATTTTTTTTCTCGCTTTTTTTCCTGCAAACAGGTCAGTTGTTTCATTTTGACTCAAAGAAACAGCAAAGTACCTCGATACATATAATAAGAAAATACTAAAATGAAATCTCACTTTATATTCCACAAATAATATGATCATATTAATTAAATGTTGTAAAGTTCACAAATCGCAAGTCATGTGAAAGAAAAAAACTAAAATGATTCTTTTTTTTCCCCTAGTAATATGTGAAGTAGGTTGGTACACTTTATGCGCGGCCCAGCAAAATCTTGGGGCCCGGTGCGATCTCACCGCTCGCCCCTCTTAGGGCTGGCACTGCGTGTTTAACACCTTTGGCACGTTACAGTACATTAGTAAAAGCAAAATAATTTTTGAACCATTGAATTGCTATTTTAGCTACCTATAGTTAAACATCGATTTGAGAATTTCATCGTTTAGAGATGTGGATTGTAATTCTACTTCACTGGACCAAATGTGTTCAGGGAGAAGAATTATCGTTAATTGACATTATAAGAAACTGTCTACTTATATCATTTTTGGGGGGCATTGGGCAGATGATGTTATTGTGTGGTTAAAAAATGAAAAAAATATGTTTGCAAAATATATTGGGTTTTCCCAGATTACTATTACAGAACAGGTCCTTCAGTTTTCTTTATACCTAGAGATAAAGCAGGACTATGTATATTTACTTCGTTAAAAAGTCATCAGTCTACGGCTTCACCAAGTTGTCAAAATTTTTTGTCATTATAGAAAATAGAAAAAATTACCTTGTCATAATAAGCATCAACTAAATGAAATTTTTGATCTCTAGAAAGATACAAACGTCACATTTAGACAAAGTTTACTATTGTGTACCCCAAAAAATGGTTCCTAGAAAAAAAATAAGCACCAATTATGGTAAGACTAATAGATTTTTCGCTTTACTTATGTAAACATTTTAGAATATAGGTACGTGTACTTGTTATACAATGCGTTAAAACTATAATATGCAAAGGAATATTTATTTATTTATAAGATCTCTATTTAAGAACAGTAGAAAAAAGATGTGATAACATATACTTACCGTCTAACCTAACACATACAAATCAAAACTAAATGAAAGTTTCTACTCTTAAATCTTCGAAAACGGGAGCAAATATTGTTTGTGTTTATTGTTGATTGTACATTTAATATGCTTAGGTACGACAGGATGATATCTGAATAAAAATCACGATATGCGATTTAACTCTTCAAAATCCATCAATTAGAATTGTTGTCATGTACCTATATTTTACTTAAAACACTAATAGCTAATAATAACTACCTATATTAATATTACTAAAAAAATATGCTATTTAGTACTTTTATCCAGGTGATTTTTAAATGATTTAACTATCTTTTATGGCAATTACTATTTATAACATATTACATCGAAAATAATATTTTTGTTGGCTAATTTGACAAAACCAATCATTTAAGGGATATATTTGTTCGTAAACTAAATGTTTCTAGCTATATTTAAGATGTCCAGAAAAAAAGTTCGAACTGATGGGTTGTACAAGTCCTCTATAGGACCCGCTAGTTGTCAATTCAAACTCACACAAATCATGTATTTTGTTTATATATAGTGTAGGTACGTTTAAATTTCATCCAAATTGTATGAATGTGTTCACCTAAACAATGTGTGATCTTTGACATTTTACCCGTGCAAGTCGCCCTACATATTAATCTTATGAATTTATAGAATAGAAACATTTCATGTTATTAAAATTCTAGTGAGTGATAACTCTTTAAGTGTTACAACAAGTTAAAAATTAAATCGTTTTACGTTTTCGTTTCTTGCGATTAATTACAAAGATGATTGGAAATAATTGTACGTTTAATTCTCGTGTAATTATGGTCGCATTTCATTATTTTTGTTCAGTCAGATAAATGCGTGCGAGGAAAGACTATGGACATTTTCTTCACTAACATTAACATCATTCATAAGCAAATATGTATTCAATTTTAAATATATTACTAATAATTTTATCTTATCAATGTATTACGACGGAATGTAATGTTCAAAATCCTCCGGGAACTTCTCATCAAGATGTTGCGGATAAACATGAATCACAACGTCCAACAAATGAAGCAAATGTTGGCATAGGTAAATTTTAATGTCATAAATCCATTTCCACTATTAATGAATATTTAATATTATATGTGAACACTTTCGTTGTTATACTTCACATACAGGAACGCAGTTTTTAACAAATTACTTAATCTATTCCAAATAACAAAATATCTCGTTCATCCGTTTATTGTACCTAATTAAAATATCCTAACAGGTCTCTTAGGTCAAGCGCACACGGTGCAACTGTTATGGGACAAAAGTTGCAAATCAGTTGTGCTAGCAATCAGTTTGCGACCCGTACGAAACTTCAGTCCGCACACGGACATGACTGATTTTGAATCAGTTGGTGTTAATCTATTCGATCAATGCAGTTGATTTTTCGGTTTTATCCTATGTCGAGTTCAGATTCAGATGACATCGTTGATGATTATCCACAATAAGTTTTCCATACCTGACATATTCATTTGGACAGCCACCTCTTGCCACGCTTTCTCCGTCACATCTTTCCTTGAATACGCAAGAAATTTATAATTAAATAGTTCTCAATGCTTCTCCGTCGAATTTTAAGTTAATTTCTTGGTCACTCATGTTCAACGTGCACAAATACAAAAGTTCGGTGCAACTTAGAATTGCAACGTAACTGCGACCGCGGTTTCCGAATGAGTACAACCGATTTTAAACTGATTGCAAACTAATCTCATTTTGATCGCGTGCAACTGATATGCAAATTTTGTCCCAAAACAGTGGCATCGTGTGCACTTGGCCTCAGTGAACATGTTCACAATAATGATATGAGACTAACGAGGTTAAGAAAACAATTGCGTGATGCATGAAAATTTAGAATTTTTTGGCGATACTTTCTAAAGTTATTAATTAATTAAGAATTAATGGCTAACGTTATGTTGACAGAATTACAAAATTTATGAAAACTACTTTTTATCATGCGTTACTTTTGACCTTCTCAAATGGTAATTTGTACTACTGGGCACCAATAAATAAATTATTATGTTCAAGAAGTTGAGAGAATGCATTTATATTTATTTATAACTTGAACTCTGATAATTATAAACTTTCACGATTCAAATTATTAAGTACTACTTTCATATATAATATATATAATTTTATTTTATATCTTCACGTTTCTTATTTTCAACTAGGTATGTAAATTAATCAAAATACATTTTTGAAATAATAAACTACCTTAAAATTACAGTTAATTAACGAATTACACTCAGATTAATGTTGTTGAATTTAAGATTAGTCGTAAGTTCGTGACATTTATTACTTTGGAGATGAAATGACATTGAGTATTTATTTTGAACGTAATGGCTTAACTAGACTTAATAAAAGGGTGTGGCACGTTCGATATAACATCAAACGCATACCATTTTAATTTTAATTTTAATTTATACTTATCAAATTTTAACGTAAATAAGATTAAAAAAGGCAATGAGATAAATGTCATATTTTTCTTCGAAAGTAGAGCTATTAACTTTCTAAACAAAACATTTTAATTGGCTGATAAAATAAGTATTGAATAGCACACTGTGTATAGAACGGATTAACATTATAAATACGCCATTAATGGAACGACAAGTGGGATGCGCCGAGCGTCGCTGAAATTCCATGCATTAGTGACTCTAATGTACCTTTTACCTATAATGACACAACATAATTAAATATAGATTATAATTTGTTTTAAAAATTGGTAAGATAGTGATAGTAAGAGTGTATCATTTGTCTCTTCGGTCCTCGAACAAAATAACGGTACTGGGTGTAGGGGACCTTGAATAAGTCATTTTGACAATTGGCGAACAATACCCGTGGGTGTTATGATATAATTTAAAATTTTGAACCATTGTTTTCGTGAAACGATTCTGAGAAAAAATCAAAAAATAATTTTATTCCCCAGTTTGGTACTATTTTAATATTTGAATAATTGAAAACCCCCAATACCTACAGACAATTGGTATGATTTTCAAGTTTCAAACAAAAATGGTTCTGGAATAATCACGAGAATGATTCATGTCATTAATAATTATTATATTCGTAAAATCATTCATTTATATTTAGATACTTCAAGCTCATATCATAAATTTATGGAACCGATAAATCTAAAAATATTAATATTCTAAGATAAAATTAATACATAATATTATAGCATTAAGAAATTAATATTTTAAACTTCAAAATTTCACCAATAATCTATTAATAGGTTTTACATTCTCTAAAAAACTAAACTGAAAATTAAGTAAAGGCTGTTCAGGAACCATCCAAAATAGAATAATTGATCATATCCGTCAATAAAAATACTATTAAAGATTTAGGCTTAAAAATTTGATATAACCTTACTTGGGGTACTGTACTAACAATACTGAAAAAACCTAAAAACCACTTTTCGAGATTTTTATAAGTGTTAAAATAAAATTGTGACGGATCACCTATTTTTAGACTAAATTCTGATTTTAAATGTTATATATATATATATATATATATATATATATATATATATATATATATATAAATATATAAATACATATATATATATATATATATATATATATATATATATATATAGAGAGAGAGAGAGAGAGAGAGAGGTAATATCTTATAATAACAAAATAGTACCACAGGTTATATGAATAAAAACATTTAATAATATAGTATATTCATATAATCTGTGGTGAAACTAGTAATCAATAATTACTAATTAGAGTTACACATGGTAAACTATATTATGATTTATTGTACTAATAAATCTCGATACTGCTCTGGTACATGTATTATAAAATTACTTCTTCCCAAAAATATTATACAATCCCAATATGCTGTAACATCTCGCTTGTGATGAACACCCAATGTATAAAATCGCTTTCATCCAACTAATATACTATTTCAAAATATAGATCAAGATTGCTTCTTGAAAACGGTTAAAGAAAATATCGAATATATGCCTGTACCATTTGCAATAAACTCGACAACGCCCTACATTATTCATCCGGATCAAAATGGACAATATCACTTTAAGCACAACACGACTTTTAAAATGTCATGCGTAGGCACTTATTTCAAATCACCTCAAAGATTATCTTCCTTAATCAATGAAATTTCAATTAAGTGCGTAAATGGATTTTTAATGTACAATAATAGACCGTACCTTTTGGACCACTTTAAATGCAATAAAACTCCACGTACGAGGCTGGTAATAACCGACCAAGCATGCCAGGGTAATGCTGAAAGCAAAGTTGTGAAAGTGGGATTTTACTCGACTTTCGGGTACATACCTATTTACAAAATATGTTTCGACAATACGAAAAAAAATGCCTTATATTCGTGGATGTTTATGAAAGCGCCGATTTATAAATATCGTCAGGTTTCGGACAAATGTACGAGATTCGTCCGAACCGCAAATTACGGCCGCACTAGCATAGTCATGTCGTATGGTAATCAAGTAAGTAAAGTTAATCACATCAAAACATCTTGTTGCTTTTACCGTATTAATATTTTAGACTATTATTGAACACATAATTTAATTTATGCTTTTACACAATATCACGTATTCTTGGCATAAATAATGGGCCGTATTTGTTATTGAATTGTTTTAGAAATCATTAGTTGATTGTAGTTGGCAATGATTAAAAAAAAGAAGAAAAAATGTTTAAAAAATATTTCGTAAAATAGATCATGAAATATGGTGATTTCAGCAATTGAGATACAATTATCAATATTTACTAAAATAATTAGTAAAATATTAAAATATTTATTGTTGGGCACATCCGAGTTGGGTCCCGGGAAATAGGGTAAGTCACAGGTAGTGTACTAATTGGATCCTGGAATATTTTACGTAGGCACTGTACCAATTTTGTCAGGTAATACTTTAAGTATTACGCTAATTGGGTCTCGACAAAAAATCGAGGTTCGTTCCGGTGGGACCGGGCTCGCGCGGTGACTCCTACCTCAAACGGATGAAGGCGAGTGAGAGCGACTGGCCGAGTTAGCATCACCCGTCTCAGCTTTTATTTGCGTAATCTTTATGTGAAAAAAATTCGAAAATTTTGAGGGAGTATTACTAAACTAGCTCTGTACATTTTTTTTTTCATTTGTAAAAATCTATAAAAAATAAAGACGTTTTTAACCATGCCTATAGTCAAAGATTATAGACAACCTTTAGTCTGTGAAAGCGGGAAGGAAAATGTTAGTGTGGTATTGCATGTGTATATCAGTGTAAGTAGGTATATGGTATGTGCTTAACGACAGATATCATATAATACCCAACTAGTGTATACCGTTAAAAACCCAGGATCCAACTAGAGGAGTACCTTCAAAAACCTGAGACCCGACTAGTACTAAATTCTTATTTCAGGACCCCATTCCGATACGGCTTTACTTATTAAATGGCTTTATTAAATGGACTATTAATTATTTTATGTACATGGTTGATTTGTTTAAGCATGCTCAGTGCTCACCATCTCTTCCATTTTTGGCTGTAAAATTCATAAACTTGGTTTTTTTTTAGATTCTGAGCGAGACAAAAAATGTATTGGTTTTACAAAGTAACGTTTTTTTTTTTTTTTTTACTTATGTATTTAATCATTTTTTTGGGAAGTAATAATGGTCCGAAAGTACCATCCAGCGATTCTACAGATCAGAAATTGCATCAAGTTGGTACTGCAGAGAGATCATTTTTTTCTATTTTCGAGAATGGTTTTTCCAAGCGAATAGTAAAACTACATAAAAATTGAATAAAAACGGCAAAATTTGATTTATTCGATAATTTTATAAAATCCATATTTCATAATTACTATTTTTGAAAATTTCACCTAATATAAATATGACTCTAATACAGACTAGCAAAAAAGTTTCAAAAATATTTAACTGTTTTCGGGCTATATAGAGAACTTTTAAATTATTGAAAAATGTCTCGGTTATTGGAAGTTGTTATCTAATAAAATTTAAGATATTTGATACGAAAATCTAAAATGTTATAATAATTTTCCATATGCTTTTAACTAATAGTACAGAAAAATTAAAAAAAAAATCGTCATACGTCTCTAAAATTCGAATTTTGATAAAATCATTAATTGCATGTGAATTATAACAATAGTTTTCGAGAAAAAAATAATGAAATTTAGAATTGTTAATCCAGTAAAAATTTTCTTTGACCAATTGATTCGCCACATATACATATACCAATGGTTCAAATTTCATAATGATAAACTCAATAGGTACATTTTTTTTTTTTTTTACATGCGTTTAAATTTTTAATGCGATTACCGTTCGAATAGCGCTTTTTACGTTAAATGTCATTTTTGTTTCATAAGCTTTGTAATTTTTCCTTTCAAGATGTGAAATTTTAATACGAACGTTTTTTATAAGTGGCCTTAACTATATTCACGTTTTATTGTTGTAATGGATGTGTTCATTTTTTGTTTATATAAACTAGAAATGTCGAAATATGGTAAAATGTAGCATATATCATGAATATTGTTAAATCGATATGGATTTCTTTTTTTTTCTTATTATACCAGTACTTTTTAACTAGAACTGGAAAACCGCATCAATTTTTTATCATGGAATTTTTTTATGTTTTTGAAAACTTAACCTATTGACGCTAAAATTATTATTTGAGTCTCGCTCAGAATAGTTTTCCGAAAACAATGATTTCTTATTGAAATTTAAAATAGTATACCTATTCTACCTACACATAGTTTTTAGTTTTTATGGTTACTTGATTATTGAAAAGAAAATTCTAACTTATGAATTTTCACGGCCAAAAAAAGGGTGAGCATTCTTAAAAAAAAAATCACACTGTACACATGTAAATTATGTATGTTTATATTTTAGTCAAATACACTGTCGTCCATTCTTGGCTCAGAACATGTCGCGGATAAGTACATAAGAAAGAGAGATGGAGTACGTTTCTTAATACCGTGTCAATTAGCGGCCAAAAACTTACTTTATTACGTTTTTGAAAACGATGCTACGTAAGAATAAATGTTACATTCAATAATAGTGAATTTATGTAGAAATTAATCATACAAATACTGATACAATATACAACAAATAAAAAACATGGGCTACCTACAAAACTCATGATTATATATAAGCAACTTAACACAATCCAAAAACTTTTTTCATAATTAAATTAGTATTAGCATTTTTAATTTAATATTCTGAACAAAATAAATAATTACGAAAATACTTAGTCTGTTTGTTTTTATAACTAAAAAAAAAAAAAAGTGTGAACGGTAAAAATTGCATTTATTCATTTTAAAGTTAAAAAATGTTATCTACTTAGTATTTTATAAAGAGATCATTCATTAAAAATGAATTATTCAATCATTACCTAAAGAATGAAAGTGGAAAGTCCTTATTTTTTAATTTACATTATTCTAGGAAAATTATTGTACTTAAAACTAAAAATCGTAATCAGTTATCAACAGCAGTCTTTCATTGACTTGGAAAATTAAAAAAAAAAAAAATTAAATATTATTTTTATTATCTAAAATTGGAGACATTTATTTTATAGATCTTAAAAGTGTTACAACATGTTTTTAAATTTTAAGATAATTCGAAAAATATATTCTATAATTATTTATTATTCATCTTTTTTCTTGATAGTTTACACTTTTCTATTTTAATACTAAGCTTACCTATTAGTTTCTTATAAATTATGATTGTAAATCTATCAATAGATATATTTCATTTGTGTTTTTAAGCCTTTATTCTCACATTATTCTACGAACACGCATAATATACCAAAAACTTAAATGCAATTATAATTAATTTTATTTTTTCGTAATTCAAAATAATCACTAACGTGCACGCTGAGTTTCTATCACCGATGTTGCTTAACTTTTTCGAGTGTAATTATGAAATATGAATAAATCCGTCAAATAATTAGTTTGCCTAATAAACTTTACACCGATAGCCAATATTCAATTATTGTTAAATTTTGTCATATTTGATATTTCAATATGTTTTCAACCTACCAGTGACTGATGATAATGACTTTTTTTTTCAAAACCTATCATAAATCATAATATAGTAACATACAGCTACTGAAATACAATCATATATTAACATACGAATGTATATTTTTGTTTCGTATACAAAACTTTTACTCAGCATTACTGATTAATCGGTTTTTTTTTCAGATACTACTACGAGAACACAGCTCCCCAATGGATCGAATTCAACCGACATGCTTGGAAGGAATTAGAGAAGCTTTTCAGGAATAATTTGGTTAGAGGTAATAGGGATCATATAATTGTCACCGGTACCTACAAAGTGGTCACGTTAAAAGACGTAAACGGTACTGATCGTGAATTCCATCTCCGTATGCCTAGTAGATTGAGCGTACCTAAATACTTTTGGAAGATGTACTATGACGTAGAAATGAAATCTGGTACCGTTTTCATCGGATTGAACAACCCCTACTCTAAGGTCGATCCGAACGCATTCTTTTGCGAAACTATCAAGTGCCCGGGCCAGGTATTGAGAAAATCTAGTAACAAAAGCGCGATATTTTGCTGCACTAAAGATTCGTTTGAAAAAGTTTACGGCAAACTTGATCCCATGGTGTTCGAAAGAACAGTACCAAAAATATATTGATTACTGCTCTACGCTCTGGCGTATCATAAAAAGGAAAATGCCGTTCAACATAACTTGATAACAGGAAACTCATCTGTTAAAAACTATTATGTTGTAACATTTATTTGTATCTAATCGTACAAATGCAATGTATTTGTACTAACTTATGACAGGATTTATTAAAATTAAGACATTTTTTTGTTTGAAATTATATTCATCATAATAAACCTTAAAATATAACTTGCCAATATACATTCAAAATTGTATCTATTAGTCATCAGTTCAACAGTGAACGTGTTTTATACATCACTTAGTGATGCCTCTCA
The DNA here is from genome assembly GCA_027580255.1 of Therioaphis trifolii. Classification (NCBI taxonomy): domain Eukaryota; kingdom Metazoa; phylum Arthropoda; class Insecta; order Hemiptera; family Aphididae; genus Therioaphis; species Therioaphis trifolii. The sequence continues at coordinate 33,851,820 of CM050407.1, read as the reverse complement.
TAAAATCAGGAAAAGAAGGGTTCAATCATAATTTTTCCTTGATGGGTCCTGTTGGATTAACAGGTTCTATGAGCAACGAAAATATGTGCTTGTCATTCGGTACTAGCATTGATTATAGAATCGACTATTGTATAATCAATCGCACTGTTTTTTTTTTTTTTTTATAGTGTTCGGAAACGGTTTGCTGTAACAAACAGTGATTTAAGATTGAATGCGTTTATGTAACAGTCATGTTATCAATATCACGGATTTTTTTAAATAACCTGATAAAATCCTCTAGTTCGTGTTGTTGTTTTAGATTCATCAGACAAAGTTAATGTTATTGAATGGCGTAGCGAGCGTGAGCCTTACGAATTAAGGTACTTACACACTAGGCGAATTGTTCGCCGCGAATAATCGCTCAAAATTAAACTACTGGTCTCATATTGAATCATTAACATTATAAAAACCAGATAAATATAAATCGCTGTCGGCCGCATATGATCCCGCATGTTTAAATTTGGGCGAATAATCCAGTGTTTCCCAACTGGTGTTCCGCGGAACCTAAGGGTTCCGTGAGCCGGTGTCAAGTGTTCCGTGAAAACCTTGTGCCGGAAGTATCCGACAACCCACTCATTTAAGTGTACAAAATATATGTCAGCATTACTATTGTAGAAAAATATGGGGGTTCCACGAAAGTTTAAGCTCCTGAAAAGGTTCCGCGAGTAAAAGAAGTTGGGAAACACTGGAATAATCGACGATAGCGTTTAAAATTAAACACGTTGTTTTGATGGGAACTATTCACATTAGGCAATGAATTCGCTACTAGACGACGCGATTATTGTCTTTTGAATTGAAAACGATAGTGTTTAGTTTATGGAGTGTACATTGTTTTCTTTTATATTATTTATATTATATTATTTCATTCAAATGAATATTCCTCTCTTTTTTAAATTTTAAATTTTTGTTCAAAATGAACTCCACCAGTTTTGACAACGAATATTTTATTGATTTAATATCACAGGAGGACTGTATTTGGAATTTAGGTAAGTATTTTTTAATAATTTCAAAACTAGGAAAATTTTACACTTCCTTTATAAAAACTCACAGAAAACCTCAAAATGTTCTAGCAAGGAGACGAGGTCGTGACTGAATGAGGAACCACGAGGTATTAATTTTTGGTGAGACTTTTTATCCGCGATTACCCGCGTAAAATATGTCTAGTGTGTAAGCTTTGTGTTGGAGCGATCATAAATAGCCGTGATTCAAAATCGCGTTCGCGGGCGAACAATTCGCCTAGTGTGTAAGTAACCTTTAATAAAGTTTTTGTTCAAGCGTTTAATCGTAGAGATTAAATTGTTTGACGTTTGCTTTTCGCCGTAAGATGATATCATTAATTAATTGCTTTAATTGAATATTTAAACCACGGGTCATAGGCTGTATCTGTGGTCACTATGACCTGCAGTTAACCGATGCAAATGTAAAACGTAGAGCAATAATCACGCCTTTTACCAGATTTATTTGGCCGAGTTATTTAACGTGCAGCTTAAATTCGCATTATAAAACGGTATCGTAAGTAATAATATAATTGAAATAATATATTTTCTAAGATCCCTTGGGGTTTTGATTGTTGTTTTATCTTACGAGTTGCCTACACGAGTAGTATATACTATATACATATACATATATACATGTATATACGTATTTATGTATATAATTTGCCTAGATATCAAACAAATGACTGAAATGAATGAAAAATATCAAAGTATATCGGCTCATAACCAGGGATGTAGTGGAGGGTGTGCGTGAGTATACGGTGCATGGCCACTTTTCATATTTAAAAAAGAGAGCATACTCAAGAAAAAAAACTGGTGACCGATGGTATGCGTTGAAAAACATGCGTAAATCCGCTTCACGAAAATTGTTCAATGTCAGTATTCAATATCAATAATCATTTAATTCTACATTACGTCCAATCAGATACGCCCACAGATATGTCACTACTCAGTGGGAGGGGGGAGGGGCAAAAAATCCGTGACTCGTGAAGTACAACTAACTATTAATTTTACGAGTAGGTACATAATAATATTACACTCGTAATTAATGGTACAATGATTGTCGGAAAGTCACTGAATGCCCCAGTCGTGTGAGACCGACTTCATGTAAAAAAACCTCCAATTTTCTAACTGACATGAAAAATCTCAGGTGGGGCAATGGCCCTTACTGCCCCCTCCCCACCAGGCGTCCCTGCGTCCAATTATTGTCCAATTACAAGAGACAAAAAATATAAAGAATTCAAATTTGACATCTAAATATATGATTTGATTGGCTATACAGCTAGGAATGCGGGATGACCGTAGATTACATGATGTAATATCTACTTATTTTTCAGGCACGTAACCAGACATTTTTCTATAAGGGGGCCAAAATTTTTTGGCCCCTTTCTGTTTTTTGTACCCAATACACTCCTTTCCTTATCAGACAATATCCATTAAAAATAATACTTACATTTCGCAATATATTGTCTGTATTGGCATTATATTTTTATTATATATTAATGTAGGCATATAGGTATACAATATACATCTTAAACAACTACCTATATAAGGACAAGTAGTCTATTTCGGAATTCCTAGTTTTCAATCTATTAATACCATATACGTATTATCGTCTTATCTCAAAATTGTCGAGTGACGAATATTTATAAAATAGAATCTAAGAATTTAATTTTGTTATACGATCGATAACTATATGGAATATACATTCAGGATTTAGCAGGTTTGGGACAATTAAACACCATAATATTTAAAAATAAAACTCAAGGGGGCCAGTTCGGGGTCACTGACTTTTCTTAAGGGGCCAGGCCCCCCAAGGTCACCCCCTTGACGACGTGCCTGTTATTTTTATGTACATAAAAATAGATAACGGTCTATTTTTAGATTAGTCGCTGTGGAAATCGATGTATATATATATATATATATATATATATATATATATATATATATATGATGTATATATATAATCGATGTTACATGAGTATGTAACATACATACTCAATATGAACGAAAGAAACTTGGCAATTTGGCACCGATTAGAACGGTTTTCGATGAATTCGTAAATCGTTGTTCATCATTTTATAAACCAGGAGAATATTGTAAAATCGATGAAAATTTGGAGAGCTTCCAGGGAAGATGCGAATTCCGCCAGTACATGGCCAACAAACCTTCTAAATATGGTATGAAGATTTTTGCTTTGGTAGATTCACGTCCATTTTACACAGTAAATATGGAAATCTACGCAAGCAAACAAACTGTAGGACCTTTTTTACAGAATAATAGTGGATCCAGTGTTGTCAAACGGATGATAAAACCAATAGCCGAAACAGGCCGCAATATTACTGTTGATGATTGTTTCACTTCAGTCCCTTTAGCAGTCAATCTTCTAAGAGACTATAAAACAACTATGTTTGGTACACTGAAAATAAATAAACGGGAGATACCAACTTGATTTTTGACATAAAACACTGACAAATTTTGTAGTACAAAATTTGGATTTGGAGATAACAATTGTCTTTTATTCTCATGTGTCCCAAATAAAGGAAAAAAATGTTATGATGCTATCAACAATCCATACAAAAGGTGACATTGATCAGAACTTAATAAAAAATTACCAGAAGTTATTTAATTTTATAATATATCAAAAGGGGGTGTACTGTGTAGACGTAGTCGATGAGCTAAAAGGCGAATATTCAGTTTCAAGAAACAGCCACAGATGGCCTCTAACGATATTCTTTTCTTTACCTGACATTGCTGGAATAAATAGTCAAACCATTTACAAATCAACCACTGATATTGTTATTCCAAGACACAAATTTTTAAAAGAATTAGGACATGTCCTATGCAACCATCATTTGGTTCGACAACAAAGTATTCCAACATTATCCATTCCTCTAAGAAAACAAATTACACGATTTAGTGGAAGTCGTTTCAAGCCCAGAAACTGGACTCGGTACAAGTGGAAAAGCAAAAAGTTCTTATTGTCCAAAAAAGTAAAACCGATATATAGTGGTAATATACTCATTAAAATATTTTATATTTTTCTATTTATTTGTATTAATATGATAGGTAAGTTACGCAACGTGTTCAAATCCGATTTGCAAAAAACATACTGTAACCATATGCGATTTCTGTGTTTGTAATACGCAAATTCAAGAAGAAAACATTTTATTTTTATTTTTTTTAATAAGAATAATGTTAATAATCGATTATTCAAATTGTAATGTGTAAATGCATTTTGTAAAAAAGAATATATAAATACCAATAAATATAATAGGTAATAAAAATAACACAAGTATTAATAATTAATATTTGTACTAATATCTTACAAATTACACAACAAATATGTTTTGGTAGTTTAAAACTTATTATATGACATATTAAAAAAAGTGAGAGAACCTCTCACCACGTGACCAAAGGAGTATAAAAAATAAATACGACCAACAAGGGTTAAATGAAATTCTTAAATCAACACACATAGTTGTGTTTCAAAGAAGAAAAAAATGTATAATTAATATTTATAATTAATCAAGCGCTAAATAGTAATAGTAGCTGAATTACAAATAAAAAATTAAATAATAATAATATTTAAAACTGATTATTTTTCGATAACGCAATATATTATAATATTATAATTGAGCTAGTCGTGGTTTAAAGATAAAGTGATCGGTGTTTTTCATACAACTTTAATAATATCAAAACTATTAAATTAATTTGTAATTTATAATTTCGGCCAGTGTTTACGACTGAGTGCATCAACGATTATAACTGAAATGACGAATAAAATGAAATTGTAAATAACAGATCACTCGCAGGAGTATTTGATACGAACTTATGAAAAAAAAAATCGTTAAATTATTTAAATGACACGCTAAAAAACCGTAACTTTTAAATATAATCTTTCCTCTCTCTCCTCTAAGACAAGAAAAAAAAAAAAAATAAAAATTGGGTGACGTGTTGACACTTAAGAGAGTATTTGGAACAATTCTGTAAAAAAAATTTGAAAAAAGTTGAATAATGTCGTCACGACATCGGAAAAAAAAGGCTTGTTCTTTTATAATTGTAAGGATTTTGTTTTAGATTCTGAGTGAAGAGAAGGATCTTATGGTTTTACAATGATGTTTATTTTAGATTCTGAGTGAAGCAAAGAATCTTATAAAACAATGATGTTTATTTTAGATTCTGAGTGAAGCGAAGGATCTTATGGTTTTACAATGATGTTTATTTTTTTTATTATTTTTTTTTTCTGTAAACACTTTTTCGTATAGAAATCCTTGTCCAAAAGTTTCGCCCAGCAACTTTTTAGATTTGAAATTGAACTGAGATGGTACTTTAAAGAGGTCATTTTCCCAAAATCTCCATAGTTTTTCCAGTAATCAAGAATAACGATCGAAAAACTAAGTAAAAACGGTAAAATCGGTAAAAATCCGCCGTAAACGAGATTTTCACTGTTCAGATTTTAGGTATTTAGTCATAAATCGAAAAGTATTGAAGCTAGAAACTTGAAAATTTTATCCAATATCAAATACATACTTTTTTATATTGGTCAACATTTTCAGAACAATTATAGCACTTTTGACTTAAATATAAAACTTTTAATTTACCAAATTGTTTGAAAGTTTTTATGTAATATAATTTTAAATATTTGACAAAAAGTTCTGAAAATTTAATATGACCTTACTCATATACCTACCTAATTATCCTAACAAAAATTCAAAAATTGTGACTCATGGTTTTTTTTTATACACACTTCTGATCACAATAAAACTTGGAACATAGATATAAAAACATTTTTCGAATCTTTTGGTGACAGAAAATTTCTAATGAGTTATAATTGTTATAACAATTGAAGTTTAAATGAGTTATATCTAATTGAATATTTTATGAGGGTTTAATTACAAAAAAACTCACCAAAAATTATACAAATAACCGAAAACTACGTAAACAGTATTTAAATAATAATATATTATATTACACTGAAGCTTTGCTCAGAATCGTTTTATACTAAAGAAATGAGTCATCATTTCTTTAAAACTCAATACATTCATCACCAATATTTTGTCCGAGGACCGAAGGGACGAAGGACGAACTTGTACCACCATCATCTCACTTACCAGCTTTTTTTGTTTATAAGGTGAAGATGATGAAGAAGCTTTACCGAAACATACTTTATTTTTATGTCAGTATTGACTTGGGCGATTTTATTTTGTTTAGTGACTTTGGTTCAATACATTTCATTTTACACAATTACACATACATTTTACTTTACATTCAAAAAATTAATTTTTATTTTAATAGTTTTTAATTTTGTCGATTTTACTTCATTTTGATTTATTTATGTTGATAGTTGATCTTAATTTGATGGTGCAGTTTTCATCAAGCGTAGACGTAAGGCATATTATTATTTAAGATTTACCTTTAAATTTAAATATTTCTCAATAATAACGTAAATCCTAGAATTGACCTGACCTGACGTTATCAAGTATAACATATTTGTTAATAAATTTAAATGTTTACCGTAGATTTAGTAAAGCAAAGGACAAAATAAATGCAAAATAATTAGTAATTACAAATTGTTAGGCGCCCACGATTCTATATGTGTATTTATTTGTGTAGAGATAATGTTCTCGCGAAGTAAATGATTACATTATTGAGTTGGTAGATATCATATTTTCGATGACTTAGCGTGGTACGATAAATCGCAACTTTATCTTGCTAAAATAGACAAATTAATGACATTTTTTCTCAATTAATGTTATGAACTTATTAATAACGTAGGAATCATCCATATTTTTTTCTTTTACTCAAACTTTTTTTACTCGCTACAAAACGGAGGAATTTCGTCGTGATGTAATAGTGTCCGACAAAGTGTCCGCATAATGGATTTCATCTAATGAAGTATGGACTAAGGACTGTATATAGTAACACTTTACGACGGTGAATAAATAAATAAATAAATAACAGTATTTTAATATAATAAAAAAAAATAGTTTACACTTTATTTATTTATTTATTCGTATGGCATTTAATGAGCATAAACATGTATGGCACTAAAATATTTATATAAAAGAATAAAATGTTGAGGTACGAGGTACCCTAACAGAACTTATAACAGGAAACGAAATAAAATAAGATAAAAATAAAAATAAAACGAACATCACAATTAGTATCGCATAAAAATTAAATTAAGATCAGTTACATAAGTTTTTATAACTCTACGTCCAAATTATCTAACCAGTCCACAGCCTCAGAGGTCACTTTGATGAATTCTTCCAGGTCGCCATCATATCTCCTTAATTGGCAATCCATGATTAGATGTTGGATTGACTGTATGTTTGCACCGCAGTCGCATTCTGGGCTGTCCCTGATCTTCCATTTGTGCATGAGTTCATTGCATTTACCTTGTCCCGTGCGGATTCCGTTAAGTCTAACTCAAGTTTTTCTGGGAATGTCTGTGCCTGAAACTGGAGTGCGCACGTTGCCTGTATGGATGCTTCCAGGCTTTTCTCTCTGCCATTCGGCCTGCCACGCATCGGGAGTGTTTTCCCCTCATCTCCGTGATGGTTCGAGCTCTATGCAAGAACGGGTTTCGGGACTTAAGCCTCGGGTGTATAATTCCATCTACGTGAATTGGCAACTCCTGATATTCATCTAATTTGTTATTTATTTTTAGAACACTGTTTTGTCTCCTGATGTGAGGAGGTTCTATGCTGGCAAGGTAAGGTAGCCAATGTGTATTTGTGCACATGACTGTGCCTGTAATTGTGCGCATCACCTTCCTTAATTGGATGTCTACCACCTCCATAGCCGTCCCAAGGGAGGGGAAAATGGGACAAGTGCCCCAGGGCGTGCAATGTACTATGAATTTAGGGGGCGTCAATGTGTCATAAAAGTTAATGCAAAAAATTAAAAAAAAAAAAAAATGGTGTTTCGTATTACAATTTATTTTTTATACCTACGGTAATATCAAAGGCGAGTACGTATCAAATTGTTTATATGCTATTAAATATAAAATTATATAAACAATGAGTAAGTCTAGTGTTACATACCTACGATAATGTATATATAATGTGTATATGTAATACATATTATAATGTATATATAAACATCAATATTACCAAAGGATACAGGTAGGTACTGTATAGCCTATATAGGTATGATTTATACGTGAACTAAAACTGAAACTACGTATTGTTCCGAGAAAACAGTAATTTTTTCTATAATGTATTCGTAATAATGAAATCGGAGTCAACTTCAAAAAAGTCATCAAAACAAAATAAATACATGTATATAAATAAGATTACAATAATATTTAATATGCAGGGGAGCCTTTAATTAATATGTATTTAACATATTTATGGAATGAGGTTTTATATTTTTTAAAGGAGGGGGGGCTCAAATATTGTTGCCTCAGGGCGATAATCATGGTTAGGACAGCATTGACCACCTCTGTGTGGGCGCTTCCTTCCCTCACAGGGGCGCAATAATCTGCAACCGAGTAGGCCACGGTTTAGGGAAGAAGTCCGCAGAACATTTGTTGCAGCTCCCCATGTGGTACCAGCTAGTTTTTTGATGAGGCCAATTCTAGTTTTAAGTTTTACAGATAATTCATGTAGGTGTGCTTTAAAGGATAGCGTCCGATCCAATGTGATCCCAAGATACACGTCATGTGTCTTTTCGTTTTTGATTCTTTCACCGCAAAGTGGACTGATATTTCCTTATTGGCTTCCCTGTTGTTTAAGTGAAATGTTGATATCATAGTTTTATGTGGGTATGGTTTGAGCCTCCATTTTCGGAAGTAATTTTCCAATCTTAATAGGTCCGATGTCAGGGTTCTCTCAATATTTTCAAATAAAATTTCTCGTCCTGCGCTACTATGCAGATATCATCTGCGTATGAGAACATTTTGGAGTCTGTACTTGGTATGTCATGAGTGTATATGTTAAAAAGAATTGGGGCTAAGACAGAGCCTTGGGAAAGGCCATTGTTTAATGTACGAGTTCTGCTTGTCTAGTAACCGTGGTGCACTCTAAAATTCCTGTTTCCGAGGATGGCTTTACTGTATTGAAGGCATTTTATAATATTTGATCATTTCCAAAGTAAGCCGTCTTTCCACACCGTATCGTATGCTGCCGAAAGGTCTATGAAGGTATCTCCTGACTTGTATTTATCGTTATAGTCTTTCTCGATATAAGACGTTAGTACCAGGACCTCGTCACAACAACATCTATTAGGTCGGAGCCCGCCTGATGAATCGGGATACTAGGTTCAATATTGGGGGATATCTTTTTTAGAATAATTTTCTCCATTAGCTTTGATAATACACTTAGCAAGGCAACGGGCCAGTAGCAATTGGGGTTATCTGGTGATTTCCCTGGTTTTAGTATAGTGCGATTATGTTTGCTGTTTTCCAATCTCTCGGGATTATTCCACTCACAAATATTTCATATAGTTTTCGCTGTTTACAGTATATTTCATTTTACAATTATTATATGAATGAGCTTGAAAAAATGTCTTTTTTTTGTTTTTTTGAAAAATTATTCGTATTGTTGAATTTAAAATAATGTTGATATAATATTTTCCTAATCAAATCACATGCAATGGTCTATTCAGAGAAATCACATGTTAAATCGGTTGAATATTAACAACTGAAAAACTTTCGTAGTAAGAATATTATTTTTACTTTATTTCTACGTTTTATATTATGTTTTTCATCGAACACATAAATAAATACACCTACCCTATGATGTTGTTGGTTATAGGTCGTGGCAGTGTTGGGAAAGTTTCTTTTAAAAAGGAACTCCTTCCCGTTCCTCGTTCCTGTTTTAAAAAAGGAACGCGTTCCCGTTCCTTTAAATTTTTTTTTAAACATTAGAGTGGTTTTACAAATTATGAAACGATAACTAGAAAAAAAAAAAAAAGGTCATCAATTCTTGTATATTATGACAGCCCCCTTGAGAAAATCCTGCATACGCCACTGTCACACATGCTATACTGTACGTCTGTACGCCTGTACCACATGTTATAACTTATAAGTTAATACTAAATAGGCAAATAGGTTATAGCTTACAGCTTCGTTTTCATCAATAACTATGTCGATTGATTTAAAGACATCAAATGACCGGGAAAAATCTGTTGCATATGGGAGTTAATATCGTTCACATAAACGTTTCTTGCTGCCAAAATAGCACGATTACAGAGCCAATTGTGATCTTAATAATAATTCAATATATCCGGAAAGACCTCTCAATTAGTTAATTTCTCGCGTACGAACATTCTAGAATGTTCCAGAATATTCACGGCGCTCGCCACGTATTATTAATAATAAATAATGATAATAAATATTGAATAAAAACTATTTTATCTTTTAAGTTGGACCATATTATAAATGGTTACCAAATTTTATCAAAATCCGTCCAATAGTTTCGGAGTTTATCGCGAACATACATCGTGACACGAAATTTTTATATATTATACAGATGGTATATTTTGTTCCGGTTTTTGCGCTCCTTTATTCGTCGCGCCCCTGGCCCGGTCCAGTCTCGCCAAGTCCTAACTGCGGCTCTGTACGTATGTATATATCTGTATAATATTTTTTGCTGGCCAAAACCAAATATTCAACAGGTAAAATACATAACATAGTTCATACCTATGGTTACGTATCGTTGTTAGAAAACACTTTGAAAAGCGATTTGATATCTTGTCAATTGTTCGTGCGCGATCGAAATCAACTATTTCGGAGAGAATTTCGTATCACCGAGTTTTTTATTTCAACTGACTAAAGTCATTTGAGTCAACTACACAAAATTCGATTATCAAGTACGTATCTGACTTTTCTAACTACGCAAAATAAGCCCAACTGCGCTTTAGAATAAGCCCTGGAATCTCCCCAGTATTAACACAATTCATTTGGTCTATAATTACACTTAACAAATCAAACACATACCTAGATATAAGGATTTTTAATTGAGCTTGTCAAATCGATTGTTGGGAGTTTATTTTATTTTACGAAGAAAACCAATGTTTTACTCACTACATTCAAAAATAATTTATACGGATCATGAAAACAGTACTTACACAATTGTTGTAATCGTGCAGACCACAAATTATTAAATATTTTACGTGAAAAATATTTTGGCGGTTTGTTTAAAAACAAGTGGGATCAGTACGGTTAAGAACCGTAGAATAAGATGGGACTTCACCGCGAACGTGTCACATTTCAATTTAACAATTTAAAATGATTGGAAAATATAAAAATTTATTAATTGTAAAATACATACAAAACTATTACAAAAATAATAAAACATAATAAAAACATTTTAAGAATCGTTATTGATAACAAAGCAGATTGGGTCGTGAATACTAGTCTGAGAACAATAGTATTCAGATTTTCCTGAAATGTTGGAGAATATAGCATCAATTTAACCTCCCACTCGGTTAAGTATAGCTAAATCACAAGCTATCAAAAATGATGTAGTTAGTGATGTTGTTTTACGGTTTTAATTTTTTCGAAATTTTTACCCAGGATTTCCCATACGCGGCCACATCAGGTGATCTCCTGAGGTCCCATGATGTCGCATCGGAAAACGCTGCATATAGTTTGAGCGCCTTGTCCCAGGGATCATTTTAAGCCATCATTTGTCTGTATAGGACCACCGTAGCGGTCGCTATCTGTGAATCAGACGGACAGACGGACAAAACCGTTTTATAAGACTTCACATTTACATGCTTTGTTACTTGTCAGTGATGTATGGTGAAGTCTAAAATCATTGTGTAAACGAAAAAAATTTTAAGCAGACCATATATTATCTTGATTCGAATTCGAACCCGCTAGTACTTACAAAGTTGAGTCACTGTATTTAATCAGTTGGTGAAAAAAACGCGCGCTTACCTACGTATTAAAATGTCAACATTTTAATTCCGTGTCAATACATTAAACGTTTTCGCGTTATTTTCCAAAGTCAAAAAGTAAATAATAATTATGTGGAATACGTTCTTTTTTTCTGTGAATCATTAGGTAACCGTTTTTCGATAGTCTAAAATCAGCGAAGTTAAACTTTTTATTCGACTTAATAATATTAAAATGGATTTTTTCAAAAGTAATTTATTAATAACTATTACTTTAATCGTGTTTTTGACTTTGGATGACACGAATGCGGGTAAATATAATTCTTAACTTAAACTACAACAGTTATTAAATTGGGATATTTGTAGTATTGCATGATGCATTTTTTTTTTTGGTTGTATAACGTGTTTGAAGGTACCACGGTGACATGACAATACGAGTTGAAATAAAAACATATCATTTGACATATTTTGGGCTTTTTAATTTTTACGGCATGTTTTTGAACTTCCTTTTATTTTTTCAAATTTAGTGTTTTGTAAAATATAATGAAATTTACTATTTCAACAAAAAGTTCGTTTAAAACAACTACTCAAAACCGTGTGACTTAAAATAAATACTCAACATTTTTGGTATTTATGATATAATTTTATGACTGTGGGTACCTCGGACCTAAATAATGTTATATGTTGGAATAGCTAAACTGTGAATAATAGATGTAAACTTGTTAAGTTTCCGATAAAACATCATTTTCTTCCAATATTGCTATTTGTTATAACATTTATATTAGTACAATTCACAAGGGCTCTACATACGAGAATTATAGCACTATAGCAGTCATAGTTAATACTCAATAGGTAGTACATGTTATGTTTTTACATTGAAAAATAACATCAATTTTATATCAGTACGAATCTTTAGAATTCAAAAAAATAAAAATAAAAATAAGCAATTTAAATTAACTAAAAAATAATACAATTTTAAAATAAAATGTGTAGATAACTACGTAAAATACAATTATTATGTTTCATTACATTTTTAGGATTCCTGGATTAGGTTTTGTTCTGGGTCACTTTGATATTTCATAACCTAACCCAGCGGTTCCCAAACTGTGCTCCGAGGAGCCCTTGGGGCTCCGCAATGGTTTCCCAAGGACTCCGTTCATTAGTACACAAAATATGAATATTTTGAAATTTTTTAAATTATTTGAATCTCCAGTTCTTTTAAAACTATTGTTTCCTTTATTGTATGTATGTATACAGTTCGTGTTAATTATGCTTCATAGAACACAGGCAAATGCAAATGAACGTTAAATATTTCTTGTGGCTCCACGAGAAACTTCTTCTTAAAAAAAGGCTCCGAGGCTAAAAAAGTTTGGGAACCGCTGACCTAACCTAACCTATAATAGTCATGATAATTATATATTATAGCAATTAATTCGTATAAAATTAATAGTTAAAATAAATAATAGATAACCTAACCTCCCGGTATAAAATTTGACAGTATAAATATACTAGAAACGTAATACCGGGGGTAAAAATATCCTAGGACTATAGTACCCCCGGGTATAAAATTTGGGGGGGTATAGACATCCTAGGAATTAAATACTGTATGTACAAATATCCTAGGATTTTCGTACTCCGGGGAGGTATTATAATACTCGGTACGATTTTCCTGCCACCCGGCAGTACAGAAAACGATTTTCCGTTCGAACACGACGAGCGTTGCACTCGGGTTCAACACAAAGATATCTCCACGTGGTAAAACACACATCAATATTCTGTTCGCCAACGGAGTTTCCTCAGCAAGCTGTCATTCAAAACGTTGTCATTTCAAAGACGTTGGGACTCTGAGCAGCATGCATTTTGGTTTTTTGCAATGTTCTAGTCCACTGTCACCAATCGGGTCGTCGGGATATTCTTGACGCGTCGATTTGTAGTGCATTTCATAACTCATTATGTGCATTATCATTACGTGTGTGAACGACATTAATTTGATAAACTTGTCATGTTTATTGTCAAAATCAGGGTAAATACCTTGGAACAGTTGACGAAAATAATTATTTTCTGTTATGTTTCAATTAGTACGATTCGTAGATTTAAATCAAAATTAAAATTTTAACCATCAGTTATTAATAAGCGCATGTTTTCCTCTTTTTTTTTTAGACTGTGAAGGTAAATTTCCAACAATTTCATATTATTTATGTGTTTTTCTACTGTTTTCTTTACACGTCTATTGCACATACTGGTCAAATAAACAGTCAGAATATTTTTTATTCATTTATTTATTTACTATTAATTATGATCTTTTTGTTTTGTTTTGACATTGGTAATCAAAATTATTTAATTTTTTTTTTATATATCACTCTTCTATTTTATATCATTGATGTGTACAATAACGTAAAAACATTTTTTTATCTATTCGATAACGAATATTTACAACTGTTTAGTTGGACGAAAGAAGTCAAATATTTGGAAATTCATACTATAATTTTTCACGTTTAAATTAACTTACAGAAGAACTTAATTGTGCTGGATACTCATGTAAGTAATTAATGTGCAAGTATCATGATAATGTCAAAATACACATGTCGAAGATCTTCTGTTTTGATTATAAATATTATAATATTAGGTAAACGGAGAAAAGCATAAATGTGATTTCTGATGTTGATGTATTCATAAATTATTGAAAACATACATATTTAAGCCTAAATTTACGTTATATATTTATAATAATAACTGTAACACTGTTTAATATAGAAATGTGTAATGCATAATACGATAATCGTTTTACGAATTCATAGTAAAAATATTTCAAAAAATTTAATTTGGAAGTGTAAAAAGTAAATAGTTTTATATTATGTGCATCGCATAAAACAATACGTCGAATTAAGCATTATTTAGAAGTCAGAAGTACCGTTAGATTTTTTTTTAGCGTATCAAATATCAATAAAATACGAATTAAATAGAGTCGAATGAAATTGAGTGGTCAGTATTAGATTTTAAAGTAATTATTTAATTTAAATTAAAAACATATATGCTATAGGTACTATAAAATATGTATTATTTTTAAATTTTATTAATTAACGTTTTAATTTTTCAAACTTCCATGACGATTTTTCAGTTTGCATTATTATAACTATTTTTATTTGAAAAAATATAAAAAAACTTCTTTTCATTAAAAACTTACAATTTTATATAATCATATTATGTTAAATGTATAATGTAATATAAAATCATATACCATTTTAAATGAGTTAAAAAAAATAATGTAATGTCACCGTTTTAATTGTTTTTTTTTAATCCTATAAAAAAACAAATTTCTCTGAATCATTATTAATTTTAAAATTGTAACCAATTTACCCTAGTAGCCCCATATAGTGGACCTTTGTTTCGTGTTAGAATGAAAATAGTGCCGACATTTGTATTATTTTGAATACCCCACTTTATTTAGCATTGAATAAAATTGACTTAATTTACAACCTTAATTTAACCTTAATTTACAAATTTATAATATTATATTAATAGTTAATATTATAATTTATGTTAGTCAAAGAAAGCGGACTGAAAAACTATTTAGCTTTTTTCAAATCATTCAGTGAGTAGTATACATGAACTTAATAACTTATTACATTTTTTGATAATGTGTCATCTTTATAAGCTTATCATTTCATGACTCTGTGGCTTATATGTGGAGGGTCGCCACTCCCTTGGATTTTTTAGAAGTGATATAACTTATAGGTAAAAAATAATAATATATATTATCTATTTTCATGGTTTTCATAACTTATTATTCATCGGGTATTTATTTATCAACATTTCTAAACAGTTGTGATAGTAATACAACATTTCATATTTTTCTTATACGTGGGCCATAGAGTGTAATACCTTTTACTCCATATTACTCTATGTCGTGGCCTATAAATTGCATTCATATAATCATCAGTGAATTTGAAATCCGGAACCATAGATGATAAAAATGAAGTTATGTATTGAGTAATTTAGTTCTGTTGACACGATCATTCTGTTTTCTTGCCTGTTATCAGCAGTTTACTAGAAGTGTTCGCTTTATACAAAAAATATAAATGTCCATATTTGCTTTGAATTATTAATTGTGTTTCATTCATATAAAATGTGAATTAATGGTTTAAACTTTAATTTTAAAATAAACATTTTTTTTATTATTATCGTAGACAGATTTGTCAACGAAAATAAAGAACAATTTCGCTATAAAATTCTTTTAATGTAAAAATGTATAAAAACATATTTCTATTTGAACATTTATTTGTATTTTTTTTATTTTAATAATTTTCTATTTTTTATTAATGCACCAATCGAAATTACATTTTTGAAAAATAAATATAAATATTTATAATCTGTT
The DNA here is from genome assembly GCA_027580255.1 of Therioaphis trifolii. Classification (NCBI taxonomy): domain Eukaryota; kingdom Metazoa; phylum Arthropoda; class Insecta; order Hemiptera; family Aphididae; genus Therioaphis; species Therioaphis trifolii. The sequence continues at coordinate 33,835,563 of CM050407.1, read as the reverse complement.
GTAAAATGTTTAATTCCGAAAAATTAAGTAAACCAATATTAATTTAATTTTACATCTATTTTACCATAAAAATGTTGAAATTACCGGTATTCTGTGACATTTTGAGGTTTGAAACCACCCCCATCTTTGACTGAGCTTCAGCTACGCCACTTTCATGATTTATTAATAAAATATGTGTGAATAATTGCTTTGAAGTTAATGCCATTTCAAAACGCTATGAAAAATACCGAAACGTAATTTAAACGATCAATTTTCATAATCATGTGATTATTTGATGGATAAGTTGTTTCATTACTTCAACCGTGCATTTATTTTAGCTAAAGACGATTCTTTTGACACTTATGAAGAAAGACTTAAGAGCCACCGTAAGTAAAATAATTATGATTATTTTAAAACAAATCGATGGGCTCGATTACGTCATGATTTTTAATCCGATATTATGAGATAATATTGATGTGAAAAATATTATAGAAAATAATGTACAAATGTTCAAACATATAATATAGTTCATTAGTTTAGTAGTAGAGTTTAGTTGTAAATTTCATTTAAGTAATTCCATATTAAACATTTATTTATTTGGATATTCATAATACCTACTTCAACTGCAAACCGTTATTTATTATTATAAATTATAATAAATTATGTAGAGTAATAATTAATAACGAAGAGATGGCTGAAATTGAATCTTCATACATGCAATAATAGTTAAATATATATATAATATTATCATTATTAACTCTACAGAATCCAGCGTCTGTAAAAAAGGTGCTTTGAATAAGCTCATGAAATCATCGAAAACGAAAAAAGGTAAATTTGACGATAATAAGTAGTAAAGCGATTACATATTAAGTGCGTAGTTTTATCTATAGAAATTGTGTGCGACTTCGTAGGGAAAGTAAATGTATTTTAATACTACTCGTATTTTGTGTTTTATAGATTTAGCTTCACAATACTTTTGCAATATTCTAGATATCCTGAATAAGAGTATGTACATATTATAGTTACCTATTAGTATTTAACTATTATTATGGGTTATAATTTACGTTATCCCTCCGACAACATAATTGTATCTGATATAAATGCAAACCTATGAGATGTAACCCGGGAAACTTAATTTATAGTAGAAAAAAAAAATAAAACAAGCGATATAATTCAGTATAAATTAATCATTGTAAGCCTATATCAATTCTATTATTTACTATTAATACGGAGGTATTATTTTTCAATCATCACTATTACCTATTATCAATGAAAATTAGAGAGCTGTAAAACATCCGAAAATTTAACCGTGCAATTTTAGCCCGTACATCAAAAGATTGTAAATAGATCAATAATAGATTTGATAAACATGTTAAGTTTATGTAAAACGTAATTAAAATTACAGCAAAAATTCAAATGTTTTTTTAGTTTATTTTTTTTCAAGCTTACGTTCGAATATTTAAACTTTCTATTAGTCACATTAAATCATCAGTCTACTAAAAGTCGGATAAAACCATACATCTGACACTTAGGTCAAACGGATTGAAATAATTTTTTATGAGTATCAAAATAATTTCAATGGCTCATGTCTTCTAGATGTCATTAATAAGAATTTGTATTATTGAAATAAATGAGTACAAAGAGAAACGAATAGAATGCGTATATTTTTATTATATTTATACATTAGGTCATATTAATATGAAATTAATTATTTTTACGCCAGTTATTAGCACTGGTAAAACGCTAAAGAAATATCGATAAACAAAAAGCGTGATTTAAAATAATGTATACACTGTTTGCAAAAATGTTCCCTTTAATATTTATGCTATATAATGTAATATGAGCAATTTTATTGCTTGGATCTTCAAAATAATAAAATCCCTAGATCCTCATTCACACTATAAGTAGTTACATTAGTCGTTACATTCTTTAATCACCTATAAATACCACTCGTACCCAGACGGAGTTGCAATAAGAGGACTCGAAATGATTCGTTTGTAAGGCATTCTGTATAGGCAATATACTGTATGATCATGCATGTGTTTATACCTAAACTATAACATACTAGGATCAATTTACATTTTGATGTAATTTTGATAGTAAAAACGGATTTGGGTAACCTTATGTTATATTTCATATTAGTATTTAGAATTTGTATGAACCATTTTTTTTTTGCATTTGTTGATCTAAAGAAGCATAGTTCACTATTGGATATTCGTAAATTTTACATTTTGGAATAGGTTAAGTTAAAATTTTTTTTAAATTGTAGATTATGTTTTAAGAAGACAAGATATATATATATATATATATTTTTTAATAATACTAATCATGATAACGGGACACCACTGCACAGTAACCCTTCCTTCCCTAGTAACAACTTCTCTTTGTTGCAAACCAACCCTAGGGTTGTTGACCCTAAGAATAATGTTTCAAACCAACCCTCGGGTTGTAAAAAAAAATCATGATATTAGGGGTTGACATTTAAATACTAAATTAATCTTTTAAAGATGAGCAACAATCAATTTTCTATCAGCTTTGCCTAAAACACTTCATAATGAATACTCGTCTTAAATCACATTTGTGAAGTATGTTATTATAAAATAATTGCAGACATTTGTTGTTTAAATATAATATCATGTAATCCTATTGAACTTAATCATTTAATATTTTTTCTTTCATAATTAAAGTTATGGATGTTAATTCGTGGTGTTCAATCCTTTCAGGTATGTGAGAAACTAAAAATGAAATAAGTTCTTTATTTAACTTTGAATTTTATAATGAAAAATAATGTATTATTTAATAAACATATAGAATATCATATACTTTTTTAAAGTGTTTCTGCTGAAAGTCGTAACAAAAATATCACGATAAACATGAATATCGTCTGAATAACATTTTTATTTATCATAATGATCAGTATCGGAATAATTAAAATAATTACATCACTTTATGAACGTATTTTAATCCAGAAATAGTCTGTTTATGGACTAGTTAAAAGGACTTTAATATAGAATGCACATCAAAATTATTTTCAAACTTGCAAAATCTTCCAGACGCATTAATAAAATGGCTAATCGGCTTAAATTGATTTAAAATACTTGAATAGCCCTTAAAACCTTGCGTAATAAATATAATTTCTTATTTTAAACCCTTGACAGACAAGGCTATAATCTTAACGAAACAGACAAGGCTGGTCACGGGTGACCCGTTTTTATTCATTTTTAAAATTAGTTAATGCACTTTTTACAGATTAATATTGACTGTTTTATGAATATAATATACCTACTTAAAAGTGTTTTAAAAGTGGTGAAACACTAAAAAAAAGTTTTTGTAATGTATTAAAATTTTTTTGATTTTCCAAAAAGGGTATGGAGTGGGAGGACCTGTTATTGATACTATTTTCTGATGTGGAGTACTTTAAAACTCGTTCCGGTCACGGATTACCGGCCTTGTCTGTTGAGGGTGAAGTTTGTGATTTCAATACATATATAATCTAGGTGACTCAAAGACTAACATATGGGGAAAAAAAACTAAGAAATCAAGTAAGAATGGAAAAATAACATAATTTCGTATAAAATGTTACAAAATGTATGAGAACGCCTAAAAGTACTCCGAACAATTTTCATTTCGAGAAACTCAATTTACATTTGAAATCGGTCTAAATTTGATCAGTCGATATACGTGTTGGGGATGGGGTAAAAAATGTAAATACTTAAAATAAATTGTAATTTGTGTAACTCAATTTCAACTTTATATATTTTGATTACTATTTCACGAAAAATGAATCAGTTGATTTTTATTAATTAGAAGTACCTACTTGATACATTCGACTTTGCAAAACGGATTTTTCTCTCAAATAATGAAATTAACCTGGGTTGTTCAATAATACTCCAAAATGTATTTCAGATTTAGAAGTTTCATCAATTAAAATACGCATATACTCTGAAACGTTTTCTAAATACTTATCATTAATAGAACTTTAAATTTTAAATTTAAAACTCTTTACAAGCAGCTCACTCATGCCATATTGTTTTAATTACACGCAAACGATTCAATGAGAAATTCATAAACCAAGTTTATCATAAGAGCAGTACATTTTTTTAAATTTTTATATTAGAAAGGTTTATTTGTAAATTGATTTGTAAGCACTTATCAGTTCAAAGACCAGTTATCTATAACGATTACCTAAATCAATTTACTTTCGTTCAAAACTGTTTTTCCATATACAACGCTCTGCCATTGCTTTCATGTCTAAAATAATGTAGCACCAATATTTACTGTACAACAACGATAAGTAACTATCACATTGAATCACTTAATTATGCTACTAAAACGTTGAATTCATTGGTCAAAGTAAGACACTATATTTGTATTATCATTATATCTTTTCTGAAATCCGAATCGGCTTAAAAAAAACTTCACTATACGTTTGATTTTTCATTAAAAAAAATAATTATCCATATCTGCACTAATAAATTAATAAAACCTATACGCTGAAATATTTTTAATTCCAGACTGTCTAAGTAAGAACAATTATTTATTATTTATTAACATTAAGTATATTGAATGATAAAAACCCTCAAGACTTTAAACTTAAAATGATTGTGAAAGAAATAAATGATATATGACCAAAGACCAAGTGGAAAAGTTAAGTTCCGTCCTCGTGTGCTACGTCCTACGAAAACGTTTTTCTAAGCGACTGCAAATCATAAGATGTTTTAACCAATTTTCAATAATAGTCGAAGTTATTTTAAGAGTGTTGAGGTATCCGGTTCAACATTGTTCGGTGTAAATTTGTTTGATTTTAATTAGTTTGCTTACACGGAACACGTTTGCGATGATATCTAGTATGATTAAACACATACATACCATTTCCATCTTTGAGGTGTGTAATTCGTAGTAATGCAATAGGCCAGTATAACAAATTGACTTAAAACATTTGTACAATATTAACTGTACAAAAGCCAATAATGGACTTGACGAATGTTGTAATAGATTAAAATTGGACGAGTAACATTGACTCATTGACTTATCCGCTATTTTATGGACCTATTATGCAATTTTAATTAGTTTATACACGACTATATAAAGATGATTGAAATTACATGTCTTTTAATAATTTATTTCATAAAATTGCATTACGCAGTCTTTTTTCATAATTTATTTTTTATACCTATGCGTTTGTTTCAATCGAACTAATTTATCACGATTCACATGGGCGGTTTGCGTCTGGCCGAATTAATACACATTGTTAAGTGTTGGGGCCCTTGGGCATAATGCGCGGAGGCGAATAGTTTTAAAATATTGTTATGTGTTTGGACGATTTTTTTAAAACTCTACAATGCGTTTGAGAAAAAAAAATTATCAATTCATATTCTCTACCGTTTTGATAGACTTAGAACTGTCCGTGAATTACACGAGCATATGATTAAATATGGGTTGCTTTTTTTCTTTTTGAGATTTTTAATCACAAACCAAGTTAAAATATTATTTAAATTATTATTACAATTTTTTTTTTTATGCAAAAATTAAATAGAAAAATAATTTCTATTGAAAATTTAACCCAATGTGCTTTATGTTCTCATTACAATTGTGTTACGTCACTTAAGATATTGTTGCCTCGTTTTGTTTTCAAGTATTTTTTATAACGAAATTGATGTTTGTACGAATAATAATACATTGTAAAATTATAATTATTATTAAGTGTAGGTTAATATGATATTTTATCTTAATCTTTACAGTGCTATCAGTGGCGGTCAAATGATTTTGTCATGGGGGGGGAGTGACTTATTTTTTAATATGCACTACTATTAATCATTAAAATATAATTTATGGTTATGCCTAATATCAATTTTTTTAAATTCAGGTAAATTTTTACTTTATTTTTAACATGTATACAATATTACTAATATTAACAATACTTGTATTATATTATTAAATCTATTTTTTTTTTATGTTAAATATACGAAGCATTATATTAACATTTCAAACATGGTTATGTTATAAATTTATAATTTTACTATAAAATAAATTAACAAAACTTAAAAAGTTTGTGTATAATGGAATTCAAATTTGAACTATTAATTTAATACTTATTCCAATTATAGGTTATTATATTATATTATTGTATAATAAGTACAGCAAACTTATTTCCCCCATAGTATTTCTCAAATATGTTTTTAACCGTTTGAGACATGAAAACATTCGTTCTGGTGTGGCCGTTGATACCGAAAGCGTGCAAAAATATTTGTAATAAAACAAACAAATTCGGAAATAATTCACGATTACATAACTTGATAGCATCAAGTCCTGTTTTTGGAGATTTTCCTAAGCGTAAAAGTTTTGTATGCCATAAACTCAATTCTGCTTTTACAGTTTGAATATCAGTAGGAAGGTAAAGCTGTACTAAATCATCAAAACCCTCAGATTCATAATCATTTGAAAATAAACATTGAAAACCTTGAAAAGTTATTGTTAAATATAATTAAACTTAATTTACAATAAATTTATTAATTTTGTAAATAACTTAAAATTATTTGATGTTTTATTTTCATTTTTAAAATAGTGCTATTCAAGTATTCAACTATTATTCATCAAAATATGAAACAAACCTCCAAAAATTCTACGATGTGCCAAAAACCTATCCTCCAATTGGTTTATAAAGAAGTCAATATAAGGGAGACATATAGATACTCGGAAATATTGCTCAGGTTCGGGTGTAGAACCATCATCTGTTATAAATGGATTATCTCTGTGTGTTTGTCTCTTATTAATCCGTTTAATTTTAATATGAAAATCCAGGAATTCAGCCATTTCTTAATCAAATATTAAAATATAAATGTTTTAGTGCAGTTAAAATTGTACACTATGTATTGCTTGCCTGTGCTTTTTTGAACATTTTATTAAATTCTGTACTAATATTAGTTCTTAAGTTTTTAAGTACAGTAACATTATCATAGGCAAGATCTATAGCTTCCTTTAAATCAATGCCTTTACTTTGTAGTAATTTACATAATGGTAAACCATAAGAAAATAATACCTAAAATCAATATATTTTAAAATAATTTTTATAAATAAAATGTAATATTTTAAGATGCTATACTAACATTTACAATTTGAAGTGATACCAAAAATTCAGAATCAAGCGCTTTAATTAAAATAGAAGCATCTGTTGGAGCAGTATCTTTCCAACTAGAAATGTCTTCTAAGGACATCACTACAAAGTTAAAAAGCTCTATATAATCATTTACAGCTTCATATCTCTGAACCCATCTTGTTGCGCATAACCGCTTTAAGCTTTTTACATTTGGGTCTAGATCACTTTCTTTAATTGTATTTAAAAGCACATTTTGGCGTTTAGGAGAATTAAAAACGCTATAGATTTTTTCTATAATGCCCAAGCAATTTCTAATAGGCTGAATATTACTAGCTTTAGATACAGCTAAATTGAGGCTATGAGCAGCACAATGCACATATAATGCTCTAGGGTATAAATCCCTTATAATAGTTTGAATACCTTTTAGATGGCCAGATATATTATTCGCACCATCATAACCTTGCCCTACCATGTTATTATAGTCAATTCCACAAGCATATAAACCTTAAAATTAAAAATAATTTACATGCATACAATTTTGTAAGGGTAAAAGACTAAGTTGCTATGAAATAAAATAATATTATTATTTATTACCATTGAGAATAACTTTAGCCAAATTTTCTCCTGTAAGACTTCTATGAATTTCAAAAAGCTCTCATTTATGCAAACGTTTTCTCCAGATCCACTTAAATACCTGACACATAAAGTGAATTGCTCTTTTACTGATACATCTGTAGTCTCATCGACTAACACGGAAAAGAAATCGGATTCATTAACATTTTTTTAAAAATAATATCTCCACATGTTTCTATTATCTCATTTTGTGTTCGATTACTAATATATTTATTTTTAGACTCTGTTTCTAAATAAGATTTCATATAGTCTATATCTTTAGCTTTATACTTTAAAATTGCACGAAAGTTCCCATCATTTTCATTTGATTTGCCTAAACAATAAAACAAAAATACAATACTAACTACTATAAAGTATAAAATACACTATGTTATTAATTACTCTTATAACTTATTAAACAGTCACATAAAATAATAAAATACCAAATATTAAATTTTAGTCATATAGAATTTTTTTTTATTTCTACTCGAGACTTAAAAGTTGTTAACTATAATATAGTGTTATATATACATTATACATACTACTGAAACAAATAGGACCATAATCTCTATGACCTCTTAATGCTATTTCCTGCTGGCCGCATAACATAATGCATTCAATAATTGGGATTAAACGCTTTCGATTTGTTTCAATCTGTTTTGTTCTAAAAATTAAATTGAAAAATTTAGTTCAAATATTACATTTCTTACATTTATAGATTTTTATAAAATTACGTTTATTTATTAATTTTATGTACCTTTCACTATCAATAAGATTTATTATTGAAGAACTTTTATTTGAATAAACCTGTTTTATGGTATTCTAAATTTCCATGTTTCTTAAACACCTATCAAAAAATTGAAAAATTACTATATATAACATTTTGAATAAATAAATTTATAAATATACATACTTCTGTAGCTTTTATGTAATTAGTAAAAGCCTCAACTACCAGGGTTCCTAATTTTTGACCACCAACGCCACCAACTTTTGAAAATACAACACAGAATTTGCAAAAAGCACCTTGGTACTTTTCAGAATATCCGAGCCAGTTATGAGCATTCAGCCAATGGTGCTTGAACTTTAAACCTCTCTTGGCATTACAATCAAGTAAAGGATATATTGTATATGTAGCTGGTGGTATCCACACATCTTTAAGAATCTTAAAGAATTTAATTAATTTTGGTTGTATTAGTTGTAATAATGAACTAACACTACACATGGTAGATACATGTATAGTTAACGACTGACGAAAGATTTAATTCTTACCAAATATCTATCAGCATCAGTCAAAGTACTGTTAATATAACAGCCAATATCATGGACATTGAAATCAACAGCCTAATACAATAGGACATAGGTAATTTAAATTAATATAACCATTTCCCTCATAAATAAAATATTTTACATTAATTAGTTAAAAAAATATTACCGGCAAGTCTACAACTTCATTTTCTGTAACGATCTTAGGAATCCTACTATTTTTTTCATCCGAATCCGCGTGTTTTATGGTAGACTTGGTAGAGCAAGTAAAATATGAGGTAATTTTTCTTTTATTAGACATTATCTATCACAATGTATAGCAGACAGTCACAGTTTAAAAATGTATAATGCGCATACAGTATGAATGTTCGAGACACGAGTACCGAGTTACGAGTACGACAGCCAAAATACTGTGGTTGTGTAAAAAATATTGTGACAAACGTAATAAACTAATAATAATCGATGAATTAGCAAACTATAATGACATAGATACGTATTATAGTATTATCACAGAATAAGACAATCATAATGGTAAATAGACACAGATTATAAAATATACGGGTAATATCCATAGACATATAAATGTCTATGGTAATAACGGGGTAAATACGGGATAATAACTTACTATGAATAAATCAATGCCACCATGTTTTTGGAGGACAAATCAGTGTGTCACCCAATGAGGAAAAAACTATTTTGCATCATTACTTAATTATTTAAATTTAAATTTAAAGATATCTTTAATCGTGATTACAAGGCTGATAAGTGATAACCTTGATTTTTAAATGATAATAACTGTTCGTAAAAATATAAAATATTCGTTACGTCCTATACTCCTATATTACAATGGCACAAAAAAGCCATGTGGGGATATATCCCCCTCATCCCCCCCGTTTGACCGCCACTGAGTGCTATCATTTATCTTCTATATCACATCATACTCAATTGAACCATAGATAATACATGTATTATCTATGAATTTAACACATTATAAGATACCCACTCAAACTCATAAGAAATTCGCTCCATTACATTTGAAGAAAGTCGTCCAAACTTTACTAAAACTTTTATTATGCGATTAAAAAGGTACTTCGCTCAAACACATAACACTCCATCACATAGCGCTTGATAATTATAGCAGTAATATGTATTATGTGATACTTAATAGCTAACCATAAACATTATTATTGACAAAATTATTCGTTATCTTTCAACAACAAAATTTCCTAATAGAAGAATTAAAAGACAGCGGATTTATTTGTAAGTAACATATTTTTAATATAAAAAGTATGGATAAAGTTATAGTTTATACCTACGTGAATTTTTTCTTTTGTATATATAATATGTATACCATACATATATGTATAATCCATAGAGTAATTGAGAGTTATTATTAGAGTATTACTCTATGGTATAAACTAGCTGACTCGACAAACATTTCCATGTCTTGGTCAAGGGTGTTCAATAGTATGAGCAGTTAATAAGTAGAAATAAAGTAAATTTTAAAAATTAAGTCATATTGTTACGTTAACCAAATACCTAATTTACCTCATTAGTTTCAGTTTTAGACTAGAATAACAATGAAAATATTAAATTAACACCTTGAAAGTTGCATACAATTTGAAAATAAGTTTTAGTGAGTAAAGTTAAGAATTCTCTTGGAAGAATATAAACAATAATGTTTACTCCCTTAACATGGAGTACCTATGCGACTCTATGTATAACCGTTATCAAGTTATGGCTTTACCAACAAAATATCGGTTAGTTTTCATATAATAATATACATGTATTTTTATATCTAATTTATAAAATAAATTTACAAAACTATCATTAATTTGGTACCATTAAAAAATTGGTTTATTGAATTAAATACGTTTAATTATGATAACCTACGAAACGTATTTAAATGATATTTTCAGTTACACGTAGTATAGATAACTACGCGTATTTTTTAATAAAATGTAAGTAATAAAAAATTAAGTCTGTAAATTGTTTTTATAATTGTCCAATAAATGAATAGAAAAATTAAGTGTTAACAATTATTAACCAACATGATTTAAATAAAAAAACAGGAAGAAATGAGATTCACTATGGAAATACAATGAAACGATAGAAATTGTGATCAACAATTTTCTTACAAAATTGATTAGTACCTAACTATAATGACGTGAGGAAATAGGATTATATCTACATTATTTCAGAAACTATGCATTTTGAACAATAATTTGCCCAATCTCATTTAGCAACATCCCAACGATGTTATTTATTTTTCCCCGTTTATTTCCACAATTCAATTATAACAGCAATATCTACATCAAGTCAAATTAACCCGAAATACAACCAATCTACGTAATATGTATAGAATAATAATTCATATTTTATTCTTCGCATCATCGCTAGCCAAATATTGTACGCAGGACAAAGTCGTTTTTATTTTATAATGTTCTTTTTATAAAGTACATTTTATTTTGTTTAGGACGACAGTTGTTGTTTAATCTATGCAAAGTTTAAGTCTGATACACAAAAATGTCCATCGCTTTTCTGTAGACATTCGGGAATTATTCCTTTAATGAAAATGCCAATAGTTTTTCATTATTCAGTTGAAAAATATTATTAACTTCCAATCAGTGTGGTCACTAGGACTTTCTACTACCAGACAACCGATACAAGTGATAATAATACGTCTATACCTAAAAATATGTTCGTTTCTAACCCGATAAACGCTTGTTTTTGATTTCGCAGATGGCGAATCCGGACAATCTGGCGTTAAGCGTAAGTGTTATTTTCGAGGTAACAGTTTTACAAACGGTCGCTTAGAATTTTCGTCTGACGCCTTCTGCAAAGACGATTAATTGTGACATTGAATTGGACTGGAATCGAACGGGACGCGGGCCAGTTGCGTTTCAGAAAAATGTCACTGAATTTCCAACACGCCATTTATTGCGATCTTTAGTGTACTTGGCGCGAAAACGATGAGTCCTCGCGGACTTCGTCGACTTGGCATGAGCTTATGCCGGACTTCTATTGAACGCGTATTGCCATGCTACACACCAGACGGTGTCGCGTACGGTCCGATAAAGCGCGTCTGCCGTATGGCACAGTGTTATTTCGGACGTACGACACAATCAGGGTTTTGGATCTAGGGACGGCGTAACAGCCACGAGAAATGTTCGATTTTCAACGAATTACTATTCATTTTTTGGCTAACTTTTATAATGCGTGACAGTTGATTTTTTTAAAAAAAATATAACGAAATATTAAGTCAAATTAAGTTTTATTATTAATAATTATTTTGCTCAGTCCGATAGCTGAAGATGCATTGAAGTTTTTTCCGCGAAAACTCGGATCTATTCTTGTTTTGAGTTTTTTTTTCACATTTACATAAATTGTAAAACATTAAAAAAAAACACAATCCATTCAATACAATTCGATTTTATACTTTAGATAAGTCTTCGATCTTTCAAGAGTCGAAAACGTCCTTTCCGATGTTTTTGTAGTTGTAGGTGTTGTTACGAGACACGATAGTAATTATTTGGTAAAATATCAGTACATTAACTCAATACTTCTATCACTAACCGGGGTTTTCTTTCTTATTGTAGAAACCATTATTTTTCCATTTGTTTTGTCACATGCAGGTTCCGGTGTAATATGTGTATTGGTAGCAAGGTCGATTTCATATATTATTATTTTTATAACACATAATATTTTTTCACACTGAGAAATATACAGAAATTAATCTTTTAAGATGCATAGCATTTTTTTGACCTCTCAGTCTCTCATAAAATCATGTTTTCCATAAGTAAATAACCTGTTGTGTCTTGTCTGTTATTTTATCATTTATGTTAACATCGGACAATATTTATATTTTATCAAATAACGAGTCAATTCACAAAACTATTAAGAATATAGTATAAAATAAGAAAACTCTGATTTTAACGTGGGATTTAAATTTTAATATTCATTACGAAAAATGAGATAGGCAGACCCAGATTAAGTCATTTTGGCACTTTCTCTCCAATAAGGACAACTAGCTGTTTACAATTAATTCAAATAAGATTTAAACCAAAAAAAATTCCTCATATCATTCCTTTTTTTTTAATCTAACGGGTTCGAAAACATGACTCGCTTGCCTACCGTCTCTATGGCGACTCCGCCGAAACAAGAAGATAATTAATAAGGTTGCTGGTCCAATGCTGTAATAATAGCGTGTACTCTTTAGTGCCACGACTAAGTGATTGCGGTTCTAGAACGGTCGACCCTGAGGGACCACCCCGGAACACAATCAGTCTGTCGGTTTCGGTTAATATTATAAACTAAATTGGCCAATTCCTGTCGAGATCGTTATATTCGTTTAGTGATTAAAATACGGCTCTAAATTATACGAATATAATAATGTTTAAGAAGTATTACAGTCTAGTCTCGATAAGTCGAAGAACTCGATTGCCCGAAATTCAGGGCTATCCTTTGAACATTTCAATGATAATTTTCAAACAAATCTGCGTTTAGTAGGATTTAAGATAATTACAAGCTATAATATACCGTCTTATGCAAACTTACAGTAAATAATTATAAAAGATTTAAATAGTAATATTATTAATGAAGTCACGATTAAATCAGATTTCATAAATTTGATATAAATAATTGTATTTCATGTGAAAACTATTTTAATTTATTATGCACAACTAATTACAATTTTGAATAACGATTTATTTCAGCGTTAGTAAAAAACTACATGGATTTTATTAAACGAGAAGTCGACAAACTATGTATGTATTATTAATGAAAATAAATTAAAACGATTTAAAGAACTTTATTGATTTTCTACACCCTCTAAAGAATAGTATCAATATCGAATTAACACAAATTGAATTAAGATCGAATATATCATATAATATGTTAAAGTTATTAATTTAAAAAAAGTCGGACATACTTCGCACCGTGGGTATTCTTCGGTATTCAGAGTGATTACATACATAAGTAAAAAAAAAAAACATGTCATTGTAAAATCTACGCATTCTTCGTTTCACTCAGTATATAAAATAAAACATAAAATTATGCAAAACATAACTGTGTTCAACATAAATTAATATTCACTTCAAATTCTATTAAATTAAATTATCAAGATTCATTACTCAATCTTAAACACAAAATTTAATTAAAATAGTTTTATGACTATTGACCTTTTTTTTTTTTTTTTGAATAGTGTTGTTTCGTGACTTTCGTTTATTACAAGATATTAAGATACATAATTTTGTGAATTACGTTAAATTTTTTTTTAACTAATAGAGGTAAATAATTGAGTCATATTCTTTCTAATTTTCAGCAGAAACTTTAAAAGGCTCAAGACTTTGGTGTAAGAATAACTGAGTGTAAATTAGTTTTAGAAAATCTGATACTTGAAGTTATCGTAAAAAACGAATACTAAATATCATTTGAAATAATATATCAAGCATATTTCATATATACCGTTATTGATGAGCCCATGATTCATTACAAACACGATACATATTATATTAAATATATGTGATCTTCATACAGTTAGACGTTACAATATGATCACATATATATTCAATCATACGGATAACAGATAAAGTGGTAAAAAAACGTAAACTGTAAAAGTTATCGCCAACAATAATGCTTTTAGAAAATTTGCATAAAAAATAATAACTAAAAAAATGTTTCACGAATATTCCTCGTTACTCGGTATTTTTAGATAATATACACGTATTATGTTTTCCTTTGATCCAAAAGTTGTTTGATCAATTAGGATTCTATGCAATACGTTTTACTCGATAATCTCACAGAATATGGCGAAACATATTTACTTAATTAATAGTATTTGAATACGGCATGATTGTGTATGGCTTTTAACGAGCGCACGTCACGCAATCATTCACAATAATTTGGATACACGATTGCTTACTCATATTTTTCACCGACAATTTTCATGCCATGTTGCCATGTTTTCAAAATTCAACCTAAAGTATGTGATTTGATTTTAAAATTTTTTGAAATAACTACATATGTTAGCATATTTTGATTTCATACATACAATCACTTTTAACGTTGTATAATGTATATAAATAATTAAGATTATAATATCTACAGGCTAACGTTTATTTATACTCAACACTTAGAAATAGGTGACATAATAAAAAGTATAAGTGCCCGCACTATATCGTAATAATCAATAACTTGATTGGCTCAATATTGCACGCCATTTTTCATTCAAATATAATATATTTTTAGTTTTTCTTCACATGACACAATGTATACACTTAACATCTAATGGCCCCATGGCAATTATTAAGTAATACGTATGGGTCATGATTGAGTATTAAGTTTTTGAACGATACAATTTTAAACTTAAAATTTGTGTCAAAACACAAAAATACCTACTTAGGATTTTGATGCTTTTAAAAAACACTGTTTATTTCCTTCTCATATCGTTCTGACGTTCATGTCTGTTGTTGATCAATTTTAATATTTTAATAATAACAACAGTGTGTAAAATATCGTCAGCAATCGTGTGATTTTAAAGATCATTTCGTAAGTTAATAATTTGTCAACTAACGTAGATACACAATCGCGTTCCCAAAAAAGCATTTCGTGTGCAATCGTAGTAAATCGATTGGTTTTGTCTCGAATATGATCTCTTGTCATTACGAAAACTCACAAGAATCAAAATCTTAACTATTTATTCATTCAAATCGCATATTTTAATTTATTCAGCTTATATATTTTTTGTGTATTTTCAATCCTTTTTTCTTCTATTATAGGCTGTATAAGTAAGAATGCTAAATACCGATATTTTTAATACTCTTACATACTCTTACATAACAATGTTAACTTTAAATACGAATCGATAAAAATATTGATGAAAAAAAAAATGAAAAGAAAAATGTTGGCATTTTTTTAAACTCATTAAGAAAAATACAATAATTATTATACAGAATAAAACAAACAAAAAAAAAACACAAGGTCATTGTTCATTATTAGTTATGAAATAATGATAAATAAAAATATTTAATTTTACTATATCACACAACATCGAATTAACACAAAAACGAAGTAAAATTCTATGGAATTCATAACGTTATTAAAATAACGAAGTATTTTTTAACAAGCAATGTAATATTTTCATAATGAAATCTTTTTCGAGCAATTTTTTAATTTTACTATAAAATTATATTAACTTTTTATTAAAAACTGATGTAGATTTTCACTCGATACAGCCTAGGTATGCTACCAATATTGTATTGAAGTGATTAGTAAACGAATTTAATTTCGACACATCATAAATGAGCCTGTATGGGTGAACCAGTATTTAAACACTTATAAAGTTATAAATAACTAAATATCGATATTGAGTAGGTACCTATAGTATACACACAGTATAATATATTACCGACTACAATTATTTATCTTTTTAATCATTCATTTGTTTCATCTCAGATTTTATTCTTGACGCATTTATTAATGACGTTTGTCATTCGATAAACCTAAAAATATAAAACATAAAAATATTAGATTGTAAAAGGTTATTTTTAATGTGATTTACAGAGGAACTCTCTCAAGACAGATTCAAAGGTAAATGATGATTTGTTGACAAACGTATACGGCGTTGTCAATAGTAGGTACTCATACAACATTGATCTAAACGTTTCGGACACGAACAATATGTATCAGTTTTATTATAATTTAGTCGATTAAAATAAAAGAACGTCCTTGGTACTGTAATCATGTAAACATATTTTCAAAGTTCCAACATCCCGTTGTGATTCGTAGACGTGTATAATAGTATTTTTGACATAAAAACGAATAGTAATCTCACGAAATAATATGATCATGTCGGGTAGTTATACGTGTAATTATATAATAAATTATATGTGGACTGCAGCAGATAATTTAAATTACATTTCTATTCGATATATCTAAGAGAATTCAAATAAAAAAAAAGAACAAAAAAACAAAATGTTTTTCCACGAACGCAATTATTTCAATTAGTTTATACAAATTTACAATGATATATTTTTTTTAAATAAAATAATTTTTTGTTTTTAGTTATTTCAAACAGCGTAGTTAATTATTCTGTCATAGTGGGATCTTACAGTAAGAACATCATTTCATCATATTATATTTCAAACATAATTTAGATTCTGAACAGAAATCAACATCAATCTGAACATCACATTATCGATATCAATAATTACCGAAATTTCGATAGTTGAATTTGCAGTCACTGCATGAGTTTCGATCTGAGACTCGACGAGTGTCGTTTAAACGAGTCAGAATGCGAATAGATGTCTTTTTTTCCAGAACTCAATTGTGAAAACGTACCAAGTCGTAAGTATTTGCATTTTTCATTGCTGCGACTGATACAGCTAAGCAAATGTTTTCCGAAACGAAAAATGCTATAAATAATGGCACGAGTGTATCACACAAATGATTTTTAGGATTGAAATTTATTTCAAAACGAAATGTGGTTTAAGTCATAGCTCGTAATAGGTGATATGATCGATCGCTACTCTAACGAGAAGAAACAGCTAATTACCTACAGACTACAGTGGCGTCGCGTCGATTCCGATATCTAGGTATGCAGTTGCAATACCTGTTAAGGGCGGGTGGGTAGGTGTGGTAGGTCTGCGAAACAAACTAGGTTAGATTTTTCGATGGAAGGAAAACAAAATGAGGGGAAGTTGCTCAACTTATTGTGATTAGTTGGATGGATACTTGCTTTGAAGATATGCTTATAATGCTTTGAAACACCTCGAAAACTGCAGATTACCTATGTTTATGACATTTGACGGTATTAACTTGATAAGTCTAACATACTTATAATATTTATATGTGAGTTATTATGGCTGAAATCAAGTTGATGATAGTTGATGATAAGTCGAATTTATATAAAATAAAATGTCGGTGTTGTCTGTTGAGGTTAATCCATATTTTCCATTCTTTGATTGAAACATCGGTTACGTATATGTTAGCGGCAATATGTATAATATTGGTATTTTATAAAATGCCTAGGAATTCTATATAATACCAACTACACCCGGCAATCTATAAAATTGTTTAAATTACCTAAGCATTATATAAAATGCCAAACAATGTATAGGTAATATATTAAATCCATATAATCAGTACCTATTGATATTTGACAATATATAAATCCATTAGTAATCTGTAATCTGTAATCTATAAAGTAGAATTCCGACTGCCGACAGATAACAGTCTTTGACAAAATTTCGTGCGTGGAGAGTCGAGTGCGCGAAATGAAAGTTCGTTTTAACGCCGAGTTATTGAAGCGTCAATGTGACTTGAAAAATAGTGTGTTTTTAGCTGATGAGCGATATTATCAATTAATTAAATATGTTGATAGTGCTAAATCGAAAACAAAAAAAAAAAGAGCCGCGTGACTATTGGTTACTTAAAAAATATGATATTTTGGTCGTTAATAATAATATATTCCAACACACAGACGAAAATATAACAACGGTAGAAAACAGTGGCGTGTAATATGGGTTTGAACCAGGCACAACCGGAGTGGGGGTGCAGTGGGGGCCATTGCCTCCTTGAGATTTTTCATGTCAGTTACGAAATTCGAGGTTTTTTTACATGAAGTCGGTCTCACTCAGTGACTCTCCGACAATCATTGCATGTACCATTAATTACGAGTATAATATTATTATGTGCCCACTCGTAAAATTAACAGTTGTACTTTACGAGTCACAATTTTTTTGTCCCCCCCCCCCTTGAGTGACATATCTGTGGGCGTCCCTGGTTTGAACTGTTGTTTCGGCAACACTTCCGTTTGAGTGGGTGGGTAAACACTAAACACGGGTCGTAAATAATTTCTTGGTTTTTAGTGAAATATTGTAACAAAAATAAAGCCATCACTCTACACTAAATAGAAAACATTAGAAATTATTACATATTATATAATATAGAAAAATAAACATGGATAATAATAAATGTTGGTAGGTACCTAAAAATTTTAAGGATAAGTAGGTGTGATTTCACTATTGGAACGACACTAATTTTTTTGAGGTCACACTTTTAATATGTTTTGGATGTTATTGTGTGGACTGAAAATCAAAAATAGATGAGTACAAAACTATAAAATTGAATCAAGATCATAAATTACTTATAAATATTAATTTAAATAATTTTTTTAGAAAACGGTAAAAATTACTGCAAATACCTCGTGGATGGTATCGGTGATTCAAAAGGTGAATATTATTTAATGTTGTACCTTATGAAATAACTTCAAAAATTAAAACATTAAATGCAAATTAAAAAGACAGTAGGTAAATCAAATAATTAATATTATATTTATTTGAATATCAGAAGAATCAACATTGAAGAAGATAAAAGAAATTTGTATGTATTTTGATTATTCTAAATGTACATCTAATAGTCATATAATTATATATTTGATAAAGCATATAAGCCAAGTATAAAAATTAAATTATTAAGATTTAGAATTATAACCTGACATTATGTTAAAATATGTCTGTAGTATTTTATATAGATACCCATATCTCATAAAAATATAAGGATGAATTTTGAATCCGACCGTTTTTACGTAAATTTTTGTAAGTTTTTCTGTAAGTTAGGTTGAAGATAGGTGAACCTACGCATAAAAAAAGTATCGACACGTGGAAAGTATTTCCTCTGAATTACCTACAATATTAAAATTTCTATTTTAATGAGTCTAAATACTTTTAATTTGGACGATTCTGTCGATAAAATATTGAGTTTACAACAAATAATAATAATGAAAAAAATTAATAATGTTTAAAAATGAAAAATAAACGATCACAGTAAATTCTATAAATGTTTTATTTCGCTCAGAATAACAAATGGTAGATATTTCGAAATTAATCATTCGGCTAGGAATATATTACTATATATTTCAACAATTAAGCGATTGCGATAAACATCAAATAATACTCTTTATCTGATGGTTTGTGGTCTCCGAAATAACAGAGCATATATTTATATTTATATTTCAATTTATTTTTTTGCAGCGACCAAAGTTCACAGCAATAATTTATTCAACACAACAAACTGGTGCAAACATAATGAAAATCTAAACTCAGAACCAGTAAAATAGGTTTCGCAAAATATTTAACACGTAGCTATAAGTTAATAATAAAAACACAAAAATCATTTTTCACAACGATGTCAAGAGCGTCGCAAACGGACAGTTTTCAGGAATTCAAAATAGACATCCGTACGGTCGTGCACGGGGACGTGTGCCAAATTTCGAGTAAACAAACAAATAAGTGTGTGCTTCCGCCAGTCCGGCATCGGTACACGCACGTGGGAACGGTGCCTGTCCGACGCGATATTACTATATAGCCGAATGAACTCGTTTTTGATTTTTCTACCGTCGACTGGTGCGACGTTTGTTTTGTCGTTCTGAAGACGACCACATCCGATGTCACGTACTTGTTGAAAAACACCGGTTGAACTGTTCTAGTTTAAAGCAGTTTTTATTATTATTTTTAAAATTCAATTTTAACCGTGCTAAAGTTGTTCAAAGTTAATCTTTATTTGAAATCAGGAAATTAATCAACAAAAGACTAACTCACGATATTTAAAAAACTATATTTATAGAACTTGACGCGTAATTTAATTAATCGGTTGAAAGAAAACGTGTCAATTTAACGTTGAAACGGTCCGTTTGCAATAACTCGTTTGTTTTCAGTTATTATATACATCATATTTTTTCGGCTTATTAATAAATTTAATTATTTTTATTTGATTTTTTTGTTGTACACACACACACACACACACACACACACACACACACACACACACACACACACACACACACACACACAATGTAATACGTTACGTGGCAGAAGCCTCTGAACATTTTCCTAAGACAAATAAAAAATACGCCTTTACGTGTTGTTTTTAAGTGGCCGATTGCCAAGTCTTTGGTTATGACTGTAAAAACATTGGTTCGCCATACGAAACATTCTTCGTACATTAGACTAATGAACTGTTGTAAATTAAATTTTCTACCTCTGGAATGCGCGTGTTTGTGATGAGGGTCAGGTCATTTTGATCCGTCTTAGTATATTGACGAGAAGGTACCAGGAAACTTTTCAAATTTCCAAACTTTGTCTGGTCGGTCAATCGAATAACACAATGAACCGTGCTCTGACTTTGAAATTGTCGTATCTTCCAAACGAGAATACCAGAGAATAATTCCAGAGGTACAGATGCTGGATTCGGGGAAAAAAATCAAATGAATTCACTAGTTACACTCCATTTGAGCATGAAATAAGTTTGTTTGAATACACCGACATATTGCCTGACAAACGTACGGGCAAGAAAAAAAAAACTGATTATTTAACGTTCAAATTCAAAGTGAGACAAGTAGTTTGAAATTAAATACCCACATGTTAGTACTTAAAAAAACGAATACAATTTATCTAAAAATGTGAATAATGTTAACGTTTGCCATCATGTACATACAAAACATATATCTAAAAAAAAAAAAATTACCGACTCGGACGTGACTATAATAAAAAAGTAAAAAACAGGTCTCTAATGAATTCTATTTTATTTATTTATTATATTTCAAATGTATCCGCATCTTAATGCTCTGGCAAGTTTTATAACTCAAATCAATACAAACTTTAATCTATAAACTCAATGTTAGAATCAATTAGTGACTGGTTCTTAAAAATCAGCTCTCCAGTAAAAAAAATATCAGGAGAATATTAAATAAAATATACGAAAATTGTTTTATATGTTTATTTAATTATTAGGAAAAGATAAATGTCTCGATTAAGTACCACTTAAAAGTCGACTCCTAGTAATTTATCTAATTTTGTGTTAAAAATCGGTCATTAAAAATCCTCTGCGTTCTTAATAAGAAAGACATGTAATAAAGAGTAACGTTTTTTAGAGGTTTGGGAAGGAGGGAGCATCGATGGAAAAAATCCTATTCTATGCATGAAAAAATTGTTTTGTGGTACCTACGTATTTATCATGTTCTAGACAAAAATTCATTGAACTCCAAAATCCAATGTAATAGTTAATCCAACGTGTATGCCTTTGTATATATAGACATTATATAGGTATATTATATTATAATTCCAAGGGCTGTTGAATTTATATAAAATCATCAAGGTATCAAATATAAATAATCAATAATAGGTAAAACGTGAGCAGATGATGATTTGGTGTGATAAAATATAGGATTTTTTTTTCATTTTTTTTTCGTGCATTTCAATACAATTTTAAGGTGTTTTACATCAACAGATACATCAAGGTGTCAGACTGAAATTCAATTTTCCCCTCCTTCCCTAGTTGTAGGGTTCACAGGCTTTCATTTATGCCCCCGTTCAGGAGTTACAAAACAATGCAACAACCTGATTATCGGTCGTAAAGAATATTATTGCCATTACCATTTAGTTTGATGTTTGTGGTAATTCTATCATTTATTGCTCTTCGGAAATAATACATAAATAATTATCTGTATTTATGTTTGCCAAATGATGATATCACAGAATAGATTCAATAGGGTTAAATAATATGTACTAGTGCACGATGTGATGATGTACAGTTGACGATCATATCTACTGTCTATAATCTATATCCTTAATTCTTGTTTAAAATATAATGCACATCATAATATTATAGGGTATAAACTACAGTTTGTAGTTGAACTATGTCAAGTTTATATGTTGTCATGGAGTATTTCAATATGTTAAATGGGTATGTGTCATAATGAAATATCCAATTACATATTTAATATGAACTCAATAACAATTTTAATATTTTCAAGCTTTTTTTTTTTTTTACAAAACATTCTTTTAAAAATTAGGTACCTTAAAAGAAAAAGGTCTTAAGGCCTTCCTTGTAAACGTACTTGGTCCTAAATAACATCGTAACGTACATTTTTCTATTTAAGTGGATTTAACAAGGAAAATATATTCTCGATTGATCTTTATTGAAATATGTTTAATCAGAGATCATCCGTACTATGTTACATAATTTAATAAGTAGGTATCATTAATGATGGATAACAATATATTATAAGACGTTATACTACACATATATATATAAAATGCATCGCAACAAAGACAATTTAATCATTTTGAAATCATGTTGTGTATATTATTCTTTAATGTAATAATTTTTCATGAGTCACACTATGCATGGTTTAATATTATATTTTTATGTTTACGTCCAAAAAATAACTCACTTAAATCCACATATTGTTAAAAAAAGACATTTATTTTTAAATCAAACGGATTAACGAATAGTTCAGTGATTTCATTCTTTAAAATTACAACATTTAAATCAAAGCTTTGTTTTATTATCATTAAATTTTCTGTTATAAATGAAAAATTGTAACAAAGTATAATAATCGTCATTATCATTTGAAACAAAAATTACAACACATTTTTGTACAACACGTAACATAAAGTATTTACACATCAAAATGTATTTTTAACCGTTTATATTTGTATTTATTGAAATTATTTTAAAAAATATAATAATAAAAATCACATTAAACATTACAATATTAATAACTATTCATAAATGTATTTATAATTTCAATAGAAATGAATAGTATAATATACAAAACATTTTAAATTGACAGAAATGGAGACCCAATAGTCTCCGAGAACACTAAGGCTAAAGGTTATGTTGAATATAAATTACACTAAGATGTCATTTAAGCTATTTATTTAGTAGGGACATCACCCAGAAAATTATAATGTTCCCTAAATTGTACTAAGTACGGATTGGCTAGCTTAATCTCAGTCATGAAGTTGTATACTCCAAACAACCCTATAGTCTTAAAATAAACAACAATACAAAATAAATAAAACACAGCCTAATGTTTATGTACAACATTAAAAAAAAAATAAAATAAATTAAATATATATAAATGTATATATAGATCCTTACTCATACTATACATTGCATTAAGGAAATCTAAAATTATTGATAATACAACCAGGAAACTTTGAAAATGTATACAACAAATACTAAAAACAAACAATTCAAATAGTAAATACAAATTTTTTAAATTGAAAAATAAAAAATAAAAAAGATCAATAATACTACAAGTACTTAATAAGGTAACACAGAAATGTTTTCAAGCTTAGTTAACTCGACTATAATTTAACCGAATAAAAAATTAATAATTTAATATATTTGTAAACGTAATAGGTTATTTAAAAAGTTATAAAGTTAGAACATTTGCATGGCACGATATAAATAATGTAGTATACGTTCTTGTGTCAATAGTGTTAAGTTTCCAAATGAAACTTAATGCGTTTTGGTCAGTTTATATTTACATAGTCATAATATAAATTTTATAGTTTTACTAAATTGCACATATCCTATGAAGACTTGAACATTATTAAACACTCGGTGGGACAAACTTAATCAAAAATTTAACTAAGAATCACTTATTTTATGATAATACCCTTTTGAAATGCAGTTCACACATAACCCTGAAACTTTTTCAATTTTACCATATCTTAAGGTCTTGCTTATACATGTATAGGTACATAAATTATAACAAACATAATCGAATTAAATTAACAAATAAATCCATTTTTACGTTCCATCATTGGACGGTGTAGAATGATCATGTTCAGTAACTCCGATTCTAGACATTTCTTTCAACATGGGAAACGGTCTTTTGGGCCATGTTTTTTTCGATTTTAAGTCATGCGCCTCTTTTTGTATTTTTTCCAATTCTTTTATCATCGGATAAACCCTTTGTTCTATCCACTCAGATATAGTGTATTTATCGAATATTCCAGACATTGATTCCTGGAAAGGTCTTATCATAGATAAAAGCGATCGATAAATACGAGAATGGTCGCTCATTAGCTCGTCGACACGGAGAGGCGAGGCGAATTCATGTTCTACGTTGTAGTTTGTCATGTAACCACGATTTCTTTTAGTCGCCAGAATAAAATCGTTGTAGTCTATTTCGATAGTGTGTAATCTGTACAATAATCTAGAAAAAAAAAAATGATCAATAATGGTGTTTTCAATTATAAATTTAAAAATACATTAGATTAAGGATCACGGATATTTACCTAAAAAATTGATTTCCAGGAAACGTACATCTTGAGAACTGGTCCCAAAGATATGGGTCGTTATTTAAATTCAGGAAATCTCCATCAAATTCATTGTTTTGCCCGAAAATACCACAGTTGAGTCCTTCGTTCAGTTGTGATTGCAGTGAATGGTTCATGTAGCCATGAGTAGTGGCCAAAAGGTTCACAACCATCGACGGTATAGATGACGGAAGAACCTCACATAAAACAGCGAAGTGATCATACCTAGTCAGATTAAAAAACGATGTTAGTGTATTGGTTAGGCTTATGGTGCCCAAATCTGGGGCTGTGCCAAGCCAAGCCAAATAACAAATATTCAATCATTCCAATCTATTAGCCTACGCCAAATAACTTCTGTTAATATGTAATGTTATGTTCGTTACCGACCACTCTCTTCACAAAGACCTAAATATTGAAACCGTCGAAAACCTTACCATGGCAAACTACGAAAAATTCCACTCCAGATCATCTCTCCATTCCAACCCACTCATTTCAAATCAATACTCTTTTACGCTCCCGAACGATCCTCCACGCCGTCTTAAAAGACGTTTGTGCCGTGATCTCTTGATCTAGCCACTTAAAAAAAAAAAATGTGCTAATAAAGGGTCCTATCACTGGATGGCTTCCCTTGTCGCGTGATTATGTCCCTTATATATTGTCTTTTTTCTAATTGTTTTGCGAATTCGCTTATTGTACAATAGGTTTTACAGATTGTAAATGTTATATTTAAAAAAAAAATAATAATAATAAATAAATAATAAATATATATTGGTTAAATAGATTATCCAAAGAAACATTAGTTTTGTCAATAAAATTAGACGTGTAATCGATTAGTAGGTACCTCTGCCAACCAGTTATGACGATTCCTTTAAAACCGCCCGTAAACCGACTGTTTTCGTTCGACATCAGTTGCAACCAGTTCAAATTGTTTTCCAGATGTCTTTTAACATTGGGAATGTACAGGGTTTCTCCGAATGCTCCTTTATATGCGCTAGCTGTCCAAGCATGGGGAAAAACGATTTGATATTTCTCCCATACGCTTTGCATGACAAATCTGTATACGTCCTCGGCGTACACCCAAACCTGAAAAACGTTAATGCATACAACGAATTCAACGAGAATAACAACAAAATATATAATCAACAGCACACAAATGTGCGCAATCTGCATTAAACCGTTTACCATTGGTTCGACCAGTTTCCCAATGTCGTACATCTGCATAGTAGTCACGGGCAAATGTCTTAACATATCGTCCCAAATGATCGGGATCGTGTTTGGGGACTTGGTGCGCACATACGTGGCCACTTTTTTAACGTGCGACAAGAACAGGTCTTCTCTGGCTTTAGATCGACACCTGAAACACTCTCCCATATGAAACACTTCGTCACAGCCGATGTGTAAATACTTAATGTTTCCATGAATATCGAATATCTAGAAAAACCAAACGGATATATGATTTAGTTTACGACGACGGTTCACAATACACATAACGTTGACACGAAGTATGTCATTGGATTATAATTACTTGGTCAATCATTTGTTCGATGAACTTTGTCGAAGCGTTGTACGACGGACAGAGCGCTTGCGGGGATTCCTGAACTTCTCTCAAATGGGCGAAATCTGGCAACTTCAAGGCAAATTCCACATGGCCAAATGTTTGTATCAATGGGATTACTTCTAGTTCGTTCGCTGCAGCCATTTTAAGTATTTCTTTAATGTCTGATTTTGAATACGCGTTTCCGGCTGCTATCGGCGACAGATTTCCGCTCCAAGGAAACATGTCTTCCCACTCGAGCAAAAGGCCAGTACCCCCGAACTTCTTAATCAGCGGGAAAAGTTTTTGAAGATAAAGCAACTTGGGCGGCGCCCCTTTGAAATCGATATGAACAAGTCGATGATGGGGCACAAATGGTTGCGACTGCTGGGATTCGATGTTAAGTTGAACCCGTCGCCCCTTGCGGGCTGGTTCGTGAAAGAATTTAATGTCTTCATCGTTCATTTTTCTAACTGTGCCTGGAACTAGCGCAGGCGGTTGTTGTTGCTTGCTTGAAGATTGTTCTTCAGCTTCGAATTCAGACATCATTAAGGTGTTTTGAATTTTTTGAATACTCATATCATTAGACGCATTGTATTGTACACAAATTACTAGGAGAAGTATACTGAGTAATAGTCCAAATAACACGGATCTCCGTCGACGCAACGAATTCGTAAACCAACCAGCGTATGAAGTTATTGTATTCTTCCATAAAGTTCTGAAACAAAAAAAAAACAACAAAATTAAAATTAAATTACATAAAAATACATTTAGTTTTAATCGATATGATGTTGACGATGCTAATGTAAATAAATAAAAAAAGAGAAAATAATTTATCAAAAGATAAAGTTTTGATTCATCGTGTCCTCTGCGAAAAATATTGAGGTACCTATGTTTTTTTCTGTTGAATATTAGTGAAAACGATATTTTATTTGTTTTCTGTTTGGTCGAGTAAAATGTATGGTTATATTTAAATGGTAAAAAATAAATATCTGTACGGTTATATAGGTTCGTAGACTAAAATCTCGGGTTATAAAACCAGACAAAAAAAAAAAAAGCCGAGTAACAAAATTTAACGAAACGTACATTCCGGTATTACGTTACAATTTCATTTCATTGCTGACAAAATGGCTTATCATTTCCGTCATACTGATCGCAGTGCTTTAGCGGTAACACGCGGAACAGCACGAAGTAAATCCACAAAAGAAGAGTAATCGCTGGGTCACTTTAGAGGGGTCTACTCCTCGTGTTTGTGAAAACAATAAGTGAATCCGGCTGTTTATTTATAATGACATTAGTTAACACGATTACGGTGCATGCAAATTTATAATTGTCACTACATTAAAAAAGAACAGAGAAACAAATCGTAGGCACTATTAAAATTTCACTTTGTAGCAGTAACAGAACCTAATTCAACGAAATTAACGAGCACAAGTTTAATGCACCGAAATCCTACAAAAGAGACGTCGTGATAGTGCACAAATTTACATACAAATGAGCGCGTACGTTTTAAAGATAATGAATATTGACAACTTTCAAACGTATTGGCCATAGTGTTATACCGCTCTCGAGTTAAACATATATTTTGTTATGAATTACTTAGTATACTCACTTAATTGATATCACAACTTTTCTCATTATAATTAATCACACTAAGTCCTTAAACTTTATACAATATATATATATTAACTCAACAACTATCGTCGTCCATCACCCCCAGGCCAGTCTTAACTGGAAGGTATTACAGTATTGTATTAATAGTTAAACCATTACAACCAATACGTCCGAGTTGCTGTTCTACAAACGAAACGAGAAAATATGTTCGAAACAGCGTAATAAGCCAGGCATCCGAGAGAAACACCAGCATGCGGTCTTTATACTATACATTTCGTGGGCATAATAATATTATTATTGTCATAACGGTTTTTTCAACACAAAAAT
The DNA here is from genome assembly GCA_027580255.1 of Therioaphis trifolii. Taxonomy (NCBI): domain Eukaryota; kingdom Metazoa; phylum Arthropoda; class Insecta; order Hemiptera; family Aphididae; genus Therioaphis; species Therioaphis trifolii. Next base: position 33,807,023 of record CM050407.1, on the reverse strand, counting down.
AAAATGATTAGTGATTAACTAACGGTCAGTAAACAGTCATAAATACAAAAATGTGTACACGGGGTATGCGTACAGGATGTTTCGAGTGTGTCTTCCCTCATTCGAAGAACCATCGCTCTAAAGGCATAGATTAAAACATTTGTACTTCGGTAAAATTAGTTTATTTGTATACTAACATTTTTATTATTGTTGAACATTGTTTTAAAAAATATATTCTAATAAATTATATCTCTGACAAATTATGGACGTGAACGAGTTTTTTCCCAAAAAGTATAATTAATTTATTTTAATTTAGAGTAAATTCTAACTGCCAACATCAATGAACATAAATTGATCATGTAATAGATGAGTTTAAAAACACAGTAATAATTTATTAAGTTAATAAAAAATGTAACGTGAAAAATTAAAATATTTCACTATAGAAGATAATGTTATTTAATACGAGAGTGACTATCTTACTATTTCAAACGAATCAATTTATATTATTATTATTGGTTTATTAATTTTATTTTTTTTTTTTGTTGTAATTAGTGAATTTCTTTTTATTGTGACTTTTTATTTAGTCATAATTTATAAGTGAACTATTGCTGCACGCCATGATTTGTTAAATATTTAATCGATGATACTATTGTTATAACTACTAAATAATTATAATAACAATATAAGACGTTTACATTTAAAGATTGAATTAGGTACACGAATTAAAAAATAATAATAAACTCATACAAAAAATGATTAACCCAAAGTAATCGAGATATTTTTAAACAATAAAACCCTCATTTTTCTAAAAAGACAATCGAAAGTGAAGGAACACCTGGTGTCAAATACCCGCCGCACGCTAATGAATATATATTATGTATATCAACAATATGATATTGTTATGATCACAACAATGCTGTGCCTCCATCAATATCGGCATTGTTGTGTGTTAAATTGACCGCGTACGATTCAGAAACGCGATTAAGGTAAACGGGAAATTAATTAAATTCAAATGAAATACCAACTGCTTCTCTGGGCGAACGACGCATACAGACGTATTTATACATGCCTACGACAAAAACCGAAAATTGACGTCATTAATTAATGTTAAATGGAGAGGAAGCAAAACTCGGTGCGGTTTTACTAACCTACATTTTATTCGATGTACTTCCGTGCACGTACTGACACATTCACAGTACACACATCAGACACGGTAGCGGCGTGTCGTTGACATGAATCGATGGCACTTTTCTTTGATTTTTATCACGCTCTAAAAATTACTACTGATACGTACGTATCCACGTCGTCATCTAATATTACAGCATTATACAACAGATTCATGTCGACAACAAAAGCGGTCAGTTTAAAAAATAGAACATTTCCAAACTTATCTTGTGATAGGCCACGCCATTAAAGTAATGGAAATAATCAAATATAATATTTCACGAAGTTAAAATTAAGATTACCTTGTATATAGAAAATAAACAAATGAATCGCAACTAATTATGAAACCTTTGATTAAAGAGAGGAACACATTGAAAAAAATTAGTTGTATTTTGGCGGAGCGATAACTTTGTGTAAGAAATATATAAATACTAGGGATGGATTCTCGAACTCTTTGAACTCTCGAACACCTCGAACCTTTAAAAAATTCAAACAGTTCGAAGTTTGAGAAAAAAGTAAGTTCGAATTTTCAAACAGTTTAATCAGCAGACTTTTTGAAATCAGATTTTTATTGATTAATAATATGACTATTATTGTGATTGTTGTTACATTTTCAAATGTTTTAATTTTTTAAAGTTCAAAAAGTTCGAAAGTTCGAATAAAATTCAGATTTGAGTTCGGACAGTTCGAGAAAAAATGGTAGTTCCAGTTCGAAAAAATTAATGTTCGACCCATCCTTAATAAATACATATTATAATGTATAAGTATAATACATACCTATCTTTATTTAGTGTTTGTTTATTGTATATAATGAATTAGATTGTTTTTAATTTAATTAATGAAATACATATTTAATTATTGATTTATATATTATTTTTGTATTATAAATACATATTTAATTATTATTTAAGTATTGATATTAAACAAGTCTTTTGTTTTGTTTAGTCTTTTTTTACCATATAATAACGTAAATAGAATACGTAATGTCTAATTCAGAATTTCGTATACGATTAATATTATTTTGAGGGATGTAATTTCGAATGATTATAATAAATTTTATACTGCTGGGTATTGAATTGAATTAGTTCATGAATACATTCAATAATTATAATTTTTAAATTATTTTTGTAATTCATTAAAATATTCTACGCGTTTTAATACAAAGAAATAATCAACAAATACGACAGGACTGATATTATTTTTACTATATACATTTTACATAAAAATAAAATAAAATTTTATTTTTTTTATTTAAAAATTATAACTCCATAATTTTGTTTTGATTATATGTTGGCCAATGGTATTTACTAGTTTTTGATATCAACGAACGGAAGAGTGTACAGACGTGGTAGATATAGTAAGATAAAAACACGCCAGGAAGTTAAAACGCTCAATGGATTTTTAAAGTGAAACCGACAAAAAAATGTAGTATACCTAAAACACATCAGAAAATAAAAGATTTTGATTGATAATGTAACTTGGTCTGTAAGGCTAAAGTTGTATGGATCATCATTAACTTTGGACGCTTGTTGTTATAGTCAGGAAGGATCTTGTTTAGGTTTTTGAAGTGTGGTGAAACATCAAGTTTGACACCTTTTTACTCTAATGAGGAAAAACTTGTCTATTCATAAGTAATGTATTCCACTGCCTAGATTTTACTCGTGTAAGCCCTTATTTATTTATTATCATCATTTTTTATTTATTTATTTATTTGTAAGAGAATATTCCTTATTGTCTACTTGATCACACAGATATCTTTACTATTAAAGTATTTAAAACGTTCATCGCATTCCATTAAAAAATTTCTAGGCGGTTAAAAACAGTTCAACAGAAAACCGAAAACTCTTTATAGTACCTTTGTGAGTTCAATCATCATCAAGTGTAGTTCAGTTGCAGAGGTCTATATAGAGGTAAATGTCAGTCGTCAGATTAAAGTTTAAACGTGTAAAGTGAAACTTTATGAATTATGCCTTGAAAATAATCCGACCTCTGCTCGTAATTACAATCCAAATGGTCTCAGTCCAATCTTAATTTATCCCAACTATTAAGTTATTCCCAACTGCTTAAGTATTCCCTTATTCATTTCCAGATTATTTTTTGAATTCTTCCTTTCTTTATTCTAATGAGTTAAAAATGATCTTTTTTATCCACTATAGGATTCTATTTTAAGTATCCTTCCACGGAATAAATAATTTAAGAGACGATTAAACTTAAAAATCGTGTTATAAGATTAGCTTATTGAATCCTATTATCCCGTGATTGTTTAAACTCTTATTAAGAACCATTCTTAATATACCAATACTAATTTACCTTGAATATCTTAAATAATATAATATTACATCTAAACTTATAGCTACTATTTGTTTCTTGATACAATATTATTATTGTTAACTATAAGAGTATAATATTATATTATATTAACTAAGGCAACAGCTATTAAATACATTAAATTAAAAATTAAATAAACAATTTTATTTTTTAGAAAATTTCAATTCATTATTTCGTTTGTACGAATTTTGTCATCATAAATAACAATTTTATTTTTTACTAAGGTCAAAAAAATAATTTGTTGGATACACACATTTTGAAAAGGTATTTTTATCTTTAAAAACCAAAATATTTTTAATAATTTTTAATTGATATAACAATAGTATCTAATTAGTAGGTATGAAATCTATAGGTACAATATAACAAGATGTTTTTAATTTCATAAACAGGTGATACAATATTAAAAACTAGCAACCATAATAGGTGTTTAATAACGGATATTATTGCCGTTTGATAACTTGAAAAACATTTTATATATATTTATGAAAGAAATTGGTGAGTAATTTGAAATTAGTTAGATTAAAAAAGGGTTGACTTTACTCACAATAAAAAAAATTGCGAGCGCAAAAATCGAATCCAAAGATATTTTTGTTTTTTGTTTTTTTGGATAATTTCATAATCTGACATTAAAAACGTATTAACAATGACAAACTAATCATGCGGTTAAGTGAATTTACGTATAATAGACATTATAACACTATCATTTATTTAAAAACGATATTTTACTATTTTATCGGTACATATTACGCGATCAAAAAAACGAAACGAAATTAATGTTCACCAGGTTTCAATAAATTACAAATTGAATACTAATGATAGGCGTCTTGTAAATTTAAAAAATATTTGTTTTCTTATAACAATGGAAATAGTAACGATGTGAATCGATTTATCATTAGGCACGATTCTCGGGTTTAAATCTAAATTCATGGTACAGTACGTTTAAACTACTTGAACCGTTAATATTATGAATCTACAAATGGTCGGTGAACAAAATAATCGTCTAACAAGACGTATTGATCATTGTGAATTATATTTTGAACTGATCAGAACAATAAAGACATTGAAACAAATAACAATAAAATAAATTGATTTCGGTAGAGTAGTTTTTATATATATAAAAAAATAAATACCTCACAACATAAACAAGTAAAATATCATTGATGTTTTACACACCTATGTAAAAATGTACATAAATATAAATATTTACATTATATTTAATACAACCTTTTTTTCAATTCATTGAAGTTATTTTTAGGGATGGGTCGAACATTAATTTTTTCGAACTCGAGTTCGAACTGGAATCTGAATTTTATTCAAACTTTGAAAAATTAAAACATTTGAAAATTTAACATTAATAATAATAATTGTCGTATTATTAATCAATAAAAATCTGATTTCAAAAAGTTGCTGGTCCAACCTTTTGAACAGTAATTACCATGCGAAAAAATGTGTACAGAAAATATAATATACAGTTATGAATGTTTGACTTAGTAACAACTAACTAACACATTAGGACTCATTAACTTTAACTAGATAAATATTTAAAAAACAATAAATTTAAATATTCTTAAGCATGTATTTAACAACCTTTTTTAACATTTTTATTCTTTATGTAACCATGAAATGAAAGACATATTGACAATATAAGTAAAATTTAAGTAATAATATTTTATGCTTTATGCTTTATAGTGAAAACTGTTTAAATATTACAAATTTAAAAGTAACTTTAAACTATAAGTGTTTAAACATTGTAATACGAAAATTCGAACATACTAAACTCGAACTATTCGAGATGTACAAATTCGAATTCGAACTTACTTTTTTCTCGAACTTCGAACTGTTCGAATTTTTTAAAGGTTCGAGGTGTTCGAGAGTTTGAAGAGTTCGAGAACCCATCCCTAGTTAATTCATGTCTTTAATAAATTAATTATATTTCATTGATATCCTTAAAATGAGATATTTAATGCTTAGACATGGAAATTACGGACAAACGGCAAACGTGTACACGAATACACGTATACAGTCACTTCAGCAGTCAACTGAACATGACTAAACACGACGCGAATCTCTAAGATGACTATGCTAAATATCCGAATCTATTATTATTTGTGTATGATGTACGGACAAGTCATGGTCCTAATAATGTTATCGATAAAAGCGATAAACAAACTTTGACCCCAAGTGATTGGTTGAATATTTATAACACAAAACAATGGAAGATACTAATATGCGTATACCGCACAAGCATAAAATATCATAATGCACTCCGTAGGATCGCATGTTGTCGTATTGTATTTTCAATTGAAACATATTTGACGTAGGTTCTGGAATGAAATTCGCTATAACGTATCTAGCTGTCTATTTCCACTATTAATATCACTACTTGCAGTACTAGTTTACGAGTCGCTAATGGTTTGACATATTATTCGGGTTATAGTCACGTTTCGGCCAAATAAACCCATCATTATAATAACTGTACATGAAAATCAGTTCGCCACAAATGACTAACAACTGACAACTGTAAAAATTAAGTCGTACGTTCAACAAATAATTTAACAGTTAAACAATCCTATAAATATATATTATTTATACTGTTTTACCTATTGCTAACAATGACTCATACTTTATAACTCGGGCCTACTACACGTACTGTAATATATATGGTAAACATACATATTTTGCAATTTACATTTAGGTTTTGTACAACCTAACGATGATTTTTGAAATCGAAATCGGTTGTCAACGTATGAACTAATTCTTTAAAACTACCCGGTACAACAATATTAAATAACCAGTTTTTTTATTTATTTATTTGTTTATTATATTATTTTTAATACATACCTATGTATATATTTAATATTTTTACCGTGAATAACATTTTTTCACGTACTACTTAAAGTAACAATTTTTTTTGTCAATACATATTTATAGAATTTACAAATAGGTTTTACGAAAAAATATTTAAATACTTCATTAAAAATCAATAAATTGCATTATTATACAGGAAACTACTCCCACCAAAGTTTTGATTGTTGTTCATGAACTAAAAGTTCGTTATACTACTTGCATATTGTTTTCGAAACAAACTCATGTACATATGTATCAATTCAGAAATATTTCAACTTGTATATTATTTACCCTACTTACTAAAGCTTATATAAGCAGGTATTGAATGCGTCTTAGATCAAATTTGTGTGAGTACACAGTTTACCTAATGACATCTTGCCAAAAGCAAAATCGTTATTAATTCAACAATGCCTTTCAAAGGATAAAAGGTAAAATTGATTAAATGCATAACTGTAAATGTGTCAGAACCATTGCTACAGAAACAGCCGCTCTTGTTAAAAACTAAGAAATTTAATAAAATATAGTAAATGTGAAACACACTTCTCAATAATTTTATATTTAATACTTACAAATTTGATTATCAAAGGTTTATATTATATATCTAACTAAATAAAAATTGCATTTAAAATAATCTAAATTTAAAAAATACAAAGCCATGAGTTTAAAAAAATGTATTGATTATTTATTGAATGCTTTCATACTAATGAATAAAACTAATAAAAAAAAATTTAAAAAAAAAACAGATCCTAAATAAAATATACAATTAGGTGCCTATACAGACTTTTATTGAATTAATGGTTGAATACAAATGGCACCCACGCACTAAAAGTTAATGCCTCTATAAACATATAATATAATGTAATGAAATAATTATAATATAATGTGTTCCTAAAATTATACTCGCAATAAGGTATATAGTATTATTGTGTGTTTATTTTAGTTTAGGAATAATTAATTGTTGTTGTAAGTTATATACCTACGTCTGTAACGATCGAGAGTTATATAAATGTAACATACCTATAAATTAAGTATAGGTAAGATATGATTATAGTATTATTGCTATACACAGATAGATAAATTATATATATATATATATAATATACATTGTACTGAATAATTTTAAATTATTATTATTAAAACAAGTGAAATAGCCTTGAGATAAAAAAAATATGTCTGCATAAAATAACGACTAGTCACGGATCTTAACTGGAAAAACAATCATGACATAGACCTAAAATAAAATTAATAGACTAGATTTAAAGGTTTAGATAATCGTTTGACTTTGCTCGTTTCGACGTTATCTATTATTTTGCTATCATTTTAAATTGAAAACAAAAATTTAGTAGAAGTAACCGATTTTTAGCGGAGTTATAGATTACGGTCGTATAAAGTATACTTAAAACTAATGAATCAAAATGTTTGGCACAGGATTAAGGTAAATAATATTTAAAACTAGTGAAATTTGTAGGTTATTAGAATAAAAAAATATATACATATATAATATGGTAAAAACATTTATAAAATGGTTGTGTTATCAAACAAAAATAAATTCCGGTACTTCGGTTGTAACTTTCTTTTGAATATTGTATGTTTTTCTAAAACTACTGAAAGAGTAAAAAAAAAAATAATAATAATAATAACAATAACTTTCATTGCCCATAAAAGAATTGAGTCAATAAAGGAGATCTATTAAAGTTTTAAAAGTGAGGGCATCACAGACGCAATCAACAAAGAAAAATTGTTTTTTTTTTTTTTTTAAGATCTAAGAAGAAGAAAAGTGTATGTCATATATTTGTATTTATTAAATTTATTTACGCTGATAATAAAACCAATTTATTAACAATAGAATTATTTAAAAGTATTGAAATTTAAAAAAATTAGCAGGAAAAAATGTTTTGCTTTCATGTAGATTTCATAGTAAACTACCTAGTATGTTAATACTTGAAGCCTTTTTGCAGGAACGTTCAATGAAACGTAGGATAAAAGAGAAACTAGAACACAGCAGAAGACATCAAAATATCATAATTAATACTTGATAATGTATTTAAGTGGCAAAGGTTGAACACACGACTGGGTTTTAAAAAATGTCACGTTTCTTTTGTTAACGAGAGGAAAAAAAACGCTTGGTCTGGAATTTTTTACGCTCGATGGTTGCTCTAAATAATGACGCATAGCACTTGAGGCTCTGCCTCAATTAACTCGCAGTGAGTTTTCAATGTCAACGCGGCGGTCGCTTCGCCATATATTTACGTACATACCGCACGTATGTTCCTGTATACATCGTGCTAAACCTTGGTACATAAGAGACGCGACCGAGTGCTAAAAAAAAAATATAATAACAATGATGATAAAAAACAAAGAAAATCGTTTCCAGTAAAATGGATATTGTGCGCGCGTTATTGCTATCACGTCCAACTGTAACTTACAAGTCTGCGTCTGTGTGTGTCTGAGTATATTTTAATTTCCGAAATTCGTCAGACGCTGGTTTCATCGGTATGCAAAACGCTGCCGTCCGATGTCGACATCCACGAGTAGTGTTGGCGGCACATTAATATGCACGAATACCGTAATGTCTACCGCAGTGTATCTGCATCGCGGTGTACTACAAGGGGATCGGCAATGAAGCGATACCGAAAACGTTTGAATATCATTTGTATTCGTACATGGCACTCGGAACGAGCGTGGTACGAATCGGAGACGGGACACGAACCGAGAACTATGCTCAGCGGGATATCCGAGAGCATCGGGCGCGGATCCAGAACATATATTTACAGGGAAGGGGCCATTTTTATTTAAAGTCTTGCCCCAAAATCTGATAAAATACAATTTTTTTTTTACAAATTTACCAAAGTACTGACGGGGGAACAGGCACAATTTTAGTCTTTACAAATCCGCGTATATTTGATAGATAATAGTCTATACACTTCTACAGTGTTTACTGTCTACACTGTAGATACCATTTAATGCATGAAGTTCCAAGATATTTGCATGAGGTTGACGATCAATAAATAATTAATACCTATATAACCATAATCATACATTTTTCGAAATTCAAATTAATCTCAATAATTAGGTTAAATTAAATTCGCCAGATTTGTAATAAAGCATAATATTAAACAAATTGTGCGAAAGTAATAATAATTTAAGTACAGAATAATTTCGTCATTTCGATTTCGCGAATTCATCCATATGCTATATCACGTCGGTTTGCGATACCAGCACTTATTTTTACAAATGTGTTTTGCGACAAACGGATTTAAATTTAACTTTTATTAAGACGTGCGAACATTCGCCAGAGGACCCGGGGGGAGGAGGGCGATCGTCGTTGGATCCGCGCCTGGAGAGCGTCCGATGAAACACGTCAGATATTTTGTTATTATATTGTCGTTGTTATATAGATCTACAACAGTTCGAGAGAAAATCATAAAAAAAAAAATCATAAAAATATACGCCCGTCGTCGCCTTCGCGGACGTTCGGACAATCGTTATTATGATTTTGCGTCGTCGTCACCATTATAAATGAACGATAATATCGCGTACCGTTATTATTTTTATTATGCACGATTCGTCGTAATTTTTTTTTTTTTATTGGCATTCCAATTGTGAGAGAACACGACGTTTCGGCGGGGTCCAGTGTTTAAAACGGACCGCGAATTCGATTCGACGGCCCGCGGTCGAAATCAACGTCGGTAATATCACAATGTTTTACGTACGTCGTATAATGACGATACCGCTGTACCCCGTCCGCTGCTGTAATTTCACACAGTACCGCGACCGAAACGCCGTGACCTCGACGCGACCAGGCGCGTACCATTCGATACGCCCGGGGGCACGGTTAGGGGCTCGACTTCATTAAAAAAAAAAAAAAAACTGGGGTTGCTGAAGCTCTTCTGTTTTTTTTTCGAGCTGTTTTCAAGTTATTGTCTTATCGATACCCACAATTTCTTTATCACCCATCAAAATAATATAATATGTTATAGGTGGCTGATGGCTATAATGATTTGTAGAGTACACAATTATTTGATAACAGATTCATTATTTAACGTAATAATATATGAACTCTAAAACAATAAGCGCACATTTATTTTTAAATTATAATTTATTATTACGCTTAATTAATTACAATAAAGATGTATTGTCCGTCTGCAATCTACATTTGTACAAACGTGTCATCATCGATTATTTAATCAAATAATAAATATGAATAATTCGTTTTTGTAGGTATTATTACTACTGAAATGTAAATGAACATGAAAGAAAATGGGGGTGTTAATTTCAAAACTAGGGGTGCTTACTAGATATAGCTCCCCCTTTTTAAAAAAAATTATTTATTTAAGACATTCCTAGCTAGTTGCTATCTACGTCTACTGATGTATATATACAGTATTTTTTTTTCTCTTTTACACAAGTGCGATATAATAATAATGGTAACAATATTTATAAGAATAGGATTTACATTAAATAATCAGCAAGTTCCCTTAAATTACGCCTATGGACACGGCAACCCGGGACGATTGTGGAACGCGCGTGAATTCACTGGTAATTACGTCGCGTGTTACGCGGAAACGTCGGTCGGTCACTTTCTGTATACGCGGCCGCAATTAAAATGCAATCAAAACGTAATCTGTTGACGCACTTTTTTCGAACAGACATCTCCGTCGATCCCGTTAACGTAGCGTCGGTGCCCAACATTTTTGTTCGTGACCGTTTCGCGGGTCACTTTTTTTTTTTTTTACTATTATTATAATATAATACCATATTTTAAATATAATCGTTTTATACAGTTGGAAACAGCAAAAAATCCTATCTCATTCGTGAGATTTATAAATACCAGACCAAGTCAAATGTTAAAAAGTATGATTTATTTATAAATCGAACACATATTATAATGGCATTTTACACTAACCGTATTTAACAAATAATAGTTTTACTGTCGGAGACGGGATCGCGTCGACCGGGCGCGAATCAAACGTGAAACGCACGCTAGGTCGATATCGGTGAACCGTCATTATTAATGTAATCCTCGACAGCGAAACCACGATGTTCTCCCGACTAAACCATGATAAATACTTTTAATGGCATAGATAAAGCTTTCTATCGACGTGTATCCCATTAATATACCTCCGCCCGAACCCAAACTACAACCATATCGAACTAGGGAGGTTTATCTGCCACACCTCACATATGCGCCCGTGTATTCGTGGGCGCGATTATTATTATAGTAAGGGTTGTAATATTATTACTCCGAATTCCGCGTTGTTCCACTATGTCAAACGCGGAAAGCGTACACTATTTCCAGCAGTGTCGCATTTTGGATTTCTCTGAGGGGTAGATATAACTGAATTTTTTCTCCCTTCACTCGAAAAACATACACATTAAAGATGCGATCAATTTTTTATTGACTGCATAACGTATAATGTATACATGAGTTAAAAAGTAAATCGCATGTACAAAACAAACTCCGGAGTCCGAGGTTTTTTGGACGATTTCGTCGATTCAAATCGAAATAAAAACGTCAAGCGGGGCAGATGTATCACTCTAATCTGTTGCCGTAAACACGCCACTGCTATCTATAGACAATTAAGGTAATAGTGCAGTATCGGTGCTCAGACCGTAGACCCTAGAGGCAGATTATATAGGTACGACGTTGATTATTTTATCGCACTACTGCAGCCCGCGTACACAAGTGTATACAAGTTGACCGAGACTGCAAGAAACAATAAGAGAAAAAAAAACTTGCACTAATGGTATGTTTTTTAATATTCGTGCGACAAGGAACGTTTGGGTATGATATAACGACTGACGAGTGTAACCAAGACGATCGACTGATAAGTGGCGAAATCGGTCGTGTTTTTTCCAGACAAAAACGCTGGACAGAACCGACAAAATCCCTTTTGAACGAAAGAACGCTCTCAACACACGTTTCGAATCTTTCATCGGCGGTTAGTCCCCCGTTGACGGCATTTAACCGAACACAAACTCTATAAAAACAGGCGTCATTTTTGCCGTGTGACGCGTCGTCGAAACGGTCGTTTCGCCAAGGGGAGGGGGGCACGATTTTGCTGGGCCCCGCATAAAGCGTACCGACCTACTTCACATATTACTACGAAAAAAAAAAAGAAACATTTTAGTTTTTTCTTTCATATGATTTGTGATTTGTGAACTTGACAAAATGTAATCAATATGATCATATTATTAGTGGAATATTAAGTGAGATTTCACTTTAGTATTTTCTTATAATATGTATTGAGGTCCTTTGCTGATTCTTTGAGTTAAAATGAAACAATTGACCTGTTTGCAGGAAAAAAATGTTTAAGTAATATTATAGATATGTATATTCCAAGCAGTATTCATTTTTTAAATAATGTTTGTTATTATATTTTTTTTTGTAAGTAAAAGTACTATCTTTTTAGTATTAGGTCATATTTATCTCACCATGTTCATGTATTACTAAAAGTATTATTTATACCTAGGCAGGTACTAATTTTGTGTTTTATAGAAATAAAAGTTGATTTTTATTAGTTTACATTAAAATTTAGATATCAAATACGACTTAAAAGTTTATTAAAGGATATGGGGGCCCCGTAAATTTCTGCACTGTGCCCCAAAATAAATCGGGCCTATCGGCTATAAATATTATAATAATCGTTATAACGATTATTATAATATTTCGCTAACGTTTCGCGCCACGAGCCGTCCGTTAAACGCGGCCACGCCGCCGCCGCCCGCACACGGACGATACCGCGACCGCCGCGCCGGCGGCGGCGCGTACGACACGGATCGCGCGGGGCGCATGCGCACGACGACATCCGCACGTTTCCTGCCGCCGCCGCCGCCGCCGCACCTACAGATGTTATTATTATTATTATTATTAAACACGGCACAGCCTCCTCTCTGGCTTTAGCGCCGCGCAAACTCCGGCCCAAAATCCAAAACGGGGGGGGACGGGACGTGCACGGATTTGGCGGCGCGGCCGTCGGTTCGAAGAAATTAAACGCGTCGTATTCGCGGGCAGACGGTACGAAAATTATAATAACGTTACGCAGGACGGTACGAGACGAGCGACGCGGCGGCGGCGGGTAGACGGACGGGCACGCGGTACCGCGCCTACGCGTTTTCCTCTCCTCTTCGCGGCGCGCCGGCCGGACGTTTCGCGTGAAAACGTAAAAGATCCGCCGTAATTCGAATTTTATTTTTTACTTTTCACTTCTGATTTTATTATTCACGACTCGTCGGGCGAGTCGTTATATCGATTGAGAAAATCGTGTTTTCGCACGATACACGAGTCGTAAAAATTACAGTTTTGTCCGACCTAATGACTCCACTACGTGGTAGCAGCTTATCGTCTCCGTCACTGTCACTGAGCAATCAGCCAATAAGCGTATTTTTTTTTTATTATTTTTTTTTTAATGGCCGAGTCGCACAGAAAATCGTTAAACACCGACCTCGTCTGTATTAGATTGAACAAAGTTCTCCGAAATATAGACACATGACTATCGATATTCGTCGGTTTCTGTACAATATTATATTTATATCAGGCATGAAAAAAAAACACGAATATGTTGGCCAGCTACGTGGATACCGATGATACCAATGATACCGAAATATTTCAATAATTATTTGCCACTGATTAGATAAAATTGTACAAAATAAAAATAACAAACAGTCGATAAACGTCTTCTAAAATAATTTATTCAATATGATTTCGTTTTGATTAGATGACGAATTGTCTAACGTATTCCCATTATGTCTTTGTTAAAATAATCTCTGCAAAAAATGTTATGGTACCAAAAAAAAATTCGTAATTTTAATGTACAACATTTTGCTTTTGTCAATAAGTTGGAAGCCGCAAATTAGCCATCTAAGATAAAATCATCACATAAGTTTAAAAATATCAATTATGATTAGAATGAGTGCAATTTTGATACATTTAGTAAAAATCCGGGTATATAAAAGTAATTTACACGAAAAGAAGCAAGTATATTATGCGGTTTTTTAATTTTTAAAGTACCTTAATGCACACTACAAATAATTGATAGTCTAGGACTGATATATAACCAAGGACTCGGGCTGTCTCGAAGACTGCTAAAAATAATGATAATGTTTATACTCGTACCTATTCGTTCTTTTCTGCCATATAATTAAAAGTTATAAATATGAAAACCCGTATGAATTAATTAAATATTACACTGTCCTACTATATATACTCCAGGTAAATAATGCATTTTTTATGTTTGTAAAAACGACCAAAAAACACAAGATATAAAGATAATTACTAAAAATACTTGACATTTACAGTAATATCGACTTATTAGACATTCGTACTGTATAACTATTTATGTAAACATTATGATTATATGTATGTCATACTGACACCGTCGCGAGTCATAGCAAAATTAATACTATTATTGAAATCAAATATGTTAAAGCGATTGCTTTAATTCACCTTAATTTATACTTGTATAAATTATCAAAAATTGTCATTCTAAATGTATTTTGAAATCTCTAATTTTAGCCAAGTTTTTATGAAAGTATGTATTGTACATATTATACTTACACGAATATAAAAACTATATTTTTAGGATTCCTATGCAAGCCATGCAAAGAGTTGAAGCCATCATATACGCCAATATACTAGTAGGTCACACATAATTTATCATGTTATAACAGTTAAAATATTTTAATTAAATATTTATATTATAGTATGATCTATATTCCATATAAATATGTTTATACATTATACTTATTGAACTGCAAACTGTAAGCTTGTAAGTGAATAGCGTTAAATAATTTAAGTCACAAATATTATAAACATCCATCTGACCTACTCAAAATGACGAACACGCAATGGTTTCACGACGTCATATCTATTTAGTTAAATATCATTGTCTGTTTAAGTTGTGGGTTGGTACGTTATAGCTCGTTATCGAGTTATTTACGAACGCGTAGATGTAAAATAATATATATAATTTGCGGACTCGTTTTTTCGCTTTTCTCAGCACTGTGTTTCACACGGGCGCATTCTGCAACCGCGCCGCGCCGCACTCAGACCGCGGCCACGTCACCACGGCGCACGGGTCAGTTATGTTATGTTATTATGTTATTATACATTCCTATTCCTACTAACACAAACGCATAGTATCTTGGTTTGATTCTCGACAAGCGACTAACCTGGTCTCCCCATATTCACCCTAAAAAGTTAGCTGTAAATCAACTTAGCAGAATACTAAACACACTCATTAATAAACAAGCAAAAACCACCTTACACAGTAAAATAACGATACTCTGGGGTGCCGCCAAAATTTCAAACACAAATAAAATCCAAACTATACAATCCAAAATCCTTCGTCGATTGCTCAATGCTCCTCCCTACTACATATCCAATTCATATGGACCTTAACATACCCACAATAAAACAATCCACTATAGCTCATTACAAAATCTTCCACAACCGCCTCCAAAACCATCCAAACTCCTTAATTAACGAACTATCCTCGCTCACACTTGCCGATAACACGATTCGTCATCTAAAAAGGTCATGGTGTAGAGATATAATTCAACAATAATAACAAAATAATAAAACCAACAAAAAAGGAAAAAAAAGTAACTATACACCCATACACAGTTGAATATTAACCATATAATTGAAAACATGTAATGTCAATAGGAGTGCCTCCAATGGGGGGCTTCTTCTTATGTGAAGCAAGTTATAAGTATATATTTTTAAAAAAATGTACTGAACACAAATTCTTATTGTATATAATATACAGATTGTATTTTTCGAATGAAAAAAAAAATTATGTTATTATTATTATTATTATTAACACTGCACGTCGTGACGGTCGAATTATACATTTTTTCGACTTTACGAAACGATGTCCTGTTTCGACACACGTTATACAACGAGGATAGGCACCCTCCTCCTCATCCTCCTCCTCTCCTACACAGTGGTATCTCGTATTTGCATGACAAAGACAGAGAGGCAGCTGTACGACTCTACGTGCACACACGACGCCGTCGTAATCCGGTGCGACTGTCGGCGGTGGATTTACATGCACGTACGGCGTTTTATTTTCCACGAACTACTTATATTTTGTCCCCGTGTGTTCGTGTCCGACGGCAAATGGTTATTTGTCACACGCGACACGTGCAGTGGCCCATATACGTATATCGTGCGCGACGTACGAAGGCGACGCGGTTTACGCTCCACCCACGAAACGACGTTCCCGCGGGTTTTAGGCAAAGCCTCCGGGATCGCCGAGGGACACCGGCCCCCCGGAAAGGCTTTAAGGTCCGAACGCGGTGTCCCGTCGCGCTCGAAAAACCTTCTCGAAATCCGTGGTAGGCACCACGGTTTTCTCGGGACGTCTCGCGTTTAATTAAGTTCCGCCCAGTGACCTGCGGTCGGAAATTTTCCGAACAATAACGCTAGTCCGCGGGGACCCAAGTTCGTTCAAAACGCTCCGTTACCCTGACTAGCGTTTGTTAGCTCCGGACGAAGTAATCATCCGTGTTTGTATAGAATCGGGATGATATTCATAGTCTTGACGACATAGTATAATACTATCGAATGTACCGGACATTTATTTTTTTTTTTTACTTTGAGTCCACGGGGAATTTACACTAGGAACGATTAAACGAAAACGTTACATAAATCGGCATAAAACATTACCTTCAACAAACAAGTAATGTTTTCCGCTTTATGGTTTTTTCTTACACTTGATTAATAGAAAGATCTACATACGCTAACTTTCCCATCGTAATCATTCAAATAATATAACAGCTATAATATTAGACTATGCTCTTTTTAACAATTTAATGATTAAAATAGAAATCATGAAATGTGTAATCGGTTTAACATAATTTGAATTTAATCAACACGTTGAATTGAAATGAATTGTTAATAATGCATTTGCTGTAGGTATGTATATTTAGATGTTTTTTTTCACTTCTTTTCTCGAAGTAACTTTCTCTTTGAATATTATATCGACTGCTACAGTAAAAGGGGGAAAATCGTAAAAATAACAAAATGTTTGTTTCTAGGATTTTATGAGCTGTGACCCGAGAACATGTTTATGATTTTTATAAATAGCAGATCGTGCGACAAGTATAGTAGGATTCATATCGCTGGTCCGCCCACGACAACGATGAAACTCCACGACTAATTAAAATCGGTCGTAAAAAGCGCACGTGATTTATACGAAATCGTCAACTCAACACGGTTTATTATTCGACGCGTCGAAAAAATATGCGTCCCGTTATGTTAGAAAATATAAACGCACTGTATTATATTATCATGGGCAGTGTACATATTGTCGGTCGGGGCTGATTGCCAACGGATTATGACTTTGTAGGTCGGGAGTCTGCTCGCTCGGCGGGTTTAAATGCTCCGCGATTTAATGGTTCTGACGCGCACTTAACGTGCGGACGGAGGAGAACAAAGGGGGCAGGGCAAAAAAATGTAGGAAACATGCATGATATTGTTTCCGCGGCGGAGAAGTTCTTGGCGCGCGTTTCGCGCTGCGGCGGATGGCGGATCCAAATCATCCGCTGCAAAGATCGAAACGAAACGCATCGGTCACGGGCTATTGTGTGCCACCCATTGATCGGCGTCGAGATTTGGCTGTGCGAAATTTCGTTCCGGTATTTCGGGCATACCGGTCAGTGTCAGTCGGTTAAACAGCCGGTGCGCGCGCGACTTAACCGTTTGTGCAAAATTAAATACATAATACGCACGTGTAAATGGGTGTGTGTATGATGCGGTTGTGTGTGTATGTGCATTGTCCGCGTATATCATAACATGACACACACACACACACACACACACACACACACACACACACACACACACACACACACACACCGCGTACATTACATTGTATTATTATTATTATTATTATTTTTTTTTTTTTTTGCTACCAACAAAATAGAAATAATAATAATAATAAAGCGTAAAATCCGTGTAAATTCCCAATCTCGTTACATAGTGTCGACAGTGAATTTGATTTTTTCCACCAAATAAACACTGAACGTTTAAAAAATGTATTGAACTGTAAATTGGTTGTTTATCGAGATCAAATAAACTCCGAGATGTATTTTTAACATGGTTATCGGGACATGGTAGAGGGGTTCCCTGTCTTCACGGAAGCAACGTCTATACAGTGATACAGTGAAGTGACTCATCCGGATGAAAAAAAAGTGTTTTTTTTTTTTTTTTTTGTCAGTTGATACTGCGTGAACACTCAACACAGCCATTACTTGCCAGATCTTAAAATATTAAAAAGAAAACATTAATGCAACGGTTAAAACATCGAACAATTTGGCACTCGTAATTTGGTCATTTATATTTTATTCTTGTTGACATTTTGCGTAATTGATTTTAGATTCTGAATGGCGTACAAATTAAATTGAGTTTGCAGTAATTTTTTAAATAATCCACAGTTAATTTTAAATTTATGCGTAAAATTTGTTTTAAAGTTTTACATGTAAATTCTCCACTTTTATAAATAAAGGTAAAAATATCAAAAAATGTCATCATAAACTTTTTTCTAAGAACACAATATTTTGAATTTATTTAAGCACAACTATAATATTATAATCGTTCATAAGATATGAGATTTTTTTTTATTTTATATTTTAGGGAAGTCCTAAAATTGTATGCTTTTTAAATATTTTACATCAAACAATTTCCTGTGATAAAGTAAATAATTTGAATAAACTGATACGTATAAATATAAAATTAAATTTATTTTAATTTTTTTTTCTCTTTTCTCTTAAAGAAATTTTCCCTTCAATTTTTTCTCTAATGTCAACTTTTAGTTCATCTCTATAACGTTTTCAGTTTAATTTACCTAAGCTACATATCCCTAGTATAATTTTATTATTTTATAAATTTAACTTTTCCATTAAATAGATTTTTTGTAATTAAAAAATGTATAATAGTACCTAATAACGATAATAATAATAAATATATACAAATAACTATGATTACACATGTATATATATTAATTTCTAAATAATTATTCAAATACTATTATTTTAAGGTATAGTTTTACATAATTTTTGACTAACCATTCAATAATAAAAAATATAAATCGTTTTATTATAGTTACTCACGAACGTAAATTATTTTTAGTAAGAAACTGTATCAGGTACATTCTAATGTTGTTTAACTATTATAATTTTTATTTATTATATAGCATTATAATATTCACGTAGTTTTTTACTTTTAAATTACAGTAAAATAGAATTTTCGTGGAACTCAATTTGCTCATTTTTTTGTTGACATTGTATAAGACAAATTATAGGACGTTTATCTGTATATTTTATTTTAAGATCAAACCGATGTTTTCTTATGAATTAAATTATAACAGTCAACAATTAGTGAAAAACTTAACTTCACATTATTATCTAGCTCGTCATAAACAAAACAAATAATTAAAGAACTAAAATATACAAAACGTCTATAATACGCCGCAGTTCTGCAAGGCTTGAAATATTCAATAATTAAATTGTAGGCTATAAGTTATTAGTAAAGCTATCTAATATTCTACATTTGTCGTAATAAAAATATTTCTACGATAATAGTTAATTCTGATATCAAAAACTGGATATCAAATAAATTATCTTATCAAAAAATTGATTGTCACTGAAAAATGAAAAAAAAACATAATCCACCTAAAATTATAAACCAGAAATTAAAATCATACGTATAATATGGAGATTGTAATTGGTATTGAAATGAATCCTACTCGTGTAAAATTATACTCATAGTTTTGACATATTTTGACGTACAAGCTTTATTTTAACTAAGTATCGTGTTACTAATCTAGACTTAAGATTGTAAATCTAATTAGAAATGTCATTTACAAGACAATAGGTATATGGTGCAAAAAACTATTTCCATCCAAAGTATAAAATATTTTTCGTTTAAGTTTTATAATTATTTTGACGCAATAATACTAGTGAAAAAAGGTGTAATTTTTCTTTGAAATACATTTTAGTCACCTTGACACGTGCACGTTTAATGATAATACTTTAAAGATATAATTTTTAGTTGTCCATCATCCACAAATATGGAACTAATAACATTTCTAAACATTATGCAGAACATCTATGTAGAATATTTTATAAATATTTGGTAAAAAATTTGCGTAACAATACAATATTAAATTATTTAAATCATAGAGAACAATATTCATAAACGTTGCACGGATTATGTTGCTTAATTTTTTTAAACTCTAAAATAGATACTTTGATTTTATAAATATATCAAAGAACATTGCAATTTGCAGTCCATGTTAATTAACAATATAATTTAAATATCATACGAATTGAATCCGATTTTCTACACATTGTTGTAAATAATTTTAAATTAAATAGAATATAATACATATTTTATGTAGATTTCTCAGTCATGCTGTTTTATTTTAAAGTCCATAAAGATAATATATACCAAGTACTATATATTGTATAATATATATGAAAATAAATCAAAGTCAGCAAATTATTTTATATACTTCTGAACTCTTAATAAAATAAATGGAACATATAAATTTATAGTTCGTGTCCTGTTTAATTTAGTTTCTGCATAGTACTCGGATAACTTTACTCAGTGTATTACGTGATTGATTTTAATTCAAAATTTAACTACGTTTGGAGTTAAATTTTATGAAACTAACGATTACGTATTAAATATTAACATACGTCAGAATAATATCAACATGTATTGTAAACTAACAATAAATTACTATCCATCTTTTTCCTATACAATTAATAATACAACTTACAAGTGTAATATCTAGTAAATGCTGTATAGTATGTAATATTAAACTAATATTTTCAATGAAAGGTAAACAAACGAAACTGTTATTATTATTTTTTACGAAAAATGCAAAGAACTACACAATTTTCCACAATTAATTATCGAACATAAAATTCAGTAGGCAGATAAATTTAAAATTAGACGAAACATAAAGCTACAAAAAAATCGTTAAATTCTTTAATTTTTTTTATCATTTAAAACACATTGGAAGTAAAGCAAAATAGTTAAAAACATTACAAATATATTAAAAACGTTTTATTTCTCAAAAAAAAAAAAAAAAAACAGAACAACACACATATAATGTTCAGGTAAAGTTAATTTATGCATCTACATAATAATAATAATACAGATAATATTCCATTTTGTTGAGGAGTGTACAAAGAGCTTAAGATTTATCCGCTTAATGCATAAATAATACGCGTATTATAAAATATAACTCATTTGTAAAGCATCGCTGGAATGAACGATAGTGATAAAAAATAAAACAAAAAATTATGTAAATATTTTAATTCCATCGAGCAAATTTTGTAAGAGTTTATCCACTTTTTTCCCCAATTTGTAAACCTTTTCCCCAAAACAAAAGTAATATCGCCCGTGGTTTATGGTTAATTACAACATGACATTGTAAACGTACACGTGTGCCATGACATTAATAAGCTAAAAGGTGTGGGTTAAACGTGCAAACATTTGATAGAATAACTGTAATTTTACATTTTGACCAATTAGGAAGTATTTTACAATGCTAATTATGTACGAATAAAGCCCAAGGGGAAAATAATTGAAACGGTAATCATGTAAATTTATGGCATCGTACATAGTGATGTACAATGTATATATGGGGTATTAGTTGTGCATGCAATAATAGCTTTCTGTACTTTGTGAATTTATCAAAATTGAAATTAAAATACAAATAAATTTCAGTTCTTTCAGCAATGTTAATATTTGTATAACAATTTATTTATTATAATTCAAACAAAAAAACTATTAAATAGGGTCTAGATAAAACTAGAAATGCGAGTCGTTTGCCGTGCATATTTTTATGTGTACTAATATTTATTTGAAACCACATGAAAATGCAAAAAAACAAAGAACATTATATCATACTATAGTATTAAACTATTTATTTAACGTACATACAGTATTAAAACGAATCATAAATTAAATTTATTTCACTGATATTTACATTTAGAATTACATTTTTGAAAAACGTTCATGTTTTTTTATAATTTAGTTTAATTTTACTAGTTTTACTATGAATAAACGTAATAATTCATATAATATATTTTATTATAGTGGCGTCTTCAATGTTAAATGTCATTAATAACAGTTATTTCTCATAAAAATACTATTCACGTAGATAATACAAATATTTGAAATAAATTATAAATAGGTTCTTACATAGATAAATAACCTGATAAATATGAGTATCTGTAGAAGATTTTGATCTGAAATAATTAGATATAAAATTTGACGTAATCGTTGAAAGTAGTTGGATAAAAACATGAAAATATTTGATTTTAAAGTAACCTCGTAGGTTAACCTACATATTATGGTCATAACTCACATTTATAAAATATATTATGCATAATTACTCTTGAAAGTTGTTCTAAATTTATGTAAACTTAATTTTCAAATATTGGGTACCTAAATTAAACATATTTAAAATTATTTTTAAGTGATCGGTTTAATTTGAGTGACAATTAGTAGATTTTCTACAAAAACTATTCAAAACTAATAATTTTAATTCCAATGAAAATTTAATTAAAGACACTAACTATATAAATTTCATACTCTATTATATATTTTATATGAATAAATTAGTTTATTTTATATATAGTGTCAACAATTTTTATTGGAAACGACAGACGTTTTAAGTATATACTTTTAAAACATTTAACAATGTTCCAATTTGTAATTTACAAATAATGATATGGATAATATACGAGTAGATACTATTGGTACCAATCAAATTTATTTAGAAAAATCATTTGGTTAAACACGTAGAAACGATAATATTGTTCAAATTTTGAATGTTTTATGGGACTTTTCTGGGTTACTCATTTAAACTTTAATGATGATAAATAAGCGTGTCTCAACTCATATTTCAGAATTAAGAGATCCAAATAAAAATTAGTGTTAAATTATTTTCAATCTAAAATCACTTTTTTTTTTATTGATTTTCATCGTGAAAAATAAAATATTTAATACTCGTTGCCAATTTTTTTTATTTCGAAACTACAACAATAATAGATCAAGAGCCAAATTATTTCACATTAGTCACTACTTAAAACTAAGACTGTTTTCAAATTAAACGCACAAATTACCACTTTCAACAAAAAAATATATTTAATTATGCGAAACCTCAATAATATTCATTAATTTATACCATTTAATTGAAAATTGTTAAATTGAATCATTAGGTAATCAAATAACCAAAAATATTTTGTACATTATATATGTTTTTAATGACCTGTATAATGTATTTCTATGTAGTAGAATGATGTATATAGGTATTCCCTTGCACGCTATGCTGTGTGTTACAGCTCAGTGCGCGCAGAGGCAAAATATTAGGAGCAGCCAATTTGTTTGATGTTTTTTGTTTACAATTATTTTGTTGATAATTTTGATAATTATTTATTTATCTACGATAGAAAAAAAAATGATAAGTTAATATTATAAATTTCCTATGGGTGCCCACAGAAATTAAATCATGATTAAAAGTTTGTACACGGCTATCAGATGAACGACGATATTAGATGCATTTTTATTTTTATTGGAAAAGAAATAGTTGTGAAAAACATTTTTATTATAAAAACGGTCGTGATTTCGATGCGTATGGCAGTGACATGGTTTAATCTGGTAGATTCAACATTTTAGAACCGAATTTCGATCCATTACATTTTCACTAAAAATCAGAGAAAATTTTGTAGTTGTATACCTACTTAGTTATTTTGTAGTAGCAAGGTATTTAGATACGAGTGTTAAGTACAAAATATCATTAAAAAATTGTATCTTTGATAAAAACCTTTTTTTTTTATTAAATTTTACGTTGGTAATAAGTAAGTATATACACTTAGAGTAAATACTTTTTTAGTCTTTAGAACTTTATTAAAGTATATTATTTACGATTACAGAGACGTGTCGTAGTGGAAAAAGCAATGCGGCTGACGGTGGATGATTTTAAAAATTTCTTAAAAAAAAAAAAAAAAAAAAAAAAAAAAACAGAATATAATATAATTAAAGTCAATAACTTTTGACCGCATAATCGTGGGTTTTGAAGACTAGATACCATTAAAAATTGGCATAGATTTACATGGAGTCGTTTGACTATCCAAAAAGAAATTGATTTCGTACAAATCACGAAGCATAAAAACACAGTTGGCGTTTACAATTGGGGCATTAACCTCGGACTCTTTTTCCATGGCACACTGTCAAAAATTCAAAACAAATAAAAAGAGACAACGGCGAGACACTGCGATAGTCTATCTCAGATTAAAGGGCACTCTCACACGGCTTTCCGTATTTCTCCGTGAAATTTGTGTGAGCACAATTTTCAATCATCATGATCACTGTTAGACGACAAGGAATAATATTTGAGTGCGCGCGTAGCGTCTCGCTCAGGAAAAAACAATTTTGCTAAATGTTTACGCTTTCCGTGCGGGTTCCGGACAGTATCTGCGATCGGTGGGCGGTCGGCACGTTTCATAGTGGCAAAAAAAAAAAACAACGACACAAAACGTTACGAAAACCGTCCAAACGTCAGACACAGTTATCGAAGTCGAAATCGCGATTAAAACGAATAAAATAAAATCTATTGTGCTGTAAGTGACTGTGTATATAATATGTATACATGCACCTGTAAAGTCCACCTGTAGTACCTATAAGTATATCAAATAATACGAGTATCGCAACGCGTACCTATACCTACTACGTACGTAGTGTTGTTTTCACGCGAACACAGATCACTCGTACGCATTTGATTAACACAGGTCGGCGCGGAAATTTCTTTCAATCGGATCTCTACGAAAAATCATAACGTGTGTGTACGGATGCACGAAAACGGGGATTTACGGTTACAGTGAGAGCGGTTACATGTCATGACGAATTAAAAGTTTTTCCTCCGCTGAAACTCACGTTTGTAATTTTCGCGACGACAAAACGCGGTTTTTCGATTTTTCCCCGGGTACGGGTTTACGAGGTATTCCGAACCGTATAATACTATTGGACGTACCGTATCGTAACATTCTCGTCGGACGACAAGAAACCGGGGCGCAATAAACATGTAGGATTGTGTCGGTCCGCGCGCTACTTTCACGACGACGTCGTCGTCGACGGCGGCGGCGGCGGCGCAGGTTACAAAATCAGATCGGCCGAGTAGAGTATACCTACGTGCGGTTATCGTGTTATCCGTTCGAACTGCACCGAGAGTGACGGCATGCACATTGTTGTCTAAACGAGACGGTCCGTGTGGGGACGAAAAAGTGTCAACCACCATTATGACGCGGTGTAGTGTTACCGGAGGGTGTAAAAAACAATGATTCGGAATCGGGTTTCGCTCTAGGACGCGATACCCACCTGAAATTCGTACGTCGTGCGCGTCGCGGCCACCGTGATACATCGGAAACTATAAATTATCAACACGATCCTCGAATCGGGCGCGTTATCAGCGACCATTATTACCACCCTCCCGACCGGATTGGCGCGGGACCCCGTCACCCTCGCCTCGAGGGTTGACCTGCCACCGCGTGCACGCATAGGCGCGAGAGGCACCTGTCTGCCGTCGTCATACCACTCGCACACACAAACTCGATTAGACCGAACAATAAATATTTGAACGTACTACGATATTATTATCTGCCTACCGAGGGTCGTCACTACTGCGTAGGGTGGCAGAGTCCGCATCATAATTTATCATCAACATGCAACAGTGTCGTCGAATCAATAGTAAATGTCTGTAAATACCTGTCCATGTCGGAGTGCAGACGTGTCCGCTCGTATCGGAATCGTATCTTCTCGTGTCAATCCATCGGAGCCGTGGCGTGCAGATCGCGGCCGTCGAAATCCGCGGCGGGCAGCGGCGGACACGAGCGCGGGGTCGCGTCCGAGTCTGGTCACCGGTTACCACGATACCGCGGTCGCCTAAGGGCAGTGTACGTGTCCACTCGGTGTCTATTCGTCGTCTGTGGGGTATCGCGAACTGCGGACACACTGTGGGACAGAGGGAAATTTGAAAAAACCCTCCAAAAAAAAAAAAAAAAAAAAATAACGAAAATATTAAAACAAAAAAACTGTTTTTTTTTTCACGGTTTTATTTTATTTATTTTACATACGTATTTCGCTCACACCGTACTACGCAAAAACGCGAATCAAACAAAAAACACACACACACACACTCGGCGACACGCCGTGAGAACGCAGACGGAAGAGGCGCGCGCGCTACGACGACGTTGTCCGGCTGTGTGTTGGACGGTGACTGTCAGACGTCGGTGGCGGCGGCGGCGGCGGCGGCGGCCGCTACGACGAATCCAGTAGAGTACCCACCGTCCCCTCCCCGCTACGTCGTACCAGGCGACCAAACTCCTCTTCTCCGCTGCTCCTCTCCGCGGCTGCGGCGGCGGCACAGCCACCGGCCACCCGTCAGACGACTGCGCCGCCGCGTGTGCGTGTGTGCGTGTGTGTGTGCGCGCGCGTTTCCCTCGATCGCGCGCGCTGGCCGCCGGCCGGCCGACCGCGAGAGCGCGACGACGACGGGCCCGAGAGTTTTATAATATAATATCGTTTTATTACCGCGTGCGTGCGTGCGTGCGTGCGTGCGCGCGTGCGGCGTCGGCGGGAGGACCCCGGTTTTGGCGTCCGCTCCTACAAAACACGCGATATCGATTTACGGCCGGACGCGTATCGGCGAGGCCATCTGGTAGTCCGCGCCCCCAACTAAAAAACCCGCGCGTCGGACGGGCTCGCTGACGACGGGCGGCCAGCGCTCTCTCTACGTGCGCGCTCCGACGCAGCCGCCGCCGCCGCCGCCTTCGTAGCGTCGCGTCGGTCGGCGCCGTGTGCTAAACGTTATTATCGTTTGCCGTGTGGCACCCGCAGTGCCGTGTTATTTAAGGGAGGTTTCGGTGGTCCGACCCCCTCCCCCCAACCGCCACCTCGCTGAGAAATTTATTTTCGTTAATTCACAACGCGGGTTGTTCCGAAACCGAATTAAATGTATTCGAAATGTCGCGAATTCTGTGATCACGACACAACGTACGACCCCGCCGGATATGTACGGTACTTCACACTAGGGTTGGGCAAAATATATCGATATTTGATTTTATCGATATTTACTGTTTGATATATCGATAATTTTTGATATTTTAAATTATCGATAGTATCGATATATCGGTTATTAAAGCGAGATATATAAAAAAAAAAAAAATTTAAAAATAGGTAATGAGGTAAACTGTGAAAAAAGATTATACCTCCAACAACCTATAATTGATCGCAAGCAATCTCCAATTGAGTTTTGGCTTAAAAGTCCCTTTCCTATTTTGACAAAAATTGCTCTAAAATATTTAACTGTTGTAGCAATTATTTCTGTGCCCTCTGAAAGATTGTTTTCAAAAGCTAGCAACATTATTACAGACAATCGATCAAGGCTAAATAATCGTCGCTTAGAAAAATTAGTTTTCCTTTCTTCTTTAGAAAGTCAATTTTGGGATGTATGAATTTTTTTTATATTCATCATAATATACACACATCATGTATTGTGTGTCTTTTAATATTTAAGTATAAATGATGACTGCCATATATAAATTGTATACATAGTAAATAGTAGAAATATTTTTACTTATTCTTAATTAAAGTATGAAGAGTAATTATTTTGTTAGTAGAAATTAGAAGCACTTTTTGCAACTGTTTGAAGTTGAAAATATCATATATTAATAATATTAATAATAATATTTATCAAATGTTGATATATCAAAATATCGATAATTTCTCATGATATTTATGATACAATATATCACAATCAATGATATATTCGATATTGATATAATCGATATTTTTCTTTTTTGCTCAACCCTACTTCACACGCGACATCGACGATGACGACGACGATGACGACGACGACGACATCGACGACAACGACCACGACGACATCGATGACGATAATAATCGCGCGGTCCGTGTCACCGCTCTTTGTCGCTTTTTGCTCTCCGACTGAAAATCGAATTCCGTCCGCCCTCGGTGTCGCCCGCGCGATCACGTCTGATTTTATTTTATTGCACCGGCTTTTTCTTTTTTCATTTCCCTTATGTTGTCAGTTGTCACCACGAATTAAATTTATTTATTTATTATTACACTCTTTCTTTTTTTCTTTCTCCCTCCCTCTCTTTCTCATTTTCTCTCTCTCTCTCTCTCTCTCTTTCTTCCTTTCGTTCTTCTTTCGCCACAGCGTGTTTCTTTCCGTCGGTCACGTAGACCGACGCTTATTCTTCGTGCCGACGGAACGGTGTTCTCGACCAAAATCCCGCGTCTTCGTCCGCCGCGTCGTACCCGCTCTGCCACTACGGTAAAATACACTACTTCGCGCAGCCTAATGACGTATACGAATAGATCGAGTATCCGATTTGTCGTACGTGGGGTGGCAGCCATCGAGTTCTCGTGTTCCGGACAGAGCAGGATAAGAAACCAGAAAATCTGTTTTTTTTTTTTTTTTTTTACGAATTCGATACGAAAATAACGAACGTCTGTTAAAGTCCGAATCTATTATTTACAATACAACGTTACGTAAATCGTTCAATGCGATTCCGATTAAATAAATAATTATTGTTTACGCTGTGGTTTTTTCACGTCCTGGTGGGGATTTCCTCGTCACCCACGTCGCACGTAGCCTTGCAGCGCACTACGTACACAAAGAATAGATACACACTGTACACGCGGTAATACGCCGACAATATTGCATCTGGCGGCCGTTGTTTATCTTTCCGTTAGGTATTATACCAGATCGTGAAATCGTGAGTAGGTACCACGCAGAGGCGTAGTGTAGTTATTTTACGAGTTGTTTAAAAATAATGAATAATTTATTCCCCAGCACGTGTAATAATTGTATATAATTGTGGCGAACAATGTCGACAGCGTCATCATTCAACTTGCAACATAACAGTACCGTCTGTATTAACTATTCATTAAAAACGATCGTGGTGTAATGGTAACCCGTACCATTTCTGAATCGTCAGGGTTTATGTAATTTTATGATTTTACAATTTCCGGTAGGTAGTTAAATTACTATTTTTAACGTATTTCTAAGGCTTCAATTAATATTTGAGAAACGTTAAGTTGAAAAAGACGACGAGGTATCTGTGGTGAAGGTCCTTTCGGTCTTCGGGCAAGATAATAGTGGTGGTTGTATTGAATTTTAACGAAACGTAAAATCTTTTTTCAAATAAAACGATTCCAAGAAAAGCTTTACTATAATAATATTATATTATACAAATTGTATATTTTGCCGTTTCCGAATTATCAGTAAATTTATTTGAATTAAAACATTTTAAAAAGTTGAATCTAAATCGAATAGAAATTTTCTTTTACCAAAAGATACCAAACATATTTTCTGTATCTTTATTAAGTATCATAACTATTTTATTGACTCATCATTTTTTATAAATGCACGTTTAAAGTTTGAATCCGGTATAAAAACAGTTGATTCCGTCAAATTCTCAGAAAACATTTACGAAAATAAATTCGGACTAACGACTTTTGAGATTTTTAGATTCTGAGAGAAGCAAAGAATCTGTTGGTTTTCAATGATGATTATTTATTTTTTAATGTCTTTTTCTAGTAATTAAAAATGAGATATTTTCAAAATTCTACAAACTTAGTGAAACATTTAATAAGCCTTTATAAGAGTGTTGTTGAAATTTTGTATAAGTTTAAAACATCTTGTAACGTCACTTTGGAAATACGATTAAACAACTTAAATAGAAATGAAAACCTCGTATGTGTTAAATTATACCATTTTCGGTAATTTCTCTTTACACTTGAGAAAACGTTTGATATTAGAGAAATATGATCTTTTTAAGTACCCATGAGATACAATATCTGATTTAGCCGTTGGAAGTAACTTTAAGACTAAATCTACTATCTGAACAACTGCCTACAGGAAAGAAAATAAACTCATAATGTGACCTACATCAGACCTTTTGCTTCACTCAGAATCTAAAATCACTTGTTTCTTTTGTCGTCTTCCTTAACATATATTTATAAATAGGACTTTGGGCCAATGTTTATTTCTCGTTTTTCTTAGCGTGTTATGTACCCACCTGTCTCTAAATATAAATTCCTAGGTGTTTTACAGAATAGGTCCTTATGGTCCAAATTTTTTCCCATCTGATTATTATATTGTTGGACCATTGAAAGGGCATTTACAATGAACACGCCTCAATAGCAACGAAAAAGCCTGGTAAAGAATCGAAACATTTCTTTCGGTCGACACGTGAAAACTACAAAGAGTGAACAGTACAAAGAGCGCATAATGTATCCATCGCCACGGCGAAAGAATTGTATAGATGTCGACGTTTATTTTATTATATGGAAAAATAACTTATTTTTTATAAGTATTTATTATTAATTTGTAATTCTGTTTTAAATGAATGTGAGTACACTTACAAATATTTTATGAACATTTTATTCTGTGTAGGGTCTATTATTCGATTAAAATTTGAACGTAAATTGTACTTTAGAAGTTTATCACTAAGATTGGCAAACAATTTTTAAAAAACTCCCAAAATCAGGAATTATATTCATAAAATAACCGGAATGAAGAATGAATCTGGATTGTTTAATATCAAAAGTGTTGTTAATTTATTATTATTTGAATTTAAAAATATTATATATTATTTAATATTATTAATTTAAGCATTCTTTAATAGTTAATAACCATTTGGCCGTACTGCAGAAATACTTTCAAATGCGCATTTTTTCTTAAATTTATAAATACAATACTTGCTCATATTAAAGAATATTAATTAACATTGTTTTGTTAGAGTTTGAAATTAACAATTCTATAAATATTTTATGTACCTTATAAAAAAGACAAAAAATAATAAAATAATGAAGTATGTATTTTTAACATTGAACGTTTTTAATTGTAATCCAATTTGGTACATTTATTTTCATAAGTTCATAAAATACAATCCTAAATGAAAAATAATCTTAAGTTATAATGATTTTATGTAATTTGTTAGTAAAACTTATTAAGCTTTTATATTTTTGCATATGTATACATTTATTATAAAATTTATAATGTATTTAATATAATACAGATAATATTATTTTATTAGTAATAAATACTCACCGTTGACTTGGACCAAGGTGAGTGTAAAATACTATAATCGAACGTAAATAGCTCTCGACGATCAATTTTTTATAACTGGTTCACTACCTACTTTTTAATTTCAATTGTTAAGATGGTGTTGGATAACTCAGTCATACAATTTGATACGTTTTAATTAATAAAATAAATTAAAAATTGAACACGAAATAAAATTAAAAAAAACCACTTTTTCTTTTAAATTGAAGTGTGTTAAATTCGACCTCCATAGTCATTAATTATGAAAAATAACGAATTCATGATATGTGCTAAATTTAGTTAATTTAATTTGAGGATGTCGAAATGTTCACCAAAATAATTGGAATCTTGATATTTTGACAAGTTTAAAGTGCATACCTCCATCATTATTTGGTCCAATTTTCACGCAGTTGAATACACTATATGAATTAAAAAATATCTCGGCAATATAACGAGCACCCTCGGACGAATAAACTGAATCACACGTCATCACTCTTCACAAAAAATACCTATACAGACATATTATATGCTTTCGTGTGTATTTTGTGTGATATTCAATAAATAATTCAAACTAACAGTGTATCCAATTAAAACAATGTGTGTTATAACAACGTACAAATAATAATATGAATAAACACACACACACACACACACACACACACACACACACACACACACACACACACACACACACACACACACACACACACACACACACACACACACACACACACACACACACACACACACACACACACACACACATTTATATATATAGTAAAGCGTGCTGAAATTTCGAAATTTCGAAGTCGGTAAATTGCGTCTCTATAAGTACGGGCATGGTCATATACTACGTGAATTGTGGCCCGCGTACTTTTAAAACATACGTAAATTGCGGCCCGTGTACTTTTAAAACATACGTAAATTGCGGCCCGAGTACTTACGAAAAAAAATGAACTTCGCTTCCTTTCAGTCTCCTATTGACACAACCAGACACAGAACAAGAAACCACCATGATGTTGAATTACTTGAATTGCACTTTATAGTTTATAAATTATAATCGAAAAATTGTGTTTCAATCCGAATCCATATAAAAAGATAACTAATATATAAAACAGCATTTTTATATTATGTCTTCGGTTTCAATCACAGAAAAATTATATTTCATGGAATAATGTAAAATGTCATGGACTAATCATATTTTGCCCTGTTCGCATATGGATTCTAGACTTCCATTTTATTCGTTGAGTCGGCTATCTAGTTGTTTTATATATCTGTGGTTGCTCTACAGTTTACAGTATTTTTTTTCAATCTAATAAAAATGGACGCTATGAAAAGTGAAAGGAATAAAACGTTGAAAATAGTTAATGGTTTCAAATTTCGTTTTCATACATTTCTAAACAATGATATTCAACGTTGGTATTGCACAGTTAATACGTATAAGTATTTTTTGAAATTTGATGATAATAATATTTGTATAGATAGTTTTAAGTCTGAAAAATGGGAAGGAAAATATTGGTTTTGTGGAAAAAAGGCTTAGATGTAATTTACATATTAATAAGAAATAGTTAGATAGGCATATGTACAAAAATATACCCGGGCCGCAATTTACGTATATATAAAATATACCCGGGCCGCAATTTACATAAAAACTTTTGAAATGGGACGCAATTTACAGAGACCCCTGAAATTTATCTAACAAACGTGTTGAGTAGAAAAATGGATAACTATTTTAAACCTGTATATTAATATTATTGTTTTTTTTTTTTTTTTATTGCATCTGTGTATTATTAGATTTCTTCCATATAATATGGTTTTGGTGTGATATTATTATATTGTTATGCTATAAGTATTTTAAAGTCATTATGCCTTGAAAAATCAGGATGTAATTCTAATATTTAGCACGGGGATTATTCGGCCTAATACACATAATTTACATATTACTAAAGTTATCTTGAAATATTCAATTATTAGTTATATACGTGAATAATATAAAAAATAAAATACATTTATTATGTACAGTTCGTTACCAAAAAGAAAAATAATCTACTGGCGTGAAATATAATGCGAATTGTTATAATACACAGCAAATAGTCGTATGTTTTTTAGTGTTAACGCAAAATATGTATCCACCTAAATACCATTTGTATAGATATGTTTACATTCATCATAAAAAATTGATATTTATTTTAAACTTTATATAACACTGCGTGTATAAGTAGTTTTAGTGTTGCACCAATGAATAAATAGCACGTCTATTACAAATTTAACGTTTGACATTAATTAGTTATTACTATGTTTAATGTAACACTTGCATTGTACCATAGGGCTTTGACATTAAAGTTAATTATTTTAAATTATTAACCACTGTACATAACTAGTGTTAAATTATCGTACAGTGAATGTTATAGTTTTATTAAAAAAAAATTAAAAAAAATGTTTAAAAATGATTTCGTCTGCAAAAGACTACCACTCATACAGGTAGTAAGTTCTATTTTGATCTCATGTGTTGAATATTATAATAACACGTTTTACGAATGTATATGTTTTTTTATAATCTGAGCTGGTAAAAAGTCATTACGTATTCGTTCAGCTATACGGTGTGCTTAATTTGTCTGTGGAATAACTTCGGGGTTATTAGACTATCGATTAAATCCCATACAGCGAAGGTTACATGCTAGTTGTCCGTATGGTTTCTATTGGCAACATGGAGCTTAAACAGAACTTCAGTAATATTTTCAGCATTTCCATAAACACACTCCAACATATATAATATGCATTTCGATGCATTATCACACGAAACCGTATGGTACGGCGTTCACAAGATCCTACTTAAGTAAGGTAAGTCGATCAAATATTCATACATCGCATTATCACTTATTAATATTTATAATTTGGTAGATTGAATGATGGAAACTCCTATTGAGTGCCATAACATCCGAATACTTGTAAACAAAATATCAACTCAAAATACACATTATTTCTTAAACTACAGAATTTTTTGCAATAAATCATTTTCTACGCGTGTTTTAATGAAATATAATTGTATAATTTGTGCGCCAATACTCAATCCGTTTTAATCGTGATGAATACAGAAAATAAGTGCTGAGACGTTTCATTATAATACCTACGCGTGTAAAATAAAAGTATAAAACGGTATATAAATTAATGAAAGACGTGCCTTCTTCCTCAGTTTTTTTTTCAATTAGTAACTTATTTTTAATTTCTAAAGTGGTTGGACTTTTTTTATTTTGAATAATTTTACGAATGGAAACAAAAATAATATTATTTTTATATTATTTATCACGATTTTGACATATATTTTCCTATTCAGCACGGAACATACTATTGAGAACTAATTTTAAACATTAGCTTTATTACTACTAAAAGTTTAATTTGAATTGTGCGCCATACACAAATGACAAGGATTACAAAACTAATTTATCAACAATGTTAATATTGGAATGTATTTACAACCATAGGTTATATAATATATTAATCAAGAAATTTGTTCAATGAAGTTACATAAAAAACAAAACAAAAATAATAATATAAATATAAATAACATAATAATATTATAATTTAGAAATTGGCACTAGAACTTCAGTTTTTCCTTTAAAATTTAAAAACTTCTATTTGTTAATTTAAATTATACTGCACTTAAATTTATTAAAATTAAGATTTAAATCACTTCTCATGGTTCTAACTTATTTCACACAAAAACAACTTTGAGATTGTTATTGTTGTACATGTTTTCTGTCAGTACCATTCATCTATTGCCCGAAGGAATTCAAGAGATACTCTTGAAAGTAGTTCTGGGATTAAGGGACCACTAGAAATTCGGACTCAAGATTACTACGTCCTAAAAATATTGTTCATTCAATTTGAAAACAAATTTGGAAATACGGTTCAGTATTTGGACTATTATTTTTTTTTTTTTTTATCGAAAACTATATTACTATGATTGAATTTAAAATTTATTCTCTTATATTAAATATGGTAGTAAAATAAAAGAACTTTCCGATTGAAAATATATCTAATGAAATATAATAAAAATAAGTGGATTTAAATTTTATTTTATTTTAAAAATAAAACATATTTTAACGCTCTTAAAATTGGATCTTGGAAATGAAATGGAAGAAAGATCAACTTATATTATAAATAATAGATATCAAAACAACAATACATAATTATACATCTTACTTGTATTATGGTTATGAAAATTTTACTTATTAAAATTATATTATAATTAATGTAAGTTATATTACAATTTAATATTTATTGTATAATATAATATAAGATGATTACAGTCAGACATTCTCTGACACATTTCTTTTACACAGACTACAATAGCAATTTTATAATTTTATGATAGTTATTAAATTATTGCACCCGTATTATTTTACTAATATTATAGAGGTTAGTAGGTATATACATATGTAATGTATACCATTCATTTATTAATAAATAAATTATAATTATTCATTTAAAATATAATATTTGCATTAATAAACAATACAAGGTCGTGTATACATCGCAAGTTTTTAATTATAGACGGTATAGGATTTTTTCTCATGCCAACGTTGGTGCTGAACCTCTCATTAAAACGGAAAAAGAAAATTCTGATTAAAACTGATTGTATAAAATAATGTTCTGTAACCAACAACGAAACAACAGGCAATCCTTAAAATTGGTCCAAATAGATGCTGTCTCAACGAAATAATACAACTTGAATTGATAATGACATTTTTAGCGAGCCCTACAAGTCGCGGGTCTTAACCAGGGTACCTGATTTTTTAATATACTTAATGCTTTGTGTTGATTAATTTTCCATAAATAGACAGATTTATTGAAAATATCTTTATTCATATCAGTGTTTTGGATATTTTGTCTGCTTATTTTTAGATTCTGAACGGAGTGAAGAATGTATTGATTTTACAATGATGTGTGTTTTTTTTTTTTTTTTTTTTTTTTATTTTTTTATTTTTTATTTTTTTATTTTTTTATTTTTGTGTCTGTCGACACGATTTGGGGCAGTAAAAATGCTTCGATTGCCTTATATAGCAACTTTTCTGAAAGGAAATTGAATCTAGTTGGTACTTTGGGGGGTCAAAAGTTAAAAATTTTCAATATTTTTTTAACGCGCCGGGAAAAACCCTTAAAAAATGAGGGAAAAACGGTATATTTTACGCAAAACCAGTTTTCGACAAAATCAAATTTTTTATTTTGCTATAACTCAAAAACTAATCGATGTAAATACTTGAAATTTTCACCAAATATTTAGATTAGCGTTCTCTATACACCGTTAAATTTTCAAAGTATTTTGACTTTTATTGAGCTAATTATAGACAATTGAAATTTTCAATTTTTTTAAGTATTTTTTTTTAAAATAACGATAAAATTTTTTTTTTTTGCCAGAAAATCTTGAAAATTTAATACAAGGTTTCTTATAAGTTGTTCCATAACTGATAAAAAAAAATCCAAAATCGTAAGTCACAATTTTTTTTTATAAGTGCTCAAAGTTCCAATTTATACGAAATATGTAAAAATTGCGAAAATTTGCAAATAATTTTGTTGTTGAAAAATCGTAAAATTTTTTTCTTTTATAACTAAGTTTTGAAAATTTGGTACAAGGTTTTTCATTAGTTTTTCTTCAATTATCTGCAAAAAAAACTCTACCGGATTCAGACAAAAAAATTTTATGAGTGTTTGAAATTTAAATTTTTACAAAAACACGTTAAACGACGGT
Organism: Therioaphis trifolii; assembly: GCA_027580255.1. Taxonomy (NCBI): domain Eukaryota; kingdom Metazoa; phylum Arthropoda; class Insecta; order Hemiptera; family Aphididae; genus Therioaphis; species Therioaphis trifolii. The sequence goes on along the minus strand of CM050407.1, from coordinate 33,769,799 downwards.
TTAGCCTCAAACGATTTTTGCTATTTGTTTTTTTTTCAAAAAGTATAAGTTGTAGAAACTTGAAAATTTTATCAGTTGTTTATATTGGCATTTTCTTTATATAATTTTATTTTCAAAAGATTTCACTCATTTTTAATCAATTTATAGGCATTTGAAATATTCGATTTTTTTTATTTTTTTTTTTATAAATGTTGATAAAAAAAATGTAGCTCGGACGAAATACTTGAAAATTTAATAGAAGGGTCCACATAAGTTGTTCTAACTCCCATTCAAAAATTATAAAAATACATAGGCACAATTTTTTTTTATAAGCATCTAAACTTCAAACGTTTACGAAATAATTACATGATTGCGTAAAATAATAATTTAGCCTTCAACGATTTTTGATATTTGTTCTGATTCAAAAAGTATAAGTCGAAAAAACTTGAAACTTTCACCAAATGTTTATATTGGAATCATCTATACGCAGTACAATTTTTGTAAACTTTAGACTTTTTTTGAGCTTTTAATAGACAATTGAAATTTTCAACTTTTCTTTGTTTTTTTTTCTGAAATGTGGATAAAAAAAATTTGACTGGACAAAAATTCTTGAAAATTTAATACAAGGTACCTAATATGTCGAACTTATCGGTATAAAAAAAAAATTCAAAGCGTAATGCACAATTTTTTTTTTATAAGCATAAAAAGTTCATATTTTTACGAAATGTGTAGAAAATGGCGAAAATTTGAAGTTATTTTGCAGTTGAAAATTCATAAAATTTTAAGTATTCAAAACTAAAAATTGTAAATTCGGTACAAAGTTTGACATACGTTTTCCTTCAATTATCTGTAAAAAAATTTGCACTGGAATAAAATCAAAAATTTTTATGAGTGTTTGAAATTACAATTTTTTCACATAATCGCGTAAAATAACAATTTAGGCATCATTGATTTTTGATATTTGTTCTTATTCAAAAAGTATAGGTCGTAGAAACTTAAAACTTTTACAAAATGTTTAAATAGGCATTTTCTTTACATAGTTGTATTTTCAAAATATTTCGTTTATTTTTTAGCTATTTATAGGCATTTGAATAATTCGATTTTTCTTAGATTTTTTTTTATAAAAGTCGATAACAATTTTTTGGCCCTACCAAATCGCTTGAAAATTTAATAGAAGGTTTTGAATAAGTTGATCTAAGAGTGATTCAAAAATTATTCAAATACATAGGCACAATTTTTTTTTATAAGCAGCTGAAGTTCAAAAATCGACAAAATTTGTCAAAATCACGAATATTTGCAAATTATTTTGTAGTTGAAAATGTATAAAAATTTTTGTATTCAAAGATAAGAAATGAAAATATTATGTAATATCACAGCTGATAAAGATAATTAAATAGATTAAGTTTATTATAATATAATCAGTAGCTGACAGCTGTTCTATACAAAATATTGGTAGATTGTAAACACAAGGTGTATAACGTACCTTTACATGGTTGAATAGAACGTTACTAACTTCCAATTTCCAGTTATTTTAATGTGTGTATCAGTTCCATAAACATGCGGATTTTATATATTATTATTAATTATTAATATTTAAATAGACGTAGCCACGGAGCATTCAGCATATATGGACGGCGGGGTCGGGTGGTACCGTCACGATAGTGCATTTAGGCAAATAATATGGTATTTACCTACGCCCTATCTATGCACATCCTGGTTTGTCCAATGCTCACGAGCAGAAGTCACATGAATAGACAAATGTAAATTTAACCCAATCTAGGATATTAAAATAAAATATATATTACAATTTAAGGCAGACATCTTCATCTTCGTTCAGAATCGTTTTTTTTTTTATAATATAAAATAATTCCAAAATCTATCCAATAATGCCTAATCTAGCAATGCATCTCGTGTATCCCACCCAACCACTGTATCCTGTACTTAACTTACAATGATTTATCATTGCATTCAAATGTAAAGTACCATACAACTAAACTATCGTAAACCAGGTGATCCCATGATAGAAAGTGCTATACACTCCTCACCATTATCTTGTCCGAGGAGCGAAGCGACGAAGGACGAACTTTTTTTACTTTAATATTAGTTTCAAATTTATAAGAGTAAGACACTTTTTGACGGATTTCCTTTTTTTCCACGTCCAAGTTTGATTTCGCCTATAGCGATGAGTATAACGCTTTGTTTACAATTAATTAAAAAAGTTTTAATCGTAATTTTATCTTAAGACATCGAATAAATTTAATAGTACTGTAAATTTTTATTAGCGTAATTAAACACGAACAACTGGAATTTATATTTTAATTTTACGTCCACTTATACCCCCGCGCGTAGTAAATATTTAATATAATATAAGGCACGTGTACACAGAAGACGTAATTAACATTTTCAATTAACCGGATCCGAGTGGTACCGCGCTCTCGTACGCCACCGTTCAGGTAGGTGAAAATGTCCTTTACGAAACTTGACCATTGTTGTAGTCGCGTACGCACAGACTGCATTCGGCGGATGATATTATACGTACCGGACGGGCAGTGAGATAAATGTACGAGGGCCTGCTTTTGTATGGATGCACGGTCACGCGGAGAATGGTTTCCAGGTAAAATATGTATACAAAAGGGGGCAAAACGTGGGAAGGTTAGGAATTCAATGAATACGAAAAATGCCATTTCCACCCCATTGAGCCTTATCGTTATAACGAAAACACGCGAATCGATTAATTCAACACACAACATTTTTTTTCTGCGCGTCTAAATCCATTTTATCGCTGAAACACGTTCGAACAACCAAAATTGATAGCGGAAAAACTATAAAAACTCGCGAAACGCCTATGTGCATAGTATATTCACGCACGGTTTGCAATTGAAGGGCTTGCTGCAACAACCGGATAAATCCACTTTTTGAATTTTTTCAGGACAATGCAAATTTAGTTTAAAATCTATTATGTATACTAAAATACTGTCAAAAAAATATATTTGAATTCTATACTCATTTATGCATACATCTTTGAAGTTAGAATTGAAAAAAAAACGTTTGATATTGAAATATTGTTGGACAAAGTTGAAGAGAGCATATTATATTTATCTGGTTGTTACACCGAAAAGCACATTATATTTTATTTGTTCTTAAATAAAGTTGATTTTACTCTTCAATGTTGTAGTATTTTTTTAATGCTATGATTATGTATAAATATCAAATGACAGCTTATGCCTCTAAAAAAAATAAATTTTCCGGATTTATCTGATTGTTGCAGCAAATTACAAAACACGATAAATCCATTTCTTTAAATAACTCCAAAACTATTGATCGGATTTAACTGGTTATTGCGGCTGATTTTCAAGAAAAATTTTCTTTATACATTTTTGCAAAAAAGTGAGTTTTGGAAAAAAGTGTATTTAACATATCTGGTTGTTGCAGCAAGCCCTTCAATTATGATATTATCAGTTGTTCAAAAAACAGCAAACGTATCAAAAGCATATTAATGGGGTTACAATGTATGTGTACAATACACTCAATCAATAGCATACGTATAGATTAATAAATACACGAGTAGCTGTGCGTACATAAAATAAAAACGTTTACCTTGTACTTGACGTTTCGATCTATTCAAATATTTAACGGAGTACGTAATGTAAGGTCTATTGTTAATACGTCTAATCTTTTAATACACTTTTTTGAATTCGCATAAATACTTTGCATTACTGTAATGCATGTTTTAAAGAATTACTAATTATTATTCATAGAGTCGCTGTCATTATTTAAATCATAAACTCGTATTACGTTTACTGCAGTCTCACTTGTAGGTATTCTATTTTTTTTTTCTTTTGCAATATTCTCACTAATGGCATTAGCGTTTTGGGTAGTATTCGTGTAGGTATGTACACGAAGAAATGTGTCTACGAATATTTTGTTAAGTTATAGAAAAACTGCACATGTAGTTGTAGACGTTGCCAAAACAAAAGAACCGGCATAAGTTTAATCCGAGTTTGGAAAAAAAAAGAATATTGTAAGTCCATTATCTTAAGTCTGTTGACTGTTTTCGTTACTCGTATTTGTTCAACTTGTGTGTAACATAGCTAGGGTATAATGTCAGGAGTTGTTACGAAAACAAAATGTTATTTCTGTCTAAGTGCACAGATTTAGACTTCGGAGGAATAAGAATACAAATGTACCTACTGTGCGCAATTTATACATTAGTGTTATTTAAAAAAATCATGTTTACAAAGTGGCAAATGTAAGCACGATGCAATTCATGATGGATTTACTCATATAGGTAGCCAATCATATTATGCATATGACAAAAGCCACTCACAACACAAACAACATACTCGTGTATGCATCACTGCATTATACTCGTAATATACAAGGACACACACAAAAAGTTAATTAAATTTATTATTGGAAAACATGCGATTTTTAAGTTTTTTCGTAGGAAAAATTTTCTTTAGGGCAATATTACTACCGTATTAACCGAAATTTAAACAACTCGTGTATATACCAATGGACAGATCATATTTTTTAAAAATATCCTGTCTTAAATCGGTTTTAGAATATAGTGTGCTCCATAATAATATTAATTTGTGCCTTTTTATTAGTAGGCATTCACAATATTTGTTTACCAATTTAAACCTTATTTTAGATTCTGAGTGAAGCGTTGGTTTTACAATGTTTATTTTTTTCTATTTTCACGGTCTTGTACTCTTAGTTTTGTCCAAAAGTTACAGCTTTTCGATAAATTGGAAATCGCATGTAAATTTTACTAAATAGTTCGATTTTATATCTTCTTAATAATTTTTCAGCTATGAATAAAAACTGTCAAAAAATCAAGTAAATATGATAGAATTTGCAGTAAACGATAGTATTTCTTCAAATCGATTTGTGAAAAATGATAGTCATAACTCTAAAAGAAAAGTTGCTAGAAACTATATTAACTTCCATATATTAATGACATGTTGTTTCTTGACGAAAGTTTTATAAAATATTGAGAGCTTTTGGGTAAAAATTTGAATTTTTTAAGAGCCTTGATTTTTAAAATTTACCTCTAATAAAAATTTTAATCTCTGAGAAAAAATTCTGAAAATTTAATATAACATTCCTTATGTAGTTCACTTAAGATACATAAAAGTCTCAAAAACCATTAGTCATTTTTCGCATTTACAGAAAACTTAAAAAAATCCTAGATAATTAACGCGTGAACCTTATTAGAATTATAAGCACTTACATTTTTCTAAAAATCAGATTCACAAAATGGTTATTTTTATTTTTCTATAAAACCATAGAATACGTTTTAAATTTCAATATGATACAATGTTTTAAACGTCTTAAAACATTATTATTATAGCACCAAAGTGTAGCATTGCATTTAAAAAAAAAAAGTGAAAATTAATGAACAGAACAGAAGTTATTGCATTTGTCAAAACACAGTGGGACATTATGTAAAGTGTATGTGATAAGTGATTGTTTTTTTTTTCACGAACTAAACAGATATTTGCGTGAAAATCGTCAAAATGGCACCTTTTAAGTACTTTTCTCGCTTTTTTTTTCGTTTCACATTTGAAAAATTTTTCATAAACATTCACAGTATAATAACAAACTCATAAAATATATACATATATCTAAATAAGTACGTATTATTATACATTTGGAACGTATAAAAAGACTCGACGCGTTCGCTCTTAAAGTGACTTTTTTACTACCTACCGTGTGTCATATAAAACACGGTAGACTCGGAAAACTTTAAAAAGTCACTTTAGGTATAGAAAGCAGGGATACCGTAATAGTAACATTCGCACGACACGGTTGTCACCGAAAACCGTAGGCCACGCGAGCCAAAACTGCGTTCACAATTTTTCCGCCCCGGGGCAACGATAATTTATCACCCATGACTTGTATTTTATTGTCGCGAAAAAAAGTTATTATATTTTGTCACATCAACATATTTACTTCGGGGCACTTGTTAAAAAATGACGAATAAAATGCTGTATGAGGATAATTTTACTACCCTGACAAATTCATTACATTTATTTTTATTTTTATTATTATTTTTTATTTTTTATGTCCTTTAGATGATCTAGTATCGTCAAAATTAGAGAAAATATAATATCTTAATTTTTCTTCTGCATTATGTTTTCAACAGCAGGACGTTTTATGTTGATATAAAAACAAAGCTAAATAATTAGCCATCGTAAATATTACATAAAGCACAGTGATTTTTTCAAAAACATTTTCAAACAAAGGCCCATAAGTACGGATTTATAATATAATAAAAATTTATAATTTTAAAACACTTTTCCGTTTACTGGCAAACGGATGTGTCGGTATATAGTCAAGAATCTAAAATTATTGTAGTTTAATGACAATTTTTATGTTTTAAAAACGGACGTTCTTACTCGACTAGATATTTTGTGTATACTTTTCTGATGATGATATCAAGTGTGGACTTCAAGTTTTATTTACCCAGGACTCTTGAGAGTTTAAATCCGGCCTTGTTCTCAAATATAACATCGAACCTTTTTATGGCACATATTTGCTAACACGAAATTATAATTCGTTCTCTTCCTATCATGAAACATTACTTACAATATTACTTGTTGATATAAATGAGTAAACATCAAAATCAAGACACAAGATCAGTAACGTGTTTTATGGCCTATCACTAGACATAAAAACGATATCATGTTTATCCCAAAAAGGAGAAATTTGCTATATTTTTTTTTTTTTTTTTTTTTTTTTGAACACTGCATTATACGTATAATATACCTAAGATTACCTATCATATGGAAACGATTTCGAATTAAAAAAATGTCAACTGTTTACGGTATTGATATTGAAAAACGTTTTGTTTAACAACCGATTATCGCGACCTCCTCGTTTTTTCTTATCACCCGGAGCAGTGTTGCTTATCGCACGCCTCTATATGCGACCGACGCCACGCTGTTACGATCCTTTTGGTAAGCAGTGCTCGAATTAGGGGGGACGCAGGGTGGGGCGAGGCTCCTCTTCGATTTTTTAATATTTTTAACGCACCCCTTCCAATTATTTTAATTGTAACGGGGGGGGGGACGGTTTTTTATTTAATAATGTAGATTTATACTGAATAAGACATTAAAATTTTAATTTTGATTTAATGAATTATTTTTTGGTTGATATCGAGACCTACGTTATTTATCTCTTTATCAGTATTATACCGGCTTGGTAACCGGTTAAAACAATCTTGTGATATTATAACATAATCATAATAATTATTTAATTATAGTGCAATTTGTCTTAGTGATAATATAAAATATATGATAAATAAATATATCAGTTTTATTTTATTTTATTATTATACCTATTATCTTACTCGATCGAACAACTAACTCATATTATAAATTTATAGTTATACTTATAGTTGTTATATTTTGTAAAATATGGAATGCATTTTTGAAGATGGGTTGTTGGGGGTGTTTAACCACGAATTTGGTGTGTGAAGTCATTGTAAGGGATGCAATTTTTTTTTAAATCTTAGAGTCTCCCTTTTTTATTTTTCCAATTCAAGCAATGTAACGATCGATAAGCATATTTTTTTTTTTTAGATAAAGGCTTCAACAACAACAGGTTATTAGCCTAAGGTTACAAAGATAATATAATATATACAGATATTTACAATTTATGGTCAAGGTGTATATAGTGGAAAAATTTGTAAATTGCTTCGGTTTTTTCTTCACTGAGGGCTAGTTGGAGGGATGATGTGTTCTTGAAGATTTTCCGAGCTTGGGAGTATTTTGGGCATCTTATTACAATGTGTTCGATCGATAGAATCACGTTACATTAAGTGCATATTGGAGCAGGTTCCTTGGTGATGAGGAATGAGTGGGTGAGGTGTTTGTGGCCTATTCTGGCTCGGGTAATGATGACTTCGTCTATTCTTTTTAGGTTATCGGAAAAATTCCATTTTTCGATGTGGGGCTTGATGATCCTTAATTTATTTTATAGGGGAAGTTGGACCAGTTTTTCTGCCATGTCTCTAATATTTGGAGGTTAATGATGTTGAGTGACTCTGAGGATGTGGTTAGGTTTAGTTTTGGAGTATTCTGGTGAAGTGAAGCTTCGGTTGCAAGTTTGTCTGCTGTTTCGTTGCCAGAAATGCCGACGTGGGACGGGACCCACATGAAAGTGAATGTTTTATTCGATGTTGATATCAGTTCCTGGATGTGCTGGACTAGTTCATTTGTAGAGTAGGGATTTCAGATTGATTTTAAAGCACTTAAAGAGTCACTGATGTGTAAGCGTATTATTTTTTTTTTTCAGTCAAACGATGACGTGACGACGGGGACGACCAGGACGAAGAGGACGAGGACGATGGCGAACGACGAGGACGCGCGCGCGGTCGGCCCGCGGGGATAAGGTCGACGACGACAACGCGAGCAGACTGACCCGCCGCGCCGGGGCGGATGGACGTCCGCGTGGTGTACGCCAACCCGAACGGGACGCTGTCAGTGCTGCCGGACCCGGGGGCCGAGGCGGCGGCGGCGGCGGCCGAGGCCGCGTGGCGCCCGTCGTCCGTGCCGCTGGCCGCCGCGTACCTGACGCTCACGTCCGCGGCCATCGCGTCCAACGTGATGGTGCTCACCGGCGTGGTGACCGCGGACCGGCTGCGGTCGCCGTACGCGGTGCTCGTGTCCGCGCTGTGCCTGCAGTGCGCCATGGACGCCGCGGCCGGCCACTACGTCACCACCAAGGAGCTGCTGGCCGGTGGCGGCGGCGGCGGTGGTGGGACAGCCCTGTGCCGTGGCGTGGCCACCGTCACCGCGGCCCTGTCCGCCGTCCAGCTGGTCACGTTCGCCGCGCTCGCGTGCCTCAACGCGCTCGTCCGGCCCGACTACGACGAGCTGCCGCCGTCCGCCGCCGCCGCGCTGTGGGCCGCGCCTTCCATGTACACGTACGTCATACTCACGCCCACGCTGCTGTTCACCACGCGACACTTCCCGTCCAGGTGAGTGCGCCCTACCGCCCTTACGCCCGACGTTCGTGCCGAAAAAAAAAATAAAAAAATTCCAAATCCGGTTCAGCCCGTTCGAGCCAGAATAATAATAATTATAATAAAAAAGTAATTTTCGTTTTTACCCAAAAGCTCTTTTGCGCCAGATTTACGTCCTGCCTTTAACTTTTTTTGAATTTGACCCACGAATAACCCGACGTCCGGACAGACGTTTACATTGAAATCAATCGTAATATAAAACATAGTTTAGACACTCATAAAAACTCAAAAGTTCAGACGAGACTAGAAAACACTTTAAAATCTATTGACAATCGTAAAAACGAAAAATTAACCCGTCGCGAGTACATAGAATTGATCGCATGGAATTATAATCAAGAGAAAGGTTAGGTCGCATTTTTCGACTAGGTATTAATTATTATTGTTACATAAATGTCCCGCACTGTGTACCACCAACTATATGGCAAATGAACCTTTAAGGCGTCTAATGTCAATTGCCAATGCCGATCCTGCCTTAAACGATTTGTTAAAAACTTGATTGTAAAATTCTATGTTATAGTGATTATATTATAATGTATTCATTGTTATCTCAAATGTTTATATTCAAAAGGGCCCAGCCCGTATATTTAAATAAATAAATAAAATTCGATCCGTGATCGATATGTGTTTTATAATAATTGTATGTTCCACTATGGCGTGTGTGTTTTTTTACCATTAATTGTTATAATTGCATTTATTTGTACACGTGTACGTAATGATTTTATTAGTATTTGTTTTATTATTATTGTTGTTGTTGTTATTACCGACTTAGAACCGAAAACCTATTTTAATATAAACATATAGTTATTTCATGAAATAAAGAACGAAAAATGCATACAATACACAATTAGTACTTGATCATTAATTGTTCGTGAGATTGAAAAATGTTTACGCAGATGAATTCGGAGCGAAACGGCCATGGGTAAAAATGAACTTTCTTTTATTTGGCACGGACGGGTAATTCCCTCGCCGAAAACGGCTATTGTAGAACCCTTTTTTTTTATCGCTTCCTCGTTTCAGGCCGTGCCCGTTTCCGGTGACCACGGAACGGGCAGGGCTTGTTTCATCGAGCGTTCAAACGCTTTTTGCGTGATTTTAAATAAAAAATGCGCAACTATATTATATTAAAAATGCCCAGCAACCATAAGTTATAACTTATAACGCATCCGTTTATATTTTCCATTACCCGGTACAAATGTAGAATATAATTTTCTTTCGCAACTAATATAATAATAAATAATAACAAAATGTCCGCCGATAGCAATATTCTTCCGTTTGTGTGAATGTGATAAACTTGTATTTTACTGTTTGTGTTCATACCTTTGAAAAGTAATTTATCGACCAAGACAAAGATCTTATATGATAATATCATCAAAAAACAAAAAAAATTGTATATTTGTAATTTTCTACATAATGTAAATTGAGTATGTGTAAGTTCTGTTGTCGATATTTCTTTTAAAAATGCTTAAAATCGTATTGAAAATTGAAGGTTAAGTAAACGGTATGGTTTAGTATTTTTTTTAATCATATTTAATCATACTCGTCCATAGCATATCTCTAATAAGTATAATGATATAAATAATATAATAGTTTTAAGTTTCAAACATGTAAAAAAAAAACCTTAAAATGACATCTAGGAATAGGTTTGACTTCCGTTTTCATTAAAACATATTTCTAAAAAAATATACCGCGGCAACCACCAACGATTTGTCTTGTTTATCCTTTCAAATAAATCGGTATTTCTCTTGAGAACAATTTTTTTTGAAAATTTCTCCATCAAGTGATATTGTTTTTCAAAATTCAACTATACAATTTTACAGAGTAGGACGTGGGAGTAAACGTATTTTAATATGCCAAATTATTGGTGTTTAGGAATGGAAAAGATGTATACGGGGTGTCGATTTAGTCTAAAGAATATCTGAATATGCCGTTCGAGTTACCAATAGTAGTAACAGTTTGAGGCGCGATTTATAGGCTTGGCGTCATTGATTCTTTATCTCTTCGGAGAGAACAAAATCATCGTTATGTGATGATGCAATGATCTAAGATCATTACTTAGACACGATCAACAACTTTCTTGAAATAGAACTCAGAAGTTATATACGTATATAGTTTGTAGTTCCGATTTGATGATGTGAATGAAAACACTGCGAACATCTGTACGGAAGCTTTCCGAGTTTAATTTCATTGGCATCATTGCTCACCACTACAATAATTGGTAACGGCAAACTTGAATCCGTGAAAACAATCGTCATCTCTACGATATAATCCCCCACACTCTTAAACGACATGCCACAATGTATCTTTCTTTATAAATAAATGTTATTTCCTTCGAAAACTAACGGCACACTCCGAGTTTCAAAAAAAGTCCCGCAACGCACCTTGTACTCGGTAGTCGACACCATCCAAAATCAACGATTTTCAAATTTTTTACCTCAAAAAAAAAAAAAAAAATATATATATATACCATATATATCTCCGTCGGTAACTGGTCCATCGTAAGGCAGTCATCTGGACCGTCGACATATCTTTCTTCGATAGTTTAATAAGTACGTTATTTCAATTTCCATCGTGATTATTAAAAAAGGCGTCGCTTTGTAAAACAATTTTTTTTTTAAACAAGTACAGAACAAAGTTAACGGATTATCACCTTAATCCTTGAGGACATATTTCGTATTATATGATGTTCTACATGAGTTCCCGATTTCAAGTTAGTAGCCATAGACAAGAAATGCGATTTCTCCCATAACATCACAAGGCATGTTTACTCTTCAAATAATAATATAAATAATAATAATATAGTTTTAACATTCTAGTAAAAATCATTGAATAGTGTAATAATATTAATTATTTTTTCAACGTTTACGTATTATTTTAATTTTCCGGACTCCAATAGAAATCACTTGCCGACCCCTGAGTTAGAGTTTTCGATTAAATCATTTTATTTAATATTGCTAATTAATTGCCGAGATTCTAAATATTCCTCTGACGGAAACGTCGTTTCGCGGAAACGGGCATCGCCCATGACTATACGTATATGTATATTATAATAATCCAAGAGAGTCTTTTGACACTTCCAAGTCGAGTGCCAGGCTATGATTTCGATCGCATACGAATCCCATCTCGATTTATTGTTTTTAGATAACATTACATACGGATATATCGTTATATGCATTGTAAACCGAATAGAATACTATGCTATGGAAAAACTTGACATAATATGTAAAGGGCTCTGATCTGATATGCGGACTACAAATGCGTAAGTATACCGTCGTACTACATGCAAACCGCATAGCCTAGTACAGCGGTTCCCAACCTTTTTCAGCCTCGGAGCCTTTTTTTAAGAAGAAGTTTCTCGTGGAGCCCCAAGAAATATTTAACGTTCATTTGCATTTGCCAGTGTTCTATGAAGCATACAATAAAGGAAACAATAGTTTTAAAAGAACTGGAGATTTAAATAATTTAAAAAATTGCAAAATATTAATTTTTTGTGTACTAATGAACGGAGCCCTTGGGAAACCATTGCGGAGCCCCAAGGGCTCCGCGGAGCACAGTTTGGGAACCGCTGGCCTAGTAGCACAAAAAATAATAATAATAATAATGATTAGTTAATATACGCTGGCGCGTCTATACTAAAAGATCAACTCGTATTTTCCAACTATATATTTATTATTAGGTGCTCGAATTGTCGATTTACATTATCTGTGGTGCGATAAATGTGAATACGTATTTATTGAGTCTGTTGGCCTGAGCAGTGTGGCAGCATCGTGCGATCAAAAGATTTTCATTTGATTGTCGTCGGAAGTAAAGAGCTTGTCGGTGGGACATGTCTAATAAGCGAGCGCTGCTCATTAGAGACGGCCGAAGTGCCGAAGAAATATTACCGTGCCGTGTGAGTGTCGCCGTGAAAATGGTAAACGCTAGAAAACGCGATCGTGGGTAGTGATTTACGTCCTGTTGTTCGGTGTTAAAAAAAAAAAAAGACGTTTCATACCACGCGCAGAGCGCGACAGTGTAATACATTTTTTCACTACGAACACCCGAACGAGACGGGCCTAATAGTAAACTCAAACTGACGGAAATTTTAGGACAAGTTTTTTTTTCGGTCACTATATTAGGACGTTTCTTTTGAGAATAACAGGGAAGAGTCGAGGAAATTAAGATTTTTTTTTATTTTTTGATTTATGGTGTTTTTTGAACACATGCGCACGTGTAAAAACATTTTATAATTACAAACGCGGCGCGTTATAACACACCACATTATTATTATTATTGTTATTATTATATAGTACCTATTATTAATATTAGGGCTGAGAACTTCTAGTTTTTTCATATTTTTTTAGAAAAATCGTAGAATCATGTAAGTGATCAACAAATATGTTTCTTCATACCAGGAAGTCATATTTAGAATTTTCATTTGCATATTTTGTCATTATTGTATATAAATGTATATTTGAGTATATTTGAAACATTAAGATCATATTTGGTAATTTTCGATAAAATTTCTTAAATTAGCTTAGACAAAAAAGAAGTAATTGGTAAATTTTCTGTTTAAAAATAATGTTTTTAATATCATTTAGATAATTTACTATCTATCTGATAAAATCAAAATATATATAGGAAATGAACTTGAATTGCCCGTCATTTTTCAAGAATTTATTGTAATTAACTTATCGAAGTAACACTTATTACAATTTTTTTTTATATACATATTATAATTAGATGAATTAATAAAATACATTTTTAGAGCATATTTTAAGTGCATATTTCTTTGTTTTTTTTAGTGCATAAGTGCATGTATATTTTGAGATTTTTAAGTGCTAGAATTCCTCAGCCTTGATTATCATTATTACGTAAACCGCGCACATCCGAGCAGCACCGTAAAAAGTGTAAAACACATATGCGTTCGTAAGTTAAACAATCATCTCTGTGTCTCGTCTGACCGTTTAAATTGGCCACGTTCTTCGTACCTCGTGCTCACGCTTACGGACTTGCGAGACTTGCGATGTGTGTGGTCGTTTGAAGAACGCGGGGGACGTAACCCGTGAACCGTTCCTCGGAATTAAATAAATATGTTTAACGACGCGATTCGTGTGCAGTGATATTTTCGGCCGTACGTAAAGTCAAATACCTTTTTTTGTTTGTTTGTTTTTTTTTTTCGTAAACTGCACCCCGACTAACCGTCTTGTCCTAAAACGATATCGTACGCTAACCGCGCCCGGCTAGGTGAATCATCGTCGGTATAATGAAATTTGTCTGTAAACTGCGTGCCGAACGAAATGTTTAGAATTTTCGAATCGACGTGTAACTTTACACAAATAATATTCATTTTGTACGAGACCATATTATAGTGTCTGTGAAAATTCCGACGAATTCTATCGAACCACTGATGGTAGTCACTATATATAATTATATATTATATACTCGTATATATACAAATTGTTATATTACCTATTGATTGAATTTTAAATCGACTTTTTACGATAATGTTTTTTTTTTTTTTTTTTACTAAGTAATTTGTAAAATGTGTTCTATCGATTATTAACAAACAGTTGTAGTGTGCACTGAGTATGAAATGGACATTATTATTGTTCGTTTCGCACAATTTCGTTATTACAGTTTTTCAATTTTTTCTTTTTCTAATGAAAGCAACTTATAACTGTATACCGCGAAAGAAGATATTCAGTAGTTCGTTTCGTATCCCTTGCTTCCCCGTTCTATACCACGTGGAATATCGATTATAGAGAAAAATTCAATTTTCGCAAAAATATAGAGTCATGAATTTTTAAATTAAAAAAATATCGAGTGTAGAACGAATAAAGGAATCATACGGTACGTGTACCTACATGATGATAAGTTATGAGAAACGGCAGTTTACATAAAATCAATTTACCTTTAATAAAAAAAATAAAAAATAGGGCGCAGTTTACATATTGTAACTTATTTATATTTGATAAAACTCGGGGCGCAGTTTACTTGTTTGATATTGTGTTTACCTGTACCTTGGGCGCAGTTCATAGTCATTGATATTTTTTTTTCAACGTCTCCATAGTCCCGCGTTCCGATAACTACGCACCAAAACATTTTGATATTTTCAATATTATCAAGCGTAATCAAGATACTAAATTTACTAATTAACTACATTAGATTGGAATATGCAGATTACCATTTAATTAACGTTTCCGGGTACACGGCTTACTCATCCGGAAATATTAAAAAAATGAAATGAAATTTTAAGCATTTCGAATGAGGAACAAAGTTTTGGCGCGTAGCTGTTGATTATTTTGTGTTAAATATAAAATGGCGTTTAATGTGTTTGCCTGTGTGTCTGTTTCGCTGAGAATTCGGGAAAACAGCGCGTGTTTTTGGCTTTTCGGTTCCATAAGTAATTACGTGCGTGTTTCGTGAACACGGCTGGTTGGTTGAAAATCCTTATTTTACACGCACACGCACATTTTGTAATATTATACATAATAAGCACACATGTCGGTATTTTAATATTTTTATGATTAAGACGTTTTAACCTCGATTTAAATTACGATATTTCGACCGCTGCATAGTGTGCGGGGATATTATGGAATAATCAACGTATGACATTACAATATCCGAAAAAAAAGTGCCTAGGTGACAATTTATAAAAATGCAAGAGTCACGTGTTATTTAGACCGCTAGACTCGTGTTCAGGATAAGATTAATTGTTTTTTTTTTTTTTTGTCGGTAGTACCTATACGTTTTTCGTCGATATCGTTGACCAACGTCGTAGATCCGTATAAAACACTACTAATAGAAAAGGACTTTTTTAATTTTATTCAATTCGCAAAGAGAGCCCCAAACGGCATATCATCATATTATAGCAAGAGACGCAAACCTTTTCCGACAAATGAGTTACAATCAACATTTGAAGTCTCTTATAGGGATCGACTTATATTTATTAAGATTTCAGGAATGTTATTTGTGTTTTTACATATTATATTCAAGAATCAAGATGAATTAATGAATGAATGTTTGAATGTTTAATTAGCAGTTTTGAAATTATTTACATAATATTGATATTTTAAAGTTACACTGCAACGTGTACCACTAAGGATGATAATAATATTAATAAACAACAATAAAGTTAATATAACACAACTACCCAAATCATTTGGTAAATCACCCATAGCAACAGTACCAAATTACATATTAATCACATAATTATAAATTAATTCAAGAAAAAAGTAGGTAAAATGATAAGAAATTTTGAAATTGGGTGGGTGGTATAATAGCGAATCGCAATGTCATAAATGAATGTTTGGACATCGTCGCCTCTGGTTGTCATTGTCACGTCGGACCGAGTGAGTGCCGCCGACGAGTAATCGGTGTAATAACAACACGTCATGACGCGGTACAGAAGGTATTATCACAGTACATACGTACATGTGTGCGATAACAAACAAGTTTAAAATACGTTTATGTGTCATAAATTATGACATACATCGAAATATATTTGTACGTCGTACACGTACGTGTAACACTATGATTGAATAACGTAACGGTGCGTAGCACGTCACTTCGCGAAAGACAATGGGAACTTGTAAAAGCCACCACGGTTTATTCATTTATTCATTTTTTTTTTCTTTACACTTCACCGAACCCGAAGAGTTTTCAACTCTCCGACGATTACACGTTGATTTCACGTTAGAAATCTGACGCGAAACGTGTACATATTATTCTGTTTCTTGGCCAAACACACTGACGAGTAGCAATAGACTACAACACGTCGTCACGGCGCGGCGAAAGAATAATTTTAGATTTTCGACGAAGCGAAAACTTTATCGGTTTGAAAACTATGTTTCTTTTCTTTTCAGACGACACTTTTTCGGGTGGTGTATATCGTTTGAAAGTCAAGTCCAATCTCCACTCTGTAGGTCAGAAATGTGGTCTCACGAGTAAAGATCATTGTTCTCTATTGTCGAAATGCTTTCCAAACACCCGGGGAAACAACCGGGAAACAGTAGAAACTCTAAATTTTCCCCAAATATCAACAACAATCTAATGCAGACTTGACGAATTTTCGGCCAAGTATAGAACTTTGGAAATATTTCGTTTTTTGAAAATTGCCAAGAACTTACGTCGTATGTTAATCTACACGAAACATATACAAATCCACCGTAACTATTCGTTTGGGTTGTATGTCATCTACACGATTCCGCCCCGCAATGTGGTGTTACCAGTGCGTTTTTTACATTTCTTCGTCGAAAAATTGTTTTTCGTAACCTCAAAAAATGTATCGAAAAAAATTATCGTAGTGTTGACTACTATATGAAGTGTTGACACCACCATTCTTTCGTCGACTGCAGTAAAAACACATTTACACTGACTTACGGGCCGCACCGAACGAGACACTGAAGTCGTACGAGTAAAGTAAATTGTGTATTACTGAAGTCAGCGGCGTTACGAACTTATTTTTTTGGGATAGTTGCCCGAAAATACTTTCGGTGGGTAGTAATATTTTGTCTGGCTGTTAAATTATTTTGCGGAAAAACGTGTACCTATTTCCCTGTTAGATTATTTTTACACAATTTATATTGTGAAATTGTATCAATATTTATGTTTTAATGAAAAACAATATGTAAAGGCATGTTTTAAAATTGTATGTATGTGTGGGTGGGTGGGTAGCTTTGATATTTGTCCCTATAGGTAAAATGTTCGGTGACGCCACTGACTAAAGTTTTTAATTAAATGGATAGTATACCGGTCCGACGTAAGTAATTATCGTAACAGACATTACGGTTAGGAGGCTGCAAGTGGACGCATATGCATTCCCTAGATTAAAAAAAAAAAAATGAAAAAACTTTTTAATTGCATTGTCAGTAAATACGGTAATTTTCATTCAACTCTCTTTCTGTATTATAGTCACGCGTAAACGTAAACAGTTAACGGTCAGCAAATTCCGTATGTACCCGATACATATATTATGAGCTTTCGATTTGTTAAATAGTTTGATGCACCACGTAGATCAAAGGTCTTCAACCCACGACCCGCGAACACGTTATAAGCGTAACATTTTCAAATTAAAATTTTATCTTTTACCCAATAATCAGGGCTGGTTTTAAGAAAAGCGCCACTGGAAAAATTCCCGGGGCGTCACACTACGGGGCGGAAAATATAATTTTTGAAATTATTTAATCAAAAAAAAAAAAAATTTGTAAAATGAACCAAATACTTTATAATTTATTCGTTATTGCTTATTGCTTATTTTATTCATTATTATGTGAATTATAGTTGGTTCTAGGCAGTACTTAGTCATAATTTTTATAAATTAGTTATTTACATTTCATGGGATTGTTCGAATGTTATCATAGATTAATGCATGTGTAAAAGATAAAAAAAAAAAGCCAATAAGATAATGGTGGTGGAAGTTCGTCCTTCGTCGCTTCGCTCCTCGGACAAGATAATGGTGAGGAGTGTATAGCACTTTCTATCATGGGATCACCTAACCTAACCTCGGACAAGATATTGGTGATGAATGTATTAAGTTTTAAAGAAATGATGACTCATTTCTTTAGTATAAAACGATTCTGAGCAAAGCTTCAGTGTAATATAATATATTATTTATATACTGTTTACGTATTTTTCGGTTATTTGTCTGATTTTTGGTGAGTTTTTTCGTTATTAAACCCTCATAAAATATTCAATTTTTAACTCGTTAGAAATTTTCTGTTACCAAAAGATTCGAAACATGTTTTTATATCTATATTCCAAGTTTCATTGTGATCGGACACACCAAAAAAGATTTATACAGATTTTAAGTTGAAAATTAACGTAAAAACAGTCGTTATTCATATACGAATTTATGAAAACGTGTATAAAAAAAAATCCTGACTAACGATTTTTGAACTTTTGTTAGGATAATTAGGTAGGTATATGAGTAAGGTCATATTAAATTTTCAGAACTTTTTGTCAAATATTTGAAATTATATTACATAAAAACTTTCAAAAAATTTGGTAAATTAAAAGTTCTATATTTAAGTCAAAAGTGCTATAATTGTTCTGAAAATGTTGTCCAATATAAAAAAGTATGTATTTGATATTGGATAAAATTTTCAAGTTTCTAGCTTCAATACTTTTCGATTTATGACTAAATACTTAAAATCTGAACAGTGAAAATCTCGTTTACGGCGGATTGTTACCGATTTTACCGTTTTTACTCAGTTTTTCGATCGTTATTCTTGATTACTGGAAAAACTATGGAGATTTTGGAAAAATGACCTCTCTAAAGTACCATCTCAGTTCGATTTCGGATCTAAAGAGTTGCTGGACGAAACTTTTGGACAAGGATTTCTATACGAAAAAGTGTTTACAGAAAAAAAAAAAGAAAAAAAAAAAAAAAAAAAAAAAAAAAATAATAAACATCATTGTAAAACCATTAGATCCTTCGCTTCACTCAGAATCTAAAATCTATATTGTCATCGATTTGGTCGGTTTTGTTGGTAATTTAACATCTTAACCTCTCGAGATTCAACAATTTTCACTAAAGATTTGTGTACTGCAGTTTTATTGGATTTTTTATACTTTATATCGTCATCGGAAATGATGAATTATCACAAGTGTAGCCGAAAAATATGGCTCATATCATAATTTATTGGCCGGACCTCAAAGGCACGTATTTATGTTTTAAATATTTTTATTTAAATAACGTTTTTTTACTTCCTTCTGTCGTGGCAGGAACATTATATTATGAAAAAGAAAAAATATCGTATGTTTACTATAAAAGTATAAAACCAATAGCTTTTAGAGATATAAGCATTTCAGTGTTCAAGTTCAGAGTAACGGAGAGGTGAAGCAGGAGTTAGTGTATAAAGTATACACACTTATTAATTATATCAATTATCCATAAACGATATATTAATATTTTCAGAAAATTTTGAAAAATCATAGAGAATAACGGACGATACTTTATTAGAATTCGCTAGAGATATACGTAGTAACGCGATAAAACGTGCGTGACGGCGAAAAGGATGCACAGTCGTGAAATAGTCATCATAGTTCATCGGTGTCGATCAGTGTTTTTCTTATTTAATTATGACACGTGCCGTGTTGTTATAACCGCAAAAATAAGAATAACTTAGGATAAATCAAACAATAATTGATATGAAATTTACGCTCATGTCAAAACAAACTAGAAGTGCGTATTCGGGAAAGCTAAGCACGACCCCCTGCAACCCTGTATGTATGCCAATGAAGCGTTTAGTATAAATTTTGATGGAATCGGCTGTTTTCACATCGAATTCCAACTAAAAACGTCTACCAATCTAAAATGAAAATCCCGTAATAATTATTTCACGTTCGCAGAATGAATATTTTAAAAATTACGATATAAAATTCTATGGATTGTAATATAGTGCTTGTTAAGTACGGTATAGTTAATATTGATTTCTCTGCAAATATGCGAGCTGTAAATTAAACTGTTTTTTTCAATTATTTATCGTATTCGTCGGAAAATTATAATAAAAAAAATTCTAAAACGTGTTAAAAAATGAAACCTTAATTAAATTTTTGATCTATTGGGATTTCATTGGAACTTTTAGAGTGAATCGTGTTACAAATATTTGCAATAATATACGATTGTAAAACTAATTATAAAAATAATGGATGCCATTAAAATTGAACGGTCGCATTTGGTGTTCTGTACGTGTATTTAATTTGTATTAATTTAGTCGAAAATATTTCACGTGTCCATAAAACAATAATTTACATAGAGCAATTTGTTGGGAACACAAATAAAAAAAAAACACGTCATGAAGTGCAATATCCCAGTTCACCTATAGGTACAAAAAATTTTTTGCGTATTACTCGCTGCTGTAACCTGTATAAATTTGATTTTAATTAACTGTCAAGTACAGCGTATTTCAATCGAATCAAAATTCATTTTTTTATTCGATTATAATCTTTTTTAGTAATTCACACTATATTAATACAGAAAATAAATCAGATAAAGCAGTTATTGGCAAATTCCTCTGTCGATTTCAGAAAGGAAAAAATGATTTATGGTTCCTTAAATTATAATATGTCCGAAAAACTGATTATAATTAAAAAGTAGCAAATATTCATAGGTTTAACATTAAATATTTTAATGTTAAATTAAATAAATTATATTATTATTAAATAAATTAAATAAAAATGTTTACTGATTAAAATATTTAATTGAAAGTGACATACGCGATATTTTCTTTTACAGGGGACGATGCGGATTTATCGGAAACACGACCGGTTGGTTTTACCCTTCTTTACTGATCATTTTTAGTTTTATGATACCGTGGTCGATTTCGTTTTATTTCGTGTTTCTATCTCGCCCCCCGGCGACACCTAAACCGACCAACGTCCTGCTGACGTCAGCCCGGAAAAAAAGCCAACTGGACCGGGTGCCGGCAAAACTGATTTTCACCTCGTACACCGTCCTCGTGACGCCGAGTTTTATCTCGTCGTGCGTCTATCTCTACGGGAACCGAGACGACAGTCCTTGGATTGAAAACGAAGCGCCCGAAGACATCTTGGACGGTTATTTGTCGAAACTGCCGATTGTTTTCGACGTGTTTGTACCGTTGGTGCTTATATACTACCATAAAGTGTTCAGGAAAAAATGCCGAGAATTGTATTTGCACGGGTTTCGAAATTCCGTCTCGGACGGCCGTCAGATTTCGATCGAACGACTGAGGCGGTCTAAGAAAAACGAATGTTTGACGGACGACACGCCCGTGCTGTTTCTCGAACAGTCCGGCGTGATAAACGTCCGGTATCCGAGCGAAGACGGGTTTTTAATAAAGGTATGTGATTTGAACGAAGACGATAATAATTCGAACGGAAAAAAAGCAGCCAGAATTTTCAAAAAAGTGAATAAATGCTCGAACGAAAGTGGCGTCTACAGCACAAAAGAGCCAAAAGATCAAGAATCAAGTGTTTGAAATAAACACTAAGCTATTTTTTTTCAATTAAAAGCAAAAATAAATAAACACGTGAAAATTCCAATCGCAAACAAATATTTTAAATACTAATTAGGCGGTATCGTAAAATCATTACACACAACTGAGTCTTTGCATTTAACATTCTTGAAATATGAAATCAAAATCTTACAATTATTAGCGGACAATTATTGATGTAACTACTGTAAATAACGAAGTCGTTTTGTTTAAATAGCTATTTACGATTACTGATTCTATTAACTATAGTGTATATTTCTATATAAAGTCTAAAAAAAAAAAAAAAAAAATGAAAACTGTATTTTTACAAAAACAATGTAGTTATTTCATCCTGATTCTTTGATTACCGATAAAATTTACTGGCTGTGGTACGCCGAACAATTGACCTCCGTCCGTGTATCCTAAGGCTCCGTTGATTCCTTGGTTCGGGAGGTATCCGTAGCCTAACTTATGATACGGATTGAACGCGTTTGCGGCCGCTTGATACCCGTTCCAGCCCAAGTTATTATACCCTTGACCGGTGTTTTGTATGTAAGCGTGGATTTGACTGGGATATTTTCCTTGATCGAGAACTTCCTGCCCGAATTCTTGGGCGAAACCTCTTTGGACGTATCTGTTTCCATATTGTCCGGACGACTTGGCCACCACGAGCACGACGTAAACGGCGGTAAGTAAACTCTGTTTTGGTTCATTTATTTAAAAAAAAAAAAAAAAATAATGATAATAAATAAATAACAAGAATAAACGGTTAATAATACTTTTGGAAAAAAGTCAATGCGACAAGCAGACAAAATTTACCTTGGTGTTCACCGCCATGTTATCAGTCGTTATGAACTGTATGCGCACTTGTACCGGACTGAAAATCGAAACGACTGGAAGTGCGAAAATGATCCGGAATAAAATCAAGATTCTACTTATATAGGTGTATTAAACGATTGTCTGTCGTTAGATAATAAACGAACTCTCCAATTCAAGTCAATTACGGTAATTTCAAAATACAACGATTTACAAGACTGCGCACAATTTAAACGTCATTAATTTTTCTTTAAACGACACGCTTTAATTTGATTTGTCTGGTAGGTACTTGAATAGATATTTTATTCACTATTTTGAATTCAAAACGATTACCTTTTCATACGTTTAAAACGTAAATACGTATTATACATAACATTCTATGGGCGATTAGAAAAATACACGCCGTGCTTTTCCGGGATGCTTTATTCAAAAATTTTAACGTTTAAAAAGAAAATCGACCGGTCAAAATAATTTCTTTGTTGTTGACGATATCGATTATATGTATAAAAAGTATAATCATATTTGCTGGTAAAAAATGACTGTTGATCATCGTGTGTAGGTGGTTGTCAGTAGACAGGAGTTTATAAAATATTATGACAGTATTCTTGAAATTGGTAAGTAACATGAACACAAAAGTCACAATACCTATGAATTGCGATATATGCTGAGGTCATGAAGGTAATCAAATTCTGATTTTTTTTTTATATGTCTCACAAGAATAATGATTACATATACTCGTATTTTAATAAAAGTTTTATGTTTCGATAAAAATTAAAATACATTACTTATTATTTCAGTCTTTTTTTTTTTTTTTTGAACATGTTAAAGATAGTCATTTATTGAAAATGTTGGAAAATAATTGAATTGAAAATTTTGAAAATTTGTATGGTTTAAGTTTTTATTTTCTTTGTCTGAATGATAATTTTTCCGTGAAAAATTATTGAAAAACATAAAGTCGATAAAAATAAAAAGTCAAGCATTGATCACAAAGTTTAAGCTAATAATAAAATATTATCTTTAAATTTTATGAAAAGAAATTGAATTAAAAATTATTTTTCAGTTTTTTTACGAAAACATGTAGGCACTCATAGCAAAAAAAAATTAAAAATTGTAGCTTTAAGCCTCGTGAGTCATAAATATAAAAACAGAATTTGGTTATCTTTACTGCCGCAAAGGATATTTTTCATCCTCGAAGATATTGCAAATGAGCATAACTTCATGAGGCACTGTGTACAGCATGTATTTTGTTTAACAACAATAATAAATCAATGAATCAGGCCACAAAAATCGAAGTAACCAAGTATACGGACGTACGTAGAATGACGTTATGAGACGGCATTTTCTGGGATGCAAATTACACAAGTCCTTCTTTTGGATAAAAGGTCAACTTACGTATGTTTTCCACGCTACCACTAGATTACGCTGCATTAATGTTAAGTATAGCATTTGAATCGAAATATCACACGAATATACGATGAAAACCGTTTCACGATTTTACATTCATAACGTTTGCCTACATCTCGTGTAACACATTTTTACCCTGTATTGTTGTTCTATGCTATTATTAAACTATTCAAGATATGAAAATTACGCGGTCAAAATATAATTTACATTAGTTCGATTTGTGTAATTTTATATTTTAATTTCATTACCATTTTTATGATTTTTATAAATGGGCTCTTCAATATTGTTGTAACAAAGAAAATTATGTTCTCGTGTTTTACTATACCTGCCCAAAATACAATATACATATATTTATACATTGTATATACACGACTTAATGAATTACATAGTCACCTACTTATCTGCTAATATAATGTAATAAGAGTAATTTTAATTCTACTGGTAACTATATCAGGAAGTTTTTTATTATTTTGAATAATTATGCACGGCGAATTGAATGAGCGCCCGTTTCGCACTAGTAACTTAATAAATTTGACGATTTAATGATGGACTCTTATCAAATTAGATGAAAAAAGATTTTGACGCGAAATTGTGAATAAAACTAAACAGATTTTGTTGGAATACTTTTCGTGTATTTTGAAAATCTTTCTTGTCTTGTGACTAATATTTGCTAATAAAATATATTGAAATTTACAAAATCCCTCTAATAATACAAGCTAATAATTGAGACTAGGTAGGTCGACATTTTACAAACCGGTTTTACTTAAAAATTTGTAATTTTACAAATATTTAATTATACACTCATTAAATTAAATTAAAAATTATGAATACAGTTAAATTTAATAAATATAGAAATGTAGAAAAACAATTTCGGCTTGACCTAAATTTATTTTTTTAAATAAATTACTTATTTCATTTGATTGTTATAACTTAACGTCATATGACTTTTAGAATACAATTTAATCGTTGAATATTTACAGTAATACTTTCTATTGAATTATTTAACTATTTATGTCTCTTTACGGTAAACAAATTTTGTTAATTGTCAACTATTATGGTCTTTCATGTTGAATTTAGCCGGTCAGACGATAGTTGTGGTAGTTAGCCCTGCGTAGCTTCACTTCTCAAATATAAGATATTGGCACTAGGTCATTGTGCCCGCGATGTCATTTGAATATTTGACATTTAGGCATACATTATTTATGATACGTTCTTAAATCATCACATGTCTATTGGTCATAACATGTTCATAAACACTATTCATCCGAATTAGTCGGGCGCGAAATTGGCTTAATCGTTTATTCCTCAGATAACCTAATTGTATTAGAGACAAAGCCTCGGGGTGTATCGTTATTCGATTATAATACATAGTATATGTTTAACAAGTTCGGCCGGTCTTTAATCCCTCCAGTCGAACCAGATAAGCTTTGAATTTTTAAATATCGTTCGAATACTTATGGTGAAATTAATTGCATACAAATGAGCCGAAATCTCGTGGGTGGTCAAATTAAATTTAAAAACTAAATAAATCATTAATATTTTTATTTGAAATAAAAATGAAACTAATTCGCTGCACAGTAACACAAACTTAAAACGCGTATTTATTTTATTCTATAGAAGTGATCAAGTCGATTAATTGTGAGCGTAAAATTATTTTTGGACTTTGGGCGAAGTTAAGTACGTGTACTTAAAATGTCGGTATAGGCGAAATCACGCAGATGTTGTGTTCCTTGTGTAATGATTTTCAGTTTTTACGAGGTAATACAAATAATTTTTACACACGAAATTTATAGTCACGCTAATTAGTATTAATTATTGAATTATTATTAGAGCTCGGATTTATATGTAAATACATATTTTTACTGTGATTTGATAAATTATTTTAAGTAAGTAATAAATGTGTTTCAAAGGATTTCCAGTGAAATGAACTATATTTTATTTTACATATTTTTGCATATTTTGCCATAAGTACATGTTTTTACGTATTTATCGATAATTCCATTTTTCCAACATATTTCGACAATTTGTCCATTGACGATTTATTAATAATTATTTTTTATGTACCAATTTTTTTTTCAATGGAGACAATTTTCCGTGTTTCCAATAGTACAAAATATTAACAAAATAATACCAACTATTGAACTTAATCTACGGTCGATATAATATGTTCGATATTTATGTCCTCGATTAACGATAGATTACGATTTATACACATAAACTCGTGACTTCACTTAAGTTGGAAGTTTGAATATTGTAGAGGAAACAGTAAAAAAAACTTGAAAAAGTACAAGGAAAAATTGGCGAAATTATAAATAGTAAAGTAAAAAAGTAAAAAATATTTTACAAAAAAATTCTGGTTTTGCACAAATGAAAGTTATCAAAAGTATTCTTACTGGTCGTACTTCTGAAATTTCCTTGGATGTAGAACTTACTCCTTCAGACATAGTCAAAATGCAATACTGTCCAATAACATCAGAGGAAGTCAAAAAATCATTTAGTCGGTAGATAAGGCAGTTTGACGACCAAATCGAAGATCTTTTGAATTTGAAAATTTAAAAATGCACGTTATCATAAATTGAAAGCAAGATAATTAATGAATGAAAATTAATATTGATATATGAAAATAAATCATATTAGTGAAGCACAAATGTTGAGTTTTTTAGCACATATTCTTGTACATATTTTGGTTTCATAAATACATTTAAATTCGAGCCGTAATTATTATTGTTGTGTAATATTCTTCTTTTAATACTGGTATAAATATAATTCGACGTTATTTTTCATTCTGTCAATAGATAGTCGACACGCCGAGAAGGATTTTCACGAAATATCTTACGTTCAGACATATTAGGACGTCGGTTAGGCTGTAGAAATAAATATATTCAAATAAATCGGTCGACTTTGATATGAAAAACAAATACATTCGTGAAAGCGTCATGACGTTTCGAGGTTTAACGTTTCGGTAAATGTCGTTTTGAATGAATCACGCCGTCGTTTTCGGGTATAAATTTTACCGACGGGTTCTTTGATCGCGTGTTAAAATTTCGTTCACGCCTGTAAAGAAAAATTTGCACGACGCGATTCGGAAGATAGGTATTATTAATATGCGTATCGCGATGGCCACTGGTAGATGTGAATACTAAACGTATTGCGTATTTACGGCCAATTTTCAATACAATATACAATTAACGGGGCGTAATGTTCGATAGTTATTAGAAACGAATAGCTTATCAGACGAAAATCGTTTAGAATAAAAAAAAAATCTCGGGATATGCGAAGAATATTAGTTTAAATCATATTTTTTTTTTTTTTCATCATAATACTGCAGCGATTAAAAAATCAAGCGTATTTCGGCCAGTTGTTACGCGTTTCGTGACCTATGACGACATCGAGGGGAACAACAGATCGTCGACAAATGGAAACGAGATAATGAGAATAATTTTAAAATTACGGCTGACAACCGGTGTGTAGCAACAGAACCATACCCATCATAACGGATACTGAGTGGGGGGACTCGGGACGGCTTAAGCTCCCCCATAACGTTATCAAGCTCTCTCGGAATGTTTTTATTCCTTTACTTAACTTTGCTAATTGAAGGGCTTGCTGCAACAACCAGATAAATCCACTTTTTGAAATTTTTCAAGACTACGTAAATTTAGTTTAAAAACTATTCTTTATGCTGAAATACTGTCAACAAAATATATTTGAATTCTATACTCATTTATACATACATCTTTGAAGTGAGAATTGAAAAAAAATGTTTGGTATTGAAATATTGTTAGTCAGAGTTGTAGGGAACATGGATTTATCCGATTGTTGCACCGAAAAGCACATTAATTTTTATTAATTCTTAAATAAAGTTAATTTTACTCTTGAATCTTGTAGCATATTTAATGCTATAATTATATATGAATATCAAATGACAGCTTATGCCCCTAAAACAGTAATCACAGGAACCCCGTGTCATCATTGCAGCAAATTACAAAACACGATAAAGCCATTTATTTAAATAACTCCAAAACTATTGATCGGATTTAACTGGTTATCGCGTCTGATTTTCAAGAAAAATTTTCTTTATACATTTCCTCAAAACAGTGAGTTTTGGGAAATAGTGGATTTATCTGGTTGTCGCAGCAACCCCTTCAATTGTTCCACCGCTACTAGCTAGCAGTGTTACCACTCTGCATTTAAAGTAACTGAAGCACGTTGCCTAAAAATGTTTTTTTTTTTTTTATGTTAATCTATAAGGTAAAAAATGTCAAGCTCTCCCCACACCAGATGTAATCAAATATCCGTCTATCAAATACCCACCGTAGTTATTGAGAATGAGTTAGCATAATGCTCACGGTCGCACATCGCTCTAAACATAACAGCCGTCGTCGCGCGACAAATATTAACGATTTCGTTTCGTGAACGGACAGCAAAAGTACAAGTCTCGTCGCGGACGCGTTACTATACGCCGTCGAAGGGTTTAATAACCTTTTCCCACGCGGCAGCCACCGAATTAAAATATGAAATCCGAAACCGTATTTATTTGCGAAACGTTTAATAATTGCAATAACTCGTTTGCCCGTGAGCATATTATAACTACTGCTATCCGTCATCATCACCGGGACGGCATGCGCATTACGTAGGTGATTCGATCACGTTCGGTTATCGGACTTGGTGAAGAGAAAAAAAAAACACCAGTGATGAACGATGATACGAGACAAATTTTTCAAAAACAGAGAAAACCGATATTTCTTTCAAAATTTTACGAATCGTTAATTTTTTTTTTTTAAAATAGTTTATAAAAAAGCACATTTTAATTTTTCATTGACTATAGAAATCATGCTTGAATAGTTTTTTAAATAATAGTTTTTTTTTTTTTTTTGACATACTGCCAGTTGCAACTGGACGACTCATATATATATTATTTAAAATTTCAATTGTTTTCCAAAACAAGTCCCCTGTGCGACGGCAAAATATAATTTTCGTATGACGTCTCGAACGCATAAATAACGGCGTGCTCGAGCGCTCCACACGGTACTATGCACACGTGCCTTATATGTACAACTCGCACGACTGTTGATCTCGACGTGCACGAGCCAGTGCGTTCTTTCTTTTAGGTAACGATTCCACATTTTCGCAATGATTAACGACGCGATATTTCCATATGTGGCCGATCGAACGGCTTTTTGACGTTTCCAGAATTGAAACGTAAACGTTGTGTACTTTTTGGTCGGCTCGTGGCTTACATAATACTACATTAGTCGTACGCATTAAAGTTTCTGTTAAAAGAAAAAAAAATATCGCTGTCGTTATTGTTGTTGTTGTTGTTGTCTTTGTTGTCGTTGTTGTCGTTGCTCTGTAACGTTTTGACCGTGACGAATTAATAAATATTTATATAAAAAGTGCAACAAACGAATGGCTCGTGGTTAAACGTTATAAACACTAAACTTCTAACATTTAGTATTTTGTCACGCTGGAAACAACGGAGGGATAAAATCCTATTTAGTTGCAACGTATTCGATACCATTTAAAAACACGTGTTTAAAAATTGGAAATACTCTTATTACGTATAGGTTTATTGATTGATTTTATATTCTTAGTAATTAGTTATTTTTATTTCCCGCAAAATTTGATTTCGGTTGATTTTTGTTTTAAGAAATCCATGTGAAATAAACGAATACGATAAAACACTAAAATTCAACGGATAATTGTATTTTGTTGCTGTCGTTGCGACTACAGTTGTTAATTGTCATTAAGAAGGTCCTGTGCGTAGATTGTTTGTCGAGGAATTAATACTACAGCGACAACTTTAAGCACACGATACACCAGCCGAGTACTTGTGTAAATGAATGCGCGGGTGTTGATGTCAAGTGTGTTTCCGTGTACAGTCGCAAACGAATTCTCGAGCACGACTACACAAGTGAAAATCATTTTTTGCGATGGATAAATATTTTAAGTAAAATTTAATTATATAAAAAAAAAAAAAATCTCGAAAACACCACTTTTTTTTATATTTATTCGAGATATGATTAAACTTAATTTCGGAAACCAAAGTTGAATATGTGTCTTAATTTTTAATTTTATGTTCTCTCTAGACGAGTCATTCTCGATGTACGGTTGCTTTTCTTGTCAAGTAGAAATTCGACCAAAAGCATCTGTATACCCGTACAGTAAAATACAATCGATTAACGACCGGTCGTTTGACGATCTGCAATAATATTTTTGTTTATTCTTGTTGTTTGAGTACATACCGTAAAAAAAACAAAAAAATAATTCTATGAACAGTATCGACTACGCTATGAGTAAAACATTTTTGTGGATAAACATTTTTATTACACTTAAATTGTGCACTTGGGCTTTGCTTCTTTTTTTCATTCAAAATTGTTGGATTATATTAATAATAATTATCTTTTGTTCTGTTATTTTAATTTCGTGTAAATGAAATGCACGTTGAGCAGAGATAATTTACAAAGAATAATGATTTGTGAGTAAGTCAACCGTGCGAATAGAATACATATTTCAAAGTTTAGGACCGTATCATCTTGAATTGACTGCGGTTAAAAATGAGTCATCAAAAAAATTAAGTTCAAGGACAATAACGGGGGAAATGTCATTCTATTAATTCTCTTTCGTAAAAATTGTATTATTAAATGTAAACTATATTATAAACGTTTATTGTATTATTATGGTATACTATAATTATATCGTTTTCCAAAATCAAATACAAAATACCGACTGAGTAATAATTCTTGATAATTTGATGATCATAATCACTAACTACATAGACGTAATCACGTAAAAAAGTCAAACACATTTCGTCGAGCATAAGTATTCGTCGATCTTCGTCCAAAATATTAGTTGTTCATGTATTTGATTACGATTTTGAGCAAAGCTTCAGTATAACTCACATTGATTACTAATTACTATTCAAATATTACAAACGTTTGTAAAAAGGAAATCCTGATTTGCCTGAATGCCAGTACTCGTCAATTAAATAATATATGGTTGAACTGTGTTTAAATTTCCACGCCTTAATATTAAGAATTACAAATTTTACGGGGCAAATAATATTTTCAACATTTTATGTTCAGCCGAAAAGTGGGAATTTTTTTTTCAACTTTTATAGTTTTGTTCATATTTGATGAAATTGTATAGTGTTTAGTTTCATTATTTTTATATTTATGACTAAATAACTTAAGTCCATTTCATGATAATCTCGTTGATGATATATTTTACCGTTTTCACTGTTTGCGGTGAGTATCCCGAATATTGGAAAAACTTTTGAGAATAGAGAAAAATGACATCTGATAATAGTGTCGAGTATAACTTTTAAAACAAAGTCTACTTTCCGAAAAAGAAAGTCGATACAGAAGAAAAAAGAATAAACATCATTATGCAACTAATTTGGATCTAAAATGTAGTTGTTTAAGTCGAAAAATTGAAAAACACTTCTCAATAATGGCACAGTAAATTGGTAACGATAACAATTGATGATAATAAGGAGACGACAGGAGGCACTGGTGTTGATTTATTAATGGTTTGAAAACGTCCACGTGGCGCGCTAGTTTTTGCAAAAGTCTTTGTAAACTTCCTACAATTTTTATGTACGTATCTAATGATACACAGCATTTTTGAATACATGCGTGTAAATAAAAAATATTCATTGTTTATTGCTCGGTGAATATTATACGTTTCACACAAAAACACAAAGAAATAATTCAAACGCTTTCTAATTATATAGTGCGAAAAATTAATTTCCAACAACATATTTTGCATTTTCATCGTGCATTTTTTTGGTCCTTTCATTGAGCATTTAAGTTGGAGTTTTACTCGAAACCATTGAAAATTATAAATTTATATTGGAAACGTAACGTGTGATGTAAGTGGAAAACATTGAAAATTGGTAATTTCAAATTCCCAAGTCGAATTATTAAAAATACCGTTTATCGAATACGTTTAACAATAATTAGGTAAAACAAATTAGGTTTTCAAATCTTTAGTCCTCGTTTTTTTCTCGAAGTCGCAGGAGCCACGATACTTCATAGACTAATTACTTTTCTACGATTATAGTATATAATGCAACACACATCAAATCGGTTACGGGTCCGCTGACAAAAGATTGTTTTCGTTTATCTGCGTTGCATGAAACGTATATTTACACCCAGAGTTGCGGATAGGCCACTAGACATTCGATATACGTCGTAATGATCTAAGTGTATCTATATTTCCAGAGGTCACTTAACAATTAAACGTATTCAAATGCTTTTCGTTTTTAATTTTTTTTTTCAAACATTTTTAGAACACTTGAATGAATCGCTTAAACAAACAAAGTGGTTATTAAAATACCAACCCACGCGTATTGTAGATTGCATTCGTTTATTTTTTTACTTCAGAGCGGGTGCCCACTGCCCAGTGATAGTGGTGTTTTCTGCGTCTAAGCGCATAAACGTGTTGATACGGAGTTTACGGGCTAATAATAATCTATTGAATCTAAAAAATTTAATAAGAATATTAATTACCTTATGACATTGTGTAGTCATAAATCTACTTATTCATATTAAGATAATGAACTTAATAATAATAAATGTTTGAAAATCAAATGAAAAGATAAAAAAACAAAAATGAATTATTCAAATATTAAGCCTAAAAGAACTCAAAATAATTCAAACAGAATATATATCAAAATGTGAATACGAAAAAAATCAAGTGTTTTTTTAGCTTCCTCCTTGGTCCGCGGCGTGTCCGCCAGGTGTTCCACCGGCAGCCGGTTCGTTTTTCAGAGCGTGTCGAATAGTCGACCGGCCGATTACACGGTTATCGTGGAAGTGGCTGGGAAATATTTAAAATATTTACGTGAACCGGCAAAATCTTGTGTGCCGTGACCAGGATTCGAACCTGGGTTATTGCGGCCACAACGCAAGGTCCTAACCACTAGACGATCACGGCTGATGCTGGAAAATCACATTTCGATCCGTTTAAGCGAAGCGTGAGTTTTCCGGGAAACTCGAATCACGCGAGTCCGTCATATCGACACGAGAGTAGGTGTGGCCGGTGTAGTAGTATGTGTGCCTGTGGCTAAAAGAGACGTTAGGAGAAAACTTTACATTTTAGACTCGAAAGCCTCCACAGACGTAAGAAAAAAAAATTATGATTTTCGTTGCCTCGTTAAAAATCGAAAAAAAAATTAATTAATTAAATTTTTTAAATATTAGCGAGACGCAAAAAACAAACGGTTTATTTTCTCATTTTTTTAAATGCTATAAAAAAAAAAAAAGAAAAAAGAAAATAAAGAGATTGTGTGTTTTTCTCGGTGACTCGAAGACTTTAGTAGCGTTTATCCGTGACGAAATGTCATGTTTTCCGTGTTGAATCTTCGGAAACCGTCGCGCGTCGTTCGCCCTTCGACGCGCTCGCCCGCGGGGAAGTCGACGGTGTCACCGTCGTCGTAGGTACGTCCGTCGAGTCATGAATAACGTCATTATTATTATTATTATCATTATTATTATTATTATTATTATTATTATTATTATTATTATTATTATTATTATTATTACTGTCCGTCTACAACGAACTGACCTGACTACTCTGCGGGCGAAAAGTTGTCGTCGTCGGCCGAAAACGAACACGATCGCACGTATTATTATTATTTCTATTACTATTATTATCGTTGTACAGACGTCCCGTGTCCGACGGGATTCGGTGTCGATCACGTGGCCCGACACACCGTGTATATATCCGCCGGATGACACGGCACACATAACCGCTGTAATAATAATTCAACGCGGATAACTCGTGGACACCGTGGGTGTTTGACGGATACGACGTAAAGACGATAACGCCGGTCACGGTTGCCGTTTTTCGTGTAACGCTGTGTGTACACGCGTACAAACATCAGCAGTGCAAACAGATAGCCAAAGGTCGTGGACGTTTGCGAAATTATCGTCCGTAACACCACGGGTGTGTTTAGCGTGCGCGGTGCCTGCGGCCATCCCTGTGTACGACATGACGGCGCTTTAATTTCAACCCGTGTATTTCCTCGATACTTGTGGGTGTGTTGTGTACGTTCCGTTACCTGATGTTACTCAGTTTGGTTTTATTTGTACATAAAATATAATATTGTGTTTCCTAAAAAAAACACCCACACACACACATTACTATTAATACTTAAAAAAAAAAAAAAACAAATTCCAACCCGAATCATTTGCTTTTCTCTCATTCGAAATCATTCAAAATATCTATAAATACAAGTTCATCAACTTATGGCACCTAATGTCGTCGAAATAAATAGAAACATGTAGTTGATACTTTTACAGCTTAGATATGGAATTATATACGAAACACAAAAACCTAAATAATTCATTATTTATCTGGATTATCAAACGTACGATGTTACTGGAAAAAGATCCGAGAAGCGAAAGAATATACGACGTGAAATAATAAAAGTGAAGTCTTTACGTTTTGTTTTTAGCATGAAAATCTACCGTGTTTTAACAATAACATTGACTATTGTCAATATTATACAAGACTATTGTAATATTATAATAGACTATTTTAATTATATACTATGAACAACATAATCGTTGCGATCGTTATCATTTTTGAAGTCTTTGAAACATAAATCGTATCAACCTTTATATTAATGGAATATCACGAATTCATAGAAGCAGGGGCGTATTTAGATATTTTCTCCAACTGAAATTCCCCAATTGAGCCTATTAAACCGAACTCGAGGGTATAATCGTTACGATCAAAATCGTCAGACACATTACACGAATAACTTGTTCGTTGTCACTTATAATTCTTTATAAAATTGTATTGAGCTTTTACGATTTACATCTGATAAGACATAATAAGCAGACTTCATAAACAATTCTTAGATTTCGGGGGGCCTCTCAGTCCCACATAAATACGCCCCTGCATAGAAGTCATGGAACACATTTTTTTGCGTTCGAGGAAGAAAGTAATAGTCCCCATCGTTTGTCTCCGTCACTGTTGACCCGTATAAAACAAAATTAAAAGTACTCACGGTTAACCGTTTCGGAGCGAAGATCGGCCTAGACTCAATGGTTTCCCAATATTATTGTGATCGGCTAATAAAACGGAAGCGAGTATATACGAAAACAAACACCGATTTCGGAAGATCGCCATCGAAATCGTACCGTAACAGAACGGACCGTCGGGTACGGTCGTGGACGTACTGTATGGTCTGTACGTTTTCGGAGGGTCCCGTCGTGACAGTGAAAAATCCACCGGGACTTCATAGATAATAAAAACATAGGAGGGGCGTATGGGGTCACACTTCCGCGCACAGTAGCGTGTCACAAAGGTGGCTTATAAATCTACAGCACATTTCATTCGACGGCATTAATATTTGTACCGAGCACAAACATATTATATTAATGTGATACCGGTAGTTACTAATTACAAACATCAACGCAGTCAAAGTCGTTTGGATTTATACGAATTTGCAAACATACGTAAAGTTCTTCGATAAAAGTGGAAATACAAAAAATTAATTATCGATGGATCGTAAATAATTTTAACGTCATATAACGCGCAGCATATGTAGTACAAAAAATAGTTTATAGATTAAAAACACAGTTATTCCATGTAATATAACGTATGGGACAATAGGTCAACAATTTTTTTCAGAATCGTGATTGATCACGCGCTAGCGCTGATTTAATTTTATTAATTATTTTAAATTGAATCAAAAGTATATTATACTATTAACATACATTTAAAAACCATTGCAGTTAGTGATGGAATGTGAGCGTCAGAGGTGTATATTAGAGGGACTTGGAGGGGCTTAAGCCCGCCCAAAACGTTGTCAAGCTCTCTCGGAATGTTTTTATTCCTTTACTTTACTAATTGTACCACCGTTACTCGTGGTGTTACTACTGTAAATTTAATGTAACTCAAGTGCGTTACCTAAAAATGTTTTTTTCATGTTAATCGGTAAGCTAACCCCCCGCCTCCATAGATGTAACCAAATATCCGACTATGGTGAGCGTAGATTGTTGAGGGGGATCCAGATAGCGCCGTTTTCAAAGCTTTTAATTCAGTTCCCTTCAAAGTTACGACTAGGCATGGGTTGTGCCAATCATTATGTGTAAGTCTTAAAACACCAGCTCGGAACAAATATTCCATTCAAACGTCTGCCGATGAATGCAAACTTACCTTACTCGTTGTAATGTCTAATATTTTGAACTATTGTTTCACGCGTCGTAATAACATTATTGTGATGTACAATACCCGGCGTGTGCGAATAGTGCAGTGCGATTTTAACATTTTAACAACGATCAAATCGTCTGCCATCGCAACGATGCAATGACGATCGCTCGGAACGAATATTACGCGTATTCGACAGCCATGTCTGTACCCTACCGTTTCGTGTCTATTCAGAGGAACTACACACGTTTCGATCCAGTGGTGTATGCGTCTAACACCGTTGACGCGCGTGTCGCAACTGACACTCCACTGTAATACGTGCCCGTCAACAAAAAGTCAGGCAACCCTTTCGACAAAGTAACCCGACGTTTGTGAGTCGAAACACACACACACGAGCACGTATAACAGAACTACGACTATACGTATTGTTATTATTGTTAACACACCTGTTGTAACGGATGTATAGTCAATAAATATACATGAACATAATATTCTATAGTCTACTATCACTATATTGTCGATATCATAATATGAATTTAGGTGTACAATAATATAATACGATGTGGATCGTGCGGAGGAACGAACGCGGTAGTTTCAGTAGATAAAGCAAATGCGTTTAATTGTAAAAAAAAAAAAAAAAACTAAATCATCTATAACGAATATGGAGAGTTAAAACGTGTTTGTGAATATCATAGGTGTGTATAAGTGGTTGTATTGTATTATAATATATCGTTATTATGTGACTAAAATCATAAACTGTAACATTGTTGGAGTAGTCCGTCGTTTGGTGATCAATAGCGAATGGTCGTCATCTTCTCCCGCAGAGTTTCAAGACGTTGACATTCGTTCGCACATGGCGATCCGCTGGGCTTCATTCTGTGAACAAACGTGAAAAACGAAAAACCTTATTAAACACGCACGTCCACGGGACACACAAATCGTCCGCCGAGTCATAGATCGACGAATGCGTCCGCGTGTGGGCACGCGCTACGTATCTTACACGGTGATATTAAACGTGACGGAAATAATATCTCGACGGTACTCTCTGATCTCGAGTTAAAATAATTTCAAATACGTACGAATCATCAGTGGCGCCAAAGTCAGTTTTTAGAGGTATAGAATTATAAGCATACCTTCAGAGTACCCCCCCCCCCCACTTACCCACAATAAGTTGAACAACTGCCCCTCATATTTTTCCTCCCGTCGATATTATATAATTTTAATGACTACATGGTAAAAATTAAATTTCTATATTGCCAAAAGATTGCCGTGTTAAGGGGTGCAATAGTTCTAACGGCATTCTTGCCATAGAGTAAAGCTAGCTATTATAAGCCTATAATATTACTCAACGGTTTAGCCAATAGCTCTATCATAATTCATAATGTTAGATAAAGTAAATAATTTATAACTTTCATACATTATAATTATTTTAGCTAGTGTGTTTCGCAGTCTTATCACATCCACCCTCAACAGGTATCTCAACTGCAATACCTAGATATAGGAACCGGCGCCACTGCGAATCCTTGTGTGATATACCTGTGGTAGAGCGTAGGGGCGTATTTATGGGGGGGGACTAAGGGATATTTGCCCCCCCCCCGAAATCCAGGAATTGTTTATGAAGTATGCTCATATTATGTCCTATCAGATGTAAATCGTAAAAATTCAATATATTTTTATAAAGAATTATTAGTGACAACGAACAAGTTATTCATGTAATGTGTCTGACGATTTTGATCGTAACGATTATACCTTTGAGATCGGGTTAATAGGCTGAATCGGGGAATTTCAGTTGCAAAAAATACCACGACCACCCCCTTAAAAAAATCTAAATACGCCCCTGGTAGAGCGATTAAAGTACAAAAATTACGCTTTTGACTTTTTGACGCGTTATTAGTGTACGATGAATATTTGAACTCGGTCGATAATCATAAAAAAAAACTGTCCTAACCGAATCGCTCTCGGAACCGCATCAATCTACGTATGGGTAATGCACATTTTACAATAACGCTACACACCAAAACCAATCGTCACTATGATTTACGAAATAATTAGTATTATACAGACGAAAACAGACTGAGCTTCGACATCAGACGACTTTAACATAAATACGGTGTTTTCGCGTCGGTCAGGTACCGTTTGTTTTCCTTTCACTGACCACTGGGTTGAAGCCGCTACAGCGTCGACGAATGAAAATCAACATAGATAATCGTGTTCTAAAAGTATTACGATCTCATTATAGATAATCAAATCGTTCGGTTGGGTGAAATTGAAATATTACTGTCCGTGTCCAACAATGGCGATTACATTACGTTCACCGAACTGTGTATAAACATAGCTTTCTCACACCCTCGTCCGTAAATCATAATAATATTATACTCCGGTGACAACAGAGTTGTTCGTAACCGAAGAAATATTATGTAGTCGTATTAACAAAGAGTGGTCACGAGTAAGAAATATATTATGTTTTCATTGGCAGTACGGTTTCAAGCGCAGTTAAATG
The DNA here is from genome assembly GCA_027580255.1 of Therioaphis trifolii. NCBI lineage: Eukaryota > Metazoa > Arthropoda > Insecta > Hemiptera > Aphididae > Therioaphis > Therioaphis trifolii. The sequence continues at coordinate 33,730,969 of CM050407.1, read as the reverse complement.
TTTGAAAACAATTTCGATAGTTGAAAATAACCCGTAGACGTCGCGTTAAAAATAACTATCTCAGAGATATATTTTAGATTCTGAACGAAGTGAAGAATGTATTGATTTTACTATGATGTGTGTTTTTTTTTTTTTTTTTTTTTTGTTTTTTTTTTTTTTTTTTTTTTTGTTTTTTTTTTTTTTTGTTTTTGTGTCTGTGTACACCATAACTACTCGAAATAATGCTTCAATTTTGAACTTCAGGGTATGTTTTCGGTGGCAAAACGAATATCGGAGGTACCTTAGAGAGGTCACAAGTGAAAATTCCCAAAAGTTTTCAAATGCCACGGGAAAAACAAACAAAAAATGAGGAAAAACCGGTACTTTTTGTGCAAAACCCGTTTTCGACGAAATCGATTTTTTTATTTAGCCGTTACTCAAAAACCAAAAATTGTAGTTACTTGAAATTTTCACCAAATGTTTATATTGAAATCATCTATACGTGGTAAAATTTTTGAACACTTTTGACTTTTATTGAGCTAATTATAGACAATTGAAATTTTCAATTTTTTTAAGTATTTTTTTTTAAAATAACGATAAAATTTTTTTTTTTTGCCAGAAAATCTTGAAAATTTAATACAAGGTTTCTTATAAGTTGTTCCATAACTGATAAAAAAAAATCCAAAATCGTAAGTCACAATTTTTTTTTATAAGTGCTCAAAGTTCCAATTTATACGAAATATGTAAAAATTGCGAAAATTTGCAAATAATTTTGTTGTTGAAAAATCGTAAAATTTTTTTCTTTTATAACTAAGTTTTGAAAATTTGGTACAAGGTTTTTCATTAGTTTTTCTTCAATTATCTGCAAAAAAAACTCTACCGGATTCAGACAAAAAAATTTTATGAGTGTTTGAAATTTAAATTTTTACAAAAACACGTTAAACAACGGTTTAGCCTCAAACGATTTTTGCTATTTGTTTTTTTTTCAAAAAGTATAAGTTGTAGAAACTTGAAAATTTTATCAGTTGTTTATATTGGCATTTTCTTTATATAATTTTATTTTCAAAAGATTTCACTCATTTTTAATCAATTTATAGGCATTTGAAATATTAGATTTTTTTTATTTTTTTTTTTATAAATGTTGATAAAAAAAATGTAGCTCGGACGAAATACATGAAAATTTAATAGAAGGGTCCACATAAGTTGTTCTAACTCCCATTCAAAAATTATAAAAATACATAGGCACAAAATTTTTTTATAAGCGTTTATAAGTGCTAATATTGACAAAATTCGTCAAAATCATGTATATTTGCTATGTATTTTGCAGTTGAAAATTCATAAAATTTTAAGTATTCAAAACTAAGAATTGTAAATTCGGTACAAAGTTTGACATACGTTTTCCTTCAATTATCTGTAAAAAAATTTGCACTGGAATAAAATCAAAAATTTTTATGAGTGTTTGAAATTACAATTTTTTCACATAATCGCGTAAAATAACAATTTAGGCATCATTGATTTTTGATATTTGTTCTTATTCAAAAAGTATAGGTCGTAGAAACTTAAAACTTTTACAAAATGTTTAAATAGGCATTTTCTTTACATAGTTGTATTTTCAAAATATTTCGTTTATTTTTTAGCTATTTATAGGCATTTGAATAATTCGATTTTTCTTAGATTTTTTTTTATAAAAGTCGATAACAATTTTTTGGCCCTACCAAATCGCTTGAAAATTTAATAGAAGGTTTTGAATAAGTTGATCTAAGAGTGATTCAAAAATTATTCAAATACATAGGCACAATTTTTTTTTATAAGCAGTTGAAGTTCAAAAATCGACAAAATTTGTCAAAATCACGAATATTTGCAAATTATTTTGTAGTTGAAAATGTATAAAAATTTTTGTATTCAAAGATAAGAAATGAAAATATTATGTAATATCACAGCTGATAAAGATAATTAAATAGATTAAGTTTATTATAATATAATCAGTAGCTGACAGCTGTTCTATACAAAATATTGGTAGATTGTAAACACAAGGTGTATAACGTACCTTTACATGGTTGAATAGAACGTTACTAACTTCCAATTTCCAGTTATTTTAATGTGTGTATCAGTTCCATAAACATGCGGATTTTATATATTATTATTAATTATTAATATTTAAATAGACGTAGCCACGGAGCATTCAGCATATATGGACGGCGGGGTCGGGTGGTGCCGTCACGATAGTGCATTTAGGCAAATAATATGGTATTTACCTACGCCCTATCTATGCACATCCTGGTTTGTCCAATGCTCACGAGCAGAAGTCACATGAATAGACAAATGTAAATTTAACCCAATCTAGGATATTAAAATAAAATATATATTACAATTTAAGGCTGACATCTTCATCTTCGTTCAGAATCGTTTTTTTTTTTATAATATAAAATAATTCCAAAATCTATCCAATAATGCCTAATCTAGCAATGCATCTCGTGTATCCCACCCAACTACTGTATCCTGTACTTAACTTACAATGATTTATCATTGCATACAAATGTAAAGTACCATACAACTAAACTATCGTAAACCAGGTGATCCCATGATAGAAAGTGCTATACACTCCTCACCATTATCTTGTCCGAGGAGCGAAGCGACGAAGGACGAACTTCCACCACCATTATCTTATCGGCTTTTTTTGTTTGTATTGACCGTCGAGAAAAATATTTACTTTCTTCGCAATTAAGTCAGAACCCTACGAATTATTCATTCCGCGAATATGAAATTGTTTTTTTTTTTTTTTTGGTTTTTTAACTTCCTTTAAATAACAATAAATAATTAACTTAAAACAATATTAGTGTTCGTCGAAAACGGCACGCGAAGCGGATTAAAAATCGTCGCAAAATCATCACGGAAATGCGCGCCGGAGATGATGACGTTTCTACGAGTAACCCCGGAACGAACGGTGAAATAATTAAAATATTTCGTTAACGTTTTTTTTTTCCGAATTTGTCAGTCACGCGTCGGATTACTCGGATGAAAAAAAAAACCAAAAATTAATTATTTTGAAAATTTAGAACGCGTTATTATTTAACGACCGACATTATTATTATTATTATTATTATCATTATGATTATTATGATTATATGTGTGTTTGTAATGACATAATACACTACGCGTTTTTCCTCGGACTGGCGCGTCTTATTCGCATCGACACTACGTCTTAATAACGTACTCGGTATAAAATATAAGCGCACCGGCGTTTAGTCGCAGCGGTGCCAAAACGTGAGTGAGATTTATTACACGCGTAAGTGTACAGGGCAATATTTTAAGTGGTACGGCACACGATCGATGGAATGTGCACACGGACGGCTCCGTATACAGTACACTCAAAACGATTAAACTTTAGTTTTGAAAAGACGAAAAGTTCTTTGCGCCTCGAGTGCATCAACGTATCACCGGAGGAGAAACACATACATTTATATACAATTAAACAAAAAGTTTCCACGATCTTCGAGATGTCGTCGTACGCACAATACTTACACAAATTTACAAATAATTTTATATTTTAGAGCGTCTTTACTTGGTTTTGTAGTCGTAAAAAAGTTGTGTATTCTATGAGGAATTAATTGTTTTTTTTTTTTTTTATCGTTACGCCTTAAACTTTCAAGATTTCGATTTTCCTGAGTATATTTTATTGTGATATTTCTGGTGAACGACTGTGGCATGTACTAATAAATAAATAAATAAATAAATAATGAAAAAAAGTGAACTCTGATATATGCGAGATAGATCCAGAAGGAGTGAGAGAGAGAGAGAGAGAGAGAGAGAGAGAGAGAGAGAGAGAGAGAGAGAGAGAGAGAGAGAGAGAGAGAGAGAGAGAGAGAGAGAGACGGGAAGGAAACCGTAAACAGGAACACGGACGCGGGGTCGTGGCAAACGGCCGCGGACGGGAAAAATGAGAGGGCGTAGTTCACCTGCACCAGTTTGTAGATGTAGATGAGCGTGTCCATGGACTTGCACTCGTCCGTGGAGGCCACGGCGGCGGGCGCGTTCCTCTTGCCCTGGCCCCACGTGGGCGTGAAGTTGACCTGGCCGGCCACGATGCACGCGCACAACAGGAACACGACCAACAGCAACGGGGTGCGCATTGTGGACGAGTCGGGCGGGTGAGCCACGGGATGCGATCGCTGCCGCGCGCCGGGTGTGCTGCAGCAGGTGTTTTGGGGCGGACGGGCGGACGCGCGCTACAACTGTCGGCCGACTTTGGACTGTACCTTTGGACGAACATTATAACAATAACAAAAATGATGACGATGATAACGAAAACGATGATGATAATTGAGATGGTGATAACTAGAGCAAGGACTTTCATGCATTTGCATATTTTTTCTGGTAAACTTTATCGTATGCTTGTTAAGTACAAAATACATTTCATAACGTTTATGATGAAATACTCAAAGTTTTTAGCGCATATTTTTGCATATTTGGACATTTTTTTGGTTTAAGGGGCATATTTTTGATTATGAGAGCATATTTAAAGCTTTTAGTGGATATTTTGAAGGTTTGTCGAAAATCAAGCGTTTTGGTGAATATTTTTCATGAATCAGGGTCGAAAATTCGTTATAAACTTATAAAGACGATAAAGATAAATTTTGTAAAGATAAAGATAAATGTTAATAATTCAGTGCAGTTCTAATTTAGGTAAGGTAAATATTTGAGAAGAATTCAACAATTATTTTAAAATACCTCTTTTGTTTTATAAGACGCAAAACAATAATTAAGAAGGATGGGATCCAACATTCAAAAAAGATTCAAAATATATTTGATAAAATAAATCTACTTAAAACTTATATAGAATAATAATAAAATTAATTTTTTTAAGAGCATATTTAACCGCATATTTTTAATTTTTTGATACATAAGTGCATATTTTAAAATGCATATTTGATAATTTTTTAGTGCATGAAAGTCCTTGCTTTAGTGATAACAATACGACGTGATACGCGTTAACGTACGGTTTCCCTTGCGCGTACGCGAACGCGAACCGCGATTAAGATCGCGATCGCGTCATGTTGATTTGCTCTAGACGATTCTACGTTGCGACCGAAAAATTAAATTTTACAATTTCATAATTTATATTGATTCAACAGTCGTCCGTCAGTCGTACTCGATATTTTGAAGTGCTAAGTGTGTTGAGAATATTGCACGATCGCATTATTATTAATAATTTTATTATTATCAAAACAACAATTCGGTCGTGGCACGAACGCGATTTGACTGCTCGAGAATTCGAGTTTAGATGACAAGAACGAATTTAGATCGTCGACCACGATCGCGTAGAGGAAACCAACGCTATTTATTTTACAATAGATCAACAGCCGCACGATCGGGGCGCGCGATCCTCGATCGCGGTTCGCGTTCGCAATCGCGCCAGGGGAAACCGTACCTTTATATCGGCGCGCGCCGCGGGCAGAAGCGACGGAAAGGACTACGCTCAGAGAACGGCCGGTTTGACGAGAGCACGCGGAGTTCGCGTGAATCCGGTCGGCGTCCGAATGATTCGGATGTTTCCCGAGAACGACGGCGGTCGCTCGGCCGTAGAGGGTGAAAACAATAATTAACGATACGTATTTGAAATACGCTCGTCGAAAAGGCTGTCGATATGTCGAACATGTGCCGTCGGGGAACGGACCTGTCGCCGGATCACTCCGGCCGTGGTGCGACGTGTTACCCGTTACACGTGACGTCGACGGCGATAACGTTCTGCCGCACTGTAATCACTGAATCGCCCAGAGGTCGCGGGGGCGTCACGCGGTGCCCTAACTAGAGGTTGGCGACACGGGCGCTTGCCAAGGGCGCAGTACACCGAGGGGCGCATTCGAGTTAAATAGAAATTTGTTTTGCAACTTTTTTTTTTCTTATTAATTATTTAAAGTTTTATTAGAATCGAGTGCGAAAAAGGCTAGAAAGATGAAATTGTAATATTAATAACAATAATTATTCATTGTAACACCTGTCCTATTTTATATCATATTATATTAAAGTTGTTTACGTATAATAAGAAACGTTGTGCTTTTTTTGGTTCATTTATTTATTTATTTATTTATTTTTTATAAATTATGACTTACATAATTATTAATAATTTAGTAGATATAACTCATAAACTATAATATAAAGACTCCATTATTTAAAAAAATATGGCAGTTTTTTGATTAACGCGTAAGAATGTACTTAATATTTTTATATTTTTTTTTTGAAAATTACTAATACGTTTGAAATAAAAACAAAAATAAGTGCCAAAACAAAATTCGCCAAGGCCATCACGTAGGGTAGTTACGGCACTGGCGTCACGCAAACGCTGAACGTCAACGGGCAGGACTCACGTCGGACCACGAGCCGTCAAGGGGTTTAGCCGCGCGTTCGTACACGGTTCACGCCAAACGATCGTTTTGGTTGCGACCGTGATGGATCACTCGCGGCGAAAAAAAAAATTGTGAACTCGAACCGACTTTGTTCGCGTTCTGTTTTCCTGGACGATCGATCGTTATGATCCCGAGAGTTTACACCGGTTCGCCCAAAAAGATCTCGTCTGGAGCGTGGACCGTGCCGCGTACACCCGCGAATCGTCAGATCGGCCGATCTAAGCGCGGCTCTTTTCGACCACTTGGTCTACGCCGCAAAACCCCGCAGACCGAGGCTGGTTATTTATACCGGGTGTCGGGCTCGGTGCGTATCGTCCAAACGCTTCTCGGACACGCGGTGGCGGTGGTCGACGCGGAACTGGGCGACGGCGGCGGTGACGGCAGCAGCAGCAGCAGCAGCTCGTTCTCGTCGTAGTCGTCGGGGCCGGCGGACGGTTACCGTTCACGAGTGCTTACGGCGGCGCGCACAGGTGGTCGTGTGCGACGCGAGATGAACACGCGGTCGGCGGCAGCGGCGGCGGCGGCAAAGATGAGACGACGGTACGGTACGGCGTGGTGACCGCGGAAATTCGAGTCAAATGTGATCGTTTGACCGGCACCCGCCGAGCGCCCGGCTTTTATACCCCCGTCGGACGCCTACACCCCCGAAGAAACCTCACGACGCCGCCGGTGACGCGCACGCTCTGCAATCACGTCCAACTGTAACTTACAAGTCTGCGTCTGTGTGTGTGTGTGCGTGCGCATCTCATCATCGTGTAATGATTAATTTCGTATATGTTATCAGTTTACACACACCCACAGAGTATATTTTTTTTAATTGAAAAAAGTGTCGCATGTTCTCGACAAACTCCTATAGCAATAATATTCTATGTGTACGTGACGAAAACTGCATTTAAATTGCTTATAGAAAACGAAATAATGATTCGCTGTCGTACCGTAGAAGCTGTACGCGTTTACATACAGCTAATTAACAAATCAATCAGTTTCGTTAATAAAACACGGTCGTAACGATGGAAAATGCATAAAAATTAGAACGCTTTATGAAATGCAGCTGCGTTTAGCGAGGATGTGACCAGCGATGTTATAATCATTTTTTATAAGACTATACTATGATGAACGAAGCCAAAATAAGGATATTAACTAATAAGAGGATTCTTAGATTCATAAAAAACTGAAAAGTACATAATCCATATCCCTAAGACCGACATTACGTTTATATTTAAAGACCGGACAAAGTTTTGGTATCTCTTTGAAAACATGTACTATAATAACGGCTCAGAGATAGGTAATATCAAATATGTAATATTTTTATTTAGCTTGAATATGATAAAAATCCAAACACAAATTAATTAGCAAGCGAAGTGGTACGTTTTTTTTTTTATTATATGGGCCTATCAAAAAGTTTACCCTACTCTTACAAAAATTGAACTGACGTCACGGGCGTGAAGTTGGCACCCCGACTTTGTCGTATCGTCTCCAAACTATTACCATCTTTTTGCAAATTAATTGCAACAATTTGCAACACTGGAAAAAAAATTTGCAACATGATTTTACAACCCCCATAGTGAAACATAGTTCGGGGTGCCAAGTTCACGTTAGCACCCCGACTTTGTCGTATCGTCTCCAAACTATTATCATCTTTTTGCAAATTAATTGCAACAATTTGCAACACTGGAAAAAAAATTTGCAACATGATTTTACAACCCCCATAGTGAAACATAGTTCGGGGTGCCAAGTTCACGTTAGCACCCCGACTTTGTCGTATCGTCTCCAAACTATTATCATCTTTTTGCAAATTAATTGCAACAATTTGCAACGCTGAAAAAAAAATTTGCAACATGATTTTACAACCCCCATAGTGAAACATAGTTCGGGGTGCCAAGTTCACGTTAGCACCCCGACTTTGTCGTATCGGCCCCAAACTAATACCATATTTTTGCAAATTAATTGCAACAATTAGCAACGTTGAAAAAAAAATTTGCAACACATTTTTCACCCCAGTAGAAACAAAATTTGGTCGGGGTGCCAAATTCACGTTGCACCCCGACTTTGCCGTATCGGCCCCAAACTAATACCATATTTTTGCAAATCAATTGCAACAATTTGCAAAGCTGAAAAAAAAATTTGCAACACATTTTTCACCTTAGTAGAAACAAAATTTGGTCGGGGTGCCAAATTCACGTTGCACCCCGACTTTGTCGTATCGGCCCCAAACTAATACCATATTTTTGCAAATCAATTGCAACAATTTGCAACGCTGAAAAAAAATTTGCAACATGATTTTACAACCCCCATAGTGAAACATAGTTCGGGGTGCCAAGTTCACGTTAGCACCCCGACTTTGTCGTATCGGCCCCAAACTAATACCATTTTTTACAATTTTTTATTTTAGAAACCTAAATCTGAACCAATCTGAAAAAAACTACCGACATAAAATTAAAATTTTTGTTTTTTGTTAGTCTTAAATTCGTATAACTTTTCCCAATTATGCTTATTATAATAATTTATAATTTATCACCCAATAGTTATACAAACCTTAATCACAGAATTAAAATAGCATATTTATTCACAGAAATATATTTTGTTCGAAATATTCACCTTTTTGTTTTTTTGTTTCAAAGCTGATGATGAAAAGTAAGTGTTTAATTTGTTGAATTAGAAGTGGTTTTTTTATTTAACAGCTACTCCTGTTACAAATAAACTATTTGTAAAATAGTTTAGAAAAATAATTCATAAGAGTTTATAATATTAAACCTATTCTTTCCTGTTGGACATTAAATTGTATACCTTTGGTTAATATTCTGATATCGTATATTATTCAATGTTAGATATAGTTCGGTATTATTTTGTTTTCTTATCTTCATACTTAATTTAATATGCACTTAATATAATATTTTGGTTCCTTGTTAAAATATTTTCAGTTTGAAATGACCACCTATCTTGTAGAGTTGTCGATGTTATTACGTACCGTGTACGTAATGATATAGTACCAAGATATAGAAAACATATATTTTGTGTATGGATTACACATAAATCATAATAATCTAAATTTCAATATCAAATGTATTTGGTTTGAACATAAAAAATAACTAAAGCACTCATTTAGTTCTTTCATGGGCACTTAACATGATAATTTCATATTATTCTCACCGGAATTTGAAATATTAATAATTTGTTGAAAATAGATATTACTTAATTTATATAATATTAAAAAAAAGTTATTTTATAGTGTAGATAAAATATTGCAAATTACAATTTCTAATTATGATAGTTAAAATATGACAAAATAATTATTGTAATTATGAATGTTTTATATAAATCAGCATATGTGGTCTTACAAACTTGTTTTTTGCCTCGGTAAATTTATTGATTTTTTTTTCAATATCACTATGTTTTTCCCAAGTTTCTCCTCTTTTTATGTATGACACATAATGATCATTACCATATGCTATAAAAATATTGTAATAATAACAATACTAATAACAATATTATTGGTTTTAGTTTTAGTACTATGTTAATTATGTTATACATAAATTATTATAATATTATTTGATATAATATTGATTGCTGTTATAACCGTCTTGGTCTTAGTCTATCGGAAATTGTGGAAATCCGTGTCTGGACATACTGATTGAAATTTAATCTAAGAAATACAATAAAATGGTAAATATAAGGCTGGGAACACACTGTGTGGTTGCAGTCCGGTTTCTCAAATAATTATAAACACAGTAGCAAAAATCGGGAGTGCGTAAAAAAACCGAAAATATTTCAGTATTTTGGCCGATGCCCGATAGTATTTCCTCCAACAGTATTTCCGCCGACAGGATCACTGTCAACACTCAGCTGAATTACGGTAGATGGAAATACCATCGGCTGAATTAATGTCTGCGGAATTATTTTTCGGATAAAATATTGTCGTTTGAAATATTTGTCGGCCAAAATACTGTAATACTAATAATATTGTGGATTAAATATAGCCACTCGTAAAAATCATCCGATTGTCCGATTCGATCGAAGTACATCGTTTTGAATTAGACCGACCACAGTATCCTAAAATAACTACTGTAACTGTCATACCCGCAGCATGTTGTTGCGGTCAAACCGGATGGGTAATAACCGCTGCGGCTGAGAGTTCATATACTTACAAACATAATTTTTTTCTGCAAATTTTTCTTTGCAGATTCATATAGGTTTCTAATATAAAAATAATTAATCAATTTGCAAAAATAAAGTACTAGTTTGGAGCCGATACGACAAAGTCGGGGTGCAACATGAATTTGGCACCCCGACCAAATTGTATTTCTACTGGGGTGAAAAATGTGTTGCAATTTTTTTTTCAGCGTTGCTAATTGTTGCAATCAATTTACAAAAATATGGTATTAGTTTGGGGCCGATACGACAAAGTCGGGGTGCAACGTGAATTTGGCACCCGATCAAATTTTGTTTCTACTGGGGTGAAAAATGTGTTGCAAATTTTTTTTCAGCGTTGCAAATTGTTGCAATTGATTTGCAAAAATATGGTATTAGTTTGGGGCCGATACGACAAAGTCGGGGTGCAACGTGAATTTGGCACCCCGACCAAATTTTGTTTCTACTAAGGTGAAAAATGTGTTGCAAATTTTTTTTTCAGCTTTGCAAATTGTTGCAATTGATTTGCAAAAATATGGTATTAGTTTGGGGCCGATACGGCAAAGTCGGGGTGCAACGTGAATTTGGCACCCCGACCAAATTTTGTTTCTACTGGGGTGAAAAATGTGTTGCAAATTTTTTTTTCAACGTTGCTAATTGTTGCAATTAATTTGCAAAAATATGGTATTAGTTTGGGGCCGATACGACAAAGTCGGGGTGCTAACGTGAACTTGGCACCCCGAACTATGTTTCACTATGGGGGTTGTAAAATCATGTTGCAAATTTTTTTTTCAGCGTTGCAAATTGTTGCAATTAATTTGCAAAAAGATGATGATAGTTTGGAGACGATACGACAAAGTCGGGGTGCTAACGTGAACTTGGCACCCCTAACTATGTTTCACTATGGGGGTTGTAAAATCATGTTGCAAATTTTTTTTCCAGTGTTGCAAATTGTTGCAATTAATTTGCAAAAAGATGATAATAGTTTGGAGACGATACGACAAAGTCGGGGTGCCAACTTCACGGACGTACTGACGTCACTGTCGCCAACAGACAGATAAATAACCTCTGAAATTTGATTTGTCATAAGAGCTCCTATAATATCAAACAGTATCTATTATAATATTATACTATAACAGTTCAGAACTATGAAGTCAAAAATAAACCCAATTAAAAAAAAAATAATAATACTTTTTCCTTTTTTTTTTTAAGACATTGTTGAGAGTATACGTAGTTTAGCCAAGTATTTTTACTAAAAGCCTGAGAGTGTTCGACGTATACGTATTATGCCCAATGGCGTAGTATGCCCAAATGAACACTAATGGATGTGGCACGCATATTCGATTCATAATCAAATCGGTTACGATATCATTGAATTGAGATTTTTGATTTATACAAACTGTTGGGGTGACTGGTGAGTGCCCGTTGGCCCGACGAGAAAATCGCATAATCTCTTATTTATTTTACCGTAAATGAAATCGATTTGTTTCGTTTATGCCTAGTGATGCGTCTTCGGGTTATTGTGACTAATATTTAAAAACGTTCTTCGCGAAGGTATAAATTAAGTACAATACACGGCACCGTTTATCCGAGGGATCTTAATAACACACGGAAACCGAGAAAATTGAATTATACTCAAAAGCACGTCTGGTGCAATCAATATTTTTATTCAGAAAAAACTTCGGTCTTCCCGGACGTTCGTTCAAGACTATTTACGTCTACTCCAATACTTCCCGCGTTGTCATTATTGGATTTAAAACTGTACCGAAGAACATGTACGACCAATCTAATTAAACGAAAAGCTGCCGAGTCACTATGAGAGAATGGCGGTTATTACAAAAGCACAAAACTGTGCTCCGGTCGTGGAGATTTCACTGCGTAGATATACGTTTGTTCGCTTATCGTATGTTTTACCGCACGGGCCGGTGGGAGGTCGTGTTGTTAAAAAAAAAAAACAAAAAAAAACTTAACGTTTACAACACTATTGCCACGGCTAGGTAGTAGAAAACATTGTTTGAAGTCTCGTGATATTTTCCACACGCGTATACGAAAATACGACTAATCGAGTACATAAGTGTGCACCATACGTCGTATTAGGTATCGTTGAATCGTAATACATCGGAGATGACGTTCAATTTGCACTACAGTGCTTAATGAGTCGTACATAATAAGATCGTGATACAACTTCTATCGATACTTTTATTTTATTATTATTATTATTTTTTTTTTTTAGAACTGTAGTAGAAACTATTCAGCTCGACAATTAAAGTTATAAACAGAAATTTACAATTTTTACAATTAATTAGTCTAGTTAATTAAGTACAAGAAGTGGCGGATATTTAAGAAAAAAATACTATGGTATGAGAAATATAGATAGTATTAATATTAGATTCCACCAATAATATAAACCGATTTTTAATCGCATTTTGTGGATAATTTTTTTTTTTTTTTTTTTTTGTATGTGTGTTTGTCTGAATCATTTGTTAAATATTTACAAAATATTTTTTTTATCATTTGCCATATGGTCATAAATGAATCATGTACTAAATGCGTCAGAATACTAAATTTTATAATCAAATGATCGATTTGAATAATGATTCCTATTTTTTTCTGAATATTTACAGTACACAATAGAGTAAGTATTTAAAAATGTTGTGTGCGCACAATTTTATGTTAAACATTCCTAAAAAAAAGCGTAGTAAATAAATAAATTATAAATGTATTTTTTTTTCTTATAAAACATTAAATTAACAGTGGTTGTATTTGTAGTTTTTATAACGACTAGTTTTTTGTTTTTTTTTTTTGCTATGTAACCGCGTATTTCTGATTATAATTTAAATTTTGTGAAAAAAATCAGCTAATTTGGTTTTTTTCCATAAGGCAAACGTGCATGTATTATAGTTACACTAACTACACTGTTAGTAGATTGTTTTGTTTGTTATGCCTAATACGGGAGGTGTTTTTTTTTTTTTATGTAATCTATGTTTTTTACGTATATTTATTTTACGATAGAATTTGTAATTCATATGTATGTGTGCATGAACGTTAAATGCCATAGTTAAATCATATAATGTACGTGACTCGAATTACATTCGTGCACTGCATTGATAATGGATATTTGACACCGGTACAAACATCGGAACACGTGTGTATCTTACTGAAAATCTCTGAGATATATTTACGTAGAATTTTCTTTTTGATTTCGAACTGCTGTCCGTGTTTGAACAGACGTATTTTTGTCGGCAAGAACATATTGTACTCTACAACATCTAGTGACCCCATTAACAAAATTATTTTCTAACAATCCAAAATCTAAAATATTAAACCTCGTCAAAAATTTTGAATCCACAATTACGATATTCAAAGCTCAATCGACGAGTCCGATGAAAATTTGTTTGTGTCTTAACTACAAAAAAAACAACAAATTGATCCAAATCCGTGTAGCAGATACTTTGGAAAGTGACACTGAGATTTAACGTTTTTCTTAAAAAACGTTGTTACTTTTGTTCCTAATTACATTACAGAGAAGAGGAAAAAAATATTTCAATAATCCAAAATTAACCTGGAATTATTTCTATTACATAATATAACAACGATTAAAATTAGATAAATCCTAGCTGAGAATAAAAACGTCGGATTTTCGTTTTTCATTCGCGTCACATAGACTCATGAGCAATAATATAAGAACGTTGTTCATTCCTATCATTATGCGTAATAAATATTTTTGTGTAGTATCTATATTCTGTATGGTGGCACAAAGAACGAATAGAATTAGCGTGAACTACATGCTTATTCGTATAAAAAAATATGTATTTGAATAAAAATTAAATTAAAACATGATTGTTTGCGAAGCTGTTCAAGCTGTTTTTTGTCTGCTCTTTAATGAAGAACTATTGGTATTCGTTTTGTTTCACAATGTCTCCATTTTATAATTCTTAGTTGACTACTCGCTAACTGTTTATCGTCTGAGTACCTAACTAGAAAAAATAACACTATGGATTTTTTCAAAAGAAAACTAATCATTACAGTTGCTGCAGTAGTTCTTATAGCTATTGATAAAATATATGCAGGTATAGTATTTATTTCAAAAATATGATTTTCGATCGTAGCTAATCATTTTTTTACTCAGTTACAAATTGATCACAGTGATCATTTTTAAACTGTTTAACGTTCAAAACCGTAAAATATCAAAACATTTGATGGTTAACGTAATTTGTATAAACTGTTAAATTTATGCCGGTGAAAACACTCATAAACATTTTTGTTTTCTTATTTCATGCCAGATCCAATTCCAGTACGGGTTTGCGTGGGTATGTTTTAAAATAAATACGTATACACTATACATGTTTAAATTAAAACAAATAATTTTTTTTTTCTTCTAAATCGCCATTTATAATTTTTACCTACATACTTTGCGAAGTTCATTATATTGTTTTAATGAGAGAGTATGTTGTCGATAATAAATGTGCTTCAAATTATAATTGAATTATCGCGATATCGATTGAATTTTATTTGAGAAATAAAAATAAGGTAATTTACCAAACTTGATTTTATTTGTTTGTTCAAATAACATTTTTTATCGTATCTCAATAATTATAATATTTAAATTTTGTTGAATATTGCTTAAAATATATTGTTTAGATTTTCATAATTATATGTGTAAACGTGTAGTATACACATAACAATGTTTTGTATTGAAATAAAAAAATCTTGAACTAATTATATTCAATTAGTTAAAATTTCCTTCCATATTTTTTTAAAATTCCGAATTTATAAGGGTACTTTTAGGCTTCATTCTTTGACTTATTAAAATTATGTAAATTTTCCACATTAATCGGTGATTATTATTTGTTTATATTATTTCATTATAGTAAAGTTTCCTTTACTTTATCATCTAAACGTTGTGCTAGGACCAAAATACATTGTTTTTAAAACATTTTGGTCGTATGAGGCTTATTAACAAACTATAGTCTGAAGTCACAAATATATAATAGCAATCTTGTGTCCATTGATTTATGAAGAATTAAATTTAAAATGCCCGTGAAGATTTCCAGTTAACAATAAATGAAATATATGTACATATACCCTTATGTTTATATATAGATATAATTCAGGCACGGATCCAGAGTAATGATCTGGGGGTCCTCTACATTTTATTTCTAGGTACTTCATAATTTAAAAATTTTGTCATAATAGTAAGTAGGTATAGGACATAGGTAATCAATGTAATAAATAAATAAATGCTTATTTAATTTATAAATTGTATATATTAAATTATAAAATCTAAACGTCTATGGACATTGTCGCTTTTTCCAAATCTATCAATTATTTGATCGATGTTTATTTTAACTTCCCTATGAACACCTAGTAAACACAAAGAAGTAAGGCGATCCTCCTGCATTCTAGAGCGTAGCCAGGTTTTTACCCTTCTCAGAGTAAAGAAACTTCGTTCAGCAGTAGCTACACTCATTGGTAATGTACAAACCATACTTAGAATGATGTGAAAAATTATTAAAAAAATTTGAGAAATAATATGTCTGGGGCCTGTGCCCCTAGCCCCCCCTCTGGATCCGTCCCTGAGATATATACTATATTTCTTTTTATGTAATATGCTTATGGTGCATATATTAAAACAAAACGATTATATATAAATTATATCATAAATAAATCATAAAATGTTTATTTTTTATGTTAAATGAAATCAACAGAAAAACTGGAGAAAGCTGGGTACAAACGTTAGTACTCATTTTTTTTTTTTTATCATTAAATGATAATGTATTTAGTATTAAGCTCGTATTATGTGTACGAATCTATAATGTAATAATATAGTACCAAATATTCTATTGATACGTCTTTGGATAGTCATAGATAAACATTGTAAAGTACTCTATTATCGTACAATAATGAGTATGTATACCTATTATATACATAGTTTCCGTGATGTTTAAATTGCATATAACAAAAAAATTAAGGGACATTTTTCAACCCATAACCTCATAGGTGTGATTTATTTAATTGTAATTTATAAGTAAAAATATAAATTTTAATTTGAGTTTTTTGTTTTTAGCTTCAGATAATGGTTTGAAGAATTATATTGACCATATATTTAATAAAGCCAGTGAGTAATAAGTTATAAGTTGGAATACAATCAAAATAATTTAAAATTCCGTATTTTTTCAAAACATTCAAGAATTTTAATAGTGGTCAATAATTTAATATTTGTAAAATCCATTTTTAGTTTCATCAAAACATATTGATAAGTAATCCTATTTTCTGTGTTTCTGTTTCATTTTGTTTTTTTTTTTTAGTCGATGCCGGAAGCACAGAAGAAAAATTTCAAAAACAGAATAAAACCATTGATCCCTGTGAGTTCCACTTTAAAAATATAAATCAATTTGATTACATTTCCTTTGAGTAATGAATTAATGTTCATTAACACGTATTTTTTACAATTTTATGCATAATTAATGCTCTCAACTCTAAAGTTTAAATAAGGTCTTTATTTGAGGTTTCTATTTTCTACAAACTTGATTAGTTTTGAAAGTTTTCAATTCATAACATTTTTATTTTTGATTAAAACGTAGGGTTCTAAAATTTCATGAAATTTATTTTATTGAAATATTTCGTGAAATATTTCATGAAAGTTTCATAAAATATTTCAGAGAGCAAAATAATTACTGTTTAAATCGCATTATATTATGATGGGGTGGCATACTTTGTGTTGTAAAAAGATCATTTTATAACAGTTTTTCGTGTTTTTGTTGTTATTTGTTATTAGTAGGGCTAGGATTTTAATGACCTAAAAAACCTAAAAAAAATGACCTTAAAATAACTTAAAAATGACCCTAAAATAATTTATCGCGTGTAATATGTTGCTGAATTGTAAACTTTTTATCTGCTGAAACTTTAATTTCACAGACTTTACAATACAACACTGAACCATCGGTAGAAAAGACGTCCAAGCCAAATTTCGAAACATAAAATCACATACAATTAGATACACATGCGATGATTTTTGATTCGGCATATTGCACAAAAATATCGATATACAGGGCCGGCGAGAACATTAACGGGCCCCGGGGTTGTTCGACTGTGGCCCTCTTATGTTACATATACTAGTATATATATATATAGGGTTGTGAAATTTCATGAAATTTATTTTCTTGAAATATTTCATGAAAGTCTCATGAAATGTTTCATTTACACGAAAAATAAAAATTTTCCCAAAATAAATAAAAAAAGGATTGCTTTCCAGTTAATACATATTAGGGCTACTCAGCTATATTATATAATAAAGATGAGAAAACACGTTTTAGTTAGGTAGTATATCTATTCTATTCTATGAAAACATTGAAAACATAAATAATTTTTAAGCACAAAGTGCCCAATGTCTATGGGCACTTTGTGCTTAAAAATTATTTATGTTTTCAATGTTTTCATAGAATAGAATAGATATACTACCTAACACAAAGTGCCCAATGTCTATGTTTTTTTATGTTACTTTTAGTTCTATTGTGTTTAACTTTTTACTAAATTTATAATGTAAAAATAAATGTGATACCCAAATATAGCCTGAACCAAATTATATACACTAATACAGTTACACTTATACATAAAACATACTTACTATTCATTTTTAACCCTTGCATTTGTGAACGTTATCTATATTGATAAGTAATCCTATTTTCTGTGTTTCTGTTTTATTTTGTTTTTTTTTTTTTAGTCGATGCAGGAAGCACAGAAGAAAAAATTCAACAACAGAATATAACCATTGATCCCTGTGAGTTCCACTTTAAGAATATAAATCAATTTGATTACATTTTCTCTGAGTAATGAATTAATGTTCATTAACACGTATTTTTTACAATTTTATGCATAATTAATGCTCTCAACTCTAAAGTTTAAATTAGGTCTTTATTAAGCAACATTTAACATAGATGGTTCTCAAAGCGCTTTTACCTGTATTTTTAGATTCTGAGTGAAGCAAATGTCCAGTTGGATTCACTTATATGTTTTTTTCTCTTTTTTTTTCTGTAACCACTTTTATCAGATAATAATAGCTATCCAAAAGTTACATTCAGCCACTCCATAGATTAGAAATTGCATTTGCACAGTACTTTAAAGGAGTCGTTTTATTTTCCTCTATTATCAATAGATTATCTTAGCATAAAGGATAAAACGGCCGAAAAATCGAATAAAAACAGTATGCCGCAAATGAGATTTTTACTCAATCGATTTTAGTTATTTACTCATAAGTCGTAGCTAAAAAAAGAACGGTATAGTAATAATTGCAATATTCATCAAATATTAATTTCTATTTTCTACAAACTTGATTAGTTTTGAAAGTTTTCAATTCATAACATTTTTATTTTTGATATTAAAACGTAGGGTTCTAAAATTTCATGAAATTTATTTTATTGAAATATTTCATGAAAGTTTCATAAAATATTTCAGAGAGCAAAATAATTACTGTCTAAATCGCATTATATTATGATGGGGTGGCATACGTTGTGTTGTAAAAAGATAATTTTATAACACTTTTTCGTGTTTTTGTTGTTATTTGTGATTAGTAGGGCTAGGATTTTAATGACCTAAAAAACCTAAAAAAAATGACCTTAAAATACCTTAAAAATGACCCTAAAATAATTTATCGCGTGTAATATGTTGCTGAATTGTAAACTTTTTATCTGCTGAAACTTTAATTTCACAGACTTTACAATACAACACTGAACCATCGGTAGAAAAGACGTCCAAGCCAAATTTCGAAACATAAAATCACATATGATTCGATACACATGCGATGATTTTTGATTCGGCATATTGCACAAATATATCGATATACAGGGCCGGCGAGAACATTAACGGGCCCAGGGGTTGTTCGACTGTAGGCCCTCTTATGTTACATATACTAGTATAGCTAATATATTCAGATATATATATATATAACCCTATATATATATATAGGGTTCTAAAATTTCATGAAATTTATTTTCTTGAAATATTTCATGAATGTTTCATGAAATATTTCATTTACACGAAAAATAAAAATTTTTCCAAAATAAATAAAAAAAGGGTTGCTTTCCAATTAATACATATTAGGGCTATTCAGCTATATTATACAATAAAGATGAGAAAACACGTTTTAATTAAGTAGTATATCTATTCTATTCTATGAAAACATTGAAAACATAAATAATTTTTAAACACATAGTGCCCAATGTCTATGTTTTTTTATGTTACTTTTAGTTCTATTGTGTTTAACTTTTTACTAAATGTATAATGTATAAATAAAAGTGATACCTAAATATAGCCTGAACCAAATTATATACACTTATACAGTTACACTTATACATAAAACATACTTACTATTATTTTTAACCCTTGCATTTGTGAACGTTATCTATATTGATAAGTAATCTTATTTTCTGTGTTTCTGTTTTATTTTGTTTTTTTTTTTTAGTCGATGCAGGAAGCACAGAAGAAAAAATTCAACAACAGAATATAACCATTGATCCCTGTGAGTTCCACTTTAAAATTATAAATCAATTTGATTACATTTTCTCTGAGTAATGAATTAATGTTCATTAACACGTATTTTTTACAATTTTATGCATAATTAATGCTCTCAACTCTAAAGTTTAAATTAGGTTCTTATTAAGCAACATTTAACATAGATGGTTCTTAAAGCGCTTTTACCTGTATTTTTAGATTCTGAGTGAAGCAAATGTCCAGTTGGTTTCACTTATATGTTTTTTTCTCTTTTTTTTTCTGTAACCACTTTTATCAGATAATAATAGTTATCCAAAAGTTACATTCAGCCACTCCATAGATTAGAAATTGCATTTGGACAGTACTTTAAAGGAATCGTTTTATTTTCCTCTATTATCAATAGATTATCTAAGCATAAAGGATAAAACGGCCGAAAAATCGAATAAAAACAGTATGCCGCAAACGAGATTTTTACTCAATCGATTTTAGTTATGTACTCATAAGTCGTAGCTAAAAAAAGAACGGTATAGTAATAATTGCAATATTCATCAAATATTAATTTCTATTTTCTACAAACTTGATTAGTTTTGAAAGTTTTCAATTCATAACATTTTTATTTTTGATATTTAAACGTAGGGTTCTAAAATTTCATGAAATTTATTTTATTGAAATATTTCGTGAAATATTTCATGAAAGTTTTATGAAGTATTTCATTTACAAGAAAAATAAAAATTTTCCTAAAATAAATAAAAAAAGGGTTGCTTTCCAATTAATACATATTAGAGCTATTCAGCTATAGTATATAATAAAGATGAGAAAACACGTTTTAGTTAGGTAGTATTAGTATATCTATTCTATTCTATGAAAACATTGAAAACATAAATAATTTTTAAGCACAAAGTGCCCAATGCCTATGTTTTTTTATGTTACTTTTAGTTCTATTGTGTTTAACTTTTTACTAAATTTATAATGTATAAACAAAGGTGATACCTAAATATAGCCTGAACAGAGCCGTAGCAATGCTGATTTGCGCTCCTGGCCATTTAACATACTCCCACCCTTGTAAAATTGTTTTTACCCTCTCCTCCACCCTTGTACACACACTTACATATTATATAAAAGATTTAAGGATTTATTATTTTATGTTATTTTTTATTAGCAATTTTTAATAATTTTATATAATAAGAAAAAAAAACACTGTTGGGTTCTGGAATTAACCATTTAGTAATATTTTTTGCTAATTTTTACTTTGAAGTATTTGTTTAATTTTTTGGCAAATCACGAAACATTTAGAATCCTAATTTTAAATTAAACGCGCAGCTATGAGCTAATATTAATGATCGAAATCATAATATATTTTATTATTGTGTCAACATTTGTCGTATGTGCTGAGGTAGGGTGTTGTTTAGCAGTATCTAATATAAGCAATTATTAATAAAAATAAAAATCCACGTAATATCCGCAAATAATTATCCGCAACTAACAGTCCTTAAAATATCACTCAGATGCTCGGTGTAATATTATAACAACATTATTTCGTAAACACATGTGTTATGTAATATTTTTATACAGAACATATACTATAAAGTATAACTATTTTCCCCATATTCTAAATAAATTTATATTATTAATAATTATGTATAATATAATATGGTATATTGTATTCTGGATTTTGCACCCCTTTTTCGATGCGCCCCTGGCCAGGGCCAGTCTCGCCAAGCCCTAGCTACGGCTCTGAGCCTGAACAAAATTATATACACTTATACATAAAACATACTTACTATTCATTTTTAACCCTTGCATTTGTGAACGTTATCTATACATTTATTTTTTACAAAACAATATTATTTATCTATTACAGATTTTACTTTTTTTTTCTCGAAATTATTTACGAAATGATATTATCTCTAAATAAATACAAAAAATACAATATTAGACAGGTATCTAATTTGTAACTAGACACTTAAGATTTCTTTTGCAAATTACAATTTACAACACAAGACAAGAAAAAATAAATTATCATTACGAAATAACGAACTATTATCAAGTAAATAAAATTCTTCTAGTTCCAAAAATCATTAATAATTACAACCACGGTCTTAGAAGATATCTTGTAAGACCGTGGTTACAACCTAAAATTTATAAAACTCAATATGTTTTATTATTTGGTATCTGGTATAATACATGGAGCCTTCATAATACGCCGTGTCGCATAGATTTTTATAAATTCAGTGCGTAGGTAACAAAATAATTATTAGTTTATATTGTGGTCAAACTGTATGTCTATAATCAAGGAATGATAGAATCTGATTGATAACATTTCACTAATACATATCATATTATTATTTACCAACATCATGCGATGTATTTAAAAAACAATTTATATATCATAATTTCATTGAAATATTTCAAATTTAGAACTCTATTTAAACGTGAACATTCAATATGAATTTAATCGTATACTTTACTGACGGTTTCAAAAAATCTCAAAAATGGTTTACCAAGACTTTTTTTATAAGCGTTTATTAGAAATTTTTCACGGAAATGCTGATTTTTCCATCAAATTCCTATTTTTGATGTGTATAAATCATAATTGGCTTATCCAATCTTTATGGAACTTGGGATATAGATAACACCATATTTTTCGAATCTTCAGACAAACAAAAATCCCTATCAGGTTAAGGATTCAAAATTTTATTAAGTTTTGATTGAAAAAAAAAATACCAATAATAACACTAAAAATAGTAAAATGTGTAAATGGAAATTATTAACTTTGCTGAAAATTGTATGAGTATAGAAATTCTTAATGTTTTCTTTAAAATGACATACTCTCATTACCATTATTTTGTACACTAACTGAAGGTGTAAATAACGAACTTCTATCACCAATGACAATTATGGCAAGTGTCACTTTTAAATTGTATTATTGTTCTTAAAAATTTTGAAAATTCTAAAAATGTCTTGTTCTATTATGATGCTTGGAATGATTATTTGACATTTAAGTACCTATCAGACAATTGTTTGTTTATAAACAATCACATTTTATTCAATTTTATATCTAATATAGAATTTTAAAACGTATTACCTTTGTCTTATGAAACTTAATTTTTTTCTTCAGATGAAAATTGTATTACCAACCAATGGGAAAAACAAGGATCACACGTTGACAGTAAGTCATTTATTGACAAGTAGTGGCTTAATTTATATTTCATCGACGCTTAGATGTACAACTAAAAAAAAAACGAATTGACCTTCTTATTGTTTTCTAGATCTTGAAAAATACTATAGATGCTATCTCATAGTATACATGCGTGATCGTATGTATTATGTTTGCGAAAATATTATAAATCACATTTATACACGACACACAGTATTGACATGATCATTTAAAACAGTATGTAAATCTGAACAACGATTGTAAATTATGATCTTGAAAGTGTACGTTTCTATCACAAGAAGCGTAAAACCGTATGCATCAAGTGTTTTACGCAGATTGTTTTCTAGGTCCAAAAGAGATCGCAATTATTGTTCGTATACTTTTTCGTGGTCACGTCAACAAAACGTTTAGTTTACGAATACGCTCAGATAAATTTACTATACATAAAACAAATTTGCGAAAAAATCTAATTATTCGTGTGCACTCGTGTTGAATGCGTTAACTGCGACAAATAATTTGAATGTTTATTTTATCACAAATTCATAAAATAATATCAATTCATTCGACTATTTATACGCATTACTGTTTTAAATGTATATTTAAGCGCGTGCCCGAGTGTATGCATAAAAAAATAGTAATCTCGTTATTTTAGTGACAGGTAAAATAGTCTCAGCGAATAAGTGGTGCGCAAACAGTACGTGTATATTAATTTCACTGTGTAATCTAACAGCCGTGTAACATTTTTACCTTAAGTACAATCGTAGCAAAATTAAAACGGTCAAATTTGCTGAACAATCGTTGTAAATGTGGCCGGCTGATTTTTATTCATACCAAATTTACAACGTCGACTAATTAATTATGATAATTGATCGTGCTTAAGATAAAACACTGCACTATGTTACCGTGTGATCGACAAACCACTGCGTATTTTCATATTTTTATGTTTGACACGATATTTGTTTAGATTGGTCCGCCATTGTCGAGCCGGATCAGACTATAAGTCCTTTTTTGAGTAAGCTTAATATGTGTTTGTGTTTTATGAAATTGTTTTATGAACATTGTATGAAATTCGAGTGAACCTTATCAAATCGCAACTCCAATCGTCCCGGCCACTGTGCCTTTGGCAGTGAGATTATCGGGTTGACTCGAATTAATACTGAAGTGTCTCCGATTACTATGGGGTTCTGTGTACACACGTCATACTTTCCGCTTTTAGAGTTACTATTCAACAGACTTCTCTTAAAAGCTCGATACTTATTTAAAGTATATTGTGGTTTTGGCGTTAAAGATGCTACGTATGTGACTGTCGAGTGCCAATCAACAGCAGCCATTCAAATTCGAAACTCATTGCTCTCTTGTTCCCGATCGAATAATAATTGCACAGTAGTTGTTCTCTCAACTGTCAAATAAATATTGGCCATTCTCAGTCGTCGAGATGAAATATGTTCGGACGTTCAATGTATTTATTACGGAAATCTCCAACGTCAATAGTAATTATTGTCAAATGAAAAATCAATTAGACCCTTCTCAAATCACTCTATATAAATAATCTATTCTCCTGATTATTGATATTCCACACGTATAATTCTCATTAAATAATCTGCTGAGAAATCCATCGAACAATTGGTTACGTTTTAATCTAACTGTGATTTGACGACACATTATACACATGAACAAGGCTTAAACGAAACAACATACTCTTCAAGAACTCTGCAGTCACGGTTTTAATTCAAACCGCTTTACTCCTGGACATATTTAGGCTTAAAAGTCTTCACTAGTAATGTATTGTCGCAACTATAGTAACTGCTGATAGTACTTTATTTCTTTAATTTAGTTGAGAGAATAGTTATCAAACGTATCGTCCTTGTTTCATATCCTGAAAAAAAAAACAAAAATATTAATACAACTTTATTAGGTTATGACTATGACTAATCAGCTATTCATTAAATCTACCGGCTATTGATTCCATAAGCTTCTATCTTCTTAACAGTGCTCGTTTCAAAAAATCTTTACCTATGACCGGTGTATATTTTATACGTAGAATAAGCCTTTGACTGGCTAAGACGTCAAAGTTTACAATGTCAATGTATTTATCCAGTGGCGTGGCGTGTATATAAGCAGTGTAAGCGTTGCTTACACTTTTTATTATAAAACGTTATTGGGTGTATTATTTTTAAATGACAAAATTAAATTACATTTTAGCCATGATCAATGTGAAATAATATTATTGGTTATTATAATATTTTTTCATTGATTTTATAATTTTACATTTATAAATTGTTATTTGTTGTTAGTCTAAAAATAACATCGTTATTCGTTTTTTTTGGACGTTTCGGTCGTCGCGTCGGTACAAGCCAAGAATACTCGGTAAAATGTCCCCCGAACTTCCGCAGTCCGCACGCGCACGTTCAGCTTATGCATTTTCTATAAACATGACAAATGCGATGTGTGTGTAAGCGATTTCAATTCCCTTTCCTATTTTATAAATTAGACTAATACAGTTTATAGTATAAAGTGTTTGTGTTGGAATTGGCATGAGGAATAGTATACGCGGGGGTGGTACTGACATATAAGCGATTTTAAAATATGTTACACGATGAATCAGCAATCATCGTGATATTAATCGACATTTCATATTATTTTATTTTTACCTATTGCGACAATTGCATTGGTATAATGGTGTGACACTCAGTGCCACACTGCCACTATTGTCTATTATGACTATTTGACTTTATTTTTAATAGTTACAACTTACAGAATATTATTTAAATATTATAGAATATTTTTTTTAAATATTTAGGCATTGTATTATATTATTATTTTTATTATTTATTAACTATTATCCCTACATTAGAATGTATAACTTCAAAATAAATTGCTAATGTATTAAAAATATATATGTTGTTGCTAATTTTGTTATATAATAACCAAAAGTTGTTGAGACACATTTTTAGAGGTAAAATTTGTAAGTACGCAGTTATTTATTTATAGCAAGGTAAAATCAGTGGTATAAACTGTAAGCTAGTAGCTACTTTCTAGTGGTGGTAAAAAAAAAAAAATTAAGGTATACGTGGGTATAATTTTTGGTGATTGCTTACACCACTGTCGACTCCACGCCACGCCACTGTATTTATCAAATGTAACTCGAGCATCAAACAAATACTCACCGATTAGGTACTCTTGAATTTAACACACTGTGTGTAACAAAGTTACAAAAAGAAATTTCTATATTGATGAAAATATTTATGGACTTCTAAATAAATGTTTTAGTTTCCTAACTAACCAAATATTTATCACTTTTTTTTTTCTCGCGAGCTTTAATAAATAAATGTCGACGAAACCGAACCCAACTCAACAACAACCGCAATGGTATACAGATTAGAATTCATTGCTACGTGGAATCCGCTTATTCTGTTATTATATTATACAATTATTGTGGTTATCCTTTGTATTTTTAAACATAACGTTTATTTAATAAAATAATTAATTTTAAATTTCAGTTTGTCTAGGTAAGGATACATTCGTATATAATATCGTATTCGTACTATAAAAATTATTTTAGAATTATTTTATTACAAAATCGACTATGCACAATATTACACAAAAATCATTGTAAAATCCATAGTCTGCAGTAGAAAAGCTACCGTCTAGACATGTTATTATTACTACATTTGCCTCTATTCATGATATCTACCATAGTATAGTAACATACCTACCACCATTTCGTCACATTTTGTCGTCAAAGTTATTTCATGTTTCGGGTGTCATATGAATTGACATATTATACTTTGATGCAATACACTTTAAGTCACATTCATTGCCAACAATTAATTTTTGCGACTTAAATGCAATAAAAACATAATGTAGTATGCACTCAGTGCATTTCACTGTCCTAGTTGGAAAACGTGAACGTTATGCGAATGTTAAAATATGATAAGTGTCATTACTGTTACGTTTCTCGAAAAATATTTAATATTTATTGTCGAATCTTATACGTAGGTATATGAAATGTCTACTCTTCATTACCAAGTGTACGTCAAACCACAAATTTATATTAATATCAAAAATATTTGAACAGATGATCTGAAAAAAGATGGATTTTTATGTAAGTATTTATTGTTAAGTAACAAAAATACTGTTATATATATTAATATTTTTTTTTCGTTATTCAAGACTGTTTATTATGTGATTTCAGTTTCACTTTTTAGTTCAAATCATAAATTACTTAAAAATGGCTTTAATTGAAATATGAATTTTAAAATGTTTGTCAGTTAAAAAATATAAAAATACTCTTTTAAATATATATTTTTTCTCAGTTTCTTCCGGCATAGATTCTTACGCGTTTTCATTAAGATTTAAGAGTAAGTATGTGTACCAAGATCTGTATCCCAATGTCTTTACTAATGTTTACTTGATATAAATAAATTTGTTCAATTTTTATTTGGATACAAACCATCAAAATTTCAGTTTTGTGATTATTGGTCACGAACATTTCTTATCTTCCATTTTTTGACTCATTGATATATAATTTAAAGCAATTTTAAATTTTTTTTTAAATATTTCAAAGTTATATCATAAATTATTTTTAATGTACGTAGTAAATATAAAAATCAATAATTTAATTAATATTTCAGATGATGACAAGTATAAACAACTTAAAAGTATGTTATTTTACGAGATGGATTAACGATGATAATATTTAAGCTATACTTATCTATAGCTTATACTTATCTATGGGGTTAAGCTTCACATTGGTTTTCAGTAAAGTCTGCTTGCAATTTACAATTTTTAAAAATTTAATTTTATAAAAAAAAATGTGCTTTTTAATAAATCGGAAGTTCTTTAAAAGATAATGTTAATCTTACCTTGTATTTTTACACATCTGTTTTTGTCAACAACAGTAAAATACCCGTCGAAATAATAAATACACTTTTTATAGGATGGACAAAACTTTACTATACATATCTACAAACAGAAGATGTAAAAAGTATGTACGATATTATTACATATTATACAATATAATATATATGTATTATAATTTATAGTACAGTACACTTATCTATACAGTAATATGAAATGATGTAGTTTCACTTCTGTTGTGTCAACGTTTTATCGGTAAATGTTTCTATATTTCGTATCAGACAATAAGAGATCGAGATGAAATAAAAAAATTATGTTAAAAGAATTCGTGTTTCGCACTTCTCGAGTGTCACAAAAAAACAATATTCAAAGGCTAGTCTTCCTTTATTTATTCTTTTTTTTTTTTTTACATCGACCTCATTATAACATGGCACCAAACTCCCGAGTCGATAAAATTTGTTTTAGCTCTTATGTGTTAACGTGATTTAATGGTGCCGAAATGTTGTTGATCACGACAATAGTATCCACTAATGTACAATAACCACAGAATTTTACTTTTACGATCGCCTTTATTCTTCGGAAACTCAAAATATTTTTTACTTCTCAGTGTTCAATGTTTTTAGTTTAAGCTCGATATTATGATTTTTTTTCATCAATATTATTTGCCTATTTTCTCCTTGAGGTATTTTTATCGTAATATTTTCAAATCGGTTTAAAATTTCAAAATAATTATCAACACATAATAATAATAAGTATAATTATAATATTTATTTTACGGAAATGTATTGCAATTTACAATATAATATGTACTGAGACAAGAAATAGTAAAAATAGTGATAATATAATGTTGCTTTCTATAATTGAGTAATTATTAGGTGTTTAAGTGCAATTTTCAGTTTCTATTCCTTAAGTATAAAATTAAAAAATAAATGCTACCTACTTATAATTCATACTGATATTCAAAATAATGTTGTTTTTTAATTGTGTTTTTGCTCTATGTAGATTATAAAATGTAGGGGGAAAATTAATTACCTATCTCAAAATGTTAATTTTATGAATACCTTAGTGGTTACAAAAATGTTTTTTTTTCAGATATCGTTGTATTAGAGAACACAAGACAGTGGTGTAAGAATAATTGACGTACATTTTTTAAATCATATTTGAATAAATACACCTAAAAATATTTAAAGGTATTCCGTATGGATTGTCATTTTATTAATGCGACTAGACTAGGTGACTCAAAATGAAATCGTGTCAAATAATCTATTTCATCATTCATAAATTATTATTTTAATTGATTATGACATTATTTCATTTATAATATCCAAATTCTGAATAACTATAAAAGGCTTTGTTAGGTAATGAATAAATGACAAGCGTTTATTATACAGAGTGTATGCGATGATTAGGGAAATTCCTTCATTATTGAATTTTGATTAAATTTTCCATCCGATATCGTCAAAGATAACTTATTTGGATTATTATTTTTTTTTCGTCTTAAAAATAAATATGTTAAGATAAATTATTTTATAATATTTACAATTATTTAATTGTGTAAACGACTACGGTTGATTTTTTTGAAGCCAACATTTACACCGTTGTTTTTTAAATATCATCTAAACGATATTCTCTAATGATATCATATTGTTTTATTATCATTCTAGGTCAAAATTTCAACTCTGAAGGTAACATTACGAATATTTGCACAGTGAATACTTTATAATACTCGTATTTATTATTCTCACGGTTATTCGTGTTTAGCGATAAAATGTTTCTATTTATTAAAGTGATTAAAAAAAAAAAAACGATTTTTCCGTTTTATCACGGTATACATGCTGTTCGAGGGATAACGATGGTGAATAAATCGGAAATTGAAAAAAAATGTACTATTAATACATCTACACGCAGAAAAAACTGTACATTAAATAGATCTCATAATATTCATCTCCAAGTGTGATAAAATATCGCCTAAAAATCAAATTCGAATGCGTTTCGGATTATGTTAAGTGTGTTCAACAACTTTTCACGATGTATGATTATTATTTCTAAAACCTTTTATTGAAACGTATAAATCGTGTTCGTGATAAAGTATTGTTTACGCAGACGTATTATACTGAATACTAATTTTTTTTCGACTAATGTAATCTTGAATTATTAAATGGTTTTACAGTCGAACTGCATGAAGCTGGATTCAGTGGTAAATAAGTTAAACGAAATATTATTAAAATAATATACAAGTTCTTTGAATTCTGTGACCAACAAGTTAAACTGTCAAACCGTAATGAGCACAACTTATATGGAAATTGTTTGTAACGTGTAATGTAGTCTCTTTGTCGTTTTATTAAAACTCATTTATACTTAAATTTTTTCGCTTGTTATTAATATTTATTCATTTTGCCATTTACTCGTTAATTATATTTACATAATAGCAGCGATAACAAGATGTAAATGAACGGATAGTTAGAAAAACATTTAAACATTTTGTATAGAAAAGCCTCGGAAACTTGTCGAGTACGTCATTCGATTACGTGCATATTGTTTGGGTAGTTTAATAAATAAATAAATAAATAAATATATATATATGTATATATTATGTATATATATTATTTATATATATATTATGTGTATATATATATATATATATACATACATATATATTATCTGTGCTTCTAGTACATACACAAATATTCATTTACTATCTACATTTTCGATCGTAACATATCGTTAGGTTCATCAGAAAAACTGGTTTGAAAAATAATGCAATGTGGTTTTCAGTGCACATAACTAATCCAGATAAATTAGGTAACTCATTGGTATCCCTGAGGGTTCTGTTGCTGAACGGCCTCCCTCCTCATAATGATCTAGTCGTGTTTATAAATATTGTCATCTCATTTTATTTTTGTAAATATTTTACTACAGATTATAAATAAACTATTTTAATTCAATAACAAAAAAAAAAAAACTCATTGTTATTAGTCAACCATAATTCAATCATAAATTAAACAATAACTTCATCGCAACGTCTCTCTTCCATTTAATCAAAATACATACATATATAATATGAGTCGTCCAGTTGTAAAAGGTAGTATGTTCAAACAAACAAATTTTTTAAAAACAGAGAGAAACTGATATTTCTTTCAAAATGTTATGATTCGCTACAATTTTTTTTTTTTAATAGTTCATAAAAAAAATATATTTTAATTTTTCATTGACTATAGAAATCATGCTTAAATAATTGGTTTTTTAATTTGGACATATTCCCCTTTGCAACTAAAGTATGGACATAATCACATTTGAGATAGTAAATAACGAATTTTGAACTTCGTTAGAAAAGAGTATAATAAATATGGGTTCTTTAAATTTTTTATTTTGGGGGCTTTTTTTAACCAATAATATTAGTAAAATAAAATGGTCAACATACAATATGGATTGTATGTACATTCAGTTCCACAATATTTAATATTATTTTTAATAAACAATTTTTTTTTTGGTGGGGGGGGTTCATCAGTACAAAATAGGAAAAAATGGAAAGAGGTCAAGTTTTGGGGTGGTCCCAAGAATTTAGGAGCCCAGTGCTTACACATCAGTTGCACATGTATTAATTAAGGCCTATATTAATATAGTATAATGCTTAGGTTTATCTCTGGGCTTAACACAAAAAAAATTAACAATACAAAATAACTTTTATCTTTTAACCTTTTTATTGAAATTTTAATAACTTTGAGACTTGTAACTTTTTAAAACTTGTAACTACTTTTTCAAACTAAAAAAATATGACAAAATAACTTTTAACTTTTTCCTACTTAGAAAATATAACAAAATAATAAAATAACTAATGATTTAACTTTTTATAACTAAAAAAAAATTGAAAATACATTAATAAAGGAAGAACATTTTTCATTTTTCTAAACTATAACTTAGAAAATATAACAGAATATACTGTATGACCAATAAAAACAATAAGTTTAATATTTAAACGTAGAGTTAAATAATTATTAAATGGACATACTACTTTTTGCTACGTTTTAAATGCTGTATATTCAAAC
Organism: Therioaphis trifolii; assembly: GCA_027580255.1. NCBI lineage: Eukaryota > Metazoa > Arthropoda > Insecta > Hemiptera > Aphididae > Therioaphis > Therioaphis trifolii. The sequence goes on along the minus strand of CM050407.1, from coordinate 33,698,906 downwards.
ACAAGTGAACTTGCTCCGTTTTGAAACCGTGTTTTAAAACTTATGGACTTACTACCTTTTGTTACAGAACTGATAATGAACATACCTGATCCTTTTGAAACTAAACTGCATCTTTGAATGGTTATTTAAATAGGATATAACTCACTTAAAAACCCAACATTTTTACATAAGAAGAAAGAGACTATTATTAATCATATTATAGCAAAACCTTGTTTTTTTTTTTTTTTTTTTGGTCATACTGCCTTTTGCAACTGGATGACATATATACAATTCCTTTTTTTAAGCCTCATATTTTTAATGCATAAAAAATGTTATTTCGTTGGAATCATTTAAATATTCATGAGAATTTGGTTTCAACTTGGAATCAAACTTTCTCACGAGTGATTCTTAAAATACTTTATTGTGTTTCCTCCCCTAAGAAAAAAATGCTATTTAGATTTATTTTTGCAATAACTTAACAATTTCTATCTGTACATTAAGTAATGGCAAAAAGATAAATAGTAAAATATTGTTCTATAGTATGCAAAAAAAATAATAACGATTATTGTTGTTACTATATCGTTAAAATTATTCAAACAAATAAAATGTGATGGTATGATTTTATTTTTTAGATCGTTATCACGGTTTATCTAATTATAAGCATACGGTCGAGGAAAAGTATAGTATGTATGAATCATACGTACAATAATTTTACGTCCTAAGTAGATTTTCTATTGTAAATAATAGATCATTAACTAAATATAATAAAAGTGTCATCAATTCATTCTTAAAAAAGAAAAACAATGTTTTGTCGTCATATCTAAATTGTTACCTTTAAGCAACACTTTTATTTCGTGAATAATACAAATTTTGAAGTATATTTTACAAACGAACAAATAAAAAACGATTAAAAATGATTAGAATCTATAAAGAGTAGAAGAAGCGAAACAATAATTTTGTTAATTCTATTTAAATTGTTAAATAATTATATTAATTTTTTAGAATCCGATTGTAATCATGAATCACTGAAAGGTAAGTTGTTACTATGCGTTAGGTATGTTTAGATAATTCAGTACAGGGGCCAATAGTGCAGAATTTATATATATATATATATATATATATATATATATATATATATATATATATATATATATATATATATATATATATATATATATATATATACAGTGTGATCACGCTATTCGGTACCACTGAATATCTCAGTTGAGTGACCTTGTATTGAAATGGAGTTTTCGGGAGGTGATAGGGAGTACTTAAATACATATTTTCAGACCAATTGCAAATTTTTAGCTCTCTCGGTACGCGCATGCGCAATACAACTTACTTTTTTTAAAATGACAACCCACATATTTTTCTGCAGATTCAGGTAGAGTATTTTTTTTTAAACATTTATTGTATAAAAAGTTTTTTTCTATTTTCAAAACTGACCAACTTAGAGTAAGTCAAATTTTGAACTTATGCATAATTCGTGTACAATGATATTTTCATTTAAATAATAAAATAAATGTGAAATAATTAAACATTATTTTTAGTGTATGATATTTCGTCAACTGTATTAACTAAATGTAGAACAAAGTAGTTATAATAATAATAATTATTATTATTATTAATGTTATAATAAATAATTAAATGATTAAATAAATTTATCTTATGAATTGTTCGAAGTTTTCACCATCATGTTCTAAACATGATTCCAGTCGTTTCAAAAATTCAGTTGATGTTGCTGCCTTGATTGGTCCTCACTTAAGATATCACATGTTGCCTGTATTTTGTTTTTTAAGTCCTGAAGATTGACATATAGAATCTCCGGTACGCAAATGTTGGACATAATCGATTTTATATGGGCGCATTTTGTGTTTTTTTAGAATTTTTTGAACATAACCATATGAAACTCCACTTTCGCGAGCAACAGCCTCATTGACGACCGTGGATAAGCCCTTATGTATGCTAGTACCTGAAATTCTGTATCGTCATCTAACATATTTTCTCTGCGCCTTTGCTGGTTTATTTGTCTGCCAGGAAATGTTCCTTCCTGATGCACTTAATAACCAGTCATACACGGATATCGCACACACTTTGTTCGAGTCTAGTTACAGAATAAAAGTAAAATACTATTTTTCATCAAACCCATAATAATTACATTACCTGCTTATCTTATTGTTATTAGAGTTATTTTAAAATTAAACAAAATTAAACTATAAAAATAGTTAAGATTTTAATCCAATTATATCAGTTTACTAAATAAAAATTATCACATACTCGAGATATTCATTCTAGTGACCAACAGTAATATCAAATTATTATTTGGAAACAGACAAAGTAAATTAAACATTTCACACTTATTTTATTATTTAAATCAAGGGTGCCCAAACCCAGGCCCGCGGGCCCCTTCGTGGCCCGTCAACGCTTTTGGATTTGCCCACCAACATCTATACTCCATACTTCTATAGCATTTAAAAGTATTATTAATATTTCTTTAAAGTTTAAATTTTGTTGTATATTTTATTTTATATACGTGTGTGTACCCATTTTCAATCACATTTAATGAAATACAAAAATATTCATGCAATATCCAGTTGGAAATCACAGAAATTCAAAACCACGTTTCCTTGAAGCAGATATTTACCGAAATTGTATCATCACAACCACAGCTGCAGTCTTCAAAAAATTTAATAAAATTTTGGAAATTAGTACCAAAAGAAGACTTTCCTGCAACGTGTGATCTTGCCTTGCAGATTTCAAGCAGATTTGGATCAACATATATTTGCGAAAAAGCTTTTTCTACTCTAACCTATATCAAAAATAAATATCGTAGTTCGTCAACTGCGCCTCAAAATTTCAGATTTGATGTTGTTATCAACATCAGATTTATCACCAGATATTGAAAAATTATTAGCTAATAAGTCTCTTCATAGATCTCACCGATGTTTTTTTTTAATATTATTAAAAATTAAAATTAAAACATGTGAAATTTAAAATGTTTTTTTAATTTGAATATCTATCTGTCCTATCTAATTAAGTATCTATTGAAAATAGAATTTTAGTTGAATTATAAGTGTAAGCAAGTCTTGTTCATAACATGGCCCGCCAGCTAAATGTAATTGCAATTATAGCCCGCTTCCAAAATAAATTGGGCACCCTTGATTTAAATGAAAATATCATTGTACACGAATTATGCATAAATTCAAATTTTAACTTACTCTAACTTGGTCAGTTTTGAAAATAGAAAAAAACTTTTTATACAATAAATGTTGAAAAAAAAATACTCTACCCGAATCTGCAGAAAAATATGTGGGTTGTCATTTAAAAAAAAGTAAGTTGTATTGCGCATGCGCGTACCGAGAGAGCTAAAAATTTGCAATTGGTCTGAAAATACGTATTTAAGTACTCCCTATCACCTCCCGAAAACCCATTTCAATACAAGGTCACTCAACTGAGATATTCAGTGGTACCGAATAGCGTGATCACACTGTATATATATATATATATATTTAGTGGCAATTAAAGTATATGTACACAATCAAGTTATATATTTTTGCGCGAACGAATAGCAAAAAAAAAAAAATTAATCTAAATATGCCATTTTTAATAAGATTAATACGTAACCTAGATGTTTGGTTTATAGGAAAATCAAAAGACTACTGCGAACATCTAAAACGAGTTTATGAGAACTCCAATATGGCAGGTTATCGTAGTAAGAAAACATCCGTAACAATTCTTATGACAAAATTTTGAAATTATTTTCTACTAAGTACTAAAATAACTAAAAATAAAAAAACAAAGTGGCCGCTTATGTCTAATCACACTAATTCTGTTGTTGGTGGTACCTTGTTTTAGGATAATGATTCCCAATATGGGTGCTACCACTTCATTTTAGATATTTTTAATTTTGTAATGGGGTCTTTAACTTTTACTTAAGGGATATTTTATCTAAACTTTGTTGATTAACTTTTTTCGTATTTTATATTTTACAAAACATTATAATACATTTAAAAATAAAAATGTTTAAAGAGTTATATAAATATTTTTTACTTTAACTAAATAGCTCACTATAAAAATTGAACTGTAAGGGTTTTAAATAAATATTGAAAGTGGTGATTCTAAATTTTTTTAAATCTAAAAGTGGATTTGAGCAAATAAGGATTACGAAAAACTATTTTAGAACCTCAGGAAGTTTTACTAAATAACATTAAAGCGAACACTTCTAAACGTGTTGTTGTGTTTTCAAGACGATACTGAAGCAATCATTTATTTACTTTTGTTTTTTAGGGTCCCAAAAACTATCAGAAGACCCTGGTACCCATGTTTGGTGTAAGTGAATTCATTTTTAAGATGGTACAGCCCTATTAGCTGTATAACTATATATTATACTACCGGTTGTAACTTGTAAGATATTCTAATAAAATAATAACACATGGTAACGCCATGATTATGTACAGAATGATTTTCAGAATTTTTCAACGTACTAATAAAATTAAATGTCACTTTTGTTGGCGATACCTAATATCGAATAAACGACCGTTGAATTTGATTTAACATAGAGGTCTAGATCACGAGTTTTATTGAAAAATCATTCAAATGTCTTCCGACGACATCCTGGGTCACCAAAAGTCAGGAAGAAAGTTTTGAAGTAAAATGAATGATTATAACAATCCATACGTACAATTGATTTTTTCTGAGAAGTTAAAAAAAAGAACATTCGGACATCGTATTGTAGATTTGAAAAGTGGCTTCTTTTCACGCGGACAACCATGAAACACGTTGTACCTTCTAGAATAAAAATCGGGAGATACAAGAACAGTAATTTTGAAACGGATTTTCCTGTTCTTGTTGGTTGTACATTTTATTTCATTGTGTTGGTAATTTTAAGAATTCAAGGAAAGCGTAGGATTTATTGGTTTTACAATGATGTTTATTTTTGTTTATTTTTTTTTTTCGCTAACACTTTTTGGTTCACCTAACTTTGCCCAAAAGTTTCATCCTGTAACTTTATCAATCGGAAATCTAGTGTAAATGACGGAACTCTGAGGAATTATTTTTCTTTCATATTTTTTCAGGCCAGTGGTTTTCCGAAAAACCGAGTAAAAGCGGGAAAGTTTTCCGCATATGACACTTTTACGATATCGATTTTGGTTATTTAGTGATAACTCCAAAATAAATGTTGCTGGAAACTTGAAATTTTCACCATATAAGAATGGCATATCGTCACATGCTATACGAAAGTTTCAAAATAATAAAATATTGACAACTTTTGGGATAAAAATAGAACTTTGAAAATACCTCGTTTTTAAAATTTAACCCTAAATACAATTTTTTACATTTGACAAAAAGTTCTGAAAATTCAATATGACTAGTTATATACCTATATAGTTGTTAACTTATTTAAAAATACTAAAAAAATCTCAAAAATCGTTAGTCAGTATTATTTTTTATAATCGTTAAACTAAATTATCGTATGATTTTGAGATCGATTTTCGACTTTAAATGTGTATAAAATATTGCTCAGAAAAAAACTTTCAAACGGTTTTGATAATAATCGTATCGATACGTATCGACTATCAGACTAAAATAGTTCAATATACAAACGTTATATTTCACACTGTATCATTGCTCCGAACCGTTTAACTGAATAAATGATTTATCTTCTTTTTTTTTTTTTATGATTCAATACACTTATCTCCGTTACCTTTTCCGAGAAGCGAAAAACATGCATAAGCAAAGAGTATATGGAGCAAAGCACGTCCTTTCTTATTAATATAATAATTGGATACAAATATTACAGTAAAAACGTTCTCGACCAGTATTTGAAATGGATGACATCGTTGATTTTAAGCACTGGTCAACAGTTACAATAACATAGTGTTGACCTTGTAGTTATTTTTTTACTAAGGGCCTTGCCCGTGCATCATAATAGATAAATATATACCTACCTAACACGAATGTTGATGTGAATTTTCAGGCAAAAATTGGAAAACTGAAATATACGAAGGTAAGTTCGGGTACTGACTGTGTTATAATTATTATTTTTACGTGAAATCTATAAGTGCCATTACGTTTTCAACCGAACCAAAGTTGATATTAGATTTTTATAAAATATGTAACTGTTTACAACACGGTCGTGTTCCGTATTGTAGGTGTACGTACAAAGATGAAATAACTTTTAACATAATTGAACGTTGTCGATTTGCAGAGCATACAATGATATAAAATATAAAATAAACACAATTGTTAGAAACAAAAGGTTTTAGGTGAATTTACTGCATGCATTATACGCGGACGAAAAAATGATTTATTTGTATTGCAAAATGGTGTTGACCTTTCAGTTTTTTTTTTTCAAAGGGCCTTGCCCCGCAGTATACTAATTGAGTCCCTATACCTGAACGGGAAAAAAAAAATATACTATTTGAGTCCCGGGTACAAACGATACATATACTAATTGAGTCCGGGGTTAGGAAACTAATTGTATGCGAATTGAGTCCGAGGATTATTTTGAGTAAAGTATAAAATTATCGTCCTGAGTCCAGATATAGCGGAAATCATGCCCCGCACAGCCTTGCGGCGCGTCGAAAGCCGCTCCACACGGATATACCTATATAGGTATACGTATCGTTCATATCATTTTTATGACTTTCGTCGGATAATATAGTAACATAATATTATACTATGGGCAGGGAATATCAGATTTTATTTCTATCATCGCTTGTATAATGATCACCGTAAATTTAACACTATTGGATACGTACAATGTTTATCCCGTATATTCTTGCCAATATAAAAATGTTATTTTATCATTATCTACATTTATTTAATCATACACAAATTATTCATATTATATTAAACCCCTACATTATTATACATTTATATTATATTTTACGGGACTCAGTTAGTATTAAAACATGGACTCAATTAGTATTATACCTACAATTTCACTGGACTCAATTGGTATATACCCTAAAACAACCCGGGACTCAATTCGTCATAAAAGGTTATACTGGGACTCAGTTCGTATGCAGCCCCTTGCCCATGCATCATAATAAATAAATATATACCTACCTAACACAAATTTTGATGTGAATTTTAAGGCGAAAATCGGGAAACTGATATACACGAAGGTAAGTTCGGGTACCTACTGACTGTGTTATAATATTATTTTTACATGAAATCAATAATAATTGCCATTACGTTTTCAACCGAACCAGAGTTAATATTTGATTTTTATAAAAAATGTAACTGTTTACAACACAGTTTTTTTTTTTTTTTTTTTTTGAAAATAAAAGTTTTATTTATTTTTCGCAAGCAGATAATCTCTATGAATATCATTAAAATCAGTGCTTTTCTGAGCATAATCTACACAATGAATGTTTTTATAATTTCTCACAGGACAAAGTTTAATATTATTCTACAATCGATTTTGTTATAATTGATTTTTATTCGTATGGAAAAGGTAGAATTTTATGTATTAATACTTGAGAGATAAACTTCATCATATCAACGAAGCAACAGTAGGAATGGAAAGAAATGTATGCCGTATGGTTCGCGTGCGTTAACATGCATTTTTTACGCTCAAAAATGAAACAAATTCCCAGCATATTACCTAATGAAAACATTTTCTTCGATGTTTTGTGTTCATCACCATAATTATTTTTTATTTAAAACTGTTAGCAAGATATAAATTTTAGGATCGTTGAATGAACAATCAAAATAAAAATCATTTCAAATACAAACGACAGTCATAAAAATAAATTCGAATGAGACCAAGTCTGAAGCTAGAAAATGATAAATTTTCGTTTGTCGTCCGCGTCATAGATTATAATCTTCCGTATTAATAGTTGATCAATTGTATTAGATTATTTTTTTTCATGCTTTTTGCATACTTTTGTTTTATTGTTTCTTTGCAGATTCGAAACAAAAGTTTGTTTGCGTGGGTACGATTGAAAATAAATTTTAATAATAAATAAAGAAGGAAAGGTAATAGCGATGAAATTCATTTTTTATACCTCTGGTCATCGGACGAGATGGATCATTTTTTTAGTATAATAGTTTTGAGCAAAGTTTCGTTGTAATATTTGCCGTTTACACTCACTTTACTGTTCTAACTACCCAATTTTATTTATTTACTCTGTTTTTATATCAAATTTAAATTTCGGGTGTGTAAAAAACAGGTTAGTGTGTCTAATCTTAATGAAACTTAGGATATCGATACGAAAATATATTTTAAATATTTTGATAAAAAATTTTCAAATTTAGAATTCATAATTCTATTAGGTTTTGATTAAAAAAAAAAAAAAAAAAAAACCATCCAATAATTTGACAAAAAACATTCAATTACGTTTACTATACATATTACACAGTAGATTTACTCAGAATCGTTATAATAAAAATATGATTAATCGTCCATCAAAATCCAATCAACTGGTCTCCAATAACTAATCCAAGAAGTGTAAAATTGGTGTGAAGTATAACCAACAATTTTTTAATTTTGAATTCTCAGAGAGTATGATCTTCTACTCAAATAAAATATAGTCAATAATAATCACGAATTCATGTGTCTATTGATTTATGAATATTTCAATAAATAACCTGTTTGATGATTTATATATAGTATATTATGCAAATTGTTATTTCTAAATTGATCAACAGAAATGCTAGAAAGCGCTGGATACAAATGTGAGTATAGTTCTTTTGCGTTTGTCAAATGAGTAGGTATATACACTCGTATATGATATATTTCTATTGAATATACTAAATTTTCAACGGTTATTCGTTAGTATTTATTTAATTACAATTAAATTAAACTTTGTTAAATATTTTATTGTTATTCGCATTTTAAGTTTAACATTGTTTAGGTGATGCGTAAATTGCATGCTCCAAAGAATTTAAAGAGCATTGACCTTTTAACGCGTGACTTTATTCACGTCATTTGGTATGTTTAACTAAAATGTTTACTTACATTTCATTGATTTATTTGTAGCTTCAAATGATGGTTTGATAAATTATATCATTCGTATATTTAAAAAATTCTGTGAGTAAAAAATAGTTATTCTAATTATTTTACTATCAATAATGTAAAACGTCAAATTCACAATTAATGGCTAAATTATAAAGTCATAAACTTATGAAGTAATCTATTTTTTAACGTATTATTTATGTGTATTTTAGTCGATGATGCCATTACTGTACAACAATTTACAGCAGATATTGAACAATTTTGTGAGTATTCATATCACGACTGATATATATCAGTTTTTTTTATTTTTTTCGTTTTGATTTCTTCTTTTTTTTTTTTTAGATAAAAAATGTAGAACGACTCAATGGATAAACCAAGGAATACTTGATGATAGTAAGTATTTTTTCAATGGGAAAGGTCACAGAACAACGCTTTCGTAGTTTTATAATGTCTATACATACTTCTTATGAACATATACATATTATGTAAATTGTGTTCCAGCGAAATAGAAAAATATATGTATATTTATTATTTTATAGATCTAAAAATATACTACGCGTGTTATCTCGTAGTATACACTCGTCATTGTACGTATTATTTCAAAAGGCAATATTAAATTTGAATTACCTATTAAATGTCGGATAGACATGCTTGTTTCAAACAATATGTTAATGTGAGCACTTTTGTAAACGTGACATAGTAACAATCAATTGATATCAGAAACAGCTATTAATGCAACATACATAAAACGTGATGAATAATTTGTATGCTGATTGAAATCCAAAGTTAAAATCAAACGAAAACTTGTATATAAATAATTTTTTATTTTTCAAAACAGATTTATCCTTAAGCTCAAGATGATAAAAATTATAATGATTATTTATTTATTTATTTATTTTTTTTTTTTTTAGTGCCTGTAAGAGTAAACTCCGCTGGAATATGGTGTGCAAAAAGTACGTCTATATCAAAATCCACTTGGTTATTCTCAGCAACAATTGACTGAAGAATATGCCATTAAATTCTTGGTGACCCTGAGAGTCGTTTTACGTGTAAAGAACATCGTGATTCTTGTTAAAATAAAAATTATTATCCACGCCCAAATGAAGTCATTAATTATTATTTTTGTACTTTTTATGATTACACAATGATCACTAAACTAAAACGTACTTCGGTATCCGTGTGCTCTTATTGTTTAGATATCTCTATTGATGTTCCGGCGGATCAGACTGTCAGTCCTTATTTGAGTAAGCAATAACATTTGTTTAACGTTCAGTTATTATGTCTTATGAAATAATGTTGACTGAGCTAGCCCATTCCGGAGTATCGTTAGCCATAAGCAGAAAGGATATTTTGAAATCGTTATTTTTCTAAGTATACCCCACATAAAATTAGGACTATCGTTCACACAAAAAAAAAAAAGAAAAAAAAAAGAAAATCTGAGCATTCAAAGTGACATTTTTTGTAATTCTATAATTTTAACTCGAAAAATTGTATAGAAAATGGGATATTTCCTAATGCTCTTTCAGCGTCTTTAAAACGTTTATAAAAAAATCCGAAATCGATTTCAAAATTTCAAAAAGTTAAAGTGGTACCCACTCATAAGCGCTTCAATTTTAGATTCTGAGTGAGACGAAAAATCCAAGAGTTTTACAATTATGTTAATGTATTTTTTTTTTATTTCATTTGATCTCGTATGTTATTATCGTCATAATCGACAAAACGATATCTGAACTCACTTTTATTTATTTTTATATTATAGCATGCTACGGTAAGGTATACGTTCGTATACAATATATATTGCTTTTTACGAATTGCCGCAAACAATTAAAATTAAATCGTACGTAAACCATATTATTATCGAAGTATACACTTCGGTCGTTGATTTGAGGGGTTTTTTTACGTGTGACATACTCGAGCGGCCTCGGTGCGATGCACTCCTCCTTGTACCCTTGTTAAATGTACGTCAACGCCAACGATGAATCGTAATTGGACAATTTTTTTTTTTTTTTTTTTACATTACCGGATCGACTGCAAAATATTGTCACTTGTACAATATGTACAGGTACACAGACGGTTGTAAAACACTCCAGGTATCACCTGTAGCACTGAACCTACGAAGCGGTTATGTATCATGCGCAGGCGTATGTAACGCTTTTGAGGCGTATGTTACCCTATGTTTTGAGTACACCACACACCTAGTATCCACCACAGTATTATAATATGTATCGTTTTGTCCAGTGGCGTGGTGAGTATATTTCAAACCCTAAGCAAAGTATTTAAATAATTACCCACCCACTATTACATCATATATGTATATATTAAATTTGTTTGTTAATTTAGAATTGTTGTTATACGGCGTCATCAATAATTTAGCTAGTATATAAAAAAAAACACAATAATTATTTAGGTACACTTTCATTGATATAAATTTTAATTTTTAAATTAAAATATAAATACATAAAATTGAAGTAAAATAATATTATATAAGTATGACAACGACAAGTAATTTAATTTATAAAATGTATTTTATTTAAATAATAGAGCTTTTTCCATCACTTCTGAAGATTTTCCCATTCTGTCTAATGCTTCATCTAAATTAAGAGGAATGTCCTTTTCACAGGACAAAAGCATTAAAGATTCCAATCTTTTTTGGCCTATAGTTGTCCGTAATCTATTTTTAATTATCTTAACCTGAGTAAATAAAAAAAAAAATTATTTAAAAATATTTTTATGTCTAAAATATATAATTATTAAGTAAGTAATGTACATTATAAATGTATTATGAAAAATATCTGATAATGGTTTAAAATTATTTGAAAATGGCATATTATGTTCTAATATATAATATGTGATTATAATTCATCAATGATTGTAAATGTTATAAATTGGATGGTATAATTAAATATTTAATTTTATCTAATTGTAAAAAAAATAATATATGTTATAATGTTAATAATCAATTAACATTAATTTTAAAATATACACACAATGTACAATATTACAATAAAAAAAAAATATACGTTATAATGTTAATAATTAGTTAACATTAATTTTAAAAGATACACACAATGTACAATATTTCAATAATTTAGTTCTATCTTACCTTAGAAAATACTCGTTCAGCGGAAGCAGAAGATGCAGGAATGGTACACATGGCTTTAAAGGCTAAGTATAAATTAGGAAACGAAGCCGTTAAACCGTAACTACTCATCATTTGGACCATTCGAGAAGCAAAACCAAACTGTTTAACATTTGTATGAGAAACTTTGTCATCTTCCTCACTTTCACTTTCATCATTGTCATTGCCATCGATATCATTTGACTGTTGAATAGAAGCGATTTTAGATATTTCTGGATTAGTAACACCAGCTTCCAATGATTCAAAACTTGAAGCAAAAGCCAAATATTCAGAACGTAAATTATTAACATTTATCTCAGGCAACCATTTAGGAAGTTCTAAAAATGTATCCGGTGGAAGAAATGAGTTTTTTGCTGCATCTTTAATACGAGCATATGATAGTCTACTGAGATCTATTAATATACCGCGACTGGATTGAAAACGACTGTCTAATGTACCAATTATTTTATCTAGAGTATAGAAATATACATTTGTCTTAAATTTATTAATAATATTAGTAGGTGCTTCATCTCTGCAATTTTCACCAGGCATTTTTGTTTTCCTTCTTATTCGTTCTTCTTTTAAACTAGTTTCTTCTAACTCGTGTAATGTAGCAAATGATTTTGCATCGTCCATTAAGTTGTTAAATGATTCTTCAGTTCTTAATTTTTTTATTCTTTCATGTGCGCTATCAACTAAATTTAATGCTTCTACAAAATCTAAGGTTGATGACTGTAGGTAATTTGAGAGTGGCGTGGTAATATCAAATATTTTTTTCATAAGTATCATTATTACAATAAATTTAAATGAAGTTAAGTTTGGATAAAGACCCTTTGCTTGACATGAAGTATTAGTATCAGGTGACTTTGTAAGTTTTTCTAAAGTTTCTATAACAGCCAAGTATTTTAGAAAAACTACATTAATAGCACGATCGTGTGAAGTCCATCGAGTAGTGGACAAATTTTTCATTCTTTGCACTCTCATATTTGGATATAATGATAGCTGAGCTTCAACAAAGTCTGCTGTTCGTTTCCTAGCTGACATAAATGTAGTCAAAGCTTGGATATTAAAAATAAAAATTTTAATATCTATACTAGATTCACAAACATCCACAATAACTAGATTTAATATATGTGCAAAACACCAAATATATACAGCCCGTGGATTTTGTGATTGGATATGAGTTCTTAAACCTTGGTATTCGCCTTGCATTGTACTTGCACCATCATATGCCTGAGCGATGAGTTCTTTTTTCCATTCTAATTGGTATTTTGCACATATATCTGAAAATAAATTAAATAACCCTCTGCCCGAAGCGTCTCTAGCTACTTCTAACGCAACTAAACGCTCTTTAATAATTCCATTATAGGTTACAGATCTAATAACAAATGCTAATTGCTCCAGCTTAGACAAGTCAGTTGTAGTATCTATGATTACAGCAAACATTCCACTTTTTTTTATTTCAGAAAGAATTTGCTCTCGAACCATTTCACTTAAAATTTGTAACATTTTATTTTGCGAATCATTGGAGAGAAATGTTAGACGATTCTTTTGTGCGTTTTCACTAATTTTGTTCAAGTGACAAGAAAGGTAAGGATTATATTTTCCTAATAAATGAACAAGCTCCAAAAAATTTCCTTGATTATCAGATGTTAACTTTTCATTGTGTCCTCTTAAACTTAAATTTTGTCTAGCTAAGAATAAAACTGCTCTAAAAATAGTAAGTACTATTTCACGATTTTCAGCCACAAGTTGATTTTTATGAGTTTGAAGTCCCATATCTACTCTTTGATAACTATTGTACATTCCTCTATTAATTTCGGCAGTTAAGTGACATGGCTTATTTTCATGCAATTTTATTTTTTCCATAATCATACTCCAATTGTTTGACCCTTCTGTTGCCAATGGTTGCTTCTGTGCTTCAAGAGTACCAAATAGTTTACAACTAGTACAGTACATTTTATTATTTATGGGAGAGTACGATAACCAGAGTCGCTTAACTTTTATATTGTTGATAGTTTTATAATAATAATGTTCATGAAATGATCGATTATTAGTATAAGGAAATTTTTTCCCTGGCAATTCTTGAGGCGTTGGCTGACAAGGGCCCATTGTTGCAAGTATTTGTCTGTATTCTTCTGAAATATTTGTCAATTTTGCGTACACTGCTGGGTCGTTTGATACTTTTGTTTCATATGACACTATATTACATAAAATTAAATTTATTACTTAGTAGGAACAATAAATGTAATTATTATATTATACTATAATTGAGTTTGAGTTTATAATATACTCTATACGTATAGTGTATCATCAAGGTTTATATAGTAGGTACTGAATGGGCCGGGAGCGGACAATAATAGGCCATGCGCCCGGTTACCAAAGTACTTCACGCTTAATACGTATTAAGGCATAAGCCACAAACTAAACGTTATTCAGAAGTTGTACTAAAATTATACTACACTTAAACAAAATAGTTAGTGCACTAAACTAAGCCATTGTTAATTGTTATACCTACTTAATACTATTATTATAATTTTTAATATATATATTTTATATTATTATTAAGTATTTATATTGTACATTAATTCCTAATAAACAAAACGTGAATTTACAAAAATATAATTTCAACCTAACCAGTTTTAATATAAAAACATATTATATTATTATTTATTATGTATGTCATACATTCATACCTTCTTCATTAGTGCACTTTAATACTGTCATAGTGTTCTTTTCTTTGATATTTGTTTTTGTACAATTCAAATCAGATTCTTCCACTACATCGCCTAATAATTATAAATTAAATTGTAATTAAAATAAATACAGTAGTCAGTCATTGTTAATTTTTTTTTAAAAAGTATCTTTAATAATATACCTTCAGCAATATTTACAAATGAAATGTCACACATATTATGTTCTTCAATGTTGTTGGTTTCAGTATTACTCAGATCCATTTCCTGTGTTACATAATTATAAATATAAAATTTATAGTAATTACTTTATTAAAAAAAAATAAAAAAATAGTTAAGCCATACCACACAGTCTATAATTTCATTAATATTTGTTTGAGAATCTTCTAAATGTTGAGGTGTGATTTCAAGCTGAATGTTGTTCTCAACACCACTGATTTCAGGCATAGTTATAGTTATATTATCCATACATGAAGGATGATTTCTGACAATTGAAGCAGTATCTAAGTCCATTAAATTTTCATTTTCTTCTAAATTAAATTTAAAAAAAGTAATAATAATAATTTTATTAGGTACATGATCAAATTGCAGTATAGTAATGATTCATTATTAATGAACAGGGCTAGGATTTGTATGCAATAAAAAATCGTAAAATAATAAAATATGCATTTTATTTACCAAAATATTCAAAAATATGCATTTAAATTTTTATAAGATAAAAACAAAAATAAAATTTATTTATTGAAATACATCAGTGATTGACTGTTTGTCTTAATATAGTATAATCAAGAAATTAAATAAAATAATTTAAAAATAAAATGCATAAATCACATTCAACAATGAAAATACGTGTTACATGCTACGACCACATATTTTTGAAAATTTTTGAAAATAAATGAAAATAAATGTAGTACTGATTGAAATTGACTGAAGCTTTTATCGCATACCTTTTACCATAAGATTGTATTTAAAAAAATAAAATTTATGTTACAAAAAAAAAACAGTTTTATAGTTTAATCAGCAGGGCTAGAATTTAATACGAAATATTAATATTGGTATTTATTATAATATATAATATACTAGAGAATATGCATTTTTTGCATTCTTATTTCTTATAATCGAAATATGCTATAATATTCATTATTCATTTTATTCAATATATGCAATAATATGCAAAATAAAAACCACCATTTATCTCATAATGAGGTGATTGTGGACATGACAAAATCAATAATCAGAAGTTGCAAAAAAAACATGCTGTTGCCTACAAATCCTAGCCTTGTTAATGAATATTATCAACTCTTAATAATCAGTAATAGGTAAATTAATTAATTACTTACCTTTTTGGCACACTTTTTTTTGTACAAAAAATGATTTAATATCGGCACATCGTTTTTTTTGGTTACTTTTCCAACAAGAATTTAAATGCCGCTGCCAGTTGACATCATTTAAATTGAGTTTTCTTTTGCCACAACTACATTTTACAGATGAATCATCCATTGTTAATAAAATAAATATGAATATCACTGCACCGGAATTTCAAATGAAAATAAAAAAATATAGTACGATATTGCAATGCAAATATGCAATATGTTTAATTCAGTCGACACGTCTTCTATTAACACAACATAAATGGCTAATGGGTAAAGAACTAAGTACTAACAACACTAACGTACTATCATAAAAAAAATGTTTTAAATAAAGCAATCACGAATTGCTATTTGGTATTTCCAATGTGTTATTATTTCGTGTATTACATTATTATCTTATTTCGTACCGACTTAAACTATAACTATACTGTTTAGTGTTTACTATTGGTTCTATAAATAAAATCTATGTATTGAAATATTGAATGTCCGATTCCGATATGTCACCCAGCGTCTATTTATTTTTATATTCAATTATGGTTCGCGGCATACCCGCATACGCCATACACACACTAATACACTATTATTTAATTTGTCAATACACAAACTGTCGCGCGGTTTTTACAAAAATCGTGTTGCCATAAATTTAATTGTACTATATGTCTATATTATACTACTACTAGATTTTCCTTTTAACTATCTAATATCTAGTATTTACCATATTCCCATATTATATTCTTTCAATGCATGCAATTAATTTAATTATTTAAATAAAATATGTAAACACATATATTATATTTTGCCAAGAGGTACCTACCCCTTTGATATATTTCTAGGGGCTAAGCAATTGCATTAGGTAAATGTCGTTCACCACGCCACTGGTTTTGTCACAACATTAAAAAAAAAAAAAAAAATTAAAAAAATTAAACTCATTGACCACCATCGCATTCTCATTATCTACAAATAATAATAGTTATGTGACTTCCGTAGTGTCACAACAAAATAATGCAACTTAGTTGCAAACGTTGTTCCGTTTGTTTTGAGATTTCAAATGAAAACTTCGTAGTTTTTTTTACGGTTTTAAATTTTTGTCGACATATTTATGTGAATTAATAAAGTGATTGTTGTACGATATATGTACTTTAAATAATGAAACAAAGAATCGATATCACTACTCATTAAAACAGGAAAAAAAGGTATTTAACTTTAATACGTTACCCTCACTTACCTAATAAAAACAAAAAGTTTAACTTTTCCATTTTTTTTCCAAAAATTAATTTGTAGGGGGGAGCGTGTGATTATTGTTATTTTAAAATATATTTCTTAAACTCAATAAAACTTTAGCAAAAAAAAGAATAAGTATTGTCTGAGATATTTTAAAAACAAGTGACTAATGAATAATGTAAAATATTTTATTTGTTACATTCAAAACAATGTGTTATAGTAACATCATAAAAAACCAAAAAAAAATAAAAACAAAACTAATCAAATTAATAAATGGCATGTTTTTTTTATTATTCTTTGGTGGACGACTAAGTTTCTCAATTAAGTGCGATAATCACAGTAAATACCAATCAGGCCGATATATATATATATATATATATATAGATATTATTATAAAATGTATAATATTACATGGAATCTATATCAAATATATTGGATTCGATAAAAATATTTTCATACCTGAAGGTAAAACTATAAAAGGCAGCAAATGGCAATCGGTGTACCAACTGGCCGTAAAGTTGAATGATTTTTTAAAAATAAATCTTTTTAGGCGCAACTCGTCTATGTTTAATATTTCGATTCGAATCTTTTATTAAGAACATTATTTTATTTATAATCAAGAATGTTGAACCAAAATTAATATTAAATGCATTTTAATAGATGATATTAGAACAGATCAATTTGATTGTAAGTGATACAAACATATTATACACAGCAAATATAATTTAGTTATAATAAAGGTTTTCGTTATATTGAGTTGTTATCTATACGATACGAATTTCAATTCAAAATTAAAACAATAAATTATTTAGAAAGTGCCTTATTTAAATTATTTATCTCAAAATGTAAAAAGTGAATTCTTTTAATACATTTTTTGCTCGATTTTTTGTTTCAGTTCCTTACGGTATAGACGGTTTTGCGCTTTCAATATGGATTAAAAGTTAGTACATGTATGGATATTTATATTAGGATCCCATCTCGTATACTTACATGATCTAATATATATTTCTAGAATATTTGATCGAAATAAAATTGAATTTGGTTAGTGATTTAAAATCTCAAAGGGCCTGCTCGATGCTCATATCTTTTAATAGGGGGTAAAATTTAGGAAATTTGCAATCTTGTCGTCGCTGCCTCGTGAACTCGTGTTGGTCGTGGATATTAACTAGGTAATTATTAGTGATTTTCCGCTCAAAACTTGGTTTACGGGAAAAAATTTCATGTTTCATTCAATACGGATTTTAATAATTATTTTTTTGTAGTAAAAGATAAGACTTCTTACATGGCTCAAGTACTTTAAATTTTGGAATATACTACTAAAAACCACGACACAATTGAAAAAAAAAACGTGAACATTGATCATATTCAAACTCTTAGTAAAGAATCTATGAATATAATTTTTTTTGAAATCTAAGCCCAATTTGTTATATAAAAAGTCGTATTTTTTCCAACTTCATTATTTTTTTAAATCGAACCATTTTACGAAGTATTAGAGCTTTTCTTAAAAGTCAGTTTTTGAGCAAAAAAAAAAAAAAACGAAGTTCGAGTTGTTACTGTCAGGCTCTTTTTTTTGCTTTTGAATGGAGAACTGGGTGGATTTTACCGAAATATTACGCCCACCCGAAATCTCTTAAAATCTCATCATTTTCTAAATTTTATCGTTTCAATAATTTAGGTAACAAAAACAAGAATGAGAATCTTAAAAGTATGTTTTATTTAAGTGATTGATTAACGTTTATATTACGTTGTACGATTTATATTTATTAATTACTTAGGTAGTTTTCCGAATTACATCATTAATCATATATTATTTATTTTTACGTGAAAGTTTTTTTTTTTTTACTAAAATTTAATATCAGTTAAATAATAAATACATTTCTTGTAGAATTTACAAAGCGATTTGTTGCATACCTCAGTGAAAAAGGTCGAAAAAGTATGTACAATGAATAAATATTTATGCATTTTATAAATCGAAAGATAGTGTTCTTATTCGATTCGTCAATTCATTGTTTCTTTGGTTCGATGCATTTCGTTATATTTTACATAAAAATACAGACTCATTAGATCGGAATGAAATTGCAGATTATGATAAATTTAAACAATTAATTTTCAACATAGAACAAGTACCGTAAATTTATAATATTCAAAAACTAATAATCCTTTTTATATTTTCGTTTTTGATCGAAATTAAACCAATAATTTTCATCGGCTATTGACATCACTAAGCGTTTTTTTTTTTTTTTTTCATATGTAATAATCAATTAATTCTAAAATCAGTAATAAACTCCATTGTTCATATACTTTCGATTGTTTATAACTATTGATCAATTATAAGATAATATATATTGATAACCATATGACTATAACTACCTCTAGTCACGAAAAGCCTTAAACTATTTTACTATTTAATGATTTTAGTTCAAAATGAAAATTTTATTCCATAGCTTACTCGCCTTTTCCCCTCTTAACCACAGTTTTGTAATATCATTTAAAATAATAATCACCGCCTTAACAATTGCATCACTAGTAACACAAATGATTTTTTCAGATTTTTATAAATTGCAAAACACAACAAGTTGGTGTAAGAATATCACTTTACAAGATATAATATCAACTAGATTAGGTTTTCAATATGCTACTGAAGTATCACCGAAAACAATTTATCATTTCAATTTAGCACAATTACAATCTAATGATATTTCTGTATTTTATGCTGTCCATTATTTTTATTCTAGGCAACAATTTTGAATGCGAGGGTAAGAATACAAGTTTGTACAGTTGCAATCTTATAGTATGTATTATTCTCGAAATTGTCAAGCAATTGAAATGTTTCCAATTTAAGAAGTTATTAAACTCGAGTTAAGTATTAAGTGGTGTATATTATATTACTTGAGTAAGAGAACTGTGAAAAGATTGGAAAATAGAAAAAAATGTTGTTTTAGAGCGTAACGTATATAATTACACCGACATGGCGGAGAAATACATTATACATTAATACGATTTTCATTATTTAGTATTGCAAAAATAAATAATTTAATTTTAATGATGAATTGGGTTTCAGTGAAACTCCACAATTCCGGATTCGACGGTAAACACTTCAAATGAAATGTAATTAAAAATTGTATACGTTTTACCTATTCAAATTTACTTTTTTAGATCGTTATGATGGTTTAGAGAATTATAAACAAACTGTAGTGAAAAAGTACGGTATGTATAAATAATACGGATGATAATTTCAGATTCTGAGTGGAGTGACAAATATTTAAAAATATGAAATGGAACTCTGAGGAGCAACCGAAATTTCAAACCTAAATAAATTCCAAACGATTTAGTGTAAAATCCTTCACCATTTAATAAATGTCCCGCCCTTCATATCCAATGAAACTATGTATAAAAACCTAAACACACCAACAGGAAAACAAACCGCTAAAGCTCGTTACAATATCTTCTACGACTGCCTAAGAAACCACCCGAACAATTCAATTATAGTGAACTACCTTCTCTCACACTTCCAAATAATCCAACTCGTCGTCTTAAAAAGCACCTTAGTGTAGAGACCTAACCCAACAATAGCGTCGAAATAAAAAATAATAATAACAAATGAATAACACACACAGTGCTAAAAATATAATTTAAAAAAAATTAATATCAGTAAAGGAATGCCCCCAACGGAGGGCTTCTTCTCGTGTAAAGCAACTCAATTGGAAAAAAAAAATGTATTACAAAAGCTTATTGTATATGTAGTACTAACACAAATTGTGAACTTTTATTTTATAAAAAAAAAAAACTTTATCTAACGAATAACGGTAGAAATGAAGCGCCTGTCATAGTTTCATTCATAATGCTAATATAAATGTATTATGTATATACATTAATACATTAATACATCTATACTATTGTTAATTCAATATTCGGCTGTCGTTCGATTGAGCACGCATAAACTTTTTGATCGAACCTTTTTTTGGCGATGACAAGAATTTTACTTCATGTACATACTATTAATTTTACATTAATGTAGAAGTGTATTCATTTTTCAGGATCCAAATGTGATTCACTGAATGGTATGTTTTTTCACATTTAACAGCGTACATTCAGTGCCAATTATTGAAACAAAAAAAAAAACAATCAACCACTTAGTAAAATTTGCGAATTTCATCAAAAATATCCAAAAACCAATGGATAAACTCATCATTAAACACACATGAATAGTGTCTCGTAATTATTTTTTTTTTCATTAATATTTCATTATTAAAAAAAAAAAAAAAACTTTTGAGACAGGGACTCAAAGATACCAGATGGGCTGGACCTGCCACAACAATTGAAAAAAAAATATTCAAACATTAAATAATAATATTTGTATAATCAGTATTAAATGTTGATAATAATTATTGTTATAGTATGGTATTTCCACTTCCTCGTACACACGACTACACGAACTGTTCTTATCTATCGCATAGGTTTTAAATTCTAATTATAGAATTGAATAGTATATATTTTGTAAGTCGTTGCTGTGTACATTATAACATTATCAGTTGTTACTCTATGCAATAATATAAACGATTTAATAAAAACAGAATTATCACAATATTCTAAAATCATTAAAACCGCTGTTTTCGCCCATTTTTTCATTGTTAGTTGTTTTTGTTTTTTCTCTACAAACAATTATTTACCTTTTTACAATTTAATTTTCTCATAAATTCATCATGAATAATTCACTCACGTTGAAAAAAAGAAAAGGAGGAGCAGAAAAAGAACGTGATAAAAAAAAAAAATTACTTCTCAAGTCTTCTCAAAATTGCACAAAGATTATCTCGTTATTTCGTACAACCAGTAAGTAGTTAATATTTTTTATTATTTGTTAAATTTAAGGAAAATTCTTAATATTTTTAATACTCGAAGGTAAATTATTATTAAAAAAAAAAACTGTCTAGTGATCATTTAAATTTTGTTTTTATTTAAAATAGATCAAGCTACAAGCAATTATACAGTTGAATCTAACGAAAAATGTGCGAACACTGATGCTGTTGATACTGACTTGCCTACTTGTTCATATACAGTACTTGAAAGTAATTTATTATTTTTAAAAAAAACTGTCTAGTGCTCATACAAATTTTGTTTTTATTTAAAATAGATCAAGCTACAAGCAATTATACAGTTGAATCTAACGAAAAATGTGCGAACACTGATGCTGTTGATACTGACTTGCCTACTTGTTCATATACAGTACTTGAAAGTAATTTATTATTTTTAAAAAAAACTGTCTAGTGCTTATACAAATTTTGTTTTTATTTAAAATAGATCAAGCTACAAGCAATTATACAGTTGAATCTAACGAAAAATGTGCTAACACTAATGCTGTTGATACTGACTTGCCTACTTGTTCATATACAGTACTTGAAAGTAATTTATTATTTTTAAAAAAAACTGTCTAGTGCTTATACAAATTTTGTTTTTATTTAAAATAGATCAAGCTACAAGCAATTATACAGTTGAATCTAACGAAAAATGTGCTAACACTGATGCTGTTGATACTGACTTGCCTACTTGTTCATATACAGTACTTGAAAGTAATTTATTATTTTTAAAAAAAACTGTCTAGTGCTTATACAAATTTTGTTTTTATTTAAAATAGATCAAGCTACAAGCAATTATACAGTTGAATCAAACAAAAAATGTGCTAAAACTGATGCTGTCGATACTGACTTGCCAATAGTACTTGAAGGTAAATTATTGTTTTAGTTATTTTAAAATAAGAACTGTATGTCTGAATTAATATATACATTATAATTTTTAAATTATTTAAAATATGTTTAAATAGATAAAACTGAAAACTACAACATGACATATTTTATAAAACCAAAACCAACCAGTCTTAAATACTTTTTCAAACTACATCCAGTTCAACCTTGTGACGATTCAACTTTACCATTCAATAGTAGTAAAGCATTTATCCGTAAAAATAAAACAGTTAGAACCTGGTGTACTTATGACAAGAGCAACAAGAAAATGTTTTGCTCGGTTTGTTTAGCTTTCTCAGTAGAAACTAACCCTTTTGTTTGTGGAATGACTGACTGGAAACATATTTACCAACGAATCACCGAACATGAAAATAGTAAAAGTCATGTACAATGTTGTGAAGCCTATTTTATGCACTGTCATCAAAAAGATATTGGTAGTTTATTAAACAGTAATCAAATGCATCTACATCGTGAAGAAGTTAAAAAAAATCGGCAAATCCTAGAACGAATAATTGAAGTTATTAAAATAATAGGAAAACGAGGTTTAAGCGTAAGGGCAAAACGAAATGAGGCAGCATATTTTCTAAGAGATCCTGCATTGGACCACGGTACATTTTTGGAAATGATTATGTTGTTGAGCAAATATGATGCAGTGTTAAATGAACATTTAAATACAATTATTAGTAAAAGTGAAAACAATCATTTAAAAGGATCCAAAGGAAGAGGCAATTTTGTTACTTTTCTTAGTCATTATTCCATTGATAGTATCACCTCAACAATTTCATTAGTAATAAAACAAATAATATCTGAGCAAATTTCAACAGCTGGTATGTTTTCGGTTTTAATTGATACCACACAAGATGTATCAGTGATGGACCAATGTTCTATTATTGTCCGCTATGTTTTCAATGGAAAAATTAATGAAAAATTAATTGGTGTTAAATGTTGTACAGAATCTACCGGAAAAGGTATGATGGAACTATTACAAAGTGCTATGAATGAAGTTAATATTGACACATCAAAATGCATTGGCAACGCAACTGATGGAGCAGCCAATATGCAGGGCGCTTATAATGGTTTCACTTCATGGCTAAGTAGAGTAGCTCCAGAACAAATCCACGTTTGGTGTTTTAGTCATATACTAAACTTGGTAATTTGTGATACTACTAAGAATCCAGTAATGGTTGGCAACTTTTTTTCTTTAATAAATGGATGTGCCGTTTTCTTTAAAGAGTCATATAAGCGAATGAATATATGGAGAAATATAAGTGAAAATAATAATGAAAATATTCGTCACAAGCGTTTACAACAAATTGGAGATACAAGGTGGACATCAAAACAAACTGCATTAAATAGAATTTTTGGTATGTGTGGAATGTATGATGAAGCCATGTACCCTGATTTAATTATTGCACTTAGTAAAATCTGTTCAAAAGAATCTTTTACACCGGACATTCGAACAAAAGCATCCAACCTATTGAAAGCTTTGTTAAAATATGAAACCATTCTTATTGCACATATATTTATGAAGATTTTTTCAATCACTGGGCCACTATCAAGATACTTACAGACTAGCGGATTAGACATTCTTAAATGCATACAAATGGTTGAAGTGTCTTTAAATGAACTTAGAAAAAATCAAAGGAGTATGGAACTTACAAAGAATATGTGCATTGAATTTATTTCTAAAATGAATGATAAAATTTCAACACGGATTAATGAATCTAATGAAGATTTGGAAATCGAAGAAATTCAGAGTCAATTTGAAGTTAAACGTATTTCTAGGAAGAAAAAAATAGCAATTTATGAAGCTGCTGATGATACTATTT
Source organism: Therioaphis trifolii (assembly GCA_027580255.1). Taxonomy (NCBI): domain Eukaryota; kingdom Metazoa; phylum Arthropoda; class Insecta; order Hemiptera; family Aphididae; genus Therioaphis; species Therioaphis trifolii. The sequence goes on along the minus strand of CM050407.1, from coordinate 33,673,990 downwards.
TGAATGTTGAAAAAAAGTTTACCGTTGATGTATATAACAGAGTATTTGATACAATTATACAAAGTATGAAAAACCGATTTACAAATAATAAAGAAATACTTCTTGATTTAACATTATTATCACCCACTCATTTTGACTCATTTGTGAATGGACTACCTGAAAATGCTTTCTCTAAATTAGCCATAAAATTAAAACCATATTTTGATGAAGACAACGAAAACGAAATAAAAAATAAACTATGTGAAGAAATTTTAAGTTTTTCCAAATCTTGGAAACATTTAAAGAAATCTGTAGATGATGAATATACTGAAGAACTGTACATAAATAGTGACACAGAAAATGAAGATGAAGACATATCAAAACCATGCAAGACATGTAAAAACTGTAGCATTTGTTGTTATACTGCATTAATTAAGTACAATCTTTACTCGAATGCTTACCCTACATTATCTATTGCTTATCAATACTTACTAACTTTGCCGGTAACGCAAGTGGCCTGTGAACGGTCGTTTTCTACATTAAAATATTTAAAAAACAGGTTGAGAAATTCAATGACAACCGAACATTTGGAGTCATTCATGTTAATGGCGATTGAAAAACAAATTTTGTATAGTTTGGACAACGATATGATAATAAATAAAGTTGGTGAAAAATCAAAACTACTTTCTAAATTACTTTCATAAGTTATATAGGTATATTAAAAATTAAAATACACTTAATGATATTTTTTATGTATATGTAATTATTTAATGAAAAAATTAAAACAAAATGTGTATTTGTTATTTGTTTTAGTTATTTGATAGATCAGTTATAATTTTTTTTTCAAGTCTATACCTACCAGTAGGTTAGGCTCTGAAACAATCAGCCGATGTGGTAATGGGCCGGCAAAATATTTTTTCCAGACCCGAAATTAGGTCCCACTCCGCCCCTGTTTTGAGATGATTAAAAATATTTTCTTAAGTTATTCAAACACTAATGTTTTCAACGCCGTGGCAATTCTATAACGGCAGCCTAAACACTGGTCTGGCGATTTAAAGGCGATTGTATTTATTCTTGTAATACGGCGTTTCTCCAAAGCTATAATATAATAGCAGAATAATTAATACAATATTATCGTGTTTCTTCTTTTAAACGTATCGAGACTGTAAAACTACGACTGAGAAAGCAATATTCTACGGCAATTATAAATAATCAACGCATTTTTATTACAGGAATAGCGAAAAAATACTGCGACTATCTTATTTCAGTTTATAAAAACTCTGATCCGGAAGATAGTAAGGAAAACGTGCATAGTTACAATAATTATTATATTTAAATCATTAAATGTTTTCCCAATAACATCTTAACTACCGAAAATAAAAATAAAATACGGTCACGATTGTGTACAGTCCAACTACCTCATTTGTTATACCACTAGTCGTGTAGGCTTGCCTTTCTATGTTTTAAGAATCATAAGGTTTTTTTTTTTTTACTAATTAACACTAAACTGTGATATCCTAAACGTTACTCGGGGATTTAAAAATTATGACCAGTTTCGAAGTGTAGATTAAAGAAATATCAGCGAACATTCCATGGAATTGGAATCGAGATCCCGTCAGTGTTGGATTTGTCGATCTGTTTTGTTTGTTTTTATTTTTGACTGTACAATCTGTAAATAACAATTTTTACAATAAATAAAAGTGATAACATAAGTAAATACGTTAATAATATTAAATACAATAAAAGTGAGATAGAATTTATATATATATATATATATATATATATTGAGGTGAGGTAGTAGGTGTGAGAGGAGAGGTAATCCTTTGACGGAACTTCATGGCGTGCAGTATTAAGAGTTTAGTCCTCTTTTAAATGCCTTATGGGGTCGCCAAGGATATTGTGAGTTGACACATTGGATATAAGAGGGTTGCGATGGTTTGAGAGAGTGGAGTGGACGCGTTCGTAAAATATTTTGGCTGCATTTTGAACTGATGGAATATTGAGATCTGTATGGAGAGTATCATTTGAAACATAGAACGGAGCTTTGGTTATGTGTCGGAGATTTTGACGGTTGTATACCATACGTCCATATGTGTTTGAGCGGGAGTTTGTATAGGAATAATTTATTATTAATATTAATGTGATTAGATGTGACGAGAGAAATGGGTTTGTCTAAACGCTGAATTTTGTTAGTCGAAGGAGGTGAACGTCATTTCGTTGATAGCTCACGGTCGAATAATTTTTCCGGTGTTATGGTGAGGACTCTGAAGGTTATCCAAAGACTAGAAACAGTGGGCATTTGGGATTTTCAAGCTTGCCTAGTTCAGTCTCAACACGAGCTTCTTCTTAACAATATAGGCGTTAGGTACTCAAAATACTTAGATGAACGATAAAGGTATTTATTGTTATTACTTCGAACCATCTATGGTCCACCAGAACCCATAATAGTGAATGGTACATTTTTTTTTTTTTTTTTTTTTGAGAACAGCTCGCAACAGCTTTATTTCCGTGTAGGTTGGTTTTATCTTGATTCTTAGATTGCTAAAATTATATAGTTTTACTTTTCCAAATGGTTTCGGAAACTTTCGAATTAGTTAACTGTCGAATCCGAATTTTTGAGTACTACGGTAAAATTAGTAAATAGTACTAATTGTCAGTAGAAGGTTGGACGTATTTTTTTTTACACACTGACCAAATTTCGGATATTTTATGAAACGATTCTTGAAGGCTTTGTCATATGAGTGGCACCCAGAGATGATTGACCGACAAAGTTTGATCACAATAATGGGATGATTCGTTTGCCAACTAATAATAATATGTATGTATTCATACATTTTTCAAGTCAAACATTTTATCGATTTATCTCTGACCTTACTCCCCCACGTTCATTCTATATTGTATTGACCAGAAAACATTTCAATTATTTATTTCGAACGAAGAACTGCGTAAACTGACAATAATGAATTTTTATTTTCCAATTCAGCGTTCAAAAAACTAATAGAAAACCCGGGTACTATTGTTTGGTGCAAGTTCAATAATCTTAGAGAAAGTTTAACCTCACAGGAATCATATCAACCAGACAATTGACATCAATATGTATATAGTTTATAATTATATAAATATTATAAAATGTATAACTTATACAATGTATACTGTTTAAACTAATATAACAACAAAATATATATTACATTTACTGTAAAAAAAAAAAAATTTTTTGTGAATTATCTGTTAATTATAGCTATATGAATTATAATCTCTTTACAATAATACTTTATTAAATATTAAACATATTCAAGTGTGCTCATCGATATTGTTTGTTCATTATACAATATTTAAAGATCGATATTATTTATGATGATATAAAAGGATAAAATTATTTTATTTCTTTTGAGTCGTTTGTCATGCAATCACAAACATTTCTACTGTTTGTGATTGTATAAAACGAGATTGATCTTCAATAATGATCAAAAAAAAAAAAAACTCTTAACGTTTTCATTCAAAGTGGAAAAACAGACTAAATATTGTCAACAACATAATAACATTTATGTTAATTTAATTGTATGTTTGAATATAACTACTTATTGTCTATTCCAACATAAAATCAATGACATGGATAAATCTTAATTAACTTAATTAACTTAATTAACTTTAAGGCAGCTAGGTACGAAAAAAAATTCAAATAAAACTCGCTACAACTTTTTTGGGCGTATTTATAATCAATGGTTGATTTGTAACTTATGAGTTATACCTACGAGGTCGTAACCTTGCATGAACGGTGACGTAAGTTTTAAATACCTATTGCGTGCACGGACAAAGCGCACTATTATTATAGTTGACTGACAATAATATTTACAAATCACATTGATATTTGGATGTCCCGTAGAAGCTTATGAAACGTCGGTCGGCTGACTACGGCCTATAGAAACTGCAATGACCAATGAACAAGGGTCTAGTTTCCTATGAGGCTATGGAGGCTACAGCCCCCACAGTAACTTTTATAGCCCCTCTCCATGGTGTTAACTTTCATTTAAACATTTTTCTGTTATGGGGCGGATAAAAGATCGGATTTGAAATACTATGAAAAATGATAAATTTTCCAACTTATCAATACTTCACGTTGAACGAGATTTGTCACACTCATTAGACCCAGACGATGAGTTAAATAGATTTGCAGACAAAAACAGACGTCTTAATTCGATTTTTATCGTAATATATATTATAAAAATATCAAGTTAAAGAGTAATAAATCGATCTATCTAGAAAATGTTCACTTTCAATCAATTCAAGTCAACGCAGATTTTTTTAAAGGGCATCACATCGCTATAAACAAAATGTTATTAGATTTGAAGTATGTCATTACCTAAGAACTATTAATTGTCTCACAATTATAAGTACTAATTATTATTCAATGAGATACAGGCGTTTGAAAATATACGTGTGACGTCATAGAGCCCTAATCTGAACATTGGTGTGTGTTATAAACGTGTAAAAGTATCTAGATACAATGATTTCAATCGTTTAAAATTATTTTAAAATTTATTTTCGAAATTATTTTTAAAATGTTTTTTACATAACCTTAAGTGTTTTTTTGTGTTCATGACTCTGGTGTGGTTATAATTCTGATATGTTTTCTAGTTTTATTTTTATTTTAGATAAAACTATTTCAGTAAATTTCGTAAATGTTGGTTTGTGCCACTGCTTATCATTGTAATTTATTCGCTACGCGGTAGTGCACATCAGCAATATCGATAACAGTGTTCAGTAATAGCATGATAAAAGAACTTTTATCATGAGTAATAGTATGTACACAGATTAGATAAAACTAATCTAATCATCTAATCTTTAATCTAATCTGTGGTATGTATAAATAGCCCAGAATGGTAATATCGGTCGGTACTGTCAGCCACAGAAGTGTGTGTGCGTGAATGACATTGCGAATCAATGAGTCGCAAACTCGATAATTTTACTAAATTATAATTTAAAATAAGTATACAATAACAAGCAAAATTAAATTTTAAATCACACCATCGTTTTAAGCACATGAGTATAGGTACTCAGGATTATGAAAAAAACAAATCCTAAATATTATTGTAAATTATTAAATCATTGTGTTAAAATCCAACTACTTTTACACGTAAAACATGTGCGGCTGCTCACTCGTCGGCTCTTTGACGTCACGCGGCTATTGATCAACTCTCATTATCTTGTTGGATAATCATATTTTTTTAACTTCGGATTTTCATCAAAACGTTTTCCATTAACTTGACTATATTAATACACCAATAAACTCAAAAATTGAAAAAAAAAAAATGTAGTCTTGCAACATCACAGTGATGTTCTTTGAATACATTTTTCTTGTCCTGTTTAGCTCCCATAGATATATTATGTTTACCAAACTACGCTCATCCCAATGGACGAATTATTCGTAATAGACTTTTGCCGTGCCTTCTCACGAGTTCAAACGATGACCGCGTAAGTCGTAACATACATCAAATATATACGGATATAATAATTTTTATAATGTAAAACAAGTGAATACGGAAAACGGACTAGAGGCTTTTCGCTCGGTCGATCGGTTCAACTCGTCGTTATAAATAGACACTCTCTCGGTTGCGGGTATTACGTTTAAAACATCAACACAAATCAAACAACCTCCATTATCGACTTTGACCGTGCAACAAAGTTTAAATTGAATACGACCAACGCAAACGTGTAAATAGTTTGACGTATACGATTCGATTCGTAACCGATATTGTACCTCACAGAGAATCAAAACAAATATTATTTCAGTTCCCGATACCGTGTTTTGCGCCACCTGTTTGCGAATTTGCGTCATAACCGTTTAACATGTTTTCCCGTCCCGACGATTTACCGTACGTTTGTTTTTCTCTGTGCCGACTGTACCACGCGCGTTATGCGAACGTTTTCTCACCAGCCGAATCCGAACGCTGCACACCGCATAGCCCAGTGGTTCTTAACCTTTTTTAGTTCAGCGCACCCTTCATCGTAATAACTAACAGTTAGTTAGTGCTAACGCCCCCCTCTCATTCAAAATCAAATTTTCTTGTAATTAATATATAAATATAAATATTCATCAGTAATCAGTATATAATTTCATTATTAATTAAAATAAAAACTCATATTTTTAGTTAGTAATGGTTATATTAAATTAAATCCGGTTAAAATCCGATTAGAGAACATGCCGTATGCCGTTTTGTATATGCGTACGCAATTACAACTATTCTGATTGCACGTTCAATTATTCGTAGTGCTGTTATATAATCAGGGCCGTATTAACCATTAGGCACTGTAGGCACTGTGCCTAGGGCCTACGACGTACGGAGGGCCTACGAAAGACGGTTAAATTAAAAAAAAAAAATAATAAACATTATAAAAACAAGATCTTTTGCGTCACTCAAAATCTAAAAACAGTCTAAAATATATAATCAAATTGTTTACATAAGCGCAATACCTATATTGTTTAGACGACGATAGCTTTGTGATGGCCATGCGATACGGAAATTATTATAAGAGTATATTATTACATTATTACAGTATATCACACCTGAATTTGAAACAAATGTACGCGATAAATTTGAAATACAAACAGTTTTTGTTATGATAGATTCCTTAATTGTGGAAATTAAAAAACGAAAAGAAGCATACACAAAATTAAATGAAAGGTTTAGTTGTTTAACTGATGACAAATTAACCAAAAGTGAAATCGAAATAAAAGCGACTAATTTAGTTCAGGTATATCCATTAGATCTGGAAAATGATTTTGTAGCAAAATTCTAATTTTTGTAAATTTTTGTGAACCAGGCATGGCTGTAAGTGACATGCTTCAAAAACAAATTGAAAAAAATTAATGAAAAGTTTTCCAAATTTCAATATTGCTTTTATAATTTATTTAGCGATAGTTGGATCTTCTTACGGAGGTGAACGGTCATTTTCTGTGTTAAAAAGAATTAAAAATTGACAAAGATCTATACTATCAGTCAAGGAAAATTATCATCTCTAGCACTGTTGTCAAAAGAGTCAAAACTATTGAGATAAATTAGAAAAGATGATATCATTGACGAATTCGCCAACGCAGAATGCCGAAAAAAAAATGTAATCTAGATATGTTGGTGCTCATTAATTTTATTTATTTGATAAAATTAAATATTTGATAATTCCATTGTAAACTCATGACGCTGTATTAATTTAAAATAATATAAAATAATAATGTTCAAAAGTGGCCGTTATGAAATTCAATTTTTTCAATGCCTAGGGCCTACGGATGGCTTGATCCGGCCCTGTATATAATATTAATAAATTGAATTATTTTTAATCTCTGAGTTTGAAAAAGCTCACCGTCCCCTTCAAAACTATCACCCCTGGAGAGACCGAAATGCCCCCAAGGGGGCGGTACCGCCCCCGTTAAGAACCACTGGCATAGCCTATAGTGCAGGGGTCGGCAAGTGATTTTTATTGGAGTCCGGAAAATTAAAATAATACGTAAACGGGGTCCGTAGAAAAAAAAATTATTACATTATTCGATGGTTTTTACTAAAATGTTAAAATCATTTGAAGAGTTAACACGCTTTCTAACGTTAAGTGAGAAATCGCATTTCTTGTCTTTGGCTGGTAACTTGAAATCGGGAACTCTTGTAGAATTTAATAACGTACTTCTTATTAAACTATCAAAGTATGATATTATTTTGACGGTATAGATTACTGCTTTCCGCGGTCCGGATTTGGACCGTGGTCCGCCAGTTGCCGACCGTTGCTTTAGTGCTATATGCACGGTTTGGTCTACACCGGCCCAGACCTGACCACGGTCCAGTCTTTTCGGTCTTTGTGTATTATAATCTAAAATGGATTGGTTCGGTCCGGTCCGCCTCTGGTTTCAGGTCGACATAAGACTCGATGACAGAATCGCGGTCTATTTCAACACTTAATACAATATGTAGAATTATATAATTAACACGTTCAATATTCGTCTATAATTGTAATTTTTCCCGGAACGTAGTGGTGGTGTGGAAGGGACGGGTATTCTAAATTTATTTATACAGCAGAAAGATATTTAATTACTTTAAATAAATGTTTAAGATCGTTTTGTTACAATCGGTCCAGCTGGCGGTCTTATTTATATATATATTTTTAATCAGTACAGTCTTGGTCTTTTCTCATACAATAAAAATGAAACAGTCCGGTCCAATCTGGCTTAATTTTTTTTTTTATCGGTCCGGTCTTGATAATTGAAGAAAATGTATCAGTCCGGTCAGGTCTAAAAAAAAAGGACCATGCAGAGCACTACCGCATACGATCCGAGAAAATGCAGCAGCCGGCAGTGAAAACAGCGGTCCATCCACTTGCGTGTCGACTCCGAACGCGGCGATATTGAATCACTAAAAAGTAAAAACAGAGAAAACTTAGAAAAAAAAACACTCGTTCGTGTGTAATTTAATTTCAATTTCGACCTCTCGACGAATCGACGATGAAATCGGACAGTGACGTACGCCGTACACTTTGAATGTAGACCTTGAATGGCTTCGCCGAAGAAGAATAGATATTTATTTTTGTGGAACCAATTTAATAGTCAACAACTACCCCCGTTTTTCTCTGATGCAAAACACTAATGATGATATGTACGAACTCGTTGGGCGAAAATAAAACATTGAACAATCTCAATCATGGTAAATTATTGAACTATTCAACAATTACGGTTTAACACAATAAATACACTCACACACACACACACACACACACACACACACACACACACACACACACACACACACACACACACACACACACACACACACACACACACACACACACACACACACACACACACACACACACACACATTTCTCACAAACATACAAATACGTTTCAAGAAGGACCGGATTTAGCAGATTTTCCGACGAGGCCATAAAGTCTAAGTATTATTTTCGGTGATTCGTCATAATAACAAATTACTAAGGAATCTAAGCCCCTAAAAAAATGGAGTAGTTCTCCTGAAGCGTCTGTCAATGTTTCTCTATACGGACCCGCTTTAATATATTCATGTTGTGATCACTGCGCCAAGTATAATAATATATAATGTGTATATGTGTAGTACATACAAAACTACTTGCGCTTAACTATGGGTGATAATAGATTAAGTGATTTAATAGTTATAGCGACTGAAAAAGAAGAAACTGCTCAACTCGATCTTAATAAAGCTGAAGATAGGTTTGCTAAATTAAAGCCAAGATGATTTCTTTTAATGTAATAAATAATTATGGATTTTAAAATATTTTTGTATTTTTTTTTAACTTCAAATTTCAGAACATATGTAATTAAATTACCTATTTTTATTAAATATGGTTAGGTACTTAGGTATTGTTGTTATTACTACCTATATGATTTTGTTTTAAGTTATTATGTTATGTTTAGTATTCTATATCATGTAATGTATCATTATATATTATTAGTACATTTTATTATATTGTATTACTTATATTGTTCATTATTTTTATGTTAATATTTTATACAAGTATTACGCTACTCTTCTGTTTTTTAACTTTATATAAATTTTGATATGGAAATACATTTATGAATTTTGTTTTATTAATTTGTTTGATTATCATTCATTATAATTCAATTTAATTTTGTTTTAAATATGGTATACGAGCGGCTTTGGTATTCATATAGATTTTCAATATTGGTTTCGCATCCCATGAAAAAATCTGAAATGACGCCCCTGCCACTAACATAAAATTATTATTAATATATGCATTGTGTAATGGGCGTGTGTGTGTTTGTGTGACCGACCGGTGACCGTGAAATAATATATTATAATTATAATAAAATGCCGATAACGGCGTTTGGTGGCGATTAGTTTAATTGGCCTCAACAGACTGTGACGACTGAACACCGACGAATATAATATTTCAATGTCGATCTGATAAGAAAGTCACAAAGGCACGGTAACGCAACAACTTAGAAACTAGCACAGGCGCAAGGGGAAAAAGAAAATAACTTTGGGGTGCAAAAAAAAAAATTAATAAACAAAAAAAAAACATCAAACTCGCTCGCCTCTTAATTAATGTCTGTTAATAGAAGAATGCACACACACACACACACACACACACACACACACACACACACACACACACACACACACACATACATATTATACGTATGACGTAATACACGCATATTAAATATACATTTAAAAAACGCGTCTGAGTAAATATTAAAACGATGTACGACCTTTTCCGGCTGGTCCATAAACAATATTTTAGATTGCACGCGCCTCGTCGTAAGTTAAACGCTGTTACTTATTTATGCATACATTAAAATGTTTTATGTATAAAACGCGGCCGCGTGAACAGTGGCGAACCCCGAGCGCATAAATCACGCGTATTTAGTATGATAATGTACACCGTGGTAAAAGACGTTCGAAACAAGTTTCTCGGACGAGAAGAGAAGAAACGTTTAAAAAATGACCCGGACTCGTATGTGCGCGCTTCACAGTCAAATGATCCGCGAGTTTTTCAAAAACGATTTGCCCGGGAAGTGACGCACGCGGTGGCGCACAGACACAGGTGTCGTAGATTTTTCGGAACCCCCGATTCAAAACTTCGAATCTCTTTTTAATCTCGAATAAAATTGTAACGTAAACGTAAAATAAATTTTCACGAATTGGCGATTTTAACAACATATTTTTATTTCAAGTGTTGAAAAATAACGATTAATTATCATGGATTCTCAATCGTTTATTATTTTTTTCCGTACGTGTGTCCACACCGCAAGCACGCACGACAAATTACGAGTGTGTCCCCTCCATTTAGGCTCAAGACGAAAAGTAGTTTGGTAAAGGAGTAGATAAAGTACTGATCTGACAGCCGACCGCGGAAACGTTTGAAACGTCCCGGTAAAAAAAAAAAAAAAAAAAAAGCCGATTCGCCAAATTATTTAGAACTCGGTAGTCGGTAGTTTAAATGTGTTTTCGCGTGTGTTTAATTTTCGGTAAATCGAAAATACACGCGCTAAATTATGATAGGTCGAGGAAAACGATATTTTTATTTATTCAACTCAGATATTCGTCATCTATATGATCGAACGTGGCGGAGGACATTAATAATTCTCGGCAATATGAAAGGGGCCGTCCGTTTATATTAAATTTATTGTGCTAACACGTCACGTGTATAGGACAGACAACTGCGACGAAAGCACTATGCGTTTATTGAACGATCTATTTGAATTAACTCCATAATACAGTGTGCGCTGTTCAGGGTAAACGGGTGCCCGAGATCTATACGTAGATCGTGGACGTATGCTCGAAATCATAAGTTTAAAAAAAATCAAAATACCGATGTACTGAAATAGTGTTAATATTGTTTTGATTAGCGTAAAACTATTTATTCCGACTTGAGACCCCTCTTGAAGAATAATTATGTATGTGCGCCTGACGTAGATGACGGTGTTTCAAACGAAATGTGAATTATTCGTGCCTTTTCGTCATCAAACTGCACAATTCCGTACTACCACCACGGCACCACCGTAATCATATTGCATAAGTCGATAGACAATAGCAGATTTGATTTCACACGTTTGTTCAATGAAATAACATACGATGTAGTCTCTGTTGTGTAACAATATTTCACACACTCGGTGCCACGAACAGATTTCGCATCGAGCGCACACGTCAAAACGGATTTTTTTCAACGCGACAATAACTAACTCTGGTCGTGTTATTCGGCTCGTTCACGCGGTGAACACGGATACGTTTTATTTATAAATCGTACATTTTACACGCACGGAATTTCTCGAGTCTTCGTGGTTATTTACGGTTGGAGGGGTTTTTAGTGTTCGGTTGAGTAGTATATATCGATAACGTGAAAACCGCTTGTTTCGCTTCGCCATCGCACGGTTTTCGCACGAATCGATTGATTTTTTGCACGGACTTCTTTCGTCTTTTCGAGTTTCACGTACTCCCGTGGCCAGACCGATGTAACCATTATATTTTTTTTTTCAAAAATTATTAAACAGGATTTCTGAAAATTCGACATGATTTAAGTCTCCATCGGTCTATACACCTTGGTATAAGGTGAAAACCTGATCGACGTTTGACGTGATTAAAAATAAAACGATTGCACTAATTATAATATCTGATGTTGGCCAACAATTTTTTATTGAAACTTATTTTCAAAGATCGCCTTACTATTAAAAACGACAGTATATTTATATTTTTTTTAAAGTAAATTTTTGTCGATTTTCGTCATTTATCTTTAAATCTTTAAGCTGATGTCAGTACTTTTTTTTATTTGAAGTGGTGTCATTGGACTCCTTCTTCTTGCACGATATTCATGCTTTGTATCAACATATATTGTGTAAAAAAATATTGTATGAAGTATACAGATTGTAAAATTTTCTTAAAAAAAAAAAAAAGCCGATGTTTAAATTTTTGAGATTTTAGCTCCGCGTGTAGCCGTGTAGGTCGCCGCCTTTTATAATGTTGTAACATACCTACCAATGATGTAAATAAGTGCCTGTTATGCATACAACGCTTAAACTGTTGACACTTCCTGTTCCGCGGCGCTCGCACAAATTGTTTTTAAAATGCCCGTTTTAAAAATGATTGACGACGATCGTAATAAATTAAAAATAACAATTATTCGCGCTATTAGACGTGCGTCTGCGAGTTTCATCGTTTTATAACGAGGTCGTGTCGTGAAACGTTATGATTCGAATCGCAATATTAAAAAATTAAAAAAAAAACATTTAAGTCTTTCGTTCGGCGGTTCACTGAAATGACATACGTACATATATTCACGTCATGTGTAGGACGTAAAAGGTTCAACAATATTATTTTCCGTTTCTTTGATGAAAAACAGCCGACAAAATGTGCATAACAACCTGTCGACAAGAAGTGATAATACCATTTGAGCACCGTCGTATTCTGATCATTTTTATTCTGAATGAAACAAAGCATGTACTAAGTACATTGTACTTTAGGGTGTTCCTTAATTTTCAAATTTAAATATTTTTTCGGCTCACCCCCTAAAAACGTGTGTATGCATATAAAAATGAATTACGACAAATTTTGGGGCAATCAAACAAGATTAACCCGTGCCGAATTGTACCTAAAGTTTGAATTAATTCAGTATTTGAATATTTATGAGAATTTTTTATATTTTTTTAAATATTTCGCAAACCGTTGAGTGAATCGAAATTATTTATATAATATGTTTTAAATAGAACAAAATTGTCTATAAATTATCTCTTAACAAGTTTTTAATACCGTCTACTATTCATATATCGACTTAAATTTATAAAAATACCGTATTCTCAAAATTTTTAATGTTCAAATTAAAAATATTATAAATAATGATTATTATTCATTAGATATCTAAGAGTTTAAATATTATAGTGGCTGACAATTTTATAAATAACTTATTCGTCACACCGATGTTTCTTTTGTGTGTGTGTGCGTGCGTGTGTGTGTGTGTGTGTGTGTGTGTGTGTGTGTGTGTGTGTGTGTGTGTGTGTGTGTGTGTGTGTGTGTGTGTGTGTGTGTGTGTGTGTGTGTGTGTGTGTGTGTGTGTGTGAGGTGTGACCATTTGAAGACCTGGCGGCAACAACCAGACATTGTCCATATTTTGGCGAAAATCAGTTTTTGAACTTTTATTATTAATAAAAAATAAAAATAATATACGTCGATTGGTGCAACAACCAGACAAATGCGATCATTAAATACAGAGATATTGTACAAATGGAGATGTCTGGTTTTTATTTTGGTGTAACAATAAGACATATCCGGATACATATACATATGAGAATTTTATCTATAAGTGTTAGATGCTCATATTGTTTAATAATAATTAAATATGTTAATATGAGTATGTTTCTTTTTCATTTACATACCTTAAACATAATATATTTTATTCTATTATTGGTTATTAAGTTTGAACATTTTCATTTAAAATATTATTTTATATTGTCAGTTTTTCTTTTTTTTTTATGTTTTTAAAATTAATAAGTTATTTAAATTTTATTCGTTTGTTATACATATTATAAGCTTTTATCAGCTATAAGTGTTAGATAAACAATGTAATAAGTAAGAAACCCTTTTTCATATTAATAACATTATTTATTTGCATAAAAAGTGAAAAAATAATTTTACGGCGCAACAACCAGACTTCTTAATACTTTAATTTTATTTTTTTAAGCATTTAAAATATATTTTGTTATTTATTTTTCTTGATATCAATATTATACATACGTATTGCCAAGGTATTTGAATATATTTTTTGTTAATTTTTAAAACTATGTTGATTTATAAAACAGTTTTTTGTTCCTTTCTCAACAATATGATAAAACGGATGTGTCTGGTTGTTGCCGCCAGGTCTTCATTTGTTCGAATAGTAGATTTCATACGAAAGTTACATTCGGCCCTTCTGTAGATCGAAAATTCTTCTTTGCGCACTTTAAGTGATTTATTTTTATTCGTTCTCGACGTTCTTTCCCATATTTGGGGATCAAGTATCGTTGTAACGGCAGAACGTGTCGAAAACGAGATTTTTATGAAATTTAACTAAATTGTTTATTTTAAAAGTAACAAAGCTAGACACTTGAAATGTTCATCAACTAAGTCTACCGCTTTTGGGCTGAGTGCAGAACTTTGAAAAAATATTTGTATTTTTTATCTCGTCAATCTCTTTATTCTCTATATGTATGCAGACCTGAAAATTGAATAAGACCCCGCTCTTATATACTGCGTTCACTAACGATATACTGACAAAAAATCGTCAGACAAGATCACGTTGTAATAAAAACTTAAATTCGTGTACATCATACTGAAACTTTGCTCGGGGTCGTTTTGCTGTGGAAATGACTTTATTTTGTTTTTTAGTTTTTTAATTCATTACACCCACCCACCACCGTCGATTTAAAATAACGAAAATCAATATTGTCTGGGGAGCGGCGCGCGTTCTTCGCGTTCCGAAGTACGTCCGATTTCATTTCACATAAAATGTTATTACGAAATGTATACACGAATGGTCGAGTAGTGGGCACGACGATACAAGACGATACGACGCGCGTCCGCACGGTGTCTATATAGTTTCGCGCACGACGATAGCAATTAATTTTGGCGAGAAAACTTTTGAGGGTTCGCTGGAATGAAGAAATAGAAAAATAATTGCGTTCGGCCGCGTTTCGTTCGTTTTCTGTTCCGACAAAAATACATTTGATTACAATAATGTCGCGGGGCGATTGACCGATTGCTATATAGTAGCTGCCGAAACCGCCGCCGTGTGAAATCGATCGTCAAACGCCTCGCCGCGAACATCACGTGCACTTTTATAGTATAACGCTCGCACAGTCGCCACCGTGATAATGTCCGCGAAATCGTGTTTTGAGCGATCGTGGCATTTGAAAAAACAACAAGTGTCCATACATTATTATAAGTCATGAAATTAGCCGGGGAGGGGCAAATTATGTGAGATAATGTTTACGACTTTTAAACTTTTATAAATTCCAAACACTAACAAATGGGTCGCCCTGCGATTGGTTCAAACTCGTTCAGTGTATTAAAAATAAAACAACTGGTTCAAACAGAGTTTATCTACAGTTATATGAAAATTAAACGGTTAGAATAAAAATTAACAAGTTCCAATAGATAAATATTAATTATTGTTAGTCATTACTATATTGTGTGGTATGTGAAAAACAAATAATTATCACAGTACATAATATTACTTATGACTAGAGCATAGGACTCGGAGCACGTGCAGAGTTGAAAAATGATTGTCTTAGATGATTCCGAAAATAGAAGAGTAAGACATAAATACTCATACCAATTTCATCATCGTATATTATATATAGGGTTGTAAATTTGAAATATTTCACTTGAAATAATACATTAGAAATAATATATTGATATAACACAGAAAACATTGATTATGAATAACTTATCAGTTAGGTATAATTTATCAACCAAGGTATGCGAATTAAAGACCCTACCTAAATACTGTTAATGGTCAATGGTTATAAATTATAAATTAATAATTATATATTCAAATGACATAATAATATAATATATATTACAAATATATACAATATTATACATATTTGATATTATCAATCATGCAATTTTTCCCTGTTGGTATATGGCTGACTTCAACATTATTGTCTTATAGTCGGTGTTCACTTGGAAATAAAAAAATATATTTTCATGAAATATTTCAAGAAAATAAATTTCATGAAGTTTTACAACCCTAATTATATATTATTAAAACGTCAGTCGATTTCTTTGAGTCGTAGTTATATTTAAATTTCTACTGAATCGATTCACGTGACTTTCTTTTTAACGCAACAGCTCGGCGTGCAGATGGGCTTTATATAATGCGAAAAGTTCCGAAAATCGATCGACAGTTACTGAAAACATTAGTTGTTAATGAAATTGTGACTTTTAAGTCGACAGAATTCGTTCACACTACGACTGGTTGCTATGGTTTTACATTTTTCACGATCTGTTATTACTCCGATTTTAGCAAATATCATCGACAATCAATGCAAATCCTAAGTTGGATCATCAAAGTAGAACATTTTAACTTATATAATTATTCAAGGGCAGAACTTCAGATATAATAATCATTCAAATGTGTACGACATTTTTTTTTTTCAATAAGTTTATTGTTTATATTTATGTTGAAAACCCATAACCATGACGACTATGAAGATAAACTCTATGTATATTTCGACATTTTGGAGTCCGTAGATGATTTTCGTGGTGTGTGCATATATTTAGTCAAGTTTTCCGATGATCAACTGATATAAAATAGATAATGAACAATTAATTCCCATTTTGTTTGATGGAAATGTCTTATTTCGTTGCAATGGCTCACGCATTATTTGGCACGCAAGAAGAACGCCGAGATATTAGAATAATAGTAGTTAATTCACACACGGCGATTACTAATTATTATTTGAGAAACGTAAAGAGAATTAGTCGTTGACAATGTGTCATATAGATTATCTATTAATAATTATACACATGGCACGTTGAATACGAATTCATTAAGCCAATTTATATATTATGGTTGACTGGTTCAGGTGTTATAATGTGTAATTAATTTTTTTTCTACTCCTATGGTGATGTGAGACTTAACAGTCTTCTTCTTTTTTTTTTTTTGATAAAAATAATTTCAATGTTCATATCTCATAGAGGAATTCTTTAGTTTTACCTAAATAATTAAACGTAATCACAATAATGAGCGCAGAAAAAAAAACGTGTCATGCCCATTCTTTGAATGGAAGATATATGGAAGAAAAAAAATAAGTCGAAATCAGAGTGTATTTAAATTAAGTCATAATTGGCTATTAAATGCGCTCTATCATACAATGCAATAATTAACGTTACCTTCTAAAATTTAGGCGATTATTAATATTTATAAGCGAGCATTGATCTTCGTCGAACTTAGAGAGCGAAAAAAACTAATGACGTTTTAGTTTATGTTGGGGTGGTGACGAAATATAATCCTTACCAAGGTGCTGAATGTCAAACGAAATATTTGATTTCGATTTATTCAAATGCGTTGTTTATGTTTTTATAATTACTAACTTAATTTTGTTTTATTGTGACCCGGCAACGACGGGTATTTCAGCTAGTCGTCATATAAAGTTAGTGAATCAGTGATGTTAATATTCATGCGTGTTTTTTTTTTTTTTTGCGTGGTTGCAAGCGTCGGCACCTATATTCGTATCAATAGATAATATTCCGTTATTCGCGTATTTACTTCTTCTTTTTTTTTCAAATACTTTCGGTACCTTTTGCATATTTTTTAATTTTTATTCAAATTTGAGACATTGTGTAAATTGTTTACCGTCAAATTCATTTTTAATAACATGAAAATCATAGTAATTTGTTGAATGTTTCGTTAAATATGTTATTCCATCACGTTTTCCGGTATGACGTATACAACTTTATAATACACGATCAAGATAATACAAATGCCATGCCATAAAGACGTTTTTTCGGCGTATTATTCGCGCGTGGCAGTAAAAAAATGACAGGAACGTCTAGTCATAATATGGGCGTTATCGTGGGGGGAATACAGGGGATAGATCCTCACCCGTGACTTTTATTTTAGTCCAAATCATGAGTCATGATGGAAAGATTCTTATGCTCAACTGGTGTTTAGAGATACTTTGTAAATAATTTCTTTGACTCGTCATTGTTTTCCACACCAAGGGTTTGGTGTACAGCAAACAAATTGTGATATTTTTATCGCTGTTCTTGATTTATAATCAACTGTATTAAATCATTAATATTACTCTGACCTTTTGCAATCTGGATTTTGTAAATTTCAAAAATATGAATAAAAATTACAGTTTATTTTTGTACCCTTAAAAAAATATATACATGTTCCTTCTACAAGTGAATTTACTTGTATACCTTAACAATATAAAAATGTATGCGATTTGATGGAAGTAGTAGTTTTTGGTATTGCCTTAAAGGATTAATAATTAGGTGTCCGATGATGAACCCTAACTTCTTCATAGGTGGTCAGCAAATTCCGGTAAAGCCCTCGATGAGGTACCTTGGGGTTCAGTTGGACACGAGACTGAACTTTGGGGCCCATATCAAGTGGGTGACGGCTGCGGCCAGGCGAACGGTGTTCGCTCTTGGGAGGTTAATGCCGAACGTCCAGGGGCCTTCAGCGTGCAGAAGGCGACTGCTCATGTCGGTGGCCCACAGCAAATTATTGTATGCTTCGCCGGTATGGGCACTGGCGGTGGCGAAGACTGCCCGGAATAGGACAGCCTTCAGTCAGTCACAAAGAGGTGCCGCTATTCGGGTTGCGAGGTGTTACCGAACCGTGTCAGATATGGCGGCACTAGTCTTGGCTAGGATACCTCCAGCTCATCTTCTGGCCGATGAGCGTCGCAGAATCGAGGCCCGTAAGCGGGAGGCCACGACGGTGGCTGTCATCAGGAGGCAGGAACGTGAGGAGACACTGCGTGAATGGCAGGAGCTTTGGAACCACACGACAAAGGCAGCGTGGACGAGGAGGATGATCCCAGACATTCGGAGATGGGTGAACCAGTCAAAGCTTGGAAACTTGTCATTCCACATGGCCCAAGCACTATCGGGCCACGGATGCTTCCAGCTCTATTTATGGAAAAGGAAGAGGGCGATTGATCCTCGCTGCAACCACTGTGATGAACCAGAGGATTCGGTTGAACACACCCTGTTCGATTGTCCGTATTGGACGGAAAGTAGGCTGGAGATGGAGCGATGCATAGGACGGCAACTACGGCTGGAAGATGTCCCCGAGATTATCCTGGGGCCGGAGCAGGAGCTCCTCCCTGAGGATGCAGGAAGAAGACAACGGGTTGAGGCGTCGGCGGAGAACCAGAGACTGGCGTTTGGTAGGATGGTGGAGTCGATTCTTGGGCGGAAGGAGGATGAAGAGCGCGTCAGGCAGGCGGTAGCTGGACGGCCGATTCAGCAGCGTTAAATAAATCATTTTGTTGTTTTTACGTATTCTTATGGGCGGAACGCCGAATTTTCAGGGTGGTTAGAGGCCCCCACGTATGTAAAAATAAAAACAAAACGGTGAATAAACGATACGGGATCGGGTGGCAGTAATGTGCGAAACAGTCCCCACCCGGTCCTAGTTTTACCACGGAAAAAAAAAAAAAAAAAAGGTGTCCGATGATAGAACTAACAGTAACCTATTTCTAAAACTGTTAGGATTGCCGATTTCGACCACCCGGTTGTCGGAAAGTTCATTTATATTCATCAAACAATTATTGCAGTAAACAATATCATCAAAACATTTAATTTACTAAAATAGTAACCCGGTTTCCTACAATTATATCACCAAACTACGGCTATTGCAGTAACCAACTGTTGGTCATCCATACTGCAGAAGTAGATATTAATGTTGATTGTCGAGAGAGTTCTTGATATTTTGAATTTGGCCCCATTAATAATAAGATAAATTGTTGATGTAAACGACGTACGGTTAAAATATCTGACATTGCAATCAAGCGTGGATGAACAGGAGGGGGGGGGAAATCACCTACCCCCGTGAATTTTAAAGTTATTACTAAAAATATTTATGAACATTAAAATATAATTTCGTATACAAACAAAACTCGCAAAGTCCGAACGGTTCTATATACATTCGGACGTTCAAAGGAATCGAATACATGGAATAACGATGACGCGTCACGGCGTAAACCAACAATCAAAACAAACATAATCATCGTGAGTCTCGGACGTATACCTACAGAACGCTGCACTGGGAAGCGTTTGCGAACTTTCGAAACCCGGCGATCGCCGTCGAGCAAACAGTCGGCGGAGTGTACCACGCAGCGAACGAGGTACATCACGTGAAAACTAATAATAATAATAATAATAATAATATTGTGTAAGTGTGGACGTGCATTTTACCGGACGATATTGTAAACAGGTCGAGATTCCAATGTTTTTCGATGCAGTTCGTCCGCAGACGTACGCTTTATGTTTACACTGAGTTTGTCTGCTGCACGCGCGCTACCGCCTGGCAGCCAAATCGTATATTAGGTAAATTTTTTTTGTGCCAAAAAAAAAAAAAGCAAACAAACAAACAATACATATACAGTAGACGCCGCTTATAAGACTCACGGATATAAGGTTCAGTCGCTTATTAGACTCAAAATCGTCTGGAACGGTCCGAACGTATCCAAATACATTAAAAAAAAAATTGTTATAAGACTCAACACTTCGGTTATAAGACTCAAATTTTGCAAAATAAATAGTAGAAAATAAACTTTTTTGGTTATAATTTAGAAATAAATTGATATTGAAAAATTAATCGCAACGATTATATCGTTATTGTAGTGTACTGATTATCAGGCGGCTGCACAGTTATCGTAATTACGGGTGCATAAATACAATACGAACACGAGCACGTAGTTTTTTTATCGGGATTATTAAATTTATTCAATAATAATTAATTAAGAAATGTATTCAATAATAAAGTATGTAATATGTAATATGTGTTAATGTATTAAAATCAAAGCAAAATATAATTTATAAAATAAAATAAAATTTAGAGTAAAAATATAAAGTAAAATAAAATTTAATAAATACGTAATTAATTTTTTTTTTCCACTCCTCATATAAAATTCATTCGGTTAGAAGACTCACTTTGTGTTGGTCCCAAAGTGAGTCTTATAAGCGGCGTCTACTGTATATCGATAATTCCTCAGTTTTTTGTTTTACTCGCGTGTTATGTATACGTTATACTATATAGCAGTATCACGTATACGGGCGTAGCCGGCGTCGAACCTTCAAAATAGGTAGTGCACGTGGGGACACAGGCGTGACTCTCGCGTAGAAAAAACGCACGGAATCGCGACGACCTTCGTCATTGTGACGTACAACAATTTTAAATTGAAAAAAAATCTCAAACGGGTGTACACGCACACACACACATATGTATATATACATCAATACATCTGTGTGTGTACAGGACGAGTCAGATCTATTTGACAAATGTAACAACTTTTTCCCGTTGATCGTTTTTAACTTTATTTTTCCTGAACAAATACTTGAGTCGTACACAGTCGCATTAAAACATTTTTCTTTCATTTTTAGAACTCAAATTTAAAATTTTTTAATTTTACTGCTCCGTTTGGTGAAAAATGCGAAATAGCTATTTTGTGAAACGGATTTTTAGAAAAAAATTGGTGCTTCAATTTCAAACAAAGGTTAATCCGTTGATTTTCTACGATTTTTTTGAGGTTGTGAAAAATGTAACTATTATACTGTGTTTCGCACAATTTTATTATTATATACCACAATAATTGAATGATTTATCGAAATTTAATCATTCCAACATTTTTGTTGTCTCTATCGTAACCTATTACCCTGTTATAATTAATTGAAATCGATATTTGACATTATCAATCATGGAGAGATTAATCGAAATCACTGACTAAATATTGATTGAACGGGTGCATCCGAGTTCCGTCCTAAGAACCTTTTTTTATACCAATTCCGTCCCGGTTAAAAAAAAGGTATATACCAATTCCGTCCCGGTTAAAAAAAGACGCATACCAATTCCGTCCCGTAATAATAAATAATATGTATAGTATTGTTGTTATAAAATGTATACAAAAAATATAGGTATATTCATAATATTAGTACATCTTCATAATTTAATTATAATTAATCGTAATAATATAAATAATAAAATTCAATTAAAAATTCAATAAATATTAAATAGTTACAAGTTAAAGTCAAACAGGCACATTGTAATATAAAAATAAATATACTATTTATAAATAGTCAAAAATAAAAATATAATACGTTTTTAAAAATTTGTGCGATAACTGAAATATCATCACTTGTTACAAGACAGAAATAGTATATTATCCACTAAGAAAAACCTGGGACGGAATTAGTATGTTCATTAAAAAAAACCGGGACGGAACTAGTATACCTTAAAATTCAATTTTTATACTTGGGACGGAACTCGGATGCATCCGATTGAACGTACAATAATTTTCAAAATAATTTTAGTCATTAAATTCGCATTTGCAAAAATTGTTGAAAAAATGCATGATATACGTTAATGACCAAATCAAAAAAATGTTTTAATGCGATTATGTTTTAGCACAGTTCTATAATAAAAAAAAAAAAAAAAAAAAACGTAAAAAATAATGAATCGAAAAAAAATTATCGCATTCGCGTCAAATAGATCTGACTCACACTGTATGTAACTACGTCTCTAGCGTACACGTTTTAATCGCCAAGACCGAGTCGTCAGGTACCAATACTTCTTTGCTGTTGTTTTTTTTTTCACAATCGTTGTTCGCTTGCGCACGGACGAAAGAGAGAGAAAAAATACGCGAGCACGACGATGACGACGTACAGTGGTCGCCGCTTATGGTGTTCACTGGTTATAAGAATCAGCCGCTTATAGTGATCAAAAATGCCAGGAACGGAACAAACAGCCGTTATAAATGCATTTTTTGTCGCTTACAGTATTCATGTTTTCGGTTATTGTGATCAGAAACAATCATCAGAAATATAAAATATAAATATAATTTACAATAATATCACCTCTTTTTGTAAACAGGAAATAAGATTACGAATGATTATTATCTTAATCGTGAACTTAAATCGAGCTAATCTTATCTGATGTAATCCACATAATGAGCGATACTTCATATGGTACATTCGTACATGTTTGAAACCGTTTTGCAATTAATACACTCAGAAGAGCTTTATAGAAGAGCACGGCTTAGGCCCAGACTACTTTGCTACGTTGAACAACTTGGAGCACATTATGACGTTTTCCATAGCAAAAAAACAGGGGGTACATTACCGATTTTTTTGAATAAACCTAAGTTTGTTAAATCACGTATGGTATTTTTACATGTTGCAAAGTCTATTTAATGTTGTTTATTAAATGTTTAAAAAATAAAAATATAATAAATAAAAAATAATAATACATAAATATAATTTTAATTTTTAATTATTTTTACGATATTTTCTACCTATTTGTCGAGTCGCCGTTTATAGTGATTTCCGGTTATAGTGATCAAAGTACTCTTGAACGAATATGATCACTATAAACGGCGACCACTGTATATGGCTGTCGAATCACACGGACGCTTTGTAGTTTGTCGGGCGTCACGGATCGCGTGGACTACGCGCCGAAAAATCGTCGTGTTCCGTTTCCGAGCGCCGGTGGCTGCGGATCAAAGGGATACGGCCCGGTCGGAAATTTAGTTTTTGGGACCCGTCGGATCGTGGAATCAGATTAAAGAAAGCAAAAAAATTACTGTCTAAATCGCATTATATTATGATGGGGTGGCATACGTTGTGTTGTAAAAAGATCATTTTATAACATTTTTTCGTGTTTTTGTTGTTATTTGTTATTAGTAAGGCTAGGATTTTAATGACCTAAAAAACCTAAAAAAATGACCTTAAAAGAACTTAAAAATGACCTAAAAAAACGACCCAAAAATAATTTATCGCGTGTAATATGTTGCTGAATTGTAAACTTTTTATCTGCTGTAACTTTAATTTCACAGACTTTACAATGCAACACTGAACCATCGGTAGAAAAGACGTTCGAGCCAAATTTCGAAACATAAAATCACATACGATTCGATTGGGATGATTTTTGATTCGACATATTGCACAAATATATCGATACACGGCGAGAACATTAACGGGCCCCGGGGTTGTTCGATTGTGGGCCCTCTTATGTTACATATACTAGTATGTCTAATATATTCATATATATATATAGGGTTCTAAAATTTCATGAAATTTATTTTCTTAAAATATTTCGTGAAATATTTCATGAAAGTTTCATGAAATATTTCATTTACACGAAAAATAAAAATTTTCCCAAAATAAATTAAAAAAAGGGTTGTTTTCCAATTAATACATATTAGAGCTATTCAGCCATATTATGTAATAAAGATGAGAAAACACGTTTTAATTAGGTAGTATATCTATTCTATTCTATGAAAACATTGAAAACATAAATCATTTTTAAGCACAAAGTGCCCAATGCCTATGTTTTTTTATGTTACTTTTAGTTCTATAGTGCTTAATTTTTTACTAAATTTATAATGTATAAATAAAGGTGATACCTAAATATAGCTTGAACCAAATTATATACACTTATACATAAAACATACTTACTATTCATTTTCAACCCTTGCATTTGTGAATGTTATCTATACATTTATTTTTTACAAAACATTATTATTTATCTATTACAGGTTTTACTTTTTTTTTCTCAAAATTATTTATGAAATTATATTATCTCTAAATAAATACAAAAAATACAATATTAGACTTAGACAGGTATCTAATTTGTAACTAGACACTTAAGATTTCTTTTGCAAATTACAATTTACAACACAAGACAAGAAGAAATAAATAAATAATCATTACGAAATAACGAACTAGTATCAAGTAAATAAAATTCTTCTAGCTCCAAAAATCATTTATTTGTTACATTAATAAGTTACAACCACGGTCTTAGAAGATATCTTGTAAAACCGTGGTTACAACCCACAGATATATAAAACAACTAGATAGCAGACTCAACGAATAAAATTGAAGTCTAAAATCCATATGCGAACAGGGCAAAATATGATTGATTAATCCATGACATTTTATATTATTCCATGAAATATAATTTTTCTGTGATTGAAACCAAAGATATAATATAAAAATGTTGTTTTATATATATCTGTTATCTTTCTATATGGATTCGGATTGAAACACAATTTTTCGATTATAATTTATAAACTATAAACTATAAAGTGCAATTCAAGTAATTCAACATCATGGTGGTTTCTTGTTCAGTGTCTGGTTGTGTCAATAGGAGACTGAAAGGAAGCAAAGTTCATTTTTTTTCGTAAGTTATACATTGTTATATCTTATGTAAACTTATTATTAGTTAGGTTATTAAGGCCGGTTCTTACAATGTCCGGTTAAAGTTAACGGACACTTAACCTGCGGAATTCTGCCGGTAAACATCCCACTAACCGTCGGTTAACCGTTAACAGACACTTAACCGGACATTGTAAGAACCGGCCTAAATTGTTTTTAAAAAAATCATGGAGTAATTAAATATTTCATGGATTAATCAATCGCATTTGCCCTGTTCGCATATGGCTGTCAGACTTCATAGGTCTTATGAGACTTTATCACTGAGTCGGCTATATATATAATATGAACACCACTTTTATTTGGTTTACATAAAATATTTTATTAATCGAAGGAAAAATAAAATCATACACAAACTATTTAACAGAGTAATTAGTAGGTAGGTAAAATCGATACCTACGATATATAGGACGGTTTTTTTTTCGGCAAAGCGGTCAATAAATTACTATCAATATTGATTAAACTAAATTTTAAAATTTAAAGTGACTTAAAATAATTAATATTTCAGGTGGAGTAACCTAACCTCTGCCTGTTGTGCATTCTCAACACGTGCTAACACTGAATTAGTTACTCCCGGAATATATGGGGGACACGGCCCCTTGGCCTCCTCCACGAATCCGCCCCTGGGCCCTAATTATAGCCACATAACATATAGCAATAGTGAGTGTTCTCTAGGTATTCATCGAAAATTCAAATGAATCGGTTAGGTACCTTTTCCCATCTTAATTATCTCACCTGTCAGATGATTCGTTTACAGCTCGTGAGGAGTACAAACAGTATAATACAATTACAGTATAGCATAGTTATAAAAATAAAAAAGTACGCGAAAATTAAAAAATTAAACAACCCAAAACAAAAAAAAATCAACCGGAATAGCGGCAATGGTAGCTGAAATATTCATAATTTTCGAAGAGTGCGTATATAAAAGTGCGCGTACGGTATGTGGGCTCCGCGTGCGTACGTGCGTGGGTGTTTGTTGAACACGACGAGTGTTAATCGCTCAGAGTGCTTTTGGTCCTCAAGAGAATTTAATATTTAAAATTCACCCGGCGAATTATACCGCAGTATACCGCGTCTAACTATACGTATACATGCCCGTTGAGAAGTAATCGGGAAGAGTTACGTTTTATTCATGGACTGCAGCGTTATACTCTGATTAAGAAAATAACTTTGGCTCCGAAAACCGACCGTGAGTTCGATATCTCGTTCACGCTCAGGTAGTTAGGTACATTTTACGAACGGGCTATAGAGGCCGGAGCCACGAAATGTTAATTTAACAATTATGAATAATTATAGCTCGTAAGTGTGCGGCAGACCCATAGGCGGATATTTCGTTCTGTGAAGGGGGGGGGGCTTGACATTTTTACCTTACCAATTAAACGTAAGAAGCATTTTTAGGCATTGAGCTTCAGTTAGGTACTTAAAATAATTTAGAGCAGTAAATCCGCCAGTAACGGTAGAAAAATTTGTAAAGGAATAAAAACATTCCTAGAGAACTTGATAACGTACTGGGGAGGGGCTTAGCCCCCTCCCCCAATATGCGCCGATGCACACACCTGAATTTCATGAGTTGCCTGCAGTACTTTTCGGCCCATTTTTGTCTCAGACTTCATCAGACTAGACCCATCAGACTCACCCGTTTGGTGCGTTTAAATAGAAATTGCTTAGTACGTTTAGTTCTTATGGGGAGATGGACAATAGACCGACGACCAATCGACCGACAAAAAAATTAGTATTTTATTTATTTATTTTTTTTTTCTTAATTAAAGAACGAAATATATTAATTTATAATACATAAGTGTATATATTCTATAATATGTACGTTATTATACCTAAAAATATTATATTTAGTTTCTCCTGGTGGTAAAGCAATGGAAAAATATCAACTAATTATCTATTAAAAAAAATTAAAATGTAGAGAAATTAAAACGAGATATTGTGGGTAATGCCTCGGAGATATTCTACCGAAGTTTTACACTCGCGATTAGTAAAAGCCGTCTCAATCGATTTTCACATTAAAATTTGTGATAACATGCAATAATAACACAGCCATAGCCATAACGATCTCAACAATATTTTTTAAATTATAAATATAAATTTTAATGAGTACATAATTCCAGAAAAACGTTCATATAATTGCTTTACCGTCGAGACACACTAAATATAATATTTTTAGGTATAATAATTATTATATAGAGTATATACACTTATGTATTATAAATTAATGTATTTCGTTCTTTCAAAAAATAAAAAATAAAATACTAATATTTTGTCGGTCGATTGACCCAGTACCGTTCTTATGATATCACTCCTAATTTTACTTGCCCTATAAAATATATTACTATAGTCTAAATCTAAAACATAACGATAATCATTTATTATATTTGGTTGAATCCCAAAAAAATTTTTACTTAGTCAATAATCTTAGGTACCAACCACATTTCATTTTTGAGTTATTACTTTAGTTTACTGTGATTATTTTTTAAAATATAAAACTGTGAAGAGAGTAGTAGTAAAGTACTTAATCCGTTGTTCATAAAAATAGTAAGTGTGAAATAACAAGACATTTAATTATTGAAACTGACGTTTGAGAATGTATAGGGACGTCGAAGCGGCACTAATATTGTCAGAGCCAGATTAAACTTATGGTGGGTTCTTCTCACAATACCAATGTAACCATTAACTCAGCTAGGTACTAGACTATTATATAGCAACCTAGCCTAATCTTCTTTTCCAGAAAGGGGAGTATAATTCATCAGTGGTATACAAAACATTGTCAACAAAATACATTATTGTTATAAACAATATAAACTTATAGTATATAGAAAAAGAACAACACGATTACAAGACAAAAACCAATTATCCGTTTATATCCAAGTTAATGAAATAAAAGATAAATATTAAATCAATCAATTTATGATAGAAAAAAAAAAAGTATTAATCTTTTCTTTTTCCAAACCAAATATCAATAGTAACTTCTGAGTGAAAATAATTACATTTGTTTTCCTTTGAAGTTCAAAATATAATTAATTTCTTATATGTGATGAAATTTTGTACAAACATAGAATAGAATATAAACTTAACATTCCTATTTACTGTAGAATTTCCAACTTCAAAAATAATATTGTTAGAAGTCTTGAAGTTAATATTATAAACTATTTGTTATCAAACTTAGCGAAAATCTTAAAATTATAAATACCTACCTACTGGTTGATTTTGTATCAATAAAACACATTAAAATACTCTTATGCCAATGAAACCTTAAAACGCATCATATTCAGTTAATTTATTGCGACTATCGTATGTTCAATTATTCGTGATACATCTTATTCGCAAGTTTGTAACCCGTTGAACCCGTGTCTTTCACTCGTACCATAAAATATTATAGCTTCTTCTACTGGCTTTACTCCTTTGTTACTCTAATTACTTTCAATCAATATAATTATATACACTAAAGCAAATAATATAAAATGCATTCATTTTCTCAGAGGAACTCAATGGCCGAAGGAAATTTACTATAAAATAAAAAGGTATGGACTGATAATCGACTTCAACTTTGTGAACAGTTAGATAATAGCATTAAATTAATTTCCAAAAAAAATTATTATCGTACGGTCTGTTTTAATTAAGTTTAAATAATGTATTCTGTTTTTACCATCAATCAAGTAATGTCATAATATAATTGAATTTTTACACCTAATAAAAACAAAATCAGTTTTATACATTGATTGTTCATAAAATTTTCAAAATAGATACAATAAAGCAATTTTGTTAGTTTAAAAGTGACCAACAGGAAATGGTACAATGGATTGGTACACACGGGTTAAAAATAGGGAATAGTTAAGGAAATGGGTAAAAAAAAACATAATTGTACAGTTTTTATTAAAATTCATAGTTCTTGATCAATTTTATTTATAAATGTATAGGTAAATAAATTATACATGACAATAAGTACAAAAAAAAAAGGCGATTAAATTACAAGAAATTAATTTGTTTACCCTAAATATACACCTTAATTAATATAACTCACGTTCAATATTTATAGCTGAAATATGACATAAGTTAAATAAAAAAAACTTCTTAAATATAAATTAACATTACCTTAAGGTTTTCAGTCGTTTATCTGCACACACATGCGCATCGACAACATTATTTTTAAGTAAGGAATGTATTTATTTTTTTCTTTAAATATAAAATGTAAATGTTTGTCCATCCTTTACACAATTTTAAAACAAAAATGAACTAATAAAGTACATATCACAAATGGCAACAATACAAAATAATAATATATAAAACTAACAAAATACTTTAGGAGAAAAAATGAAGTTTGGACAAAAGTATTACATATGTTTTCGAGCTAAAGGTAAAAAAAATATTACACTTTTAAAATCTTTTTTTTTAATTACATAAACATAAAATAAATAATTATTTCTAGTTGCTTGACGAGGATACGAAAATTACAAAAAAAAAAAAAAAAAAAATTAACAACATTTTTAACTTAACAAAATAATAATAAAAGGGAGAAAAATTGTTTTGTATGTAATTAACGTGTGAATCTTCTAGTTAGTGTATACTATGCTTGCTTGTTGTAACAAAATATAAGTATTGCAGTGCTCAAGCAAAAAGTACAAACAATATAGAAAAATATAAACAATAATTAAAATATTGAAGGGAGGTAAAAATATTTTGATTTATTAACATAGTTTTATTGTTACTTCTAGTCAATTGAATTTTGTATGCCAATCTGTGCATAATAATTAACCCTGATTGATTTTTCACATATTTACAAATGAGTACAATGCGTGTAAAAAGTTGTTAGTTCAAAATGATCCAATGGCAGTATACAAATATTATTAATTAAAACATTTAAGTATCTAAAAAAATAAACATTAATACATAAATCGCCAACAATATCGTATAACGAAATGTTTTAAATTATTATCGTTTTTTGAAAATCATTTATGGGAAAAAAAACTCCTTCCCAGCAAATACAAAATCTGAGAATTTCATAAAATTCTGTACAAAAATATGATTAATGATCAGTTATTACTGGGAAGCAATAGAAATTGTTGCTCTCAATTTTGCATAAGCGAAAACAAATTGTATAAATAGTTAAATGTTTACGCCTATAAAATGGTTTGTTAAAAAAAAAAAAAAAATTAAATATTTTTATTAATAATATAATTAGACTAATACAGTCAGTTGTTGAGATCACGAATCAATTTTTTGAATTTATACACAAAAATTTGTCTTCGTTACTGTCAATAATACACATCTTAACAAATAGTAATTAAATGAAAATAAAAATATTTATGGTAAATATTGTTATTTGATAATTGTCATTAGAGCACCTTTAACTCTCTTTACAAATTATTTGTTTTAATTGTATTACATAGTCGATATTTAAGTCTAAGTGTGTTGTCGCTATAACCTTACAGATAACATATGCACCGGTAACTGATTATTTAGAGCGACTTTCAAATGATTGTTAGCACCACGACTCAGGATGAGTATTGCGGTACGTTTCACTTTCTTCGTCACTCGGATCTTCGCCATACATATCAGCAAGTTTTCGGAATCGTGGTCCAAAATTAGAAAGGTAGTCAAAGTTTAAGTCACCGTCATCAGTGCCTGTATACAAAAAATAATTAACATATAAATTTGGAACTTCAAGTTAAAAAAATATTTAATATACCTGAAGCTAGTGATGATAACGATCCAACTGAATTTCCTTCACCTTCATACATATAATTACGTACATCATCATAAGGTCCTAAATCTGGATCATTATCGACAGAGTTTAGTTTGTCACCTAAGAAGCCACATATATCGGGTACTTCATCTGGTGCTAAAAGTGCAAAAAAAAAAATAGTATTGAATTACAAATTATAATAATAATAATCATGAGGGTAGAACATTCTAAAAATGAATGTTTAATTTAATCTCATTATAAATTAAAAATCAAAAATGTTGAAATTCGATAATAATATATTGGTTCTGATTCTTTAATTTTAATTACATGAAACTAAAGAAAAACTGGGTCGGTTTTAAATAACTTTAATAAAAATATAATTATAATTTGACAAAAGCCATTTACTAATATCATAGATTAAATTTTTGATCAAGAAATATTTCTACTTAATGCTTGTTTGTGCAAAAATTAACAATACACTGGTACTTTTAAATTTAAATTTATATATAAAAAAAAATGTATACAGTTTTTGTTGAATTTAAATATAATCATTTTAGCTACTTCATACTAAAAAGTTGTTATACCATTTATTTTAAATACTTCTTAAGAAAAAACTTTAAATCAAAATTCACTAAATTAAAAAAATATCTATGCAAAAGTAAAATTGACAGGTTGTGACTAAAAAGTAGGATATTTTTGTGCCCTTACAATTTAAACTTTATTATAAAAAAACAAACTATAAAACCATACCTCGTTTTTGTAATAGATTTCCAGTGTCTTCAAATCCTTGTACGGGCTCGGAGCCATCATACATAAGCCGTAAAACATTCAAGTCGTAACCGGTCATGTCTCCTTCGCCGCCACCTTCATCTTCATAGTTGATTATGTTTTCTCTTATATCATCTGTGTCTTTGTACAAATCATCAGCCTTTCTTCTATGCACGACCACCGCAAGCAGCAAAACTATACCGGTAAAACAATTATTAGGTTTTGTCAATTTGCATTATTTCATTAAGATTACTTACTCAACAAAAGGGCTAAACACACAAGAATAGCGATTAAGAAACTAGGATCAATACCAAATGACACAGCAACTGCTGTACCGTGTGTACATGATAGTTCAGTGTTTTCAGATAAACTAGGTGCGCCCAAATTGTACAAATGGCCATTAAATGTTAAGTTGCGAATACAGCCATTAAAATCATTGCTGTACGGTTTGTGAGTCCAATTTCGAGTAGATGCCACTTTATTAAGATCAATAAATGCACCACCGAGTTGTAAAGGTCCATTGACATTCAAATATTCGTTAGGTCCTATCGGAGGGCTGAGGCTTAGGCACGATACAAGATTACAGTTATCTATCTTCATTTCAATACTCTGTAGACAAAAAAAGTAAAAATACATTGAATAATCAATGAAAATTATAACTTATTATGTTTATGTACATACAGTTTTAGACCATATGATTTCAATGCGATGTGGTTCTCCGTCAGATATTCGTATGTGTTTCTGTTCTATTTTAAGTGTTCCAGAACCATAATCTACCAAAAGTACAGCATAGCCATTTATGAGCTCTAGCGACATGAAATCTGAAAAAAATACATTAATTTCAATAAATGACAAAACTAATATTGAAATTAATCAATACTACTCACCTTGGACGGATAATGGAGAAGGCTTAAAACCACTAGGTCCAGTGTAAAACAATAAACCATAGTCATTAGAGGTACGCACTTCCAAAGACATATGAGATGCCATGCACGATTGTAGAGAAGGATATAAAGCATAACCTCTTCCGAAGAAACCTATGCTGAGAATTTCACATCGAGGTCCATCAAATCCAGTAGGGCAGGAGCATCCGTAACTAAAAATAGAGTTCACAGTATTATTTTAAATCATAAATTAATAAAAAGGTAAGGACATGAAAACGTGTAGATATAAGTCATAACATGACTTATATGTTCAACAACTTACCCATCTGATGTTGGTGTGCCACCATTATAACACGTGATTTTAGGAGGAGCTCTCTGTTCACACTGACAAAACGGATCGACCACAGCTCGTATACCAACAAAAGACGTTGTATTCGTTAACACAGCAGCTGGTAAATTGCTCTTGTTAAGGAAATTAGTACAAGACGATTCACAGTAAAGTTTTTCTACAAGGCATTCATCGATATTGACCATAAGGAAAACGACACCCAAATCTTTTTCAAGCTATAAAATACATTAACATGGTAATTAGTTTTAATAATACTATTACTAAAAAAAAAAAAAAAGCTTTTTAGAACTTTATTTCAAACCTCAGCTTGATGTTTGTCAATAGCAGCGTTAATTTTTTCTGGCTGGTAATATGGAGAACCATGAGCGGAAAATCGTACATCTAGTTGAGTGGTATTGGGATTATGAGGAGAATGTAAAATAGTAAATACATCAACATTTTCGACGCTGGTGTTTAAAATTTCTGCTAACCGATTTTTCAAAATAGTTGCTTTACTGATATTGTCCTAAAATTTAAGAATTAAGAATTAAGATACTTTAGTTGATTGTACAAAAAATAAAATTAAAATAAAACGAAAATGAAATCATTATACATACTGGGCCGGGAGTAATAAATTCTTCAGCAGAAATTCCAGCTAATCTTATCGATCCTGACCTATCAACAGCTTCTTCGGGTATTTCTTTTACAGTAACAGTAACAGTGGAATTGACTGTATGTTCATTTAAATTGCGTCTGCGTTCTGTGACCTCAAACTCTAACACATACGTTTGTTCTTTTGTATTCTGTAGCATAGTTATCATGCCTGTTTCTGATTTTAGGTCAAAGTTTTTATGTGGTTCCTTATTTAACCATTTAAACTCTTTGTCTGGCAAATCCCAGTCGTCCAAGTCATCGACGTATACACGACCTATC
Organism: Therioaphis trifolii; assembly: GCA_027580255.1. Classification (NCBI taxonomy): domain Eukaryota; kingdom Metazoa; phylum Arthropoda; class Insecta; order Hemiptera; family Aphididae; genus Therioaphis; species Therioaphis trifolii. The sequence continues at coordinate 33,639,950 of CM050407.1, read as the reverse complement.
TCCATGTCTGGAGATTCACCTTTATATGTGTACACAAATATGGAACTTCTACCAGGTTTCATGTCATTATCATTTTCATCACCAATAACTACTTGAAGTGTACTTGTTCCGGTCATAGTAGGTATGCCGCGATCAGATATTTTAATAGGTATATTGTAAATTTTTTGTTCTTCACGATCAAACGTCGTCAACGCTTGAAGTTCAACACCTACAAACCATATAAAATTACTTAGGATACATTAAAGAAATAGAAAAAAAAAATGTATATGTATAATTTTTCAAATTTTACAAACCAGAAATAGCAAATTTAGTCTGGATTTCATAAGGTGCGTCCTGAGAGATTGAAAATACAAAAGGAGCACCATTTTCAGGCCCATCATTATCTTTAGCATTCAACTGAGTTATTGTTCCAGGCGATTGATTCTCACGCCAAACAACGGGTGTAGGCTAAAATTATATGAAATTAATTAAATATATTTTATATAAGAGACACATTTGCAAAGTATTAGTGAATAGTTAATCAATTATCTAATTTTTTTTAAATAAACTATATTGTATTTGATTGAAAACAGTTTATTTGATATATTACAAAGCTAAAACAATTTATTTATTTCGTAATTTATTATTATAAATGCCTTTCATCAGAGAAAATAATAAGCATTATTTTAATTTAAAATAAAATAAATAATAATTTGATTGGTTTTTGGATCAATATTTTGATAGAACTATTCAAGTTTTTGTACATTTAGATAACTTACCATGTCTAAAAATGGTGCATTATCATTAATATCTGTGAGAGCAATAATGACTTCTGTAGTTTGTTTTAAACTCTTGGGACCGCCTCCTTCATCATTGGCTTGAATAATCACTTGCCAGGTTGCATAACCATTCGGAGGATCACGATCTAGAGGTTTGATGAGAGATAGACACCCATTTGAATCGATTTTCATTAACTTTCGTTGATCTTCTTTCACGACAGAATATACAATATTTTGATCCGCCGTCTGGTCTTTAATATCTGGGTCACGTGCACTCAACTACAAAGAAACCAGCGTTAAAATAGTTAAAATAAAAATAAATAATTATTTAAACGACTTACTGAAGTAATACAACCCTCCATAAGTTCTTCTTCTCTAATAGTAATATTTCCTTTATACGGAAGAAAAACTGGCGTGTTGTCATTAACATTTGATATTTTGATTTCGACTTTACAAAAATCTTCGTAAGCTCCGTCAAATGCTCTTACTGTTAATGTGTACTGTAAATTTAAAATAATTCATTAGAAATATTCCCTCGAGCATTTAGAAGTGAAGTTGGTACTTACATTGGTGATGCTTTCGTAGTCTAGTTTACTGTTGACTTTGATTTTACCAGTGGTATTTTCAATCAAAAACGCATTGTACATATTACCTTCCGTGATAGTGTAAGAAACCGGAGAAGCTGTGTCATTGTCCAAAGCTTTTACTTCAGTGACCAATGCATTTAAATTGGCATCTTCAGGTATTTCTTCTGCTTCGTATACTGACTGAGTAAAACGAGGCGGATGGTCATTTTTATCAGCGATTTCAATGCGAAATACTTGTTCACCTACACAAAAATTACATATTATAAAACCATGCATTATCTGTAATAATCAATAAATCTTTATACAGTCAACGTCTGGTTTACAAAATATAAACCTCCTTATAATGTAAATATTTATGTCTAGAGTATAGAATTACACTCACCCTTATTATGTTCTCCAGTGGAATATAAAGCAGAAGGGGCATTATCTGTGGCAATCACCTTGATGTTATAAATGTCTTGTTTTTCACGGTCAAACATCACTTTAGTTGTAATGTTACCGGTGTATCGATCAATTTCAAAAAATTCTGTGTTGTCGGCCAACTCGTACGTAACACGGTTGTTGGGAGCAGTTGCATCGGCGTCAATAGCTCTAACTTGCATCACAGGTGTACCAGGTGGTTCGTTTTCCAACACTGACCCAGATACAACATCAGTAAAAACTGGTATGTTGTCGTTGACATCTTCTAATCTGATGATTAGCTGATGTTCGGCTGCTAAATTATGTTTGTTCTAAAAAAATATAAATCCATGCAAATATATTTAATGTTATGTTTATGTTTATGTTAAAATTGTGTGTAGAAGGTAAAACAATACTACAGGTGATTAGTAAAATCTAATAACAACATAAATAACATATTATGTTACCTGTATCCGAATGTTGAGAATGTATTCAGATATAGATTCGTAGTCCAAGCGATCACCTAATGTGATATGAGCAGTGTTTCCTTTAGATTCCAATCGAAAAGTGTTCTTTTTATTTGACTGTTCTGTTCGACCAGTCACCAGTTCAAAAACAGAAGATTTTTCATCTGTGTTAGATCTAAAAGCAATGAAAAGATGATTAGTTGACATTTCATTAACACTGAAATATTTTTGAATAAACTTTGAATGATTTCTTACGCTGCAATAATTGTAGCTATGTGGTAACTGAAATCGGTTAGGTTTTCCGGCAGATAGATAGTTCCGTCAGGTTCAACCGAAAGTATTGTAGGAGATTTTTTATGTGATTCGACCACCATGATCTCTAGATCCATAGGAGCCGATTTAGGAACTAAACCTTGATCGGTGGCAGTGGCTCGCATTTTGAATTTGTAGCCAGGGTCTTTCTGTAAAAAATATATAACGTTCGACTTTAAAATATTTTCAATAACTTAACATTTTATTGTGTACCAGTGTACATAACGAATACACTACTTACGTCAATCTGGCGATCTAAGTAGATGACACCAGTATTAGTATCGATTCTGAAATAATTTGAGTCTTGTGGAACTCTTGGAGACAAATCGTATTGTAAGGCACTGTTTATACCATCATCAATATCGGTAGCCGATATCCTCATCACTTCGCTTCCCACCACTAAGTCTTGAGGTATGGATTCAACGTAGGTCTTGAAAAAAGGAAAAAAAAATTAAAAATTTATATTACTGTCATTGATTATAAGCCTCCGATATTACGACGAGACATTATTTCAAATGCATGCATTGAATTAGACACACGTTTTTGGTGTTTACATAATTCACAAACAAAAGATGACAACATTTTATAGATACAACTTTGATTTTAAATATTGAAACAATAAAACGATAAATGTTTAATCAAAGCAATTTAAAACAAACATTTTTTTAGCATTTATTAATTGATATTGTACCAAAAAATCAGCTTATTAATTAACTTTTCAATACATTTCATGCATAGGAAACTAAAATAACGAACAAAGAAAAAATAAAAAAAAACAAAAAGAGCGAAAAATAAATCGTCGAGTAGACGAGACTCGAGAAAGTGAAGACGAACATAAAAAAATATTCGACAGAGCATGCAGCAAATGTACCTTGTAGTTGAATCCTCGGAAGACCTAATGATTCAGTTAGGTTATGTTAATATAACAATAAAATGATTTGAAAATTGTTAAGTATGATATACACGCCAGGGGTTGTGGATTATGTTAACTGTGCAGGGAGGATTATCTAGACAGTGTTAAATCTTCGAGATTATCAAGCAGACGTTTAACTTTGAAATTAACGTTATGAATTATAATTTTTTTTTTTTTTTTTTTACAAAACCCGTAAAGCACGTTAAAGTAAAATTCACAATGCCAAGTAGAGAATTCACATTTTACGCGACGCATTTCCCAAACGGTCGATAGTACTTTCACAGAGTTATCTACCTATGACACCGTATATTTTATACAGTACGCTTGATTCAAAAAGAATAACGCGAATTAAAAATCATTATTCATCTCTTTTGATATTCTTTAGACCGACCTTTGGCCTTCCTATATCGTACACAATATTACGATCTCTATCTCACACGTTAAGGGGCCCACGCACGATCAGTTTAACTGTGCAGTTTATCACGTGTGACGTCATGTCTGAGCGATAAACTGAGGAAACTGTGCAGTTCTGGCGGATTTTTACGCAGGCTTTTGGCCTGCGCGAGATAGTCTACTTTGCGCCGATTAACGGCGCAGTTTAATCAGTTTATCGAACAGTTTGCACAGTCTTCTATAGTCGTTTCTAGCCACGCACGTGCTATTTTAGCTATTTTATATTGTTTATTTACTTGAATTATTCTTTTGTCACCATCATGGCAAAAAAGAAAAAACAACTTTTGAACTTCATTGACAACACGCTTTTCATACACAACACGCTTTTCATACACAACACGCTGCAGCTCTTTTTTTACGGTCACTCATTGTCGTATACAAACACATACAGTAAACCGTGACTACACCGCACGAAAAAACGGAGAGAACTGTGAATATAACTGAAGAAAAAACTGATGTACCCTACACACCTTCATTTCAGATAACGGTACAATTTTTACTCAGTTAATTGCACAGATAAAATGCACAGTTAAACTGATCGTGTGTGGGCCCCTTTATGCGAGGCGCGTGCGCGCGAAACAATGACGCGAACAGACGAGGGGAAGCGACGCGAGGAGGGTTAGCAGACTTACCACTTTGTCGAAAACCGGCGAATTGTCGTTCTCGTCCTCGATGGTCACCTTGAACGTGCACACGTCGTCCAGTTGCGGTTTCCCGTTGTCCGTCGCCCTCACCGACAGGTACACTTCCTTCTGTCGGGTAGGTTCGTCCCGATCGAACATCTGCGAGAAGAATCGAACGAAAAATAAAACAGTGATTCGTTATTCCGTCGGTCGCGAGGAGGTGCGTGAAAAAGCGCGACCGGCGACGCGTCGCACCGTATTATGTCGTTACGGTTCAGATGCGACGGCGCCCGCCAGTCATTCGCGACCCGGCGATGATTCGACGAATGCGATAACTTTTGTTCTATTCATTATTTTTGAATTTGTTCTACTACAGAGCTGCGCCGCAGTCAAAACGTACCAAAAGATCTTTTAGTTTCGGAATCCAAATTTAAAATTTTTTAATTTTACCAGTAATTTATCGTCAATTAACCAGAATTTTAGAAAAATATCGACGGTAAAATACCTTATAAAAGTTACGTCATTTATTTCTTACGATTTTTCAAACTCTTTTAAAAGTATTTAATAAAATAAAAAATGTTCGATAATTAAGATAAAGTTAGTTGATACCACTTTCTTTTTCCACGAAATAATAGATAAGAACTCATTGATAGACGACATTACATCATTAAAATTCCTACAAAACGTAGGCCGACCGATTGCGAAGGGAAACAAGTGCAGTATAAACAAGGGAGACTCGACATAATATATAATATAATATGTTACAGCCACAGATATATAAAACAACTAGATAGCCGACTCTACGAATAAAATTGAAGTCTAGAATCCATATGCGAACAGGGCAAAATATAATTGATCCATGACATTTTATATTATTCCATGAAATATAATTTTTCTGTGATTGAAACCACAGATATATAAAAATGTTGTTTTATATATCTGTTATCTTTCTATATGGATTCGGATTGAAACACAATTTTTCGATTATAATTTATAAACTATAAACTACAAAGTGCAATTCAAGTAATTCAACATCATGGTGGTTTCTTGTTCAGTGTCTGGTTGTGTCAATAAGAGACTGAAAGGAAGCAAAGTTCATTTTTTTCGTGTAAGTTATACATTGTTATATCTTATGTAAACTTATTATTAGTTAGGTTATTAAATTGTTTTAAAAAAAATCATGGAGTTATTAAATATTTCATGGATTAATCAATCGCATTTGCCCTGTTCGCATATGACTGTCAGACTTCATAGGTCTTATGAGACTTTATCACTGAGTCGGCTATCTAGTTGTTTTATATATATGTGGTTACAGCAACTTTATTAAATAGAATTCAAAATATAGTATACAATTTATATTATAAACATTTAGAGAAATCTAAAATGAAAAGTAAACTTCATATTTTTTAACTTATATCAAAAGGTAGTTTTGGGGGGACTTTTGATTATCAAAGGGGAACCTATATTTTTATATTTTACCTATATTTTTTTTTTTTTTTTTGTAAATTTGGCGATTCCGTACGTGTTAAATGTATTACTACTGCACGCGCAAACGCAATGCTGCACTTGGACCAGACAGTGATCATAATCCCACTACTAAAAACTTAAAATTGCTCTTAAACCTAGAGTTTTGTATCAATTAATATTTTTCAATAATACAAATTTTCCAAAAATTATCTTCACATTGATGTCAAAAAAATATATAGGTTCGCATTTGACTTAAAAAAAAGTTGTAACACCCAAAAATACGACCCCTTTATGTTAGTTAAAAAATATTAAATTAATACATCGTTTGTGATTTTTGATTTCTCCGAATAAAGAAACTTTTTGAACATGCATCTTAATTTATTTTGAATATTTATATTTTATCATAATATACAGTTTATTGCTGTATCACATGATTTTTCACATCTCTCAGTATACATAAGGTGACCATACGTCCCGTTTTGAACGGGACAGTCCCGTTTTTTGAATCTCTGTCCCGTTGTCCCCTGGGAAATCTTCGGGACGCTAAAATGTCCCGTTTTCAAAAAGTAGACAAAAAAAAAATAATGAAAGAAAATGTTCTTTGACGAAATATAGTTTTTAGAAAAATATACAAGTATTTAAATTTGTGATTATTACACGAAGACATTTTGTTTATAATAAGTTAATTACCTAGTAAGTGTAATAAGTTAATTTAATTTTTTTGTCCTTTAAAAACATTATAAGTACCACAGAAATTTGCTAGTAATATTATTAAATTAAAAATATTTGTAACAAATAATTATTATTATTATTTTTTTTTTTTGTCCCGTTTTGATTAAAAAAAATATATGGCCACTTTAAGTATACATACATACATACATACATACACAATACGAGCGATTGATGACGAAGCGTCACTAAAAAAAAAAATAAAAAATAATACAGGATGTACGCAAACGTGACGAATGATGGCGTGGCGCAGATCCGCGTCGAGGAATCGCCGTGTCGCGGGGTCGTGGAAGGGGAGGGGGGCGCAGGCAGTTAGGCTTGGTCGTTCTTTTGTGCGATATAGGTACTCACGTATAGGGTGGAAATAGCTCCGGTCTGCGAGTCGATCGAGAACAGAGGGCGTTCGTTGGGCGCTCTGACGAACGTGTACGCGATCGTACCTCCATTGTCCGGCGGGTCCCTGTCGAACGCTTTGACCTGGTAAAAAAAAAAAAAGAAAAAAACACACGTGATGAGTGGCGTCGTGAAGAGCAGTCGGACCGTGAACCGCGCGTCGCCGTGATCATTGTTCACGCTACGATGTGGAGTACGTGTAACAACAACGACGACGATGACGTCGTTATTCCGGCGATAATTATTATTATTATTATTATTATTATTATTATTATTATCATTATTGCAGTCGTCGTCGCACGAATTATCTCACGTGCGCGCCGAGACAATTTGTCGGACGAACGCTTTTTACAGACGGTTCACAAATGGTTTAAACGAAATCGATTAGGAAACCGTAGTCATACATTATTACTCATTATCGTGAATAGTGTGTTGGCTGAACACAATATGGGCACCTAGTGTATATTATTACACGGTAAAATGATCTTGAGCGAAGTGTATATTTTTTTCACCTCTCGAAGAAAATATCAGCCGTGACGACGGTCCAAAACGTGTAAAATCCAACGGGATTATATTATTCATCACTACTAGTTGATGAAAATGATATCGAGTTCGGAAGTTTATAAACGGTGACGTTTCAAAATAATTATATATTCAAAAGTGAACCTGATTTGTTATTGTTAATTTTTATAGCGAGTACAAACAGTATAAACGGTAAATTGTAATTAATCGAGTATTAACAATTTCCAAGCTTTTATCGAAGAGTTGATTTTACACAATCGTAATAATTGAGACACTATAATTCAATTTAACGACTTTAATTTACAATGTCAATTGTCGAACCGTGTTGAAAATTTTTAAATACGTTTATTTTCACATGTAGCGTAAGTGTACTACACACTGCTGCCAAAGTTGTGGAATATTTTATACGTGTTTGTTTAATGTATAAATGGTGGACACACAACGTGTTTAATTATTCACATTGGATTGTTCTCTATTATTGACATCGTTCGTCAATTTTTAATACGATCATTTATTATTCTCGGGCGCAAATAGTGTAAATTTCAATGCGTTTTAATTATAAAGCGATTGACGTAAAGATGAAAGAGTAGTTTTAGAATAAACTCGATAATAATTGATCTAATTCGGAATTTTTTCTTTAATATTTAACGTTTTTGGGTGCCGAATTCATCGTTAATAAATAAATAAATAAATTTAAATTTATGTCTTGAAATTTGTGATCTTTCGAATTCATAATCAGTGTATGAAAATAAAGAAGAAGCCTGACGGGTTTAAAGCTACGTTAATTGATACTTAGGTCATTAAGAAATTATTTATTACTCAATTTAAAACCAAACAATAAAACCTACAAAATGTAATGAATAATGATGTTAATAAATTATTAATAAAGTAATTAATCAGATTTGTTTTAATCGATTATTTAGGTAGACTTTAAAAGTTCTCAATAATTCCGAAAAAATATAAAATTCAACAAATTATGAAACTTCATTTAATATTACTAGTGGTCGTCAACAACAACGACGATTATTATAACTTATAAGTACTATAAAATATCGTGATACTATACGCTTTCATTAATTTATTTTCAATAGTTATCGTACAGTAAATGTTTTTCACGAACAGTCAATCAGTAGGTTTTTACATTTATTTTGAAGTCGCTATTAAACGAACTAGCTAATTATTTGATATTTATACAGTTTTCGTGATGCAAAAACTAAAATTTATTTACTTGAATCATACTTATTACACACTAAAATAATATCGAGTAAATCGTTATCCGGTGTCTATCTACAATTTAGTACGGTTTTAAGGATACACATTAAAAGATTATAATATAATGATTTAAAGCCAACAACGTCAACATTTTTCTAAGTTACCAAATCACCTAAGTAAATTTATCCAGCAAATCATTTTAGGTTCGTTATACTTAAGACATAAAGTTTATTTTCGAAAAAAAAGTTTACGAAACATACGATGTTATGTACCGTAAGACTTACAATGAAACTCTATGTAAATTTGTAATTATTCAGTGTCTCTATAAAATAGTAATATTCTTTTAGATTATAGATAGGCCAATGCAAAAAAAAATTATGTTTGGTAATAGGTACCTAATGACAATACGTCAGCGTAAAATAACGTCATTTTTGATTATCATAAATAAATATTCGTTATTAAAATATGTAGTTACTTACCGAGAACACGTAAGTGTTGGTAGGTTGTTCTTCCTTGACTGTGGGCTGGTAAGTCAAGCAGTTTGTAAACACTGGCTTGTGATTATCCTGCACTGTCAGCCCGTTTTTCAGTAGAGGCCCTCTAATAGCCTGGAACAATACAAAACAAAAAATGTTATTATTGCGGAAAATTAGGATCAACTCTGGTTTCTGCAGAGCTGCTGCTACTACATTATACCACCTCGGCATAGACAAACACGCACGCGAACGAAAAACGTGCGCTTTTATCGAACATTTACCGATATTAAATTACGCGGACGTGCTATTAGATATACGATGACCTTTTCGTCATGCGACACTCGATCCGTGGTTCAGGCTCACAATCTAACTTCCGCCGTTGCTACTATATAGTTTCTACCGGTAGCAAGAGATTAATGGAACGCGGAGTAGAAAAGAAAGTAGCAAATACTAGGCAGAAATGTGATGTTTAAATCGATTGAAACCGAATATTTCAGTAGATTAAATTATTAGATTTTTAGAAATAGTTTTCATTAAGGGATGAAATGAGTTCGCAGTCGTATCGATTCTCGGGGAGAATAGTAATTAAATGTTACTAAAAAAGTTACACGGAAAGAGATTAAAAAAAAAAATAATAATAATAACAATAAATAAGTGTCCCGAGGTGTAAAAAGAGAAAGAAAAGTCTTTTAAAGCAATTAGTCATCTGGCGGCAAAGTTGGCGGAAAGAATATTAAAGCGTCGACTGTCTACTGATTTTAAACGATTTTTAATGAGTGTTTTTTTGTATTACCGAGTGCTTTTTAAATGTACGACTTGGGCTTAAAAGGGATTTCAACTCCTAAATGGAATTTTAATTTTAATGGGTGACCGGTCGCTGAGAATTAACACAATAGACGAAAAGTTATACGTAACCAACTTCAATTAAAATTTTATATAATGTATAACCGTTTAGTTTATACGTTATTCTGCAAGTGTATATGAACATTTGCATACGCGCTGCACGCGTAGCAATAATAGGAGTATAATACATAAATTATAAATACAAATCATGTGTTGTACGTTATTTTAGATAATTTAAGTAGTATAACTAAGTACATTTTATTTTAGTAGTGATTTTAGTGAAAAAGAGGGTGCATTAGACTTTTTAGCCTGTACTTTCTGAACGCAAGGATTTATTAGTATGAGATAAACTGTTGGTTTATCTCCAGTCAAAATAAAACTAAACGAATTAATACGAGTAGATATCATAATAATTGGAAATAATAATTGTAACTCTTAGTATAACGTAAATATCAAAAGGCCGATACAACAGTACAATATCGTTAGGTAAGTGTATGAGAAAATCAGACAGTTTGCTCGCGATTCGAACTTTTTTTTTCTCTAAGAGAATCGATCATAAAAAATATTCCAAATACGACGAAAAATTAAATAAATACTGTCAACAATGTTTACGCAGTGGTGTATGTATAGAAAACGAGGAGAGAGACAGAGAGAATAGCGAGAGAGAGAAAGAGAGAGAGTGAGCCGTTTTGACAGACTAAAGCAGATTAAACGAGTAATCCTTGAACCAGCGATTCGTATACGTCGAACGTAACGAACCGTAACAAACTATACACAACGACCGAATACAGCATCCGATTGATTCCCAAATCTTTCTTGGTGAATATAATGATATTAGAATGTATAGGTACGCGCACATACACACACAAAATGTTTCATCGATATAAATGTAAATGCCATGTTATTTAGGCACTGTTTTCTCAGTGCACATTGTTACACCGGTCGTTTATAATGTGATGCAAATAAACTCAAAAGTCAAAGACAAACGCTTTTCAAGAACACCGCAGCGTGAAACGAGTCAAGTTAAACAGAGACTTTCTACCCCGTGGCCTTTTTTCCTGTTTACTTATTTATTATTTCCGTTTATTGTTAAAAACTATTATTTGTCAAAAAGCAATCCACCTGATTGCTGTTTGGGAATTAACAATACACTGCGTATTATCATTTTAAATTATATAGACTCGGAGAGAAATAAATTGGTTTTATCATATATTTTTTTAATTAAGTTCTCGATTGATGGGTGATCAATTTTCCGCAAAGAAGTGCTGTGCAATAAGCTTCTTCTAAGCCGTTCTACACGGACTATGGTATTAAAAACGGGTAATTTTTCCCTACCGTTTCCTTAAAAATTGCGGAGCACAACGGATATTTATATGACAAAAAAAAAAAAAAAAACAAGACGCAAAAGACTCGAGATACATTGAACATTTTTGTTTGTTCTTTAACATTTATAATAGTCTCATGGAGGACTTTGAAATTTACATAGAGTATGAATTTTTGATGCTATACACCAGATAATTATTGTGTAGTACAATTTAAAACGTTTTTGGCTTTCTATGTCCTACAAACGAGACAAATCATATTATAGGAAATGAGTCTTGGTTTTCATTATGTACAATTTACAATTCTAATCTCAACCTTACCCGCGTAATATTCCTTTATTCCTCACGACCCGTGGCCATGGTCTATTAGTCCAATATCGCGCGCGCGTCTCAAAATTGTTATTATTACAGTGTAACAAGAAGAACAGAACTGGGCGGATAGAAAGCAGTGCTATTGTCGCACGTCGAACAACGACAAAAACAGCGACAACAACGGGGCGATTCAAATAAAATATCGACTTGAGCGTGTACACGTTATAGCGTGATAAATGAGGAAATATTAAATTCGGAGGATTATTTCGGCCGACTCTCGAGCACACACACACAACACAATATGTATCCGTCACCGGATAAACATACACATACTTACGGCGGTGATGTGGTTGTGGTGTGTTATTATTTTGATTTGGAGCGCATGCATATACATAGCAATACATAACCACAACGGGGCATAGCTATATAATAATAATATAACGGAGTGACACGCAATCCTCTGGGTAATTTTCGTAATTAATACGGTCGTTTCGCGCCAACAGAATCGGGGGAAAAAAATTATAAAATAAACACACACTATACGTATTATTATTATTATTATTATTATACACGCCGCTGAGCCGGCTTCGCAATTATTGTTGTCCAAGTCAATCGGGGGTCTGCGGGGAAAAAAAAGGTTGTCGTCACGCGAAAAAAGAAAATACATTTATGCGTGGAAGCCCAATATTCTCGCCCATCATTTGCAGAACACGGTCATCGGCTTCTGTACGGAATAAACAATTTTTTATTTCATAACTATGCAACGCGTTATCGCCGGTGTGTACGCGTTAAAAGTTTCTCCGTATCTCTCGGCCGACTCGAAATCCTATTATGAATGTAAAACGATATCTGGTAGATAGCTGGTATACGCAAGTAAATGCACAAGGAGACGTTGAAAAACTTCTGTTCGACTCGTGTACGGGGACACACGCCGCCGCGGTCACCAAGTTCTTAATATATGACGTGTGTGTATACAACACAATATATAGTACATAATATAGTACTGTGGTATTATATCGCCTTGGTATAGTGTCGTACATATTATGCCCACGCACGCACGAGTATGATAAATAATATATATATATAATACACACTACCCGTCAGTTGGGAGGAGGAAAAAAAATAATATATGCTCGCTACGGGTATGCGAAATGCATTCCCGTGCACATATAGATATATTATCATATATATGAGATATATCGTATATATATATTTATACGATTTGACCAGTGAAAATGTGTTGAATCGGTGATACGCGGAAAAGAACGCAGAGACACGTTTTGGTCTTTGTTTTGGCGGTGTTTTTTTTATCAATTTTAGAAAACCTTAATTTAATATCATTAAAATATATTTATCATTTGCAGCAACCTATTGAAATTGAAACGAATTAGAATTTTAATTTTAATCATTTTAAGCAAAATTTTGATTAATATAATCGAGTTCTTCATTGATTTGTTTAATTATGATTAAATAAAAAAGTAAGGGTGGTTTTCAAATTACATCAACATAATTTAGACTCAAACGTAACATTAAATTAAAATAGAAATATCCAAGTTTTTAGAGGATTATGTATCATTATTTTAATATGAAGCACGCATAAATTACTCCAATTCAAACTCTACAGCGCTGTTAACCCACTTAAAATTATTCTTTTTCTTATTAGTGCTTTTTTGAACTTGTACCGAATGATATAATATATAAATGAGTACATTTTAATGTCACGTGTAGAGATTTATTGTAGGTAAAAGATATATTTATAAAGATAGGTTAACAATTTTAAATAGAAAAAGATATCATGTAATATTGTAATCAGTTTTATAATAACTGAATGCATATAAGAGTAATAATAATTTTGAAGTTTAAGCTAAATTGAATACGTTTTAAACATAAAAAAGTATAGATATTTAATAATCGTAAAAAAGTTCAGTAGGCATGCGCATCTATCCGTTACGTATTTTATACTTTTTATGGATTATTTATGTACGATATATAATAACTTATAAGTTATAAGTAATAACATAAAATCACGTATTTACTTAAAATTTCCATTTATTTCAATATTCGTCAAGTTTGGTCTTGCCATGACATGTTTTAATAATGATAAATGACAAAATTATTGATAGCAAACTTAATGACTATTCTAGTGAATTACTTAGAAGTGCTGAAACGATATTTGTTTGATTTTATGAGTATAATTTTAGATAACTGCTGGTAGATATTTAATAATTCCTCGAATGATTTTGTCATAAGTATTATTGTTTTTTTTTTTTTTTATCTTGGAGAATGTTATTCTTAAATGTTATTCTTGGATTACAATAGTAACAGTTCTTATGTACAATATTTGATACAAATAAAATTCAACAAAAATTGTTGTTTTCAAATGGAATCGAAATTCAACGTCTTTTGTTTTTGAACTGAATTAAATACTATTTCAAACATACATCATGTAAGAGGAAGTCAAACAGAAGTTATCGTTGATTTTTAGTATTTTAAACAGCTTGAATTATTTGAATATAGCAAAAATGTGGTGCCATGGTTGATGTTTGACGTTTAAAAATTGTTTGAATAATACTTGATGTTTATATATTATACATATGAATCATAAATCATTTAAACACTACAGTGTTAAATTTAAATTTTGAAAATGTTATTTTTTTAAAACAATTTTTCAATGGGACTTTTTGACCGTTAACCATTTATTTCATCGTTCCGTTGAAATTAATGTTTTATGATACTACTAACCAAAACTAGATTTTAGTGTTGAGCCAACGTATACATTATGATTGAACATGATACACAAAAAATAAATAAATAATTCAAACAACCGATTAAGAAATAATAAGAATATATGCTTTGTTGATTTTGGAAGAAAAATAAATCACTGAGGTTTTAAAAGAACAAAACTAACAACCGATGGCTTGATACATGATAAAACGTTTATGTGTTGCCAAGTTTCAAATAAGTTTCATTTTAACACATAAGCGACAAGCACGTTTACTTTATCATTGAAAAGCCTATTGTTAGCATCGAATAAATATAACCGAAGAGCCATTTTTCTTCTCATTTTTATTGTGTAAAATTATTACGCAGTAACTTTAAATGCAGTATTTATTTGCAAAACGTAGATCACCAAAATACTAAAAAAATACATACAAATATAATTGGTACCCCCTTATATTATGGCCAAATACTAATTCATTACGAATTGCAATAATTGAAATAGACAAAGTCTCTTGCGAAATAGGAAACATGCACTTTCAAAGAACGAATTGAAAATGTAAAGTTATAAGTTAAATTTCACGAGTGGTAGATGCAAGGTCTTGACTAGTATTGAACTTCAATAGGTTGGAAGGTAGGTAGGAATCTTATTATTTTATTGATAACATTGTATGTCACACCAATAAACTAAGAGTATAAATGTCTAGGTCTATTGTAGAATTGTATGAATTACATAATCTAGGCCTATTGTATGAATTTTCATGACTCTCGTAACAACTGGTTCAATTATAAAATATATTTTGCGACGCATTGGAATAATGAAAATAAATTTATTCGTACACTAACCGGGTTCATAGAGTTTTCATCAGATGATATGTATGGTTCTGCGTGAGGTGTGTGGTCCGACAGATGTCTTTGGTGTCTCAGTCTTGCACTCCATACGTTATTCGATTGAACTATAAAAACAAACACATAGGATTACATTAATGATCGTGTAAAATATTGAATATGAGTGAAATTGTACTCATTATTGTAATACAAATATAACATAAAAAATGAACATTTAACGTCAAATATTATAAAAATATATATTTTACGAGGTAAAAATACACAAAATAAATAATTTATGATTAGATAAAAACATTAATCAGAAAAACTGTAGAAATTTCACACACACACTATTGTATTTTACTGAATTAAGCTTTAATTATTTATCATCGGTAGCAGTCCAATGTCTCCGAAGATAATAATAGGCATAATAAAAGGTAGCTATTTTTTTAAACCAAGGGGGGAGGTTAAGCACCAGCGATTTTTGAAGGACGAATAGACGTAATTCTTCAAAATCTCAAAACGCATATTCATTAATGGATAATATACTTAATACATATTGTTTAGTTAGAATAATTCATTACAATAAGATGTAATACTCAAATATCATAAATACCATACATTTCCAAAAATTTTTTTTAAATAATATAATACATATTTTTAGTTATGATGATTGCAATTTTGGAGTAGCACTCAGCTCAAAAATATCAAATAAAAAAAAAACGGTACAAATCACAGAGGTCTATTAGTCATTACAGACCGGTTGTTAAAATAAATGGCCATGTTCTATATTACCTAAGAGTATCAATCAATAAATAGGTATTTAATGTAAATAAAGAACAAAAGCCAATAATTTAATTTTAAAAAATCGTAGGCTTAACCCTCCCAGTCCCACAGGGCCGATGGCTATCATTTCAACGTAATGACCACTATCCTCCATGATTAATCGTCGACACGCAGGCAAAAGTACGTTTCACCACTAAACTCATAACACCATATACCATTAGTGTCTCTCTGCGTCCCTTTTCCGAGCATTAAACCCAACCGTCCCCGATCACCCACTAAAGCTCTATACACTATAGGCTTTATATTAAATTAAACAAAATTATAGACAGCTAGGAACGTACACTGTGTCCCTTCCTACTTATAAGTAGGATGCGCGTATATATTCAAAGCCAGGCGCGCAATCATTTTTTTTTTCGTTCTCAAAATACTATCTATCGGTTATGGTAGATATCGTTCGTAATACACACACAGTAAAATTATTAAAATTGAACACGAGTATGCCTTAAAATTGTGTTCTCCGAGTAAAATCCGAAACGTTTTCCTTGCAAATATATATATTATGTAGGAATGTGGTACACGCGTGTGTAGGTTTATTACGACAACTCTGCAGTCTGCATTGCTCTTTCGTAGCCTATATATTTCATAGCTGGATTAACTCGTCATGCATTGTTTTCAGGGTCGCTAGGGATATCAACACACTCCGGATGCGGGGAGGGGGTCGGTCATAAAATATTTAATACCGGGTAATTAAAACACGTATTATTTACTATGGCGGTCTTAGGAAGCCGTTATTCGTGGTAGTAGGTATAAACAAATAATAATACGCAATCGTAGTGCGTGCAGTGGTGTCACACACACGCACACACATGCAAATACGAGATATATTATATAATATATCGTACAGTCGCGGCCGTTGCCGTCGCTGCGTCGGGTTTTCCAAACATCATTAAATCAGATTTCGGCGAACGAGTTGGAAAATTAAAAAATGGAACGCTGCTTCAAGTCGTCAGCACGACAACGACGTCGTCGACACAGGAAAGTAGAACGAGGGGCTCGTGACGCACACGGCACGGCGCTTTTTCTCTTCCTTTACACGAATAATTTCGAGACGTGCAGACAGACAAGTGAGGTGTAGGCGGTGGTACCCAAGGAGACGGGGGGGCAGAGGTCGTGGGGAAACTGTTTAAATTTACGAGGACTTCTATATACACTATCACAGCAACTATATCATATATATATATATATATATATATATATATATATATATATATATATACACACACACACACACACACACACACACACACACACACACACACAATGTAATACAGTGTACGGGACAACTGCTAACGCACTTATACTACGACGAACACTTACTACTACTACCTAGTACCTACTAATACTATTGCGCGGGGGTCGAAAACGAAATAATTAAAAAATACCCCTACGCCCGCGTCCACTCGAGCGTCACCCCGGGACTCATGAGTTGTCAACAAGCGCTCTGTCAACAAAATATCCCTGCAGTTTCAGCCGTACGCTTTTGACGATATAATTAATCGTTGTTAATTTTTTATTTATACGACGGTATATACAATATACGTCGTATATGTAATATTTATGTATATTCTGTTTTTTTCCCCCGCTACGAACATTATTATACCGCTTCAGCTACCAACTGTTAGCGGCCTCCGCCTATGTCCCCGGGGATGTAATAATTCAACTAGTGGTGGCGGTGTGCCCCTCTATTGGAGTCGCGGGCAAGAGACCGACGTAGCAGCTAATAATAATTGCTTTTTGTTTCGGCCAAACGACGACCGTTCATGCGACAATCGTGCCGTGTCGCCATCGATTTCCGACACCGTAGACGGATTTTATTGTACGTAAAATAGTCGAATCGTTTATGGTTGTTATACACTGCATTTAAGTAACTAACTTGCGACTCCCAAGAGTACAGACGACAGACACTAGCCTTATACGGCATCGTCGTCACGTGTCATGACGCCGTCGCGTTGCTCTCCTATTGCCACTATACAAGAACACAGGATAATTACATAGTCCTTAGAAAAAATAAGGTCATTGGTTAAAATATGACAAATAACGATACATATAAAATATCCAAATTATACTGCGGAATACAAACGACTTTCTGATAACGGCGAGGAATTTTGATTTAAACTATGATTGCATTCGCAAATTTCAAGTTCACGAGTTATTTCAAACTACTGCGTGTACACGCCGATATTTAGTGCATGCATATTTAACAAAGTTCTAGGTAACTTACAATGTCTGTTGATTGTTGACGTATTCAACGATTTTTATGCTTCTCTCCTATCCCGCTTAAATGTCAATACACAACGAAAAGAAATACAATTTGAAAGTAAATATTAATACTGCACAAGTCAATAGTACATACATATTTAATAATGAATGCTAATTAAACTAGTCAATAATGGTACGATTCAAATCTTAAATAACTGTAAAATGAAAAGCATGACTAGACTTCTACTTGCTAACTCGATTAGTTTGAACAATAAAATTTTTTCTGATGATGAACTTCTTAAAAAACCGTAACTGTAATTCGAAACATTGAGCTTTTTTCGTGTATTATTATTATCTTTTTTTTGTTTTGTTTTTTTTTTTTTTTTGATAAAGTTCAATTCATTTTATAATCTTTAAACATGAGGATATCATTTACAGAGAGTCATGACGTTATTATTATAACGTCTTTGTAGGTAATACGAACAATAATTTAGAATTCCGCTCACGTTCGATGTGGAATAATAATTGTCAAGGGCATTCACATCATATATAATGATTAAAGCGTGTGAACTTTGGCGGAAAACTCGTTTCCTCAACATAGGAAAATTTATATTTAAATCACACACACACACAACACTTATACAGTCGTTTGACCGTAAACTCTTAGAATAGTCGTTGGAGAGAACATGTAAATTATTGTTACACTTTCAACATATTCATCATTCGCTACATAGCGTTCTAATATACATAAAACGTGTCTGGTTTTTAACAAAAATAAAAATGAAAATCGTTTTCTTGCTGAGTATACAATTTTCTCTATTAAAATCATTCTAGAGCGAATGAAAAACAAAGTGCACAACACTTACTATAAGCTGTCATAAAGTTGGATGGCAGTTTTAATGATATTAAGCATGAAGTAAACCAACAATTACGTCAGAGGCCAGTGGTCGATAAAAATATGTATTGTAATTTTTTTTAAAATAAGGAACTGAAAACCACGGAAAATCACAATATATTGAATTTACAGAAAAAGTTGAAGAAAAAATAATTAGTTTAACATGCGTTATAATGTTTGATAGTTAAAATACTTGGAAGCAAAGTTCTATTGAAAGTTGTAAATGATCTAGGCATGAACTTGTTATAAACTATCTCTAAGCGCCTTTTTGAAACGCGATGAAAACTGCTTTGGATTTATTATACTTCTTCGCCTAATACTTAATGCCTAATCCATAATTTAAGTTTTAGTATTTTGAATACATATTGTGCACACTCAACCATATAAGGGTTCAGTATTTTACTAACTAGCTAATGAGACAAATAATTTCCGAAGTTTTTATTTATTGAGGAATTAGTTTTTAGTTTTAATTGTTTCAAAATGTCTTGACATTGAGTATAAACGAAAAACGAGTTCAATTTATTAAAAAATGATATAAGAAAACTACAGCAACTAGTATCAAACCATAATAACAATGCCAAAAACTAATATTTATAGTAAAGTAATATTCGCGTGTAAAACTGATAAATAATTTCTGAGCGTTAAATATAATATGGGACAAGGAAATGCCTATATTTCGATAAAATATTTTAAAATTCACATACCTACACAAGGTTAAAATATCAAATATGCGACGGACAGAATTGTCTACAAAATCAATACAAAATTGTCATTGACAGACAAACCAAGTGATTGACACGACAACATTGAGACGTACAAATATTGTATACCTACTGTATAGGTAATAATGATAATACACGATAAAAATAAAACGTAGTTTTCATGAATACACTCATAGCTCATCAAATACAGAGATGCAAATAAGTTCATCAATGACGTTTTACGTATGATTTAAACATTGTTTTTTTTTTACGTTTGTACTGCTCTCGTGTTGAATGTTGATAGTTGGAAAACAAAACAAGTGCTAAATACATGAGCTATTTTGAATATAAAACGAAAATTGCAAATAAATTAAAAATAATGATAACAAGAACCTATTTTTTAAGAATTTCAAAATAAACTAATCAGGAAAAAATGCTAATAGGTTTGACGATGTAATCATTTCCAGTACTACTGTGTACTAGTAGTAGTGTAGACCGACAATGAAATATGTAGAACGATTCGTCATACG
Source organism: Therioaphis trifolii (assembly GCA_027580255.1). NCBI lineage: Eukaryota > Metazoa > Arthropoda > Insecta > Hemiptera > Aphididae > Therioaphis > Therioaphis trifolii. The sequence continues at coordinate 33,619,445 of CM050407.1, read as the reverse complement.
TTCACGTATTCGTTTATGAGTAATAATTTACTACGTAACGTGATGCGTTTTAGGCAGATTTATATTTTACGATACACACAACGTAATGGCATCGGGTTTAACGAGTGTCGTGCGCAAAACACGAAACACAAAGAGAATTATATATTAATACTTATATTCGACTATTCAATTGCTGTTGCGTTTGTCAGACAGTAAGAAGAAAAACTACAGGAAGTCCCGTCGTTTTGTTTTCCTTATTCTTCGCAGTTTAAAATCGACACGTTCTCCTGAACAACGAGCGTTTGTTTTCCCTGTAATATTCTGCACTGCATCGCCGTTCATCGCGAAGTGCCGTCACTCGTTCACACGGGTCGCGCGCGCGGGTGTGTGTGTGTGTGTGTGTGTGTGTGTGTGTGTGTGTGTGTGTGTGTGTGTGTGTGTGTGTGTGTTATTATTCACGGTACGGCGAATCCGGACGAGCGCACACACCAGTGTGCACGTTTAATACGAGTAACAATTAGGTGTAAATTGGCGGAAAAACATTCTAGCGCATAATACGCATTGAGAACGACACGTTGGTACATAAGTCACACACGTACGCCTTTGAAAGAGTTGAACTTTTTTTTTAACGAAAACATAAAAAGAGAATTGAAAACAGCATTGATGATATTAATTTCTACGTTTCAAAGATATATATACATAAATATGACTAGAGTTCAAATCCATGAGAGCTAAAGGAGTGATCTTCATTCACAGTTGTTGGTCACGAAGTTTACCGTTCTCGACGATATATGCATATAATATCTATTATGTGTACCAGTTGCATGTACAATGCATACCTACATAAATCATAATTATTTTGCGTACAACTTTTTTCTGCCACAACAATCTCATAAATCTTCTTATTGTGTCACTCAAAGCACGAGTAAATCATACCATTTTTTTTTTTTTTTAATTTCGCAAACGAAAACAATTCGGTGCGTACTACTTGTTTTAGAATATTATCTGTTGGAAAGTCACGCAGCGAAAAAAGGTTCAAAAGGGGTCATTACCTACTTGCGTCCCACAGTATCTTCTTTAATAACCTGGTTGCGCCCCGAAAAATTGATACAATAAGATCGACGATTCGTAAACTATTCGAACTAAATTAAGACTATACACGAGGAAGGAATTGGGAATTTTCGGAAGTACAGTTCCCCAACATAAAGTCGGTGAATTCTTCACAACCTGTTGGAGCAATGGCAATTATATCAAACATAAACACAAACACATCACTTGCCATTTCAGGAGGTAAAAAACGGTAGTCCAAAAAAGATTTTTAAAAATGTACTGATATTTGACCTTCTTTTAAGTCGACAGTTAAATCAATAATATGAACTTTCAAAAAGCTATTTTTAAATGTATAGCTACTTTTTAGTATCCTTCCAGGCGACATTTTTTCTATTTCATCACACGATTGACGATAAAAATATTAACATAATATACAGGTAATATAATTTAATCTTATAATAAAAAAAAAAAAAAAAAAAATAGTTAAAATTCACTTCATGCGAATTTTGCCGAGTGTTATGCAGCAGTAGAGTGTATAATCACGATTTATATCGAATAATAATACAAATGAGTGTACAGAGAGGACCGTTTTATTTTCAAACAATCTAGTGCCGAAAAGTTATTGGATTGAATTCGATTATAACTGGCACAAAAAATGGTTTTAATCTAAACGTTATGAGCATCGGACACGTAGACGTTCGTCAGACGAATACATCGTTACGATTGAATAAAATGCGTGAAAGTTACCAATATTACTTTCACGCATTGAAATAAACGCCGATTTTCGTGTCTACGTGCAGATCATGCGGGTGCAGGGTGGTCAAAAGTCGTTGAGAACCGCGGCCGTGTCTTCCATTGGGGGGATCCTATTGTCAGGGTCTACGAACACGTTGGACGGCAACAGGGCCCGTTGAAGCGCCACGAGAAATCCCAAGCCCTGGATCAAGTCTTTCTGCCCGTCGTCGTAGTTGTCCAACAGCGAACTGTACAGACGGAAAGCGTCGTTTTTCAGCTTCGGGTCTTCGGCCAGAAGGTACGTGCGCCAGTGCGGGTACAGGTCCAGGAAATCGTCGTACGTCCGGTCGTACAGGTCGGCCGTGTTCCTCTGGATCTCGTCCATGAACCGCAGCGCGTTGTTCAGCTTCGCGGTCGTAGGACTGACGCCCGGAGAAATCATCTGGGCCGCCGTCAACATCTCCGCCACGTCCCTGGTCATGCCCTCTTCGGCCATCATGGCCGACACCGATTTTTCGAACACCCCCGCCGGGCCCACCATGTCTGGCTGTTCGACCGCCGAAACCGTTGTCCACCGGTGCACCGCCAGCGCCGCCGCTGTCTACAACAACAAATGACAACAACAGGTGCGATGCACACACGCGAGCGCACGTCACACACACGTGCAAACGATTTTCTATCTTCCGTCCGAACAAATCATACAGCGCAAACAGCGCCCCGGACGAACGAAATCAGCGAAACAATTTTACGTTTTGGCCGATCGCCGTCTCTGTTTCAACGTTTTAACACGGCGCGCGCCGAGGCCGAGGGCTCGAATATTTACGTTGACATCGTTTGATTCGTTTAATTGTTTTCTTTAGCGTTTAGAAGAGATACTTTAAAGTCCCACAAGGTACCTAATTATGTTTACAATAACGTTTAAACTACTAATTTTTGTACGGCACGGCGGTGAATATTATACAACCGGGAAACTCGGAGTAAAGGCAATATACTTTTGTTTACATTAATTACAGTATTATCGTGAATATTATTCACTTAGTAAGGGAGACGTGCAATTCTAGCCTTGAAAGTTTATTACACGACGGTAAACGAGTCATGAAAGGAAATATACGGCTTTATATAGAATATAATATCTACAGAATATGTCTCGTAACCTACTGGTTTCGAATCGCATGCTATATTTTGTATATTAATGTTGATAACATTGTTTTTATAAAAACAATGGTATACCATTTTTTTTTTTTTTTTTATGTCATTTATCAGTCCAATGTAACGCAATCTGTCACATTTTTTCCTGCAGTATTTGTATTTTTTATTTACTCATCGTTATTAGTCATGGATCACTTCACTGCTGAAGAACGTGTGCTAATCGTGAAAACTCACATATTATGTGAAAACTGTCACCAAACTACGTGCGTCGATAGACAGCAATAATTCACTTAATGAATCGAAAGTTCTTCACATTATTGCCCAAGTTTTGAAAACTCTAGTCGTTTAAAACTCGATATGTCTGCTTTCACGATTAAAATACATCCCTTATTTTTTTTTGTCATGGATCCATAACAAAAAAAAAAAAAAAAAAAAAAAAACAACATGGAAACAAAAAAATAATCGATTTATCGATGCATTTATTTCACAGATTAATATTAAGAAAAAGAAAATCATTACGTCATAAATCATGAAAAACATATGCATTGAAGTAATTTTGACTGAAAATTTGAAAATTAGCGAATATCAATGAGTTTTTATTTACTTTTAAAATACATAGTCTATACAGTTTTTTGAAGTAATGAAAAAAGCCTTAATACGAAAAACTACTGAAGTTAAAACAATTTAAAGTTTGTTTAACAGGTAAAGAATAATTATATTCTTATAACATTAAGATTTTTACTAATTATAAATGTTTAAAATTTAAATGAGTTAAAAGATTTTAATTAGAAAGAAAAAATGAAAAGTGATTAAATTCAATTAAGTTTTATATCAAATTTAACGAAAAGTACACGATAAAAAAAAAATAAAATTATAAAAATAAAAATGAATCCGAGCCAAACAATTAAAGATTTAAAAGAACTTTTCAGTCAAAAAAGATAGCAGAAATATATTCATTTAAAACACCTAGGACCCTATGTCAAAATATAAATAATAATGAATAGTAATAAGAAAAATATAGTACCTATATTTTAATTTTCTTTTTTTTATTATCTAAAATATGCAAACTGCTGTACGTCTACCAATATTAATTTAGAAATTTAATTATTTGATAGAAGAAACGTTTTATTCGTATTTTAACATCATAAATACGTTTATATAAATTTAAGTTGAAATATTATTAAAAATCAGGCAGTTCTTTAATCAGTTCTTAAAACAATTTATTTAAATTATAAAAATGTTGAACATTCAAAGTAAAATATTACTTAAGCAGTAGTTTAATTAATACATTTCCAAATTACTTTAATACTTTAATTTTAATTATTTGTTTGAATCCGAAATATATTGAAAGTAATCATAGATTTTCTATGTTTAGCTTACCGTAAAAATATTGCACATTAACATTTCTTGATAACTATTTTCGGTTTTGGATCGTGTTCACCAACGAAATGATGATAACCGTTTAAATACACACAGTATACCAAGCGTTTTTTGAATAAACATTAATACCATATTTATTGAGCAAACGTTTCAATTGTAAACAGAATCCTCGATGATAGTGATTGACAACTGTTTGAATGTAAAATAATTACATTGATAATTTTAGTCATTTAGATCATTTATTTATCATTTTGAAAAAGCACACTTAAACTATTAAAAATTAATATTATTTTGTACTTTTAAAAAAAATTCAATACGATATAGGTATATATATATGCTATCATACATAATGTTGTTTTTACATTTTATACCATTTCTTTTAATCATATAAGTATTGAATTGATAATAATTTATTCCTTTTGAAACAACCACTGTTCTAATAATTAAATAAATTTGTAAAAATTCCTTTTTTTCATGTAAAATAAAATTTAAAAAAAATAAATAAATAAAAACGTTTATCAGACAAATACTATGATGCATCGCGAGTTATTTCACAAATATTTTAATCGCTAGTCTAATAGCTACATATACTAATTAAATATGATTTTTCATTCAGTGGCGTGAATCAAATGTATAGTTATTAGTTTATTATACAAAATAATATAATGTTTAGCTCTATTATAAATGATAACTAGTATACATTATTAAACGATTGTAGCAAACAAAGTTCAAATTTCCTATTTGTTTGATAAATACAAATTATTAAATTTACTCTCAAAGAATTACTTATATAAAAATCATAAAATAATATAAAAATTGAGAATATTGTCATTAAATCTTATTTAAATAACAACAAATGACTAATAGTTATATTTAATTAAAAACTCCAAAAACTCTAAGTAAAGCATAACGTTTAACTTATATATATATACAATGAAGTTTTTTATTAAGAAAATATAAATATAGGCGGATGATATCTTCAACGAAGATGGAAACTTCTGAAAAAATGTATACTCTAATTTAGGTGTTTTTTAAAGTTATTTACACGGATCACAATACATTCAACTATTTTCACGAAATTCCAAATTCATCTCATGTATACCATGATATACATTCTTATACTCTCTCGGGAATCATTACATTTGGTTTTATGTGGTGGGAGGTCACAGATTTTTTCATAATATTTGAATAGGAGGGTTATATTAGCAAGCTTATTTCGTAACAAAACGAGAACGATATTTAGGATGATTTCATTTACTAAAGATAAGAGAATTAACAATAGGTACGATTAAAGTATCTGAGAAAATAGTTTAATTTTCCAAAACTATAAGTTTTATATAAATTCCATTACAGCAAAACAGCGAAATCATTATATTTATTAATATTTTAAAATTATTTAAACAAACGTGTAAATAATTCATCGCTTTAACTTTTGCTCGGGCTTAAAGCCTCATATAATGTGATTGCTATTTAATAAATAATTTAAAACCGATCATTCTATAAAATATTGATAAATATTTATACGCAACAAGGAATAAAACATGACACAATAGTAATTACTATATACTATGATTGAGGATACAAAATAAACAGTATACGTATGTAAACATGTTTTTACAATGACAATTTTTCAGAAATATCCGAGGTATGTTCAGTGTTAAGGATTCTTCTTTGTAATCAAACGTTAAAGAAAATATAACAGACAGGTCTTATATATATATTATTTTAATACTGGCATTCGTGCAACAAAAGCCAAAACCGTTCAGACCTTTTATTTCACCAAGTCATTGGCTTCTTTCGTTTATTTCCATTCAACCACATATCAATGACATTGTCGTATTTTTTCAACTGTGCAGTCTACCTACAGTTTACATAAACAAATGTAGTAACGCAAAACACAACATCGTAATGCCAAGAAGATTCTAGCATTTTATTAGACGCATGTCATACGTCATTTTATTATTACAAAATTACATAATACGATTTTTTTTTCTTTTGACAAATACCGTAGTTATTTGAGTTGATGTACTTTGTTCGCGTGTTCATTTCATAAACTCGAAAAATTTATTCCAACTGATAAAAATTATATTACAACGGGTGTGTTTTATACTTGAAAACATAAATATATCTTAGCGTGGGAATTGTATAATTGATGGTTGTACGACACATGGTGATATCCCAACAGCAGCAATACGCAGCAAAATGCGTGTATATGAATTAAATATTATCAAAAAGATCGAGTTAATTTAATCGCTAGAAATACATAAAAATATTAAAATCAATTGACGTAAAAGAATCTAGTATGGTTTATTTATCACTGTCACTAATGTCTAATAGAACGATGCAAGGCGATGTAGATTTTCTACATAATTCAATTCAATAATGCAATTAATTTATATTCCACACGAGCAAAAGAAGTGTACAACTAGTAAAGATAACTATATTTGTAAAAACTAACTCGAGTAATTCGACTACAGCTAGAAAAACAAGAAAATCACGATTTCAACCTAGTGAATTTGAGTAGTACTTATCCCCGAGTAAAGGTTACCCCTAAAGTTAATTACCCATGGTGAACACTGACAACGATCTTTTGTAAATGCACGTATATATTGTCCATTTGACTATCAGATGAATCAGTATCAACCAAACCAATTAAATAACTAAGAAATTAGTCACAGTAGACGTAACCAGTATAAAACCATGTGGTTCATTAACCCACAATAGTTTCAAAGTTACAGACAACCATGGCTCAAGAAAATTCTCGGAAAGTTTCGAAGGGCCCTCAGTTTTAGAGTATAAACCGTAGTCAGTAGTATAGATCAATCTTTCAGAGCTGTACATTCTTGATCATGTTTCTACATTGGAGTAAGAGTTATGTATTTCAATCGATTTGGAAATATAACAATATTCAAAAAGGAAACTTTAACGAATGATGGATTGACAAATAGCGACGCATAAACAATAAGAGAAGCAAACAACATGAAGCTGGGATAGAAATACAGAATCGTATGAAACAAAAATATTTCATGGATTCGACGACGGAGGATTAAAATAAACTATATCAGCGTTTCAGGCCGATCTGTGTGTAAGGAATTTTCACGTTTCTAGGATATAAAACGAGATGTCACATAAATCGATCCGAGAGATTAAATACAGTTTATTCCAATTTTGAGAAACGAAATGATAGTCGAATGATAAGTCGATATGCACATAAACCGAAAAAAACACGTCTGTTTTTTAAACCTGCTGATATTCAAGAAGAATCTAAGTTAGACGCAAGATTATAATATTGTTTTTTCTGCTAATTTTTTCATAAGTTGCTAAAATAACTAAATATTTCGGGAAATATCACTTGTCAAAAAACCAATGTATTTACTTTAAAATGTAAGCAGCTATATAATATAATACAAGTTCTAAATAAAATATTGAAATTCTAACGGCTGCAGCATTGTTAGAATAACACATAACTCACGAATACGTCAAGATATTTAACAATTACATTTATACACTTATACTCATGCATATTATCATACACACGATAGACTTTTTCAGGGTATTTTTGAACATAATATGTTTTCTTAGCCGTTTTTGACGCATCATTTTATAAAACATATTTACGACCATACATATGTACAGGAATAATTCACAGTGTTCAAAATCACACGTTTAACTTACATTTGGGTGAATTGTATACAGTACAATAATGCTTTAAAAAACTTTATAGTTTTAATATATTTTCGTTAAATGAACTTTAAGATGAGGGTTAAATAAATAGTTTATTTTAAATTCACAAGTCACAAGCTATTTCTTTCATATAACACTGGAAGTTTCACAAATAAAATAGTTTTAAACAATCTTTTTTGTTTTCAAAATTCTTAAATTTTTAATTGTCTGAAACATATATAATACCTATCGGTTCTATATTTTGTTTCATATGATTCTAGTATCACTGTACTAAGTACTAAATAACCATTGCTTACAGCCAAATTAATAAATACAGTTAATCATATTTGTAAAACAATTTTACGTGGATAAATTTTTGATAAAAAAAATAATAAATAAATAAATAAATAAATAAATAAATAAATAAATAAATAAAATTAGTCATACGATTAACTTAAAATTAATCAGATGAAAAAATTCCTCACTTTTAATATACTTATTATTTATAAAGATACGAAAAAAAGTCGATTTTTCGTCGATTCACTGAATAACATTCATATAACAGAGTAAGTACGAGGTCAATTCGAAGAATTAGGGTCCAATCTACCACTGCTTTTGCGAAACCTCCTGGTCTAAATAAAAATGCCCGATACGCGAAATTGAAATGCTCAGGCATTTCACCTGAAACTCATCGATATTCACAACACACAGTTTTTTGAACGACAAACGTGATCAGCTCGTTCGCAATAAAAGCAAGATGTAGTAGAGTACAAAAATTGTACAAACAACGTGCATCAAAATCTATTATGGTTGTGGCTAATTTGATTCAACAACTATATAAAAAAAAATACGAATAAACAACTGCATGAGTACGTAATTACAATAAGTTTGAATAAATTTGCAACATAGTACTCAGTTGCATGAGCCTTGAAAAATTTCGTACATAATTAAATCGATGAAGTACAAGTATTTTGGTCAAGAATCTTATTATTTATTAATATTTAAAAAAAGTATAGGAGTGCATCCCAGTTTCTATTTTGCACAGTATATTTTAAACTAAATACATTAGGCTACGTAAGATTCTTTGAAAATAAAATGAATTTTTATTATGTTATACTCATATACGTTAACATTTTTAAATGAAATGAAATTTATAAATGATACATTTTTGGACAGATCATTTTATACAGATATTCAATTATTCGAAAATGTTATTTTTGACTGGAAACTATCAAATCGTCTAGTGATCGATGAGACTACAGAGAACACATTAACATCAGACAAGCTGTCGTTACATTAGCAATTTAGTACGATTGAAAAATTCTAAGGGTATAATTGAGACACCGATGATTTCAATTTTACTTGATGTTAACACAAATGTTGATTTTTTTGAGCATAGATATCAGTAAAATTCACAACACAAAAAACATTTATTATATTTTTCATACTTGTAGTCTATGAAAAAACACAAAACTTATTTAAAAAATAATGAAACAACTTTTAAAAATGTAACTAATAAATTTCATATTTTTAAGAAATATTTAATTCAAGGTGTTTTAAACTATCAAACATTATAGAAACACATCATATGGATTAATCACGTTTACCTACGATTCGACATCTAAATTTCTTATGAGCGTAAACTAAAAATAAAGACATATCACGAAGTAAGAAACATTAAGTATATGTTAATATATACCATTTGGTTACGACGCATTATTACAACTTTTCACTAATATAAGTACCAGTTTCATGCATTATATGGAGTATTCCATGAAATACGAAGCTTAAGAGTCCTAGTTGAAAATGATAGAGGGCTTTCAAAACATTTCTAAAACTAAACATTAACAAATTGAAGGAATAATTGTCCTCTGTGTAATATTTAATTAATCAAATAGGTATAAGTACATATGCACAAAATACACTTTTAATATTTTTTTGACGATTTCATATAAGCATCATATAATTCATTGCGATGCCAGAGCATTCTAATATTCATTGATAAATAGTACACACGCATAATTATAAAATATTTTAGGATTTTATAGTAAAATAATAATGTCCTAAATAACAAACCATAAAGCAATCAAATTCACGTTGAACCGAATCAAATGGACCGCGAGAATCATTACAACGTGGAATAAGATGATAGCGTAATAACAATAACACACCAGGTTTGAGATAAAACACGATATTAAAACTCTTATACACTAAGATATCGCGTAAAATAAAAAATTAATAGGTTAGAGTACTTTGTACTTGTATGTACAAAAATCAATGTAATGTAAATCAATAATTATATTTAAAAGTAATAACATTGTTATAACAGCATAGTCAATAGCTATAATGCGGAATAAAAGATCACTGGCCGTATCGAATAGACGATATTATAGTGTGAATGGAAACAGAATAATATAATAAGCGGAATATTTTTATTCGCCTTTTCACGAGAAGTTCTAGCAAATAAAAATTTTAATCAGGACGATTGATGTGCGTGTCAAATGGAAATATATGCGTGTCTTCGTCGACGTCTTTTTGTTTTGTTTTTCCCCAATAAAAATCTAAATAACACATCGAGCGCTTTAAAAATACTATTATTTTCTAGTCCTTCTAGACCCCCTTTTGTTGTAAATTCAAAATATAAGTGAGTCTTTAATTTTTATCGTCTATTTTAAAAATAAGAAACTGAATGTATAAGATAAACGATAAAAAAATACACAAACCGACATGCATAAATATTAAATATGTATGTAAATAGTAAACAAAACCTCATGCAGTTATTTATATGTAACTCGACATTTTTCTAAATATGTGCACGTTAATTTTCAATAATAACATGTTAACCGACGATGACCTAAACTGAACGTCAACACATAAGTGCAATATGGAATATCAAATTACCAAAAGTTATATTATAATATAAATATTTATATTAGTGAAAATTCGTGTACATTCATCAGTCATGATGGATTTTAACAAGAAAAAAATCTTGTCTCATATTCACTGATAGATTAAAATACGTTATTGTATATTGGAAATTTTAAATACAGAGATAAGAAAATTACCAGTTATATAAATTTAATTATTATTTCTCCACAGATAAAAAGTACGAATTAAAAAAAAAAACAAAAACAAAATAACTCATATAAGTAGTACAGCTAAAAAACTTGGTTAGTTATAGTTTAACTAGATACATTTACTTTAATACAGTTTAAACAAATGTAATCAATTGAATACAACTCAAACTTTTTGAAGAATTGATCTAAAATATTATGAAAATGTGATTTACGTTACCGACAGACTAAACAAGAGGGAAAATTTTCTTTTTTTTTATGGACGAATGTATTCACGGATTTATTTGTACTAACAAAAAAAAACAATATTAAACACACACTTGAAATATTAATTACGTATAAGATTGTAAGACCATAATATAAAAAATATAATGAAACTTCGTTCGAATTAATTTTGATTTTCTTAAGTGCTATAATAGTTGAATGTTTAAATAAGTTATATTGGTAAAGTTAATCAAACAAATATCCATTAGCGAAATACTTTTACCATAAGAAAAATTTGTTTCAGTAAAATTAATTTTGTTTTCGATAATTGTTTAAAAGCTTGAGAATTTTTTTTAATGTTTTAAAAAAAATCAATGAGTTATGGAACTTAAAGTAAACTAAAACTAATTTAATTAATTCAGTATAAACATAAAATTAATCGCTGTTTGCCAAAATGAAATGACTGCACATTCTTAATGTGAGAAGAAAATCATTAAACGATTTGATAAAGCCACACGCCTTAACTTTAAATGCAAAAATAAAATAATGTCATCTTTGTCCTGATACGCTAATATATGTATAATATAAGTATCCTATATCCAACAAATGGTTAAGTACTAAAATATTGAGAGTAAAAACCTTTCTACGATACTTGAAAGTTTTTGCGGCCATTAATGAACTTCGAGAGAAAAAACAGTTTAAAAAACCACTCGAAAACATTCTAATGATAGCGCATATTGTAAGAATATTTATTTGTGTGTAAGTATCTAAGAATACATAAAGTAGTTAAGTTTTCGTGGTCCAGAAATTGAAAATTAACCCAGTTCTTGTTACTTTAAATAAAAGTTATTGTAAAATACATACGGTTTTTTTTAAACTTTTAAAAACAAAACAATTTGAGAAAATGTGTACTTTCGTATGATTAAGAAAAAATATTTTGTGCGTCAGTAAATAGTAGACAACAGACCGTAAACCCAAAGATATAAGTCAAACCAAACGAAACCCAACATCAATACTGTAATCACTAAAAGATTTGAAATAAAGTATTATTTTTAACGTTATAATCAATATATTTATAATAATCTACAAATAATAGATGAACATTGAACACGTCATATTGAATACATGGTGATAGTAGCAATTTCCATCACTATGGGCATTCGAATAAGATTAGATATGCTACAAGATATCTATTATAAGTGGTTGGGGAGAGGGGCTTATAATAAATTCTAAAACTTGATAAACGACGGCAAATAGAAGCCGTGCCATCGGCGTGAGGAGTGAAATATGAAACTCTTATTAAGTCAGCCCAATTGGTTGTAATCAAAGTTTCGTGACGTGGATTGTATTTCTAAAATACTTGCGTACAATAAAGTACGAGGTGGTTGTACACGCCACTGTTCGCTTCTACTATACATGTAACGTACAAACAGTATTTTAACCAAATGACTACGGTGGCATGAAGTTTGATGCCACAAAATAACTTGTTTGCTCCCTATATCTCTGTCTTTCGCGTACGCGAAAACAGTTAAGTTATATTGTAGGTACCATGCAGAATTGATTGACTTCTTCCTGGCGTATCCCATCCGCCTTGGGTATGAATTCACCTAAATGGGTCATAATATATTCGCAAACAACCGTTTCCCATAGAGTCTAGGGGCCATTCGTATTATCCAATGCATGCAATAGACAACAAAGATATTATGTGAAACTATAGAAGCACCGCTAGAAACCATTTTAAGCAAACAAATGTACTAACAGGTTCCCATACAACAATTATCATGAATTCACATTTCTGATTGTAATTCGAAAAAGAATAAGTTAACTATAAGACCATGTAATCTTTATAGAATATTGATAATAGTAATATATAAGTAATTAATATATTATAATGTTATATACACGTATAAGTACTTAATATGCTTTTGGAATATTAAATTTTTTACGTTAAGTTCATATACAACCTCACGTTAAAAATATATATCAAAATGTAATATAATAACGTAATTTTAATTCAAAAATTAAGTATAATTAAAATAAAATCACACGACTCATAAGATGGTTTTAACTAAAAATGATTGTTTTTGTACAAGTTTCAATACACATACACCACAGATTTCAGTTTCATGAGAAATAAGTTCGATAATGAAGAGTGTACTATTTGTTAGATTAACATTTTTTGTAGAGATAAAATTGTTGAACTCTACGTAATCATACCTATATTTTAATTATTTCAAAAAGTTTACTTTAGTCGGGTGGCACTACTGAGTGTCCTCCCATTCTGTTAATCCCCGTTATTGTAAAAATATGTGTTATAAAAAAATTACTTAATGTACAAATTGATATAGATTACAATTATTCTTTTAAGCAATCAATAGAAAAAAAAAAGTTTACTTAAATTTATTCAAATAAACTAGTGATCTATTTCAAGAACTAGATTGAATTGATTTATAAAATAACATAATATAAATGTCATATAATATTAAACAAATGATAAATTAAAGATAGGATATTATTGTAACAGCAGTTTATTATCTGTAAAAAAGCATTTTAAGTTCATATGAACTCATAGAAGCGATGATACTGATAAATATACAATTATTTATCTCTTATCAAGGCTCTGAAAATTCATGGTTATAAACATCACTTTAAATAGCAAAATGGTAAAAAAGTAAATGTGTTAAATTATAACATCAAAATGCGGCTCACCATTTAACAGTGCCAACAACTTTGTTATCATCTATTCAAAATGCATAGTAGGTAAAAATCAAAGTTAAAATTAATTAAAATGTGCTAAAACAATGATTATTACACCTAAAATAATAAATGTATCATACAGCAGTTTTAATATTTAAGCAAACACACTTAATGTTTCTAACATGACCATGTATCGAATGAAAAATGTATTGTAAACATTAACCAATCCATTTTATGGGTTGTTATAATTCAATCTAATGGACGCCAAATGCAATTTGTTTTCTGCAGAGTACGACGATAACTCTTAGGTTATCAACCGCATGGTATTATAGTATAATATTGTCATACGATTTTTGTAGTAGCTACGAGTACCCGTGAATCACTTCGATCACTTGCAGTTATTTCACCAATAAACATAACAAACGAATCCGTGCAAATCATACCTGGAACAGATAAAAAATAAAAATAATTTAATAACATCATACGAGCAAGTATAGTTGATAAAGGCAATATAATTATCATGTATATTATATGTTCGAGTTATGATTTCCGATAGGATTTATCATGTAAGTACATTGAATACTTATCACGGCCTTCGTCTACACCAAGTTTTCCCTAATGGTGATCCGTGGGCCTGTCATAAGCGGTCCGCGGAGCGATAGATATAATTTACATACACTTTCATATTAATATGAAAAGTATGGTCATTACTCATTTTTCATATATACAATTTTTTCCATAACCATGTCATATTCATAGTTGACAATCGAATGCTATCGTAATAATAATAATATTATAAGGAAAAAAATGAGCTTCCTAGTTTTTCGAAAACTGAGGTGGTTCGCGAACTATCAAAAGTCCTCCAAGCGACGGTAAAAAGGTCGAGAAACACTGATCTACACCTTTGGACGAAGTACACATATTTGTGAACGCACACAAATGCATATAAACGGACACACGCCTGCAATATGTGGTTAATGTGTACGAAGTGGATACACGCATTGTGTGTGTGTGTGTGTGTGTGTGTGTGTGTGTGTGTGTGTGTGTGTGCGCTACATACATACAGAAGCAATGCGCATCCTTTTCTATGAGATTGGACCCGATAAGCTGCGGGCACCGTCATGAGCACAACACGGGAAGTTACGTTCAAAACTCAACAAATTAATTCACACATGAATCGACGTGCTGCGGGTCGGTCTTGCACAGCCGCGATTCAATGGTGTAACTAATCAAAATCCCAGTGCGGAATGCACACAACTAGTAACTTTTTGAAAATTAACAAATTAAAACATTTCAATTCAGAGTTTTCAACAAAAATTAAGAATTTGTTTGATTTTAAATAAATTACGCCAAATCGCTAGCAGACGCCGCAGAGTCAATTTACTAAGTAACTAATTTTTAAGGTACCTTTATACTTTATATGGTTTTCGCTCTAGAGTAAAAATAAAAAAGATCAGTTTTAGATTAAAATTTCAATTAGGAAGTTCAAGTGACTTCACATTGTTCATATCACTAACACCTTTCAGTAAGTTGCAACAAATTCTTAAGTTTTTTTAATTCCGATTTGACAGCGGAAAAATAAATAGTGTTATTTAACTTATCGGCAATAATTTAAAATAAAATGTATACGATAAGGTGTCGCTTCTAAAGGCCGATAGAATTCACTATCTAGTGTAAATTTTACAATCACGATTTTTAACAACGTAAACAATAATGAATATTCTTTCTATAGGTAATATAATAGGGAAGGCGATAAACTCTTTAAATGAAATGAAAATAATATAAGTGTGTCCCGCAGACCGTAAAATTACAAATAAAACATGAAAAATGAAAAAAAACACCGTATTTATTATTTCCTTTGTCTCCGTATTACACATATGACGGAAAATAGTTTTAGGCGTAAAATGTTCCCACGACTACCAGTGTATTTTGAAGGGCCGAATCGTAATAAAAAAATGTATAAATAGAAAATTTGAACAACAATATACTTCTACTTGAAAATTAAATAACTTAAACTCTAAAATGCGTACCTATATTTAATAAAAAATTATTTGGCGATGGTAGTAACTATGTACGGGTTAATAGTAATTAAATGAACGCTAATAAGTAAGTATGGTATGTGTAACTGTGCAAGTAGGCGATTTATATTTTCTGATAAAGTAACTTTTAAGGGCACAACTATAGTCTTTAATTTGAATGTTAAAATTGTCTATTGATAGACGCAAAAACATTTTTTTTTTATGTCAAACAAAACACGCATTCGGAACTGAGTGCAAATATTTACTCGATTTAATTGTTATTACGGGATAATACATGTTAAAACAATAATATTTGTATTACTTATAAAGTTATAAATCATTATTCTGAAAAGCAGTTAAGTTAAATAACTAATAATATTGAATTATTATTTATTTTCCAAAAGAATCATCTTTATTTTTAACTCAATTTTATTAAAATATCAATTAAAATAAAATAAAATATCTACTTAAATTATGATATAAAATATAGTTCAGAGTCCATGGTAAAAATTCAATTATTTGATTTGTATTACTTAAGATTACTCGTTTAGAAAAGGACAACATAGTTCTTAATATTCAATGAACATTTTCAAACACCATAAATATTAAATAAATGTCAAATATAATTAATAATCAATGGAAAATAAAATTAAAATTGAAAAAAAAAACAATAAAATATTTTTTTATTCCAAGCTTTATTATTTATACTATTATGAGTTGGTATACTAACTATAGTAAATATCGTAAATATCTGAATAAGACTTGCTAAGAAAAAGGACTTTTATAATTTTTACCCATTGTTCGTAATTGAAATTGATATAGAAATATACAATATTCACCAATAGAAAGTATTATAAGGTTTATTATACATGTACAATGTAATACATTTTTAATTAGCAGTAAATAATTTGTAAATTGAAGACTGTAAAAAACAAATTGATTTCCATGCTATTTAATACTTACAGTTTTCTACTGATAACATAAAAATAGTATGCACTGATAAAATGCAGCAGAACACATAGTTTTGAATAGTTATTTTCATAATAAAAGAGGAATGTATACTCATCCGGCAGTCATATTTTTCAAAGTTTAATTAAAAGTTGCCAATTTTTACAACACATTCATTATTTCAAATTGGTTATGAATGGAAAATATTCTTTATCTTGATAAAAATCGACAAAATAATATTTGTCAAATAAATTCAAATTCAATTAATTTTTAATGAATTTTTACAATAATAAATTAACACACATTGGATGTTTTTCGAAAATATATATATATTTTTTGTTTTAGATTACAGATTTATCAATTAGTTTTTGCAAATGATTTTTTTTTTTTGACGTAGAAGTAATTCGGGTATTTTACTTTTGTGAAATGTAACATATAATATGATATTTATTGAAGAATAATTAATTTTTTTTAATATTATTTTTACATTAATGTTATATTAAATTTTTTAACAGAAGGGTGAATTTCTTGTAACCGATATATGATGATAAAACAAAATTAAACAAAATTTTATTATAAATAATATTTCAATTTTTAACATTCGATAGACGTTTCAGATCTGATATCAGTATAATTTAAGTAGACATTTTACGAATCAACATAAATCACGATATGAGTAAAAGTTTTAAAGGCTCAACAAAATACATACGAAAAAGTAATCGTTTTTATTTAAATTTAAAAAGAAAAAAAAATACATAACCCTAAGTGTTTCTATCGTGGATGTTCTCAAAGCACACGAATGTATTGTTAAAAATACGATGTATAAATGGAATATTTCAATCGTATAACCAGATTTTCTACTCGAGTACTTTAAGACTTGGCCACGCGTGATTTCGTAGTTTAATACGATTATTGGAATTTGAATGACAAATAAAAGAAATATGTTTATAAATAATACTTATCCGAGGGTAAATCAGTAGCAGATTTTCTCTTATAAAATCCTGGTATTATACGTTAACAATTTAAACTTTTAATCGCATTTAAACGGGGGTCCTGCAGTTTGATTGACGTGGAAGGCGTTTACTCATGTCTTATCCAATATGGGAAAGGGAACACGTCAAAAACTAATTTACTCCTCTCGCATCACCCCTCGCGTAGCTCTTATTACGATAACGCGATCGACGTCCATACAAATTAGCCACAATAAGAAACTGTTTTTTTTTCTTCCCCCTAATGACGGGAATTCTATTTACACGTTACATGGTAGGATTAACAAACTTATACTTCACACACGCAATTATTAATTCAAACGCGGCTTGACGCGTTTAGTAAACACCCGTTTGATCGACAGATGGATTTTCAAAAGCTTCGTCACACGAAAATTTTAAATTACAATAAACGTTCTAATATAAAGGGCTAAATACAATATTAATGAGCTGGAGCGTAAAAAAGAGTCGTATAATTCCAAGTTGACCTTTTGTCAGGAATAATACAAAAACAAGGAAAGGACGAAAAAAAAATCTTTTGCGCCGAACAAACCAACTTCATGATGTAATTACGACATTGCCTTCGAAATTCCGAGACTAGAGCCATAAAACAATAGTGCAATTTACAGTGTATGTGAGGAATTTAGTACCAGACGGAAATGTGTATAAAAGAAAGAAACAATTACAAGAATATAAGAAGTGTCTTTTGCCAGCTAAAATGTACATTTGTTCTCGGAAAAATCTATCTCCGCAATGATTAGTTATTATTAGAAGAAATGTGAATCTTTTATTGAAATAAATAATTTTCAATAAACTGCGGTTAAAAAATAATTATTTAACTATTCAACTATTGACGTTTTATATGTTAAATTATTTTATAAAGATGTATTTCAACGTTAAAATAAATGAAAGGTTATAAATGCATACCATTTATAAAAATATGATGTGTTGATAATGATCAAAGTAGTAGCTCTTACAATTGTATAATCTTCAATGTACCAAGAGAGAACAATAAAAATTTATAAAATAATAACTGTTCGTTATAATATTACAAGAATACGTTCGTACTTTTGAGACAAAATTATCGATTCATTTTTCATAATCGGTGAACATAGATTTTAGTTGCGAATTACGTGTCAGTTCAACTCACTCTATTGACACTTGTACATATAACTCTTTTATATTCACAAGTACATAAGAATCATTATTATTTTTTATTCACCTAAATGTATTCTTCACAATTTATCCCTTAAAATATTTTTTTTTTTTTTTTAAGTTTCGTAACTGCTTATACAAAAATTGATGGAACTAAATCGCATACATTTTATAAAACCAAATAAATTAAATGTATAGAATATGACTAAAACTTGTGATTTAAGATAAATTTACGTTTTTGAAAACACGGGCGCGTAAATAAAAATAATTTACTGTATTTTCTAAATTTATGTATTATTAATATCGAATACACCCAAAACATTTATAAATATAGCTCTATGAAGAAATCAATATATAATTATATTATTTTATTCATAAACCATACATTTAAAAATCATTGAGCAGTTCAAATTAAAAAATTTAGGTAGGTACGTAAAAAAATAGTTTGGATAACCAACTTAAATTTAATGTAGACACGAACAGATATCGTCTTTTTTTCACCTATTTTTAAAAGCCAACTATCTAGATTTTATTTTCTAGGGACTAGGTAATACAAAAACAAACTTTTATCCAACTAATGGTCGTTTTCTTCTGTATCGTCGTCGTCGTCCACATTCAGATCACACTTCAACGAGCAAAACCGATAAGCTTGTCCTCCCGTAAAATCTCCCCTAGTGTCAATTATATAGTTTTCATTGATTTGGCATAGAAATCGATTTTAGCGTCCATTAAAATTATAAATGTAAGTATAGTATTTTAATTGATGTGGTTTAAATTTTTCTAAAAAATATTTAATTAAAACTTTTCTTAAACCTACTTATCGTTCAATAAATATCATAGTTTATAACGATAACGTCAGAAAACAAACAAGATTATAAGTACCAATTTATTGAATAATGAAAAGTAACTAAATAATATTTCTAGCAAATAATTGTTTCTTTTTCCTTTGATATACTAAGTAAGGCTTTTGTATTTAACCCCTATATGTTTCAATATTAAATTATATTTTGAAATAGAATTTTTTTTTTTTGTACAAAAAAAATGTTTTGAATTCAAAAACATAAACTAGCCCATATACTTTGGATAAGTGGGCTATTTTTAACTCGTCAAGAAAAAAATAATTAGTACCTTTTAATAGTAGGACCCTTCTACAGAGTGGATCCAAAATGTCTAGGTAGGCAAATCACCTTAATATGGTAAACGTAAACGGAAGGGAAACCCATACGCTACGCTAAAAATTAAGAGTGATTTGCCGCATTTTAGGTTTTGAAAAATATTTTTATTTATAATTAAATATTTTTGAATGTATTAATTATGCATGTGGAATACCAAGTATTTTTTTCTAAAAGATCAAAAAATCATATTTATTTATTTTTAATTACGCAATTCGATTCAAATCAAAATCATTTTTATGAAAGTGTTAACCACATAAAACTGTGTAAATAATGTACAATACCATAACACAATACAACAAACGCAACAGATAGGTAAATCGAGTTTTCAATGACAATTCAAATTATAACAATTAAGTTTACTATACAGTTGTCTATACTCTATAGATCTATAGTAAGGTGTTCAAAGTATAATATATTCTGAAATATTATATATATGATACCATGAGCGATTCATTACATAACATTACATTTCAATAAATCATTTTTATAACTTAATCGTCGCTTAATCTATGAAATAATATTTATATACTGTGCGATTTGCATAAATGTCACCGAGTTTACTATGAAGGATCGTTTAATGAAAAAATATAACGAAGCGAGCGATTTGATTTAGTATATTATTTCATCGTCAGTTAACTTGTCGAAATACCAAAGTATAAACATTTCAAATTCTTTAAAAGCTCACCATAATTTTATTTTTGTTAAGAACATAATATTTACATATGTGTACATTGACGAACGTACAATTTTAACGAGTTTTTCGTACTGTTTTTTTTTTCTATTAAAGATTCACTTTTAAAATATGAATGACGTATGTTTTTACTGTGTCCTTTTTTTACTACGTTTTCACACCGTTCATACAATATATTTAAAAAGAACCCTTGTACTTTTGGTGGTTTATATTGTCGGGGTCTAATATTTTATTCATCATCAGTTCTTTTTCACACGCCCCTATATGAAAATCTGGGGTAGGAAAATTCGATTATATGTCGTGGTAAAAATTATATTAACACGTTTTTGTTCTATAAAAATGATGGATCTCTCTCGTTCAATTTGGCTATAATGTAGATTGAAAAGATAATTCGTAATGGATCGTGTTAATTACTTATCTAGTAAGCCAAAATTCCATTTTTGGCTTCCAATTTCGTTGGATTATTCCCAAAAATGTACGAAAACTTTCCAAGTTTAGACACTGTACAAGTTATATCTGGCTATCCAAATGATAATATCATTACGAGTATCACATGATATATCTGTATACTATCCGTTCAATCGCCATCAGCCTAGGCGTGCATGTTAGCTGACAGTTAAAAATTCAAATGAGTTAAGAACAGTTTTTGAATAAATTATAGTAACGTCTTTCACTAATTTATTCAATTCTCGACAATGTTAGAAATTCGTTTCTCTCGTTAAATACTCCAGCCAAAATAAATGCAACAATAATCTATTGCCAACTTATTTTTAATTACAATTTATCGAGGATCCTAAACCGTCAACACTTATACATACGTATAAGTACATCGTAGTATGTTTAAAATCTTGAAAAAGCACAATATTAAATAAATATCTTTGCTTTCAATAGAAAACAATACTTAAAACTGTGGAACAATTGAATGATTGTAGAGTTATAATTTAACGATAATGTTAAATATGTTTCGTCAGATAATTATTTCCTAATGGATGCATTCTGTATTTATACTGTGCAGTTACAGTTTAACCTAACGCGTATCAGTTGAATATTGTTTATCTTTATCAATAATATTCGTAATTAATGTTGATCACGCGGCAAGCGAGTTGGATTCGAGGCCTATTCGCTGACAACGATTATCATCCGAGAAATATCACGGCGGCGGCGGCGGTGACGTCTACGTCATGTACCTTAAACGAGAGATAAACAAATGTTTTCAAGCGCCTTTAAACTCTGAAAATGTCGATTTATTTCAAATCCTCCGCATACGTAGGTGACAAAATGTCGCTAACACGTCAAGGCGGGCGCCTTTACACTTCATCGTGCAGAGTTGATACACTTACGTACGTATAACCTAGACGTAAGTAGCAAAATGTTGCTGACAATTAGTCACCCACGAGTTGAATACGTCTTTACTCAAACCACACGATTAAGACGTGTAAACACGCGCGTTTCAAACGTGGATCTACAGGCCCCCTCGTGAATTTGTTAAACGCCTAAAACATAAAACCGAACCAAACGAATTGTAATGTTGTTGTAATACAATCGGAATTGAGTGATAAGCGGGGAAAAAATGCAAGTGTATTCGATCCGTTTTGTCCATCCACCATTAAGGAAATTGGAAGTGACATCAATTTTTCGTCAAAATGACCTGAACGCCTTCCAAAAAAATCGGTACTTGTAATGATCTCACAAAAATTTTGAAAACAGTTTTGGAAAGGTTAACACTTCTAATTTGCATCGGTCGGAGCACTTTTCTATATTTGAAATTTTTTTACGAGAATAATAAGTTTGAAAATTACAAAATTTTCAATGTGTTCAATATTAAATATTTAATTAAAAATCACACACACACACACACACTAATAATCATTTACTAACGCACACATCCACAAGGCACAACGTCACGCGTATAAAGTATTGTCTATACTCAACCCCTTAGAAAAGGTTCGCTTCCAATCCCCTTAAGACGGATCCAAACCGGGTACCTACGTTATAGAACATACCGATTCGACCGGCGGGTAACGAGAATTACACCCTCCCCCCCAAAATGTCGTTTATGCCTACGCACCGACACGACCCGACGAGGTGCGAAGAGTCGAGGACGGTCGTAAAGGCCGACTTTTCACCGCGTGCGGGTGCGGATCGGTCGACGAGGACGACGAGCGAGCGAGTTCACGTGCGCGCCCGGGCGGCGGTTGTCGCCACCACCTACGGTAAAAACGTTGACAACGGACCCGACGACGACGTTATCTGTGTGCCAGAGGCACCGCGCAGCCCCTGACACCGCCGCCGCCGCCGTCACCGGTCGTTATCGTTTCCGAAGTTTTGCCCCGGCTACCGTGTTTTCTAAACAATATCGCGTCGACTCGTGTCCTTGAACCGCGCGCAGCCGGTCGACTACAACCAATGCGTCACCACCTCCACGGTACGATTAAGACGCGGCCCCGCGCGCCTGACGGTGCGTGCGTGCGTGCGTGCCGGTGCGTGCGCGCGCACGTGTGTGTACTACGACGACGAGCGCACGTCGAGTTCAACGGACTCGGACGACGGGGCAACGAAACCGGTTACGCCCCGGAGGAGTATTGTCGCCACGGCGGCGTGTCGGCGGCGGCGTCGTCGTCGTCGTCGATGACATTTCGTACGCGCGTCGCAGGTGTACCACCAATACGCGCCTCACTCATCAGGCGCGGATCCAGAGGGTGGGCCGGGTGGGCCCGGGCCAACCCAAAATTTTCTACGATCACGATTTAGATTTTTAAAATTGTCGTCCAATGTTTGAAAATACTCAATAATTTATCTAATAATAATCGCGTAGAAGAGTAAGAAAACAACAGTTTAACTACCTCCTAAAATAGGTGTCATGTAATTATTCCATGTGACAAATTTATTTTTATTTATAAATATCGCTGGTATTTTGTTACCGAATCAAATTCTATGGAAGTGTACATCTCTATCAGAGGCTTGGGAACATTGTTTTTAGAGTTGGAAGAAATAAACAGACGAATCTTAGTTATTCCAATTTCAAGTGCTACAGCTGAAAGAAGTTTTTCGACCATGTAAAGAATAAAAACCTTCAACAGGTCAACAATGACCAGCAAACGCTTGCATGACCTAGCTCTGCTATCTATTGAACGGAAAAAAAGTGAAGATTTAACGAAAAACCCCGAGGAAATTCTAAATGAGTTTGCATGTGACAAGATAAGAAGATTGCATTTTTCATTTTTCATTTGAACTTTATTTTGATAATAAAATCTGAATAAAAATTACTCTGTAGGTGATTTGATAATCTTAACAATTTTTAATTTTACTGCATTAACTTTTGTGATTCAATGTATGGGCCCACTCAAAAAAATATTCCTAGATCCGCGCCTGGCCTCACTCTCCCGCCGGGCCCGCGGCGTCGACGACGACGACGCCCGATCGCTTTTCCGCGTCGTCCTGATCGCAAGAGTCGGCAAGGGTCGTGTTTCTTTCTAAGGGGGTACAGACAATTTGCGAGAAAAAAAAATTCTTCGCTGTCCACAAAAATGAATAAAAAAACAAAGTACCATGCACATAGATTTACGTTACTTTCTTTTACCCAAAACGCGATTGGTTCGGCAAATAAGTCAAATGGAAACGACATAAATTTCAATGACAATAATTACATATTTTATACTTTAATGAGAGACATGACACTTAATTTTCCAGAACCAGTTATTTTTTTTTTTTTTTTAATTTCTTTATTGAGTTATTCCGAGTCTACACAGAGAAAAATAATGAAAAAATTATAAATGTATGTAAAAATATTTTTGGCGGTTCATTTATTTCCTCTTCGCGTTTCGAATCCAAGACCCGCTACCGGGGGACCGTCTATAGCCGCCGACCCCTGGCCTAATGTCTGTACCATAGAGTAGTATTACATATTACTCTATGATCTGTACACGCCCGTTATTGTTATCACGTCTACGGGCGCGATAAGAGCTCTGGATCGGAGAGTGTGTTGCCCACACGGCGGCGTGTGTATTATCGTTTTACGTCGTGCCGCCGCCGTGCGTACTACGAGTATATACGTACGATCTATCGAAACGATTCAATACGGACACGATCGTAAATAACTGGCGGCGACGACGCGTTTGGTTTAGTGTACTTACACAACACGTCGGTCGCGTCTCGTCGTCGTGACTCCGTGTCCACGATACGGCGATAACATAAAGAGAAACTAGGTTGATGATGATCGATTGAATCGACGGGTCACTCACCGTCGTTTAACTATTCGTAACCGAGAGACACAACGGCTATTATTCACCAATTGTCCGCGCGACGGGGACGGGCTGAGGTGGGCCTTTTAAACACATTGTGTGTGTGTGTGTGTGTGTGTGTGTGTGTGTGTGTGTGTGTGTGTGTGTGTGTGTGTGTGTGTGTGTGTGTGTGTGTGTTTGTAACATTGTTATAACATAATTATTCGTATTATAACCGAGTATTATTGATACGGAAAGAGCGAAGATAATAATCGCACGGCATTGTACGCATGTTACGTATTTTAAAAATTTTTCCAAAACGTATTCAATAAAAATCTGGAAAAACATTCAAGTGTTGTGCTTTGTCTAGCAAACGCTCGGTTTTACAGAATAATTGAATCTCATATTGAGATGTTAAGACTCGGACATCATACTTCCAGCGGTATAAGTGAAGTACGTTTAAATCAACAAGCAATCTATAAATCACATATCATAACAGTAGCAACTCGGTTCCTTTATCTGTAGGTACGTATTTACTAAGTGACATATATATTCCGCTACAAGGTTAAAAAAACATTATGGTTCACAACACGCAAAGTCCATTAACTTAATTATGTTGCCGAAAAGAATATGTCAAGAGTTTTCAATAATTCATTTTGATTGAACTTTGGGTCAATCGATATGAAGATACATTAATCTCAATTACTACAAAAGTATTTGATTTTCTGATGAAACTAAAATCACAAGTAAAAAAAAATGTTACAAATATGATGTGTGCCTATTTTAGATAACGATACATGTCTTAATATGTATGTACCAAATAGTATAATGTAGAACATATATGTCTATTACAAATACCTAGTTTCAAAAATTACTATTATGAAACACGGTCATAAAAATTCTAAATAGATTTATATCAAAACCAGAGTCAGAGCTTGCATAGATAATGTATGAATCCATTTTTTGTTTTAGATCGTACATAATTTTTAGTCTTTAAATCATAAATACAAATAATACTGATATATGATTAAAGTACCTCTGTAAAAATACAAAACGCTTCTAACAAAGTTCGAAAAATTAAACAAAATAACGAGTATATACATAAGATTATAAAATAAGTAGATATAAAAACGCGGACAATTTTATTTTATTTCTTGGAAATATTACTTTTAAGTAACACCGTTTAAATATAATGTGAAAATAAATTTAGTTTTCAATAATTAAAATTCGCCAATTCGTATCATATAATTTTGACCCGACTAATACCTTAATATTTACAATGAGTTCAGAAAAAAAAACAATTGTATATACCAATCTATATTCTATACGAAGAAAAATGCTAAAATGGTCTAGTTCAGGGGTGGCGAACCTTTTCCTAGTCGAGTGTCAAAATTTTCCAAACAGTTTTCTAAAACTATATGCATGCCCCCCCTACACACACACACACAAAGGAAGTTTAATGAAGTCAATATTTGTGTAGGTTATTTTACAAATTAAATATGATATTCTTGAATCAGATGTCAATATTGAATAACCGTATTAAAAATGTAAATATGTAACTATATTTTAATGTGAACTTAAGTTCCTTTTTTTCATGTAACAGAATATCTAAATTTATAATTTTGGTAAAACATGTAGTTTTTGATTTGACTACAAAAAATTCACTACACATTATAAACTTTCAAGCAAAAATGAAAAAAATAAAATACAAGTAAGCGAATCGCATGACTTCTGACATTTCGATGTCTGCATTTTTCACCACTTTTCCGTATAGAAGATTTATCTGTATTTGTTATATTAGTAAAGCATAAATGTCTAAAGGAATATAATTATAATTAAAATCTGAAAAAAATTGTTTAATCGTATTTATTTGAACTACGATTTCATAAATAGTATGATTCAAATTTTTATTTTTATTGAAATTTCGATAAATTCAATTTTTTCCACGTGCCATTGAAATTTCGCCAACGTGCCACTTTTGGCACGCGTGCCATAAGTTCGTCACCCCTTGTCTAGTCTAATAATTTATCTTATGACTGATTGTAATAATCCTATGCATTTTCTATTAGTAATGATACAAACTTCATATTATACAAAGTCGTATAATTTGTTTTTTTGATTTGCCTCTTTCTCTTCTCCCCTTTGATTATAGAGATGAATAAAGGTTTTCGTTATAATACTAAATATTTAAGAGAATTAATTTTTTTCAAAATATATAATTATTATTATAACTATTCTATATCGAACAAAAACTTTATAAACGTTTTACCACCAATATTAATTAATAAAACCACAAATCTAAACACGTCTTAACCAATAAACACGTGTGCATTATACACACATAAACATATTTTTCTATAGTGTTTTTTCATTGAAATCCCCTTGGAACAAGAACATTGAATGTGCCAATCAAATTCAAAGATAAATGTAGTCTCCTGTTGTTTTCAACCCTCGCCAGACAGCACCCTACGTATTTGGTCACGTGTCTTTTGAATCGCGCGCTAATCGACGTCGTGCATCGATCCGTATATGTTTCTCACAGATGTCATCAGAGCATTTCGTGCGGACGGGTCGAACACATACACTAGAATGATTGATAGCTCAAAGGGTTAGGGGTTTAGACAAACATAGAAAAAAGGGCGGTATCTTGATGCCAGGTGATTAATTGCGGTCCGTCAGTCCGTCGTGTCCAGAGATTATGACCTCTCAGAATGAAATCCTAAGAACGTAATGAAATTAAATTCATAGGAACACCACAGACATGTCAGAGATTATTCTAACGGAGAAGAAATCGACTTTTTAGTGTTCACCCCAACAACAAAACAAATACAATACAATGCTGTTTATTTATTATAAAAGCTGTTCTTTTTTTTGTATTAATTATAATAAATTATAATTCTTTTTGTTCATAAATACCATATAAATATAATTGTGAAAAAAAAATAGTATGAACTCTGAAGTTATACATTATATTATATTATATATTTAAAGATACATATTTTATTTATTTTATTTAACGACACCTATTTATAATAAACATTTAAGTTGAAGAATACTTTAATACTTAACTTTCTTCTCAGTGGACACTTTTTTACGGCTGATATATTATCATTTACTACGGATATTGGATGTTTACCCACTATAATAATTATGAATTTACATAATAATCATATAGGTTCAACAATTTGAATTCGGAAAATATGTTTTTAAACATTTACAATATTATCTAAGGAATTCCAAATGAACCTAAAATTAACCATATCTGTACACTAAAAAAAGTTAAATTTTATTAATTCAGTAATATTCTTATTCTTATACCATTGCTATTGGTTATGATTATAACGGTAAAATTGGTGTACATTTCATCTGCACCAACTACCATTATAATCATCGTATATACACTATACAACCTTAGCTTTTGAATGACTGAACAATTATCTGGACAATGTTGTGACAAAAATATAATTAATCGCACGTACCAGCAGTTAAATGCAACACTGTTATTGAATCTGTCGACTGGCAGGGTAAAGAAGGATGACTGATGACCGCTTAATCGAATGGTTTTAATGTTGAATTAATATCGTCAGTGATGGAGAAATAGGGAAAGTGGCGATTTATCTCTTTTTCCCCCTTCTACATCATACTAATGCGGAATCCAAAAAATGAATAATATTAAGGTCTGTTGGCTGTTGCGATGAAATATCGCTATGACGATTTATTTTTGAATGTATACTCTTGTTAGGGTCGACATAATTGTATCTATTGATTATCTTTTAAAATTATTTTACTATTTTTATTTATCTGAACTAATTACCAATGTTTAAATAATTCAATTTATGATTAAAAAATATATAAATACATTATGGCAAAAAAGTTTGTCCTGATCAAGACGATTCTTTTAAATTTTATAAATACATATTAACTTTCGAGTTATATTCATAGTATAATTTGCGTTCGCAATTAACGTATACAATTCTAAGATTGTGTTCCGAAGGTGAGTACAGAAATAATTTCTGAACAGAATTAAAATTAAATATTATTTTTTAAATTTGACATTAATAAAAAAATGTGTGTTTAGATATAATGAAATCGACATTTATGTTTATTATTAGATTTGATAATGTAGGTACCATGCTTCAAGTTAAAGTGATATATTTATTATAATATGTCATAAAGTAAGATGTAAATTATTGAATCAAATAATTTAAAACTACTGGTATAGTCAAATGTAATTCATAAAAAAATATTTCCATAATTTAATGAATACCTAAATAAACGGATAACGTTAAAGTCGTATTACAGTTTCAAACAATAATATTCAAATCATTAAATATCTTATTTGAACTACAAAAGGATTTCATGAGAGAGAAAAATATATTTTCTTTATTTCAACTTTTTTCTCGGTCGTGGAAGTCTTTATCGAATCCCAAGGCAATTGCCGAATTAATTGCGCGTTATCAATTCTGTCACAACAGCTTTGAAGGGGAAGGGGTTCATTTTAGACTATGGCTTAGAAAAGACCCCGCATATTCCTTGGCAGTGATTTATTAATTCCCTAGGTCTAAACAACGGAACACAAAACTACCAACGAACCTAGTTATAAGCATTGATCGCCGGCAAAACTATCTGCAAAATATCTTTCACCGCCTGTAAACACATCCCAGCGGGAGCAGTCACCAAACTTTAAGGAGGAATCCCGATGAGATTTACAACGAGTAGAGATCTATATTGAATTTCAATAGATATCTAAAAATGGTTTTTTAAAAACTTGTTATTCACGTTGAAAATGCGAATTTCTCACGAACATTTTTTTAAGTTTTAATAAAATTTACAAAAAACATTTTAAATTAATTATTTTATAAAAATATCAGTGGATATAATTAGTATAGGTAAACTATTCAACATACATTTTAAAATATACTCGTTGAATATGAAAGATCTTAGATAAATAAAATAAAATTTTTTGTCATGACAGCTGAGTCAAAACGCAATATATTTACGCGTATTTAGTTCTTCCTATTTAGACATTTTTATTTGGAGTTATGTTATTATACAACACTAAAATGTATGAATATTTAAGTTTCAAAGGGAATATTAGAGATACAGTTCGATTTTTTATAAATACGTCTTTTATTTTAAATAATCACTATGTAGAATAAAAGATCAGGTAAACCGTAAAGAAAACCGATACAATATACAAGCAAATTTTTTAAATAAATTTAAGTTTAAACAAACTTAGAAAGAGCATCTTGCCAAGATTTGAACACTATAAAATCAAAAAATAATAATAATAATAATTTAGGAAAGATATTTTTTTACATTACTTTATTAATTACCGAATACGATTTTTTTTGACGAGATATTAAGCGTTAAGTGACTAAAAACTAGTGCGGAAAAGTAAATACTCATTTTTCATCTTTAAATACCTTTATGAACAAATATCAAAGTAGTTTATTAAATGTACTGATAGATACAAATAAATTAAACGAAGTGATATCATATTATAATATGTTATTATATACCAATGATAAAATTATATAAAATATATTTATAGTACAACATCGACATGTTTTTTACAAAATAGTTGATCTAAATAATTGTCAAAAATACAGTAAATTGTTGATAATTTACGAGAAATATCCTAAATTAGAGACATCACTTTACGCCTAATTAATAATGTTGATGAAGTAGTAAATATTAAAACGGATTATGTATTTTGAACGATGGATTTAAAATCAATATAATAATAAAAATTATGAAACTACAAACACATGGCTGATAGTAAAGAAATTACAGAAATATTTTTTTCGGTGCCTAATCAGAGTATAAAAAGAACTAAATCAGATTCCAAACGGACTTACAACCTATGAAATACTACTGTACTTTAAATATTAAAAATACAAATATTTTTACTGATATATACAATAATACAAATCGAAAAAAAGATATATCATCATTGCTATATAAAGTATATTAGTCACTTATAAACGTAAACTAATAATTAACAATACAATAATAAGTTACTGAAATATCGAGTAATATTATATTAATTAAATGTAATAAATTATAACTTATACTTATTAGTAAACAATTCACTGAATATCTATATTCAATGCTTACACATATTTCTAGTTCGTAAGGTAACAGATTTCAACCGAAAACTTAAATACACGCGTTGGTCAGAACGTGACTATGAATGAAATACCTTGTTTCGAAATGACGGATAGTCACGTATGTATTTACAGAAAAAATAAAAATCATCACCTCGTGTGTTTTACCCTTTACTCATATGTGACCTAACATTAGGACTAAGGGATTAAATGGATTTCCTGTATACGTCACGTGGAACGTGTCAATGTTTTTATGAGGAAAAATGAATAGTACGATATCCGTTGTAGGTACCTACACTACATTGCATCGGCTATAATAACATTATGTTTATGGCAGACCTTGCCCCCGTTGTCAACCGGTTAGAGAACAATCTATTCCTGGTGCATTGTCACGCGACCTTTCACACATGCAACACAATAGTGAAACTTTCGCTCGGCATTTTATTTTTGTTAGATCCGACATATTATTATAATATGATAGTTGTGTACAACAATGTGTGTATATATATATTATATATGTATTAGAAATTGTTTGTAAATCGACATCAAAATACAAGCGAACTTTGTTTCAATTATAACAATAACCACTGGTTGATATAATAATAATATGATGATCCATGAAGGTTATTAATAGGATATTCTATAAATAATACACAAGAACACACCAATAAATAATAGTTTCTACTAAAAATAAAACCATACACATAATAGGTACCCAAAATTACAATTTAGTAATTAAACCGAGACTTAAACCTAAACGCCCAACATTCTTTTACGTTAAATATTAAATCGAAATAAGTATGATAGTCCTCGTTCAAACTGAGAAATAATTGTTGCCGACATTCGATTATATTTTCGCTTATGGCAGATAAATTAAAAACAATGCTGGTGACAAGCATGTCTTAGTTTCCTTCAAAACTAAAGCAATAATAGGAAATGGCAAACCATAAGTATTATTATCAGACAGGAGGAAATAGTGTAGAAGTATCGTTTATATTTTTAGGTTATCTTTTAGACAATAGATACGTGGAAATATTAACAAATATAAGATTATATCATTATAAATTAATTAAGATGTATCGTCCAATTTTTAATAAATCATAGTTGGAACCATACGATTATATTTAATATGAGTACCACGAGGATAAAACGATAAGTGTAAAACTTCGTAATTTAAAATTTTCAGAAGTATAAATCAAAAATTATGGAACAGAAAATCTTAGATTTGCATACTACGAAGAAAATTAATTTTATAATCGATTCGTTTCATGGTGAAAATTATCCATTAAAACATATCAACATCTATATATCATAGTCAACCACAAATTAAATTCCATTTATATTCAATCCAAACTAGGAACACATTTTCATTGATCGTTCATTAGAATTAAATAAAAAATAAAAATGGTTTATTGAACTTACATAGGGCTTCAGTGGAGACTAAGATAATAATATTTAACCTTTTAAACGACAGGGGTTTCTTCTGTTTAGTTCTCAGTCAATAATAATTTAGATATAATAACTGAATAAAATTGCACACAGTAATACATGATTAAAATTCGATCGAGAAAGAGATGCAAAAATAAACAAATAAAATCTAAAAAAAATCTTTTAAGTAAACATTAATAAGGAATTTAAACAATAACCGAACAATATTGTAGTGTTTTTTTAAATTAAAAATTAAAATTAAATCAATACTTGTATTTTTAAAACTTTGATATTTAAATCTTAAACGATATAATATTTAAAATTACACGTTTAAACTATAGCAGAATGTAAAGATCGAATGTCTAAAGATACTCATCTTGATTATCATACCACAGTAGTAAAACTCAGAGCCGTTATTTAAGCATATTGAAAGTAATGAATAAAGACATAAGAAAAAACATTTTTAGAGGAACTTGATGTTGTACTATGATTGTATGTCTATATTGCATATAATTAAGAAAAAATTACAATGAAATGAATAATACTGTCTACACATTTTCAGTTTTTTGAACTCAGAACGTTAATTATTAGTTAATAACAAAAAATAACTACTCAAATCATGAAAAATATTTTATTTTGAAATGTGTAATGAAAAATTACTTTTTTTTTTTATGGACATTTTCTTCTCACAATGATATATTTTTATGCACTTTAAAAGATAGTGCCAGATTTACAAAACGTGTCACCCTTAAAGTAATTTCATCGAAAGAAACCCGAAAAATTATAAGGCAAGTATTACATTTCATCTACAACATATTGAACCAGAAAACCCAATAGATGAAGTACAATAAAAGCATTTTAAAACATCATAAAATATACAGATAATATAAGTACTATCGTGTATTAAATAAGTATTGTAAAAACAAACAATGAAAACCTGACTGTGTACATATAGGACATAGGTGCATACATACCTTAATAACTCATAAATTAAATAAGAACATTACTGTATAGAAGAAATCGATAATAAGGACATGGTTTACATGACATATACTTTAAGACTAACCTAAATATTATGGTCTAAAATATTTTACGTCTTAATAGAAATATAGGTTACTACAACATATTGGTGAAAAATATAAGACCACCTCAATGTCATTAAAACCGATTCTAACAAATTTTTAATCAATAATTTTAATACCTACAAATAACCTAGTTTTATAAATTGCCAAAATTCAAATTTGAAAAAATTATATAAATATTTAAGAATAGATATGTTTAAGATGCCTACTTCAGATTATTGTAGTTATTTCTTAAAATACTTGTAAAAAATTGTATTCTCATATAGTACCTAGATGTATGAAAAACTTAAACTATTCACAAATTTTTCAAATAACTACTCACAATTTATACTTATTCATTGAATATTTTCATATTGAACATTATCACTCACCTGAAACAAAATTAATACAAATATTTTTTAAGTTCAAGTTTTATAAAAATCATTTTCAAAATATTTTATGTAAGTAATTATAAGTATCCCCTTAATCAAATACATTTAAGATAATAGGTCTAAATGTCAATTACATTCAGGGTTAAACAATTATTCGTAATGAAAATATATTACAATTTAATAAATATTAATAAATATAGAAATATAAGTTACCTATACCTACAAACATAAAAATAAAAATAAGATAAACCATATAATTGGTAGATACATTATTTTATGTACATATTTACAAACCCGAAAGATATTTAAATTTAAAAAAAAAAATAATAATAATAATAAGAACAAAAAATACAATATATTTTAAGGTGAAAAACACAGATATTTTAACGCAACACTTAAATATTCAATTGGTAAACATCAAAAACCAAAAAAATATATGAACTGAATATCGATTTCACGAAGTTTTCGAGACACAATAACGAAATTATTTCTGTAAATTAGTAATAGCGAGTCACTGTTCTAACTTGTATACTTGCTAGTGAAATAGTGACCTCAGTTATGTACAAATTAGCGTTCGTAAGTAATTTAAATAAAATCACGATTAAATAATAGGATTAGATAAAAACCAGCTTAGATACAAAAAATTGCACCCATTAAGGATGCAAAGACGTGCTAAATCGAGTGGTTCAAAAAGAGAACACATGTTCCAGACAAATTGCAAAGGGGTCGTATAGTTATGGTAAAAGGAAGAGGGATGGGACTAAGCCATTGTGTAGTGAAAACATTGACGGTCTACAGCCTCACACATAAATCAGCAACACCGTACCAATAAATCGTAGTTGCTGAATTACCCAGTTGTTATTTAGGATAGTTTCTAAGTCTACGGTACGTTTAATTTGCAAACTAATGAGTGACGTAAGGAGAAACAGAGATAGTTTTTAATAATAAAGGCGTATTCGTATACCAACATCCGTTTAACCCAACTTGAATTATCATAAAATATTAACCAAAGAAAAATCTTGAGTGCTGCTTGGTTTATATATTTCACACTTGAGATATCAACAGTTCGGAATTCGTCTGTATAATACAATTTATAACCACCGACGTAAGTGCGTAATATAACCCCGCATACAGTGAGAATATTACGCAAAACACTGAGACTTAATATTTACACTAAACATATTTCGTGGGTAATATTATACACGTTAAATAACACAAAAGTGTATGCACATTACACACGTTTCTCGAAGATACATACATTCAAAATAAGAAATATTTGAAATATAAAACATTGATCAGTTCATAAAGAAACTTTGTGAAATTAGCTTATATTTGTCCCTTTCTTTGAGGACTGAAAAGATTGATTATCATATTGAAAACATTATTTTCTTCTCTTTATTTTCCTTTCGTCCCCCTTTTCCTTTTTTTTTTTTTTTTTTTATCTAAAAGACCCGTTGTTGTTGTCATTATTTATTATTGTACAAGGGTTGAATTGGAGTCATTTAAACTTCATTAATATTGATGAACAAAAAGAATTACGCCTCTTTCGTAAACCTTTCGATTGAACTGATAATAACTTCAGTGATAATTTGATAAAAATAATTATGGTTAGTATAATTTTGTCAAAAATACAATTCGTGAAATAAGTATAGAGTTAATAGAGATTCGAAAGAAGTTGAAAAAATAATAATATTATAATTGTGAATCAGAATTCTTTTCTAACATAAGAAAAACTTCACAGCAAATAATGTCCGTATTCCATTCAGTGACATATAGTATAACCTCTTACACTTCATTCTTCCCTCTCTCAACCGTCGGTACCCTTTAATAGCCTTCAGATTAACTCCATTACTCTATATTATACACGGGAACAGAACAGGTAATTACGTACACAGAAACTATAAAGCAGATGGGTCCTGTCTAGTTCCCTTAATGTTGTACATCATTATTAGTCTACAAAAATTTATATTCAGACGTATTCGAAATCACAATTGCATTTTTTATAAAAAAAAAAAATATCAAGAACTTTAAAAAGTTTCAAATGATTCTAACGTAAATATTAGGTCCTGAATTATTAGTAAAATGTCAACACTTGTGTCATTTAGTTAAATAATACAAATTAAATTATAGAATATATAGGTATATAAGGTTTATAAATATATTATACATACAAACGTACAATGTGAATTAACCTAAACGCTAGGTGTAATATATTATCATATAATATAGACTGCAGAGATTTGGAACCAAATTTTTTAACCTGACGTAATAGAGTTCATCTACTTTTAAACCAATGAGGAAAATTAATTATTTTATAACGACATTTGAGGAGAACAATAGCCGTGACATTTATACCTGTCTAAAATAAGATGACAGGGCAGCTGGAATGAATTTAGCTATACCGAATCGTTTCATCAAGACAATCAACAAAGCTACGTTAAACACGTTCATTCTCTTCACATACTAACTCACGCGCTTGGGTCCAATTTAAAATTATTAACCTCCCAAAGTGATTTATTACGGGTCGCCTTGTTTATTAAAATCTCAGTTGGAAGCGAGAAAGAGTGGAATAGGAGTTTAAGGGAGTGTCGCTATTTTACAGACAAGGGTAATTAATACTGGAATCCGACCGATCCAAAGAACGGTCCCAGGTGTAACACATAGCTCATGTTCAACCCTACATTCAAAGAGGCGAGGGTCAAGTAATTATAACTCAGTGCTACTTCAAAACTGGCTTTCATCTATGTTTTACACAGACGATGATATTACTACATATCATTTAACTACAAACGTACGAAACAAAAAATATTCAAAACATTTCTCATTGAACGCATATCAAAGTAAATCCAACCCAGTTACTTAAAACTACATAGTCATTTATTGTAATATATGTATTAAAAATGTAAGAATAATTAATGAATGGTTTAGAAACAACCTCAGAAATAACGGAATTTTCACTATTTAAAATTTAAATTATAAATTTTTAAATGTTCAATAAGTAAGATTTAATATAGAATACCTATTTAATTGAATAATTAAATATATATGTTCATTGTAATTCGATTTATACACTTATATTTTCAACTAGAAAATATACTTTAAACACCTTAACTTAGAAAAAAAGGATATGTTGTACTTTCTATTAACCACTGTTAGTTATTCAAATACAACAACTCATTTAGCCCTGACCGGAGTTATGGTTCATTACTTATGCATAGGATTCGGACACGTAGGGTGTATTACTGCTGTCAGTCTGGGAAAATCGACGACGTTTAAGAAGGTAAACATAGATTTAACGACCTCAATCTAACCATTTATTGCAATTGGTAGCCAAAAACCGCCTATTAAATGAGTATTAGAACGCAGGTGCATAATGACGATATATCATCCTTTCAAGAAGTCTTGACGTAAACGATGAAATATTCCACACATATTATTGTAATCTACATAAATTTAAACTATGAAGTTCACTAATAATCACTAATACTGAGATCGCAATCTTATGTTATAGTCAATATCCAATTAAAATATTTATATGGTATAAACAAAGATTAAAGTCTCTCAAATGATCATGCAATAATCAACTATAACAAAGAGCAAATAAAAAAAGGTTGTAAATGGTTTTTATAATAGATATCTACCATTCAAGATCTAAAATAAACAATAATATTTTAATAAAATATTAAATTGACTCTAAATCAAATAGGTAGGTATGGATATAAAAAAATATTGTGAAGTCACCGTCAAACATTTTTGCATACAAATATTCATAAAATATCATATATAAATTATCCATACACTACTAGTAAGATGACGTATGAAGGCTATATTTATATATAAAGTTATGAAAATGCATTGTAATATTTACTTTTTGTATATTATATCATGTGTGTGTGTGTGTGTGTGTGTGTGTGTGTGTGTGTGTGTGTGTGTGTGTGTGTGTGTGTGTGTGTGTGTGTGTGTGTGTGTGTGTGTGTGTGTGTGTGTGTGTGTGTGTGTGTGTGTGTGTGTGTGTGTGTGAGTGTGTGAGTGTGTGTGTGTGTGTGTGTGTGTGTGTGTGTGTGTGTGTGTGTGTGTGTGTGTGTGTGTGTGTGTGTGTGTGTGTGTGTGTGTGTGTGTGTGTGTGTGTGTGTGTGTGTGTGTGTGTGTGTGTGTGTGTGTGTGTGTGTGTGTGTGTGTGTGTGTGTGTGTGTGTGTGTGTGTGTGTGTGTGTGTGTGTGTGTGTGTGTGTGTGTGTGTGTGTGTGTAGATGATTCATTGACAAAAATTTAAATTTAAATATTATATTAGTTATAAAATTAATATTGCGAAAAATTATGGATTTATTTAACATCTAACAAAGACGTAGTTTCGAAATTCTCAAATAATTAACAATAATTAATAACTAACTGCTTAGTGAACTACATACAATGAACACTAACTATAATAGTTTGGTGCATATACCTACTTACAATTGAAAGAATTATAAACTACTGAAAATTTTTGGCTTGTTTTTGGATTTTAAATCATTTTATACTTGAGACTAAGATTTACAATAGTATAACCATAATGTTAGATTCTGAGGTGTATGAACAGTATCCCATGGGAAAAAAAACACCTCATGTCGACCAAACATGAACACCTGTTGAGTTTCCAACGAAATAAAGAACCGTGCGATTTTTTAACAATGATCATATGTGATAATGGGTCACAGCCATCCTAACAATTCTTTACCTGCACATTTCTCAAATTCCAAAAGACTATATTTTATTTATTATAGATACACAATCAGAAATCTATAAAATATCTGATGAAAGACATTTTGAACATTATTAAATATTTATTTTAATCGATTTCCATATTAAGCTGGATAAAACAAAATCTATACCAACCTAAAAAAGGTTTTATCGTGAAATTGTATAATATACGTAACATAACTCATTATTTCAGTATTAAATTGTCCCAGAAAAATATATATGAAAAGAAAACACTTATGTAATAAATTTTATGACCCACTACTACCGTTTAGAACAAAACACTTCAAAAATACGTGTATAACTGTAGATGTCAAATGGAGTCTAATTGGACGATGAAGGAACACACGTTACAGAAAAAACTAAGACACAGATAAAGGAAATTAATTGCTGTAGGTACCTATAGCCTACAAAAAATACTAAGAATGTTATCAAAAAGACCAAAATTACACAAAAAAAAAATAATCATACTATATAAATTTTAGTAAAAATTAATGATTGTTATAACTTCGTTTTCATACGAGTATTTGCAACTTTATG
Source organism: Therioaphis trifolii (assembly GCA_027580255.1). NCBI lineage: Eukaryota > Metazoa > Arthropoda > Insecta > Hemiptera > Aphididae > Therioaphis > Therioaphis trifolii. The sequence goes on along the minus strand of CM050407.1, from coordinate 33,580,057 downwards.
ACCAAAAAAATATGAACTCGATCGAATTTAAGTAAGATAAATTAATAAGTTCAAAAAAAAAGATAACAGTGATAAATTATATTCATGTACCGAATGATTTTGATAACTTTTAACTTACAATGTTATTTACACATTTTGAAAAGTAAAAATAAACAAAATTACTAAGGGCAAATCCTCAAAATTGATTATAATTGAAAAAGCAAAAGAGTTGAAAAAAATGCAACATAAATATTTAGATTTGATTTCGTACGTGAGTGAAACGAACTAAAATCTTATACACTGCAACAAATCAAAACACGAAAAAAAAGATGCAAATTGCAACAATATCCGAGTCTTAATGATGACTCAACATTAAGAAACCGTTAAACGAAGAAAGAACTATTACAAAAAAAAAAAAAATTAAACAATTTAACGTGACTCGACCTACTTACAAAATATATTCTCTTAACTATTTTTGAAGACTCTAAGACATTTTCAAAACAGTTTTATACATACATTTTGACAAGGAATAAACTAAACATAATAAAGAAACATTTAACTAAAAAATATATAACATGAAAAACGGATACACTAATCTTGTAAAGGCGATATTTCGTTTTTTTGTATTTATTTGAGTCAGATTGTTGAATATAATATAGCAAAAACATAAAGGAGAAGAAAAATGTCTCACTCGTTATAGGTTGATAAAATAATATAATATGCCTATTCATTAAAATGCAATAGTAAGAAGAAAATTGAAGTAAAAACATTTAGTACATTATTGAAGTGTATCTAGGTAATCAAATATTTAAATACCGATTACCTACTTTTAACTTATATTTATATGTATTTAGGATTAAATACATGACAAAAATTACAATTTGAAAAAAATATATTTAAAAGTTGTTTCATTTCTTTATGGTTAAGTATAGTACTTTTTAAAATGATTTTATAACAATTAATGTTACCAATATCTAAAACATAATATTAAATATTTGTATGCAATCTACATACATACATACATATTTCAAAGTTTCTTTAATAAATTTAATAAAATAATTTTTATTTAACGAAATAATAATATAATAAATTAATTACATATTTAGAAAACCTACAAATATACTGGCTTGTATGATATGTTATGAGTAATAGGTAAACAAAACATGGATTAATGAAATTATTAACATAAGATAACAAACTTTGAGTTACAAAATAAGCAAGTTACTTACCATGTACTCTCAATAAAATTACATATTATTTTATTTAAATGATAATTGATTTAAATATACAACTTATAAGTTACAAGTACCGTAATGTCGTATAGATGAGAATCCTTATTTTAATCCAAAATATTTTACATCATGTATTCTAATGCATTTTTTTTAAATATAATATACTTATTTATCACGTATTAAATCTATTCAAGTACCTACATGATTAATTTTTTTTAAAAATCACATGTAATTTGAAAATAATTTCAAGGCAACTATGATTAAATAAATGCAAGTAATAATAATATTATTAAATTTACTGTTTGAATACCAAGAAAATAACCTATGAAGTTAAAATGAGTTTTTATTTTATTTCAATCGAGTTATTAATACATGATTGGCACATTATTTCAAACTGTAAAATCGATAAGAACTACTTCATGTTGATTCTTTTGACTCTAAATAAACAAACAATATTTTCAGAATAACCTGAAACAATATTGCAACGAACGTATTGTCATACGTATATATATATATAATCATATGTATTTATATCAATCAATAAGTTGTATTATATTTTTATTTGTAAGTACCTCAGATATTTATTACACCATTTGTTTTAATCATCTAAGGATTTCTACAGAAAATAATTTTTCGAGTTCTACAATTTTTTAAGTAAGACAATGAGAAGACCCTAAAGAATCGTATCATTTTCTGAAATGTTTATCAAAATACATGTGCGGAGGTCAGGGTATTGTTTATACTGTAATGTGATACGGACAGAACACATACTCTTTCTCTTTCTGCCAGCATTACTCGTTATTTAGGTATATTATAAAGACGGTCACAGACTATTTGATAGGTATGTGTGCATAAGTTCAGAATGTTACCAGGCACAAACACAGAATAAAATAGTTATTAATTTCCGGTCGATTTGAAAAACTGTACAAAGCAAAATAATATACAAATCCGAGTTACGTATATAGACTACGAAAAAATGTACTAAAATAAACTGAATAAAATACTATAAAAATTTAATAATTCATGTAAAACAATCAATTTTAACTAACAATTATGGAAAGTACACATATACCTATTAAATATATCATAAATCATTCATATAAATCTACTTTATATGCTCCGTTTAAAAACATAAGTTGTAAAATTACTGTCGAAATTTCAACTATAATGTGACAAAATGATGTGACACAATAAAAATTATAGAATGATCTTACAGTCAGATAGAACACCCGAAGAAAGTAAAGTAATATTTTAAGTTGTAACCTATTTTTCTTTACTTCGCAAACTCAGTAGAAAGAAATGAATATAACTAAGAATATTACTGTACCTACGCAAAATGATCATTGTATTGTTAAACACCCACAGCACGGCTAATAACTTGACTAATTAATAACTTATCAATTATAAACTAATTACATAGGATAATAAATGTATTATAATATGTACGGGTTCAACATTATTTATAGAAGAGAAAAGATAGAGAATACATTTGTTGGATTAAAACAATAATAATTATAACCTATTTGGATCGTAACGTTAGAACTTAAGAGATTTATGAAACGACTTGTGGTTGCACCTCGAGTTACGCAATTACAATTTACATTATAAGATACCTATTGAAAATCGTGACTATTAGTCCGCACTATAAATAACACAATCATTGCATCACACTTAGCATTTATAAAATTGCATTAAGAAGTTGAAACATTTATTCCTAATAAAAAAAAAAAGAAATCATCGTTATGTAGAGTTGGCACGAATAGAAACCTAATGCAACGAAGTGTTTGGATTCTTTTATACCTGTTTAATAATACTTTTATGGGTGGCCTGGGTCTTGTACTTTTGAAAATAATTAAATGCATATTGTTGAGTCGTTTTGAAATTCAATGTCAACATACCTGACTCAAATGAAATAAATTACTCCAACCTTTTGGATAAAATAACAAATTAATCGGTAAATTTAAAAATAAATAACTATACATTATAATTCTAGCAGCAATTATTATTCCTTAAAAACCTTGGATAAATCACTACCAATAATTTTTCAACTAGGTGCATCAAACAATTCAACTTACATAGAAACTAAGAATGTACACAGAACATTTAATCTACATAAAAGTATTATAATCACAATAATAAACGTTACATACGACAATTTGAATATAAATCAAGGATTGTTTTCAATGGTGAAAAACCGTGTAGCCGTCGTATTTGAATTCATGTTTATGACATATTCACATTATCTGCGACTTCAAATTGAACCGTAGAATATATAACAGAAAACCGTCACGGCCACAACCATCAAATATGTATTTGAAAGTTCGTAACGTTTTCACGTGGTGGCTTTTGTTGAGTCCCCGCAGAACAGGAATGTTTTAAAAGTTTAAACGTTACTTGCGTAGCGTTGCCTGTTTAATCCCGTAATCGCGGGATTAACAATCACTTAGCTTTAAGTATTATCCCCTTTGACCCTCCGTCGCATTTTACTAACGCTCATCGATTTCTAGTACACATTTTCTTTACTTTATTTATATTTTGCCAACTCAAACAAATCATAAGTCTTTGGGATATTTGTATGATTGTGTTGCACATTTAAAAAACGTCCGATAATATTTACTATTATTTATTTTAACTCGACAATTTATAATAATAGATAATTTTCAGAATAATTGTATTTTATTGAAAAATGAAATAATAGTTAAGGTGTTAATTAAAGGATTAGATTCGACTAGTCTTCAATTATTTCAGTGAATATTGAAAACCAAAGTTAATCAACCTTAAAAATACATGAAAATACTAACTAAAATTCTACTACCTAACACTGAAATTAACATGAATAACTACCGACATTCAAAAACTGTAATAAATAAAAATAAATATGTGATAAGGTGTAATTGATAAGAAGGATGCTGTTATAAGTTTAAAACACATCCTTATCAATCGCATCACGTAATCCATTAATTGATTAATCGAAAACACAACTGACTTTACACTCTTATGTTGTTTTTGAAAAAACCACTTGGTACTTTCTATTTACCGTCGCTATAAAGTTAAGTAGAATAAATTGTTCAATCAATTGTTATATTAAGGTTTCGTACGAATACAATAAATGAACCAAAAATTGAAGAATATGACTGTATTATAGTCATGTGTCTTTTACACGAACCTAACTTATCCGATTTCAGTGTCAACTTGTGAACATTTTTACACAGAGAATAATATGCACTTGAAAAGTAAAAAACAGCAAAAATGTACAGAATCCACAAATGCATTTTAACAAAAACTTAAAATGTATTAATATTAAACATCAAAATCATGTCAACATGCAGATAATAATATTTTTCATTCACGCTATAAACTCAATAGTCTAGAATATAATTCTTGATCAATAATAGAGCATTGTAATTTTTAAAACAAATTCGAACATTATTTGATGGAGAAAAATGTCAAAAATTCTTCTTCTATAACAGTCAATACTTCTTCAATAAAATCAAATATATATCTCGGGTAGGTTATTTAAAATATAAACATCGGACATTTCTCTTTTTTTATAAAAAACGTATTAAACATAATATTCGTTGGGCATTATTTTAAATATTTATATCAATGTTTCTTTTATAGATTTGATGACTTATTCTTCCATTAATACATTTATAACATAAAAAATTCCAATAGCTTAATTGAAAAACATAACCAAAGTCAACCCCATCTAAAAATGTACTCTTATTTATAATTTTTATATCAATAGAGACGAAATCATTTACAGTACTTTTTGGTACTCTTAAAACGTTGTAATATTTATAATATATTATCATTATATAATTGATTTACAATTAGCAATGTCTAGACCCGTGAGGTCATGAAATTTAATTATTTACGTATTAAGTTTCTGAACGATTTCATTTGATTTTAAATTAGTGAAAAGATTAACATGTCATTATCGAGAAGCGTAATACGTCGATTTGAATACACAAAACATCTCATCAAATTACTTAAGTGTATATATACTTCATTATGAGTAACTTTAAAAATATGTCATTACCACATTAGTATCGAAAAAACATCTAAATAATAAATCAATGAGACGGTACCTATCGGAATGACAATAATTGTACTCGAAAATAACTGCGACTTGCACCGTCACAATTTGCGTACAATAGAAATATACGTAGGTTAAAACAATTGAACGTTTTTACGAAAACTACACGTCCGGTCGAGAACATTTAAGGACCGGTGAAATGACGGTGGTCGATACCGCGCATTGTACAAGTACTATTTCAAATGAGTCATCCAGGCAGACAGACGTTTTTCTCGAAAACATACCAATACATTCATAACTTATGATGATTCATAGTTTCGTTGAATAGTTTAAATAGGTACTCACTACTGTCGCAGATTCCGCAAGCCAACTGCAACTCTGACAAATCAGTGTATAACATGAACTCGGATATCGGTCGTCTATGTGATTTTTCACCGCACGTCAATATATTAAACACATCAAATCCATACACCACCAGACAACATTTTCCATGGAGATTTTTTACCCCGTCCCAACCGGTCAACGTTTATATATATTAACCTTACGTCGCGAAGAACACGAGACGATATTATGTTCAAAAATGATTACAATTCAACGTTAATTTATTATTATTTTGAACGATGATATATTAAATAATTTGAATACTGACACAAAATAAAATCGAAAAACTGAATTCACATACACTGGTTTATTTCCCATCATCGTGCATGTAAAAATAAACAGAATAAACTGAACATTCTTGGATCTTACATTTTTTAACACTATGCTTTAAGTCGGAAAAACATAATATTATTTATTTACTATGTATAAAGGTAATATTTGAACTTTATATAAAACCCTATATTGCAATATTTTCCAATATCTAAACATTTTTTTTTTTTTTTTTAGTTCATTACTAGACAGTTTTTAAAGGTGTTAAGAATTATTAGAATAAATACCTAGCTATTATTTTTAGCTTATTGGCTTCGATCTTTATATACAATTAACTATACATAATTGTAAAATAATGTCTAAACTCCCCTAAAAGATATCAAATAAGTCGTAAAAGCAATAACAAATGGTTAAAAATTATAAACAATCAACAAAACTCCAGATTACCAGTTATTCAATAATTCTAAATAAGCCAAACTCGGCTAAAAATCATAATGTATCTAAAAAAATAAAATACGAATAACCCTATCTAGAGTCAAAACCAGCATAGCGAGAAGAATACGTATCTAATATAAATTATCGTTTGCCCTCTATTTTACTATCAATTGTCTGCCATATTAAAGATCCTTTTTTTCAATAAAATTTGCCTATTTTATATTGGAGAATCAATATTGTGTAAAATTATTTCTATGCTTTTGAAAATATTTGAACAATGAATTTACCTGTTTTTTTTTTTTGTTTTTTTTTTTTTTTTAATACGTTTTGTTCCGTTTTCTGTGAACATAATAGTAAACTTTTTATGAAATATTTTCATCAATCAGAAATTGTCACCTTCCAAATTTAAGAAATGAAGTTACGTAGTAAGACGCAACCGGTTTATTACACATACTAGGGCAATTTGAGCTAAGATAAAAAAGCATAAAGGGTAATTAGTATACGTTCAACACCATATCGATTTAGAAACTTCGTACGAACATAATTAGAAGAATACTCGACAGACTGATTTAATTGTACCTAAAAATATGCTGCTACAATAATTCGTTACACCGTAGAAAAGTTAAAGACACTTTGTCTCTGTAAAAAAAAACATGAATTGTATTTTCCATATTTTCTTTTTACAAGCACATAGTATTTTTCAAATATCAAACACATCAACAATTCTAAAACCATTATTTACAATATACAAGTACATAATATGATTAATATTAACATGTAGATAGATAAGTGAGCAAAAATTTAAGTACACAAATTAAAACAACACGTATTTCGCATTTCTATAAAAATGATTGAAGATTAGTAAATTGATACATGTTACTATTATTAGAAATTTATCAATTGTTAAATGGTTAAGAAGAAATTTATTAAAATAAAATTAGTTTTTACAAACGAAATTATCTGCAATATTGAAAAGTCGTCATCGGATGATTTTAAGTTAAACCATAAAATTAGTCACCAACAGAAAACAAAAGATCAACTGATACATATTATGAAATATAAAAAAACTCGGTCAGGAATACTCTCATTGGTGCGTCATTACATCATTAATAATTCAAACTTGACTATCTGTGCTTTCTGAAGGACAAAAGTACAATACAATCACGTTTAAATATCTTTAACAACCCATGCCTATGGATACTGTAATCATGACTCAATATATATATTTATTTAAACATTTGTTAGTGTTAATAAACATTGTTTGTACGTTATTAGTCTCATAAATTTTTAAAAAGGTATCAAATAAATAATTCTATCACTTAATAAACATAAGTATAACAGATATAAAAACTACATTATATATATCATCTACAAATACTGGATATTGAATTAACTTATTTATTTTTTACTATTCATTATTAGATTTTGAGAAGTATAACACAAGAAGGTAGAAATTATAATTGTATAATCATTTAGTTATTAGTATTAATAGGTAGTTGTAACATAATTATTTTTTGATAGTCATATTGCGTTATTTTCGTTGTTTTTTTCGCACGATTTAGGTATATTCGGGTATATTGTAGATTTTTCTTTAGATGTACACCATATAGGTCCTAAACTACTTAATAAAGAAGATCGTAAAAAAGGAACATAACTACTCAACTATAACAATACAATTATTATTCGACTTATTACTACCTAAAATAATAAAGAGGTATCGAGTAAAATAAAGACCATAAATATGAGAGAAATGGCAGTAATTTTTGTTTAAAATCGATATTATAATATTCGGTGAAAAATATGTAAATGTAGATAAATGATTTTAGCCCAAGGTAATGGATGAAATCGATATTTTATTTTGAATTGACCTATAACAATATCACAGATAGAGGGTACATAATATCTTTCAATTCACTAAGTGGTCGTATTGGAATTCTGAATAAATTTCGAGGTAAATTTAAAAGAAATTTATTTTGATATTAAGTTTAATCTTTTATTTTATCCATTAAAATGTACTAAAGAAGGTTTATGAAATGATAGTACATATATTTTATCTGATACATATAATACACAAATATCGACCAATACTAATCCAATATTTTTAAAATTTACTAGGTACCTATACGTTCATAAAGACAGGAAACCGTTAAGTGGTGTCTTTATTTATACATTTCACGTCGTGTCATGTAGGCTACTCATAATTTATAAGATTGCTTTAACTAAATTTGAACTAACGAATGTATGCTGATTAAAAATTTTAAATAGCGTTATACTTTACCTTTACACAATGTCTTATAAGTATATATTATTCACAATCCATATACCTATATTTTATTGAATCGGACCAAATATAATCATTTAAACAGACACATACCAACAAACTTACGCGACACGTGTAGAAGTAAAATAAAATGCCATTTAAAATTTTCAGTTGGAATAATATTTCACATATTTAGCGGAACACGTATATTTATTCAAACTTGGTTTGGGCAATCCTATGAGCAGCGTACGTGACACAATGTAAAAATAATAAATAAAGAGACCATATAACGGTTTCCTTTCCTTCTGCCGCCGCCGCCTTCGATACAGCATGGCCACAGTTACCAGCGTATTGGTCCCGCCGCCGTCGCCGTGCTCGTGCATAAACCGTACAACGCGTAGGTACCTACATAAAATATCAACATACCGGAAATTCCGGATTGCGGAATAGGTACTTGCTTAAATATTAAGATCCGAATTATGTCATTGGAGACGATCTGTAGTTAAAGTTTCTTTCACATTTTACGTTTTAAATTTAAATGCTATTGAACTTGTACACGAAAAAATAATTTAGGTAAATAAATTTATGTCAACTTGAGTGTATAATATAGGACTGTCTGTAGTAGATAGTAATCAATTATTTAGTTATTAAAAAAAAAATTAATATTATCCGTACGAGGCACCATGTTAATACTTCGTCAAAATCAAGTTTAAACAGCAACTGTAATATCTATATAATTATTAAATTTAACATTTATCACAATATATAATACGACTAAAAAAATTTAACATAAATAGTGGAAACTAACCTCCGACCTATAACCTCAGGATTACCTGAGTACCTAAACCTATGGTTTTTTTTTTTTTTTTTTAATATAGCTCGACTTTACTACACAAACGTGTGAATTTTTGCAGAAAAGACTTCTCATAACTTTCGTTTTGTTTAATTAGACATAATAATTACACTATTCATTTCTGTAGAACAAGAAAGTAAATTACAAGATGAAAAACTTTTGTACCAATCGTCTCGCACGTTCAAATTTAGATACAAGTTGGTGAAACATGTTTTCATTATTTCATTATTTGTCAGTCATATTGTGTTATATCCATAATTAACGCGACTATTATAATGGCAGGAAGAGGTAAATACTAAAATATAAACGATATAAAAATGTGTATCTAAGAAATAAAACGGAAATAATGCAATAGGAATTAATGATTTTAATTTAAATACAAATCACCGAATAAATGAATAACTTTAATGTTATTTCAAACACTGGACCTAAAATAATATTAAGTTATGGATTTCATTTTGATAACTCGTCATCCACATATGTATCTCATTAATTTGACCACATTAGTCATAACTATCTATCGATCCTATAATGCATATAATATAAAGAAATGTTCAACCACTATTTGAAAAATTGGTGCCTATCAATTTATTTAAATTTAGAACGGAAAATTCTGCAACACTCATAGAATATATTATATCAATTCCAAAGAAATAATAATCCTCGAAATTATTTTCATAGGCAATAAAACATATTTTATAGTGTATATTTAATGTACCAACGAGATCAGTATTTGATTTATGCAAAACACGAGATCAGGGAAACTTATTATTTGTTTTTATGTTGTTATGTACTCAACGAGTACTACTCATATATTCAAACAAACCTCTATACTATGAGAAGTCAAGCTCAAAGCTTACCCAAGAGAAATTATTGTTACGTCAAAATCATCTTATTTATTAATTTATAAGTAGATAGTTACTGATAATCAAACTCAATTTTAAATGATTCAGTACCTATTCAAATATTACATCGTCAATAAGCCATTAATTCTTTCATTACCTTAACACTAATAACTGTAAAAGTACAATATCTTCATGTGCTGAGTATTGATGAACTAGATCCTAAATCACTGGACATAATCATTAAAGCTAACATAGGTTTCAACTATCAAATATGTATTACAATGTATAGAACAAACGACTCCAAAGTATAAAATACGGGATGAAATAAAAATACAAAATGATGATCACAGTTTTTTTTTTCTTTCAGCCTAAATTTTAAACCTTTGATTATACAAAATAGACTAATCATTTATTTGATTTGATTTAGATTAATCATGTAGCTGACATGCCCATAAGTTTAGAATGAAGAGTATTCAGTAAATAACGTATATCGTGCATAGTTTTTATCACTAATGGAACAAATTAAAACTTTTTTGACAAAGATTTGACTAAAAAACACACAACGTACATTAAATAAAAAAACTGCCTACGTAGTATTATTCAGAGCGTTTATCACACAATTTTATCATTCTTGAAACAGTTTAAACTTAAATATAATATTTTTGTACATAACATTTCTTAACAGCAATATATATCTTATAAACTAATACAAATGAGTCATGTATAATATTATTTTTATCAATAGTGATGCAATAATACAATAAGAATTCGTTATCGCCCCAAGACACTTGTTGACACAAAGAAACGACAATAGTTTTGACTCATAGTCATAACTCGTAACTCAAAACATTAAATGACAATTCAAGAATAAATTCAAGCTAAAATATTGCTTTCAAATAATAAAAATATCCTAAATACTAGGTACAAACCTAACCTAGATTATACTTCTTATTTTAAACATTTTTCAAAAAGTTTCAAAATAGGTTTAAATCTCGGTATAAATTTAGTCTTGAATGGATATTTTAATTTTTAGATAACAGACTAATATTAGAAACTATACTGCATATTATATTACATTATAGTTTTTTAAATACCTAAAGAATATGATAAGTACCTAAATACCACATGAGATACTGAATTCATATAGGTAATATTTCATGGTAGATTAATCTGAACGGAAATTAGATTATTTGCACAAACTTTTGCCAGGTTTTGGTCATTAGGATTAGAACAAAAATTATATGCTTTAGATTAAATCTCGCCATTATATATATATATATAAACACACACACGTATAAAATATGTACAACCACTATTATTTTATTGTTTATAATATTATTATCATTGTTAGGTATTGTTTGTCCTCCCTTCATTCTGTTATTATCTTTATATAATTTAGCATCCCCGATATGGAATTAACTCAAATAAATAACACAGTAAAATCATTCCAAGCTAATTGTATTACAAAGTATTAATTTAAACGGAGTACATAGGAATCAAAAAAATACTTAGATATAATTCGAAACCCCACTTCTAAATGTTATATATTATAGCTGGTATTCAATAGAGTTACTAGTAAGCATATATCGAATACCAGATATATATCGAAATAGAAGGGTACGAAATACAAAATTTTAAATCCAAGCATTATTATAAGATAAGTAAATAACAAAATATATTAATGATTAAAGGTTTGAACTCAATCTGATACAGAGGACCTAATATAGGCACAAGATGTTACATGTGAGTACGTAGGTTATTACATAATTGTAAATAGAAACAAGAAATAACAATCGATTAATTGTTGGGTTAAAATTACAGATAAAACCGATGGTGAAATACTGTAGAATTCAAACCACAGAAGAAAAAAGAAGTTTAATACACACGATTATTGAAAGTAAAGTGGAGTGGAACACGAGTATCCATTTTTTTTTTTCGCAGAAATAATGAAATACAAGACCCTGCTGGTAATATGGCAAAATCCCACGTACGTAATAACGGCTATAATAATAATAATTATTATTATTGTAATTATTACGAATGCGCCTCGATGGGGCACGGGAAAACCGGAGGAATATACCCGGAAATTTTCGTTATCCACGACGGAACACGTATTGACGGTGGCCAAAAACGTAGGAAAATACCGTTGGTCGTTTACTGCCGCCAACGGCAAAAAACGTCGTCCCAGGACTAGAGTGCGCGACGTGACTACGACGACGACGACGACGACAACAAAGAGCGGAAAAAGCACTGACGGCGCGGCCGGACCGTCCGGTGTCGGCCGGAGAACGGCTGAGGTTTTCGTTTTCACAGGACAGAGAGCGAAAAGAATTCATACGTCAGCTGAACGGGGGCAAAAAAAAAAAAAAAAAACAACAGCGCATTTTAACCGGCGACACGAGACGCGGGCACGCGGGGGTTTCGTCGTGTTCGCCTGATAGCGGATTCCGAGAAATCGAGCGCGCGCCGACGGGATTTCGAGAGATTTTTTGAAAAGGCAACGGTTTTTTTTCATAGTCCGTTACGAGGCGTGTTTTTGCGGCACAAAAGCGCTCGGAGACGCGGTGATGATAGTCCTCTGTACGGATTTACACGTGTGCACCTACGTGACACACGAGGGCAGGAGACGACGGGACACGCGGAACGGACGAAAACGAAAAAACAATTATTAGGAACCCACCGCTTTAGCGCCTGTTTCGACGAATTCGTACGCCGTGCAAAAAATTAATATCACACACAAAACGCGTGCGACGAAACGGAACAATACCAGTAGCTTTATTAGTACGCTACGACGTTTATAAATACGGTGTTTAGCATCGCGGACGTGGTTTGACGGTTTAAAACATGGATCGCGTTTTGAAAATACGTTAAAACGAGATTTTTGAACGATCGAATTTAAGCGTTTAGTACTAATACAACGTCCGTGTGTACGCACAATGCGCGTACACCGTACACGTACGTATTGAATATTAAAATATAGATCATCGAGATTAGAAATTTGGTTTTTGTTTTCCTTTTCACCGGTACGAAGACCGTAGGGAGGAGGGGAGAGAGAAATAAATCAAAAAAACGAATACCTACGCGGGTGGAATGAAATGGGGAAAAAAAAAATAATAATAATAATAATAATAACGACGAAAAGAAAACGACGACGACGACGACGCCGCGGATCGTGTGTTGCTGCCGTCGGAGTCTATTGTCGTGGATCCATCCAACCACAGAGTGCAACACAGCGGCAGCAACACCGGCGGTTTCTCGTGGCGCGCGAACACCTGCTGCACCGAGGCAGCCGCGCACGGGGAATAATAATAATTATTATTATTACGCGAGGGGGACCGGTGACGGACGGTGGCGGCGGTGCGGGGAAGCGTCGGAGGTGTGACCGGGCGGGGGAGGGAGGGGGGAGAGACGGGAAAATAAAGAGACTCCTCAACGCCCGTCGTCGTCGACGTTCGTGAACAAAGAGCAGGTAGACGCGCACAGAAACCGGTTGTTGTCGTGTACACACACACACACACACAAACGAGCGCGCACGCACACACACACACACGTTTGCGTTTACGTGCCGTGTCTCGGCCAGTCAGTGTTGCAGGTAGCGGGACGTTAAAAATCTCTCTGTCACTTCTTACCTGCTTGTTGCGCGTCCGATCCAACGGCTGCGAGCGCGACGGCGGCGCACAGCAGCAGCAGCGGCAGCGACGTAGTCCGCGGGCCGCCTAGGCGACTGGCCGCGCCGTCGACGGAGGCCGACGGCCGGCGGCTCTTGCGCCGCATCGTGGACTACTGTTGGCCGGTTCGCAGGACGCTCTTGTCGCGAGGGGCTGGACGCTCGCGGAACACGTCGGGACGGCCGGGATGACGGGACACGGGGGAAGAGAAAACGAACCCCGGCTACGAAAACGCGCGGGTCGTCGGCATGGCGCGTTGACGGCGAAAACGGACGGTCTTGTGACGGAATACACGACGTGCGAACGCGATTCGGTCCGGTCGCACGACGAAGATTTGCCGGAGGTACGATACGCCGCGCGGCGAAAAAAATTCAAACGAACGAAATCGTCACGCGGACGAATTGGGTACGAAAAAAAAAAAAAAAAAAAAAACGGAAAAACACACGGCGAACGTGTTTGTTTCAGCGAGAGATTTCGGTCTCGACGGCGAGTATAAAAAAATACGGGAAAAAAGGTCGCGTGCGGACGACACGCGATCGCGCGCACTGAACACCGGACGACGCGAAGCACGCACACGGACCCGACCAGACGAAGCCAAAATGCCGACTGACGTGCGGTAGTTGTGTGGTACTACGGCGGTGCCGTCGACGGCGGTGGTGGTGATGGCGGCGGCGGCGTGGCGGTACCGTGATCGTCGTCGCCGTCGGCACAACCGGACCGCGGCGCTAGACGGAGACCGTTAAAACCGACCGGGCCCGACGACGGCCGATCGCCGTCGAACGATCATCGGAAACTTCGAACAATAATAATAGTATTATTATTATTATTATTATTATTATTATAATTAGACGGTCGCGTGACGTATATACCTCTTGGTCATCTGACGTGTCTTCGTTTCCGGTCGCAGCTTCCGACGTGGACTTTCGCTACGCGTCCGGGCATGAGTCGTCCTGGACCGCGTTTACGTCACACGACAATATTGTAATCACGTTTCGCCGGTGCCCGATGACACATCGTTCCGAGGAAAATGACGACGGCAAAACTTATCGCCATCACTGTGTATTATCTGAACGGGAAAAATAAAATCGAAAAAAAAATGTTTTATAAAATATTATTCAGTTTTTTTTTCTCCTGTTATTCGTATTAATGTTTCGCAAACATTCAGGCTACAAGAGCAGCCGAGCGGAACGTCATGCGTTTAAAGTCAAATTAATTTTTTTGTTTTTTTTTTAAAGTTTTCATTGTTTACAAATTTACAATACGTTGAAATGACGATGTTTCCAACGCTTCACGTATAATATATATAATATACTTGTACTCAGAAAGGTACTGTATTGGAATATTAATACTATTTTATAGGGCCATTTCCAAAGAGAAGTTCGAGAGTATAATTAAAAAAATAATATTATTAATTATAACAATGCTAATTCTAGCCGTTAATCAACACAGTTTTACTAATCGTGAATTTTGTTTTGTATATTGTAACATTCGACCGTACAAATTAAAGTGATGAGATGAATGAAAAATAAACCTAAGATTAACATTTGCATTTAAGAATACTAATTATTCAAATAATTTAACCGTTATGTTTTTCTGTGTAATAAATAATATTGTAATTTAATATGCATTTAAATGAAAAAACAAACTGCCATCTGTATTCTGTAATAAGTATATTTTTATTTATTTTATGATAAAACTATATTTTTAATTAGAGAATATTGTATGGTATATAAATTACCTGAAAAAAGTTTTAACGGCCCAAGTCACATAAAAGATTTAAAAAATAGTTTTTCTTATAAATTACTATATTATCTAATAATTCTATAAAAGTATTGATGATTAAATTTCAACTAATGATTTATTATTATTATTGTTCAAAAATTAACCTTTTAAAAAATTGAGTATAAACGGTAATAAGTACCCACCAAAATGAATATACTAGAAAATAGTAATTTTTACTAAATATACACGCCTGGCACAAGTTTCTGAAATTCAATTCTATGATTAATATAGAACTTTAAACTTTAATTTTTTATTTAATAAATATGTCAATTATTGATATTAATACTTGTAAATTAAATTTAACCTTACTCATGTAGTTTATAAAAGTAATACTCCGAAAATTTCCAAAAGCGATCCCTAGTGTTTTTTAAACCATTTTGTTAGAATTTCGATAGAATTGATTATTTTAGATCAAATTCCTACTTAAAATATAAGAAAAAAAGTAATAATAAATTTTTAAAAAATGTATCACTAATTTCGGTAAAATTGGTAAAATATGTAAAGTTAACACTTAACGGTATTATTAAAATCATAATCATCATATAACACACAAAAATGATCTCTCGTTTGTTTAAAATTCAATACACCCATTTCTCTTATACCTTATCCAAGGCCCGAAGGGACGAAAAACGAACTATGACAATATCATCATTTACTTTATAGGTTTTTTTATAATTATAAATAATTAATATTAATTATTGAGGTGCCCTTAATCAAATGCTTCCTCTACAGTCTACAAGTATTCATGTAAACTTTTTTCTTTCGTTATACTTTTAATCGAAATTCATTTATTGTTTTGAATAATATAGATTGTAAATAACTGATTTTGAAACAAAAAAAAAATATATATATATAATATATATATACATTAATTTGTCAATTTTGAAATAAACCATTTACATTGAGAGCGTTACCGAAAACAGTATATACTGACAATGGGGGCTAAGTTTCGAAATCCTCCTAATTAGTTATTACGCTAATGCAAATGCATACACGTCTCAAATAATAATATAGGTACACGTTCACTATATTGTATACGGTTATGTATCAAGGTAAGGAAATCGTTTGCCAAAGGTTCAAAATCCGTTTGCGAACATTTAGCTATATAGTTATTTTATATAATATCTAGTATTAACATATTTTAATTTCTAAAATAATACTTTTTAATTGTTTTAAAACTTTTTTCGTCAAAATACAATCACGGTTCATCAAGATAATATATACTTGTAAAGCATATCAGTACACAGCCGGAGATATTGACCAGATAGTGCATCGTCTATACAAAACACGGTGTGAAAATCAACAATATTTCATTTAAAAAATAATCAAAGTTTATTCATAAAGTTCACAGACTACCGTATTACATTCGTTGCCCATGTTCCCATGTGTCTAGACAGGACGTACATGTCTTGTTGGCTCTGGTGGTGTACGTAATGCCCATTGTTTAACCGTTTATTTAACCCCCTCCCTGTACCTCATGACACGTGTGTGCATAGTTATGAAGTTGACCGAAAACGAGACAAAATATTTATTTACTGATTTAGATGAAAATTAATCTTTTGTGTCAATATTGAAACAAACACCGTCAAACAAATTTATGATTACATATTTCACTCTACAATTTAATGATTTGCCAAAATAAACTTTCAAAACTTTTTAATAATACTGCAATAATTGTAATGCGTGGATTATATTAAATACATCATATTATAGTTGTTGTATCATTTATTTGTGCATGATAGAAAATATTGAATCAATTTTTTATCATACCACTCCGGGCGCTCCAATCTTTTAAATACATTATCAGTGTTAAAATTAAAATATTATTAAAAAAAACCATGATTATGTGAATCTATTCAATCTATAATTTTCAATAACCATATAAATATGGTATTTATATTATAATTTACACTTATATTAATATTAAATATAATTTATATTTATATTTAAAATATAAATATTTTAAAACTTTATTCACTATATTGTGTAACTAAAATTTATATCGGTGCCACTTTATTATCGATTCTCCTAATAAAATTACAAATAAATACATATTATATGATGTATACTTAAAATAATATTTTTTTTTCAAAATACTAAATGGTTATACTGTGGTTTTATTTTTATCCATAGACAATAGTAATACAAAATTATTTTCAAAGCGTGCATCATCACTGAACTTCACTTTATTTATTCATAGGACTTTTAAATTTTAAATATAACGGCAGTATTTTTACTTTCCTGAATATTTTTTCTAACTTTAATAGGTGTTAAACGCTCGTTGTTCTTGCGTGATGTCGACTTCTAAATAAATAAATAACCATAGGTACACAATATAAACGATGTTCTTTTGATTTTATATGAAAAAAATTGCATTTTATATAGTAAGGTACAATGCAGCGAGTAAAGCATGTAGATATTTTCTTGTCGTTTGTGTACTTAAAAACGTACCTAATATGTAACGCGTTTTTTCAATAGATTACAGGTTCTGAATACCCAATAAGCACGTCCTGTCGATTGGTAATATTAAAAGATTTCATTATACTCATTAAATATCATTTGTATTTCTGTAAATGTTTCGCTGTGTTTCGACAATAAATTACACCTTCGTTCAGCCAAAACACCGTGTGTGGTCTAGCAGCGCAAAACTCCGTGGTCGCTCGACTTCGACTACAAACTTTCATAACGTTAATTATAAAACTTTTGTCGATGTATAAAATTCTTTGATGTTCTCAAACTATTTTGATACGAGAATTCTTGGTTGAGAAAGCAGTATGGTATTTCAGATTACTCAATTGAAAATTCGAACACTGCATGCACGAGAACATTCGATTATCAATTAACAGTATTTTATTGCACTGTACGTATACCTAATTTAACATTAATTTTTAATGATAAATTAATAACAAGTTACGCCAATAATTAATTGAATTTAAAATATTTACCTGAAGTTGAGTATATAAATTGCATTGTAGAGCTATGTTATTCTTAAACTGAGTGATATGTTACAAAAACAACATATTTATAATATTAATGAGAAAATATTTAAAACATTGTTATATTATTATGCATACCTAATTTAGTTGACTTATTGTATTGTATTCAAGTAAAAACAAAATTTATCTATAATTTGTCACACAAACAAATATTTGATATTAGAAAATTATGGAAGTATTTATAACGTATTTTTTTTGCCAATGTTATACTATGATGTATGATCGAAATGTTTAATCATGTTAGTATTTTGTAGCATAGGCTCACGCTGTATAAGTTATCATCAGTATTCAACAAATATGTACCAATGTATAATGTACGTACACCATACAAATTAAGATGAAGAAAAATCGTCCTTATGACTATTGTCTATTATAAAAACTGAAGTTTATATATATTTTTATTGTTTACTTAATACTTACACAATTTAATGCATATGATTGGTGCATGGTGTTTCGGTAACAAACAGTAATAAGTAATTATTGAAGTTAATAGTGAGAGCCGAGAGGTTATTCGGTTATTCGGTAATTTACAAAATATGTGTCATACACAGTTTGGAAGAAAACAGCAACAACTAAAACGAATGAGTGAAAAAACGTTCAGTCACTTTCTTAGTCACTCGATTAACGGAAGTACCGTTTTGCTTCTTTTTTTTTGTCGCGTGTCTGAATATTGGATATTAGTATATTACCTACTAAACATCTCAGAGACAAACATTTATTTTTTCTGCATAGTATTTGCATCACAATATATAATAGTTATATAGGTACTATATTTTTAGTAATTAGCTTTATTTTAAATACATTTCGGAGTATTATATAGGTAATTAAAAAATTATTAAACATTTGAACTTTTATTATTTTTTATCCATTAGAATTTAAATTTTAATGTAATAACTTTTAATGAAAATGGTTTTAGCTAATGTGCACGTTGTATGTTCTAACGTGGAAAATGCATATTGTAGACATTGAAAAACACTTTTGCATTATAAAATAAAGCGATTTTTATAGATAATGTATGTCATTTTAACGTTTATGAGATATCAAAACATTGTTAGGTACTGAAATTAGGGCGTATTCAGTTATATATGACTCGAGAACTTGTTAAAAGGTAATAACTTTTTTTTTCAAATAAATTACAACGTCACACACCATAAAATATATTGTGTAAGCTTCTTATCTAAATTTAGTCATAACATGCAAACTTTTTAAATAAATTGCTAGTATTATAATTTTTTTTTTATATAAATTAACGTATATTCATACATAGTTTTTATAATTTATTAACTTAATTCAATATATGCCTCAACATGACTTTGTGTTATAATATATTACGTGATATATTCAAAAAATATTAAAAAAAAAAAAAATACTTTAAGTATATACATGTAATTGGAGTTTATAATTTATAATGTGTTTTTAAGTCAACTTTTATTTGTCCTCATTCGTCATTACATATATATTTTATTCCTAATAAGTACCTAATTACATTTATAGTGCACGCACGAATAGTCAACAATCTGCAAATGGTATTATTGAGATATTGAATTTATAAATTCATAAAATGTATGTATAGTATTGTACCAAGCATTTCAACTACGCAATAGTAATTATTTATTTAAAACTCGCGTTTGTTTGTAATAGACTATAGTGCACCACCGTGGGTGGGCCAGATCGTTATATCGCACAGTAAGTCATTTTATTTCAACGTGAACGGCATGAAGATATTCGTATTTGTTTCCGAATCAGTGTACTTTACGAACGATCGTCTATGCAGAATGCGAATTGCCAGCATGTAATATGTAGGCACCATCCACATATCTATTATCTATAACTTATCGGGTGATAAATCCCAAATCGTGACCTAATATAATATGTGCACCGTATTAATGAGTAATAATGCATTCCATTTTAACCTGCATCTGAACCGTCAGTTAATATATTATGGTGTATTATGCTCTATAGTCATTACAGGTTAGTAAACAGGCCTAAGTAGGACATATTATACATTCTGATTTTCAATATAATATTAATGTCACTATACATGAAACATACTTTCGTTTGACGTAGAATCAAATGTAATACAAAAGATACGAATTAGTATAAATTAAAAATATTGAGAAATGTGTTAACTATTTACGAAATTCCGTTTGTAGATTTTATATGCGATAATATTTAATATTATTACAATGTAAAGTGACCAAAAATTTAACAAAACACTTGCGAGTCGGAGGTATACATATAAATAAGAATTGAACATATTTTACAGAACCAGCTTAAAATTATAACTGTGTTAAGATAAAATTAATAATCAATCAATTTTTGCATTTTTAAAAACTTTTATGATTGTTAATATTTTATTAAGCTGTTACATAACTATAAATGTGGAGAACAATTTTAAGTGTTTCAGTATTTATTGTATTAAAATTTTATTAGTTTCACAAAAACGCGATATTTAGTAAACTGATAAATTTATAAATTACTGTAAAGGTTTAAATTTTTTAGAGGCAATGATTCCATCTTAAAACATTGTTTATAATACTGAAGATACTATTTGGTGTTAATGATGTTTCTAGAAAAATGTAGTAAAACCATTAGGCAATAGTATATAATAAATCATTTTATTTTATTTCGGTTACATTAAAATCAATAAAAAAATATTGATATAATTATTGTATAATAGTTAACAATGTAACGTCTAATTATTGTTATAATGGTATCTAAAATTAAAATCATTTTGTTATAGATATATATTTGAATATTCTAATAATTTGTTGATTGAAAAACAACCAAAACCATATCGTCAGTTCATATACAAGTAATTATTGAATTCTGAAAGATTTATGATAACGTAAATAATATCACTGATGACATTCAGCTTAAATAAAAATTTATTTTACTACTCCAGATCAAATGAATTATAGAGGAGAAATTAAATATTCTTAATAATAAAAATAATTAAACTCATAAATTACAATACTAAAAAATATAATTAACAATCTAGTACGCACAATAATTTTGTAGTCATTTACAAAATCACTTTAATTGTAATTATTATTGTCTAGGAAATGTGATTTTATCATCGAAAGCTAATATATTTACTTATAGAGTAATGCCAGTGACTCGAAATGGTAAATTACAAAAATCAAAGTGAGTACAATCTGAGTTTAAAAATACTCGCACAATTGTTTAAAGGAGGTTTTGATTATATTAAACATCATATGCATCTATAGGGTACCCTACAATTGTTACTCGTGATCAGAAACACATTTAATGGCAAATAAGTTTGTCCAAGTCGTCCTCGGGTATTAGGTACATTTAAAAAATCACTGAATCAGTGTCAATAGAAATGTATTATTATTATTAATTTTGATTTATTTTTTTAATTTGTTAACTCAGTCTTTTATGACGTAAAACAAAACCAATACCTACGGTTATATACGTTAATATAACAAAAATTTTACCAACATTAATTGCAGTGAATAAGTTTATTTAGTATGTTTATATCTACGGTGATACTTAGTTAAAATGACCTCATCGATTATCATATTACTAATAAATATTATATTTGTAATGTTATTATTGAGTAATCAACAGCTCAAGAATTTTGAAGTATCATTGATTTTATACTTCTGTATGCTCTTTTTTTTTTATTGTAAATACTATCGAGAATATTGTACATAGTGTAAAATTGCGAAAATAAAGATAAAACAGATAGCTGACACGGTAGTTACTGCTTTATTAGATAATCTAATCAGTGAATACAATCAAATTCTATGTCAAAGAGACATATAGACAATATGTCTATTAGACATTTTATATAAAGATACGAGTATTGAATTCAGTGCTTACACGAACGTATATTTAAGACGCGTATACGCTTAAATGTTTTTTCACTCTAAAGTATAGAATAATATAAAAAAAAAAATTACAAATCATGAAAATATAATAAATAACATAAAACGTATAGTCAAATAACGAAGGTAAAACATGCTCAGTGTCTATATACGATATACTTGGTAGTTACGGCACATATTTTTGTTTCTAATTAAACAACAGCATGCCTTTGTGAATGGTAACCTTTTCTTAGTTTAGTTAACTTTGCGCATTTCTAGTTTGGCAGTGCTAAACGACTCGACATTTTTAGACGGTGGAGTATTTTTAAATATATTTGATTACATTCTGAGGTATTTCTCATTGTAGTTTGCGGATTCGTCACCATCTGGCATCCTCGTACAGTTATAGTAATATAATATACCGAGGTGCATTTCACTGGTATCCAAATCACGAGTTATGGTGTATGAAAAAAACAGTATTTAGTTTGAGCGGTGTCGGGATGTTTTTTTGACATTTTTCAGTCGTTTTTTCTAAAACTCGTGGAAATCTGCAAACAATTTTTACTCGTATGTCGTAAAACCACATTTTCGAATTTCGAACGAGTCACCGCACGTGAGATGTAAAAACTTTGTCTACAATTTATTTGCAATAGGTCGAAAAAAAAAACGCGTGAAACAAGTGAAAAAATCCAAACTCGTTTTAATTTTTGTACGGTACCTACATGATATTCTATAGGGATACAATGTGCGCGATGTGATCTGCGAGTTGACCACTGTTGTCTAGATATAAGTGTTATATCTACGGCCACGTGGTGTTGACGGAGTTATCGGTCGAACGATAAACGAATCAGATACAAAAATGATACAAACATTATTGTACACGATATCGTCTGATAATCGCCGACTTTTAATAGAGCAAATAAAGCAGGATGTCCGGATACGATAAGGGTAGAACTCGGAATAGTATACGCAGCACAAATTAGCACGAATAAAACGTATTTCAGTTGACGATTTATTAGTGTATAATTATACAGATTGTATAAATTGCTTTTATAGCAGTTTGTCTTATTTTTTTCAGGCCGGCGCGACAGACACTGGAGATAATATCTGTATGTTTTTTTTTCGATGGTTCTAATAACGCCACGTCTTTATTTAGAAAACCGGACACCGGTATATGAATGAACAAACATGAGAGGAAACAGGCAACCGAACTAACTGCACTTGTATCGTGGTGCATAATAGTCCCCATTAGTTTATTGTTTATTAATTATAAACATTTCAAATTTTCTATAATACATATATTTTTAACTCGTTATAAAAAACTACTAATGTTAAACTCTATTGTTTTGTACAAAGTTCATACACCATATATATATATATATATGACTTTTTTAAATTGTATCACGTTATTTTTTACAGCTGCTCAATAGAAGTTGAACTATTTAAATTGTAATATCTATTTTACATTTCTCAATGAAGTTCGTTAATAACCCTTCAATTTTTTTTTTATTTTAATTTTCAGACGAAAAGAATAAAGTCGACAAGGGATTCTACTATTTATGTTAAACTCCAAATCGTATACAACCTTTCACATCATACATAAAAAAAATTAAAGAAATCATATGTAATTGAATATGAACAAATACATTTTTTTTAAATGTCTGTTATTTTGTTTTAGTGAGAAAAACAAAGTAAAATTAAAGACAGTTTGTTGATATATCACTTAAGTGTATTTTATCATATGCGTCTATATAGTAGTGATGAAAATTATTCGAATATTCGAATGAAACAATGGCGCATGAGGGTCAGTTAATAGTCGAATATTCGAAAACAAAAGTTTAATTTTCATCTAATTCTTTATAAAAACTTAAGAAATCTAATAAGCCACTTAAATAAACACGAATGAAAAACAGTAAAAATTATTTTTTTTCAAAAACCGTGTAGTTATTTTAGTATTTTAAATTGTACTGTATAAATCTCTGTGAGACATCCGGTATGTACGTATTATACGTATAGTAATATAGTAGGTATACAGTACTTATGCGTAAATATATTACAATTTACATAAGTAGGTAATTGGTATAAGAGTTTTCAAAAATGCATCAACAATGTGTTATTTTATTATAGTTATTTTTAGCAATCAGTATTTAAAATAACGATACATCTGTTGTAAGTTTAAAATTTGAATGATTATAATCTATACTTCAATATTCGAGCATTAGAGTTTTTCACTTGAGCTTATTCAAATCAGTGGCGTCATTTCAGTTTTTTCTAGACTAGGGCGACCATTTACTGATACCTAAGCCGACTGAACTTTTATTTTTGCCGACTAAAATGTATTATAATATAACAATTCAATTATGTTCATAAGAGGTGAAAAAGTATTATTCATAATCGTCATTCTCGTATTCGTCATGATATGACGACCCCGATTATTCGGCTGCACTAAAATATATTGAATAATATTTATTATTTAATCAATGTTTGTATACGAATTGATAATAATATGAAAATATCTTTTCTAATAGATGACATTGTAACGACTATAATATTTATAGACTAAACTAGTCCATTAAGGTATTAGTCTAAAAATAATGACGTTTTGTACTTAGTACAGTGTACTGATTTAGCATTTGGGTATGTTACTGTGTGCAGAGCGCCCGTCTCCCGTTATCTCAATTTTATCATTTAAATATAGACAATAATATAGTCAATAATTTTATTCATAATTTATATTGTACAAGTTTAATGGTTTTATTATTATTATTATTATTATTATTGTCAACGGGCTCTTAACTGGCGGTTGGCCCAGAATGACGGCAACACGGTGCCCAAACTACCCTGCAGAGAAAAGATTTATAAATACGGGTGACCAATAATATGAACAATATATAACAAATTTGGTTTGTCTGCCAATCGGTCAGAACTACTATTCAGACAAATAAATAATAATGTACAAAATTGACGGGCGCCCAAAAGGGGGGGATAAAATGCTAATATAAAAGGTACATAAAGCCGTATGGGCAATTATAAATATATACAATAATAATAAAACCTGGACGGCGACAGCAGACAGATGATGACGACAGCACGAAATCCAACGGCGGCGAGAACAAGCACACAGCACCATCAACTCCTACGACCTATTATCGTTATAATAAAAAAAGGAACGCTCGGTAAACGGCACCCGCCAAACACGCCAACGACGGACGGTGGCTGGAACAAAAACGCAAAAGCCGACTCGCCGTGGACCGTGGTACCGGTTGCGGCGATCGGCCGAGGTTTAAGGTCGTAGATGCCGAGGGAGGGGGCCGCTGAAACGTCTCGAAAGTTCGCGACGTTCATGGCAGAACCAATAACGGTGGCGCGAAGTTTTCTATTTAAAAGTCGCTAAGGCGGCAAGTTTCGAACAATTATTATTATTTTTTTTTTTGTATATTTTATATTTTTCATGTGTACCAACTTGAGAGACTGAGCAGCTAAACACTAGACCAGTGGCTTTCAGCTTCAACCTTTTTATGCAACGGGCCACATATTATTTTTTAATAATCTTGCGGGCCGCATTCGTAGTAAAAACATGTATTTTATACAAAATTAAGTTTTATTATTAAAATTTTCATGATTACATTTTAAATTACAAATTATTATTATTATTTTTAAAACAAATATAGATAAACATTTTTTTTAATTACAAATTTTTTATTTTATTTTTAGTGTGATAACTGACACTGTTTTTCACTAACTAATTTGTCTATATTTGGTTGAATCTGCGACGAGGCAATTCAGAGTGAATTTTCCAAGTGAATGCCAGTTAACCGAGCTCTAGTTTTCGATTTGACAATTTCCATTCGTGAAAAAATATGTTCACAAGTGTAAGTACTGCCAAAAAGAGACATTATTCTTAATGCGTTGTGTCGAAGATTAGGATATGTCTCTGTGTCAACATATTTCGAATAAAAAATAGAAAGTTCAACATTATTGCATTTTTCTTTTAATATTTTATTGTTTTGTAAATCAATTATCTCCATTTGCATGTTTTCTGGGACATCTTCAACTGATATTGAAAATGGAATTGAAAACAAATTAAAATATTTTTCATTATATTATTATTTCACACGAGTATTATGCTCGTTCCACAATCAATTACGAACTCGGAACTAACAGGCAACAGCTAACATTTACCTCTAGGTAGGTAATTTAATTTACCTTATCGCATATTTCCGATAGCGACGGCTTAGCCGTTATAATTTTATCGAAATAGAAAATATACATGCTTGATTTCAAATGTGATCGCGGGCCGCATATTATGACAGGGCGGGCCGCGGGTTGAAGACCCCTGCACTAGACTGTGGCAAATGTATGAGTTGCCCCACCCCAAATGACGCCACTGATTCAAATATTCAAGTTATGTAACGTCTTTAGTCTACAGGGTGTCCTGAGAGATTCACACAATAGGATTTGACTGTGTAAGGCTGTATGGTAAATAAATTAAAAAATTTTTACGTTTAATTAAAAACACTACTTATTTAAAACATATTTTATAAAAAAAAAAAAAAAATGTTTGTCCGTTTAATCTGGGTGATATTTAAGTTTTTAGTTTTCTCAAGTAATAACTGCTATTTATAGTACAATATTTTAGAAGAAAATGCTTTTTTTAGACATTTCGATCTGTACGTACATTTTTATATTGAACACATAATTTAGAGTTTATAAACACATTGAAATTTAAAATATCTAAGAGGTGTTCCGGGATATTCTGCGAAAATATACTGCCTCTACTACGTTTACTGTCGAACAGTATAAGAGGATTTTTTTCAAAATTAGATCTTAAGATATTGTATTTGTCAAATAAACTTGAAACACACACATACATACACACACGCGCGTGTACGCACACACATAAACATAATATTGAATCATGGGCTCGTGAAACGACACCATTTCAAAATATGCATATAATAGAGCACTTCAAAAACAAACCACTGAGAGCCATGTGTTTCCTAAACGTTCACCGACACTTGAATATACAACCCTTCAGACGGTTACAAACTTCAAAAGGGACATTAATTACGATTAATTTTCGTATAATTCAACCCAAGCGCAAATTCATCTCCTATTTTTGTCACCCCCTTTTTTCTGTTCTCCATTCTACCATAATACAAAAAAACTTGGTTATGTTATCGATTGCCACAGCCAATAGGAATACAACAACAAAGTATATAATAACATTTGACAGTTGGGTATTTATTACGTTAATAATTTTAAAACTATACACAAAAAGTTTTTTGTTTGCATTATTATAATAACTAACGAAACTCTTGAGATATTTTGGGATAATAGCTTATCAAGTGAAACACAAATAAGATAATTATATATTTTAAGTGTGTTTTTCTTAACGATTTGTGATGACTAATGCATTTTATTATGTATACAACTATTATAGTGCGTGAAAAATAATTTTCTTGAATAAAATACAACAAGAAAATGTAGTATTTAAATTTACATTAAATTTACTTTGAAATCTAATAGAAAATATAAAGTAAATTTTAGATGATTCAATTCATTTTTATAATTTATTCTTGCTACAGTAATAATGTAGTTAAAATGCTTAAATAAAGTAAGTCATAAACACTATTTGTAAAAATATAACGTCTTATAAAACGGGCTGTCAGCTAACAGGAAAGTTATGAGTTTTCCTTCGTTAGCAAGTAGCGAAAATTTAATCGGAATTTCTATATTTAAATCTCATTTTTATTGAAGATTTGAATTTCATGAATACGATTAATTAATGGAGCTGCCCGTAACATCATCGGTTTGCGGCGGATTTTATTTTTTCAATATGTTTTTCTTTAAACAGAATCTCTTTAACGACTCCGTTATAAAATATTATTTTTACTTCGCCGTGTGCGATGATCTCGTAACAATAGATGTTCGTTAGACAGATTCTCAAACTACGGCTCGAAGTATAAAAACGTTGTATACATAATGTTCTTCTAATAAAAATTCTTTTTTCCGGAAAACTACGTGAACATAATACTTCAAAAAATTATGCTGTACGATAAGGGATTTATATCGAGTATAGAAATCACAGGCACACGAAAACAGCGTTGTTGGACATTTCATTCGTGTTTTTGAAATCCGAAGTGTGCTTGAGTTTTATGCGTACGGACGTAATGAAAAAACGTAGTAATGTGAGCCGGTATTCGATGGGCGATGGCGTATTTAAGGGGAAGGAGTTGGGGAGGTTCAACTCCCCTTCCGAAATGTATCGACGGTACTGACGATACTGGAGGGTTTAAGTTTTTAAAGTAAATTAAAATTTTCTATTTGTCTTGTTACATAAAACATAATACAAACAATAATATAATTTTAATAGTTTTTAGTTTATTACTCGAAAACTTGTTGCAACCTTAGACAACATTTTAGTCATAGAGAGATTATTCAAAGCATCACTGAATGAACATGTTAACTTAAAAATGAGATAAAAACTATTTTTTTCAATCCGCTTTGTTAAAAAATGATGAAAAAATGCTATTCCAAATTTTGTGTGAATGAAGACTGTGGAGGAAGATGTGATAGCAAAGTAGCTTTCGAGAACATTGAGTATTCAAAAAAATCGTGTCGAAAAGTGCCCAATTACGCACTTTTAGTATTTAGCTGCCCCTCTATAAAAAATTTTTGTAAATCCAACGAGATTTTAAAATGAAATTAGGGTTATAAGTCAAAATACCAAAACCTAGATTAGGAAGTACCACCAATGATGGCGTGTACTGCTAGTGAGATTATTTTCAAAACCATGTCCATTAGCGGAAATAGCCGGCAAGTAAATATACTAACTTCTTTGCAGTGTGTTATGCATATCGAATCAAACGCCTATATTAACACATTACATTCAACGGGGGTAAACAACGAAGAACTTAAATATTCGTTCGGGTTCGCCGTTGAATGTGTTGAAGGTTCTCGGTAGTGTATACATCAAATAAATATCAAGGCGCTCAAAAATCATTCTGTATGGAACAGCGTATCGATATATGCATTCAATTGTATCCGCGGTAAGGTTGTCCCGCATTACGTATGCCGACAACTGTGCACAAAGTGTTATTCCATGGAGCGTCGGCGGCACAATATGGTATAACACCGTGAATAGGTGAACTTTCCGAAGAAGCCCGAGAAGCGCTCAATAAAATTATCAAAAGGTATTCACGGACAAAATACGAGTGTATAGAATATTTTTAAAACTGTCTGACTGCAATAATAATATTATTGAAACAAAAGTTTGTTTTCATCTCGTAGACATCGAGAACGAAACACTCGGAAAAACGTCAACGCTCGTTACAAATCACGTCTTATTTCACCGCCTTTTATCAACATTATAATATACAACGATGACGATCCTATAACGATATGGAAGTATGGAAAACAAAAATCGTCTTGTTTTTCGACGGAAATTAAAGAATTTTTAATTAACAAAGACACAAATGAAAATCAAGACGAATTAGAATTCTCGCGCGAAGACGATGATAAAAACGAATAAATATTTTTCAATAAAAAACGCTGTTCTTTTTTTTCGTTTATGTTTTTTCCACTCGAATCAAGTATAACTCTATTACGGCCAAAAACGAATCGCACCGTCGTCGGAAATTTATTTATTTATTTATTTATTTATTTAAGTTTTAAACGGGCCAGGCCCATTTACATACATAATAATAATAATAACGACAATCGATCGTTAGTAATATACATAAACAGAATAATTATAGAGAAACAAAAAAGGTAGGTACAATATTAATTATTATACATACATATTATTTAACATACTTATAGCTATGAATTAACAAGTAAGAAATTGCAATAATTTTTGAATGAGTTGAAGTTTGGTGATATGAACAGATCGATATTTAATTTATTTATAGTTTTCATAATTCTATGATGGGGAGTATTGCTTGCGTAATTAGTTACTTCTGTGTTTAGATAGAAAGTGTTTTTAGACCGGGAGTTACGAATAGGGGTATGGAAGGAGAAGCGACTTAGGAGCTCAGGACAATCTATATTTCCTGAAAAAAGTTTATACGAAAAGTACAAATCTAATCGCAGACGACGTTGTTCAAGTGTTTCGAGGTTGAGAATTGTTAGTAGTGGAGTATATGATGAATGGGGTTCTCTGATTATGGAACATTTAAATGAAAGGAAATATTCGAATACACCCGTAAAAAACAATGATTTCCACCTTTATTATACTTTTTTGTTGTCAAAAATGTGACTCGCTGCAAGCCTGGTCTGGTCTGGTCGGGTCGTCGTCGTCGTCGTCGTCCGCATGGCGTGTGGCGTGGCGCAGTGCGCGCGTGTTCGTAACTATATAGTCGCGGCGTAATGACAGCGTTCGTGCGACGAGCACACGCGACGGCGACGACGAGCACAACAACAGTCGACGCGACTGCTTCTCGTTCCCTTTGCCCCCCTCTCCGCCGTCACAACGATACTGTGACGATGGGTCCGGGCACGGTCGTCGTCGAATGCGAGTTTGTGCACGGAGGGTAAAAATTAGACACTGCTATGAGAATAACGACGTATTGAGCATTTTTTGTTTTGTTTTGTTTTGTTTTTTGTTTTTTTTTTGTTTTTCGACGATTCGAATCGTCTGCGTTGATATCGAACGGAAAATGATTGTGAAAAATTTAAATAAATAAACCGAGGCCGTTTTCGTTCGGCGAAAATAAACGATCGAAAATTTACGTAACAGGTGATACCGGACAGCGATACGTTTTTGAATAATTAACGCGAGAAAAGTATACACAAAGGACACTATTTAACTCGCGTACAACGTCTGAAAACAATAATAAATAATGAGCTTTTCACGAAAACCTGACGAATGGGATTTCCGTGTGCCGCAGTTGCTAGTGCTACGTTTTGCTGATGAAATTATTTTTATTATTATTATTTTTTTTCCAGATTAATTTATTGCAATATAAAATTATTCATGATTTATATTATGAGATACGAATTTAATAAAACGCTAAAGTGAAGTAAAAAGAAAAAAAAAAAAACAATTCGTTTTGAAGTTTTTCGTAACTCTATTCAACAGGGATTTGAAGGCCGTCGAGCGACGCTCCTTCCTGCGATTCGAAATTCCCGCGCACGTCCTTGATCGTCGCGTCGTATGCCGTCGGTTTTTGGAACAAACCGTTTGAAAATTTTTGTTTTTGACGTAAAATCGTCCTACTCTCGGCGAAATTTCACGACGGCGTTCGGGACGGGCGAAACCGATCCCGGGTGAGCGGAAAACGACCGGCACGGTAATCGGTTGATCAAAGACCCCGTGTCGCGGTGGAACGAGACGACTGCGATTTTTCACCCCGTCGACGAGCCCGCCACGCCGTGTGTTTATCGAGTGTTTTTAGATTTATCGTCTCGTCGTCGGACTACCACCGCGTTTACACTGTACGTGTCGGTAAAATATCATACGCGTTAAGACGTGCGTTATATAACGCATGTATCAAACGGTCCGATTTTATTTACATCGTTACAATTACGATATTAATCGACGTATTTTGTTTTAGAAATTGTTTTTTTCTTCGAGCGTTTACCCAAAACACTTGATTTTCTATCGGACGCGTGTCGAATTCTAAAAGTGCTACAAGACGCTCACCGCGGTTCTTCAAGTGTCGTAGCTTCTACGAGCGGTGTCTCGTGTACTTCTTCGTCGTCCATTTTTTTTCAGTAATTTTTCATATTTGGCTATCACGCATTCTGAAGCGGTTGGAAAAAATACTTACATTTCTCTGTATAAACCGCATGTTCATATGATAGTCATTTTTTTTTTATTTTTATGTTATAACTAGTAAATGTGTAGAAATCTATAAAAAATGACAATGATTTAAAAAAAAAATTGTATGATTTTTAAATTTTGTTGCTAGTAAAAAAATACTCGTATTCGATATATTTTTATTAAACTAAATTTGTGTAACATGTATACTTTATTATGAAAAAAACATTTACTCCTTTATAAATTAAATGTCCTTCAGAATTGAATTTTAAAATAACATAATATTTTTCTAAGAAATTGTCTTTAAAAACAACAATATGAAAAAATAATGATTATTGATCGTCTACCTGTTTTAAATTTCATAACCATTTTGTTCGTTTCATATAATTCGTTAGCTTAGTAAAAATATTCAAAAATGGCATTTTAAAATGACTATGAAAATACAGTCTATTGTAATCAATACTCAGTGTTACAATTCAAGTTTCTTTGTTCAAGTTAAAGTCAGCAATCTACATTTTCGATCAATATATAAATATAATATTTGGTCAAACGTTTTTAGCTGGAATGTAGTAATAATATAAATAAAATATTATGTCAAACATTTGTAACGAAGAGCAATTTGGTGCCTTTGAGGTTATTCCTTCCTTTTCGCATCGTATAATGTGTTCATTGCACGCATAGAATAAATACACAAGTACTTATTGAAAAATATACACGAAAAATTATGTGTGCACTAATTGCTCTTATAAATTTCAGACCGTTATATTATTTTAATATTATCTTGAATTGCTCTTCACGATATCAAATGTTTACAACCACGTAGTATATTTATAATTTTTAATTATTTACTAAAAATTCCCGTACAAGTAGATTTTACTACTTCACTGATGACTGAATTAAAAAAATTAATGTAGACATATTGTAATACAGATATTCAAGTAGACACCTATGCCTATTCATAAAACAAAATATATTCTGGGCGTTTTCATAAATTGATTTTTTAAACGAGCTCTCGTAACGTGCCTAATGATAATTAATTTATGAAAACAAGTAATTACATATTAAATACAAATAGGTCTAACAATTGAAGAGAAATTGATTTATTGAAACAATCATGTCTAATACTCTAAGTAAAATACATTTATTAATTGTCCTCCTGATTTGTAATGCATAAAATATGTTACATGTTTACTAAAACTTAATTTTATGCACGCCCTTCCACCCGCAAAACCCTTCATTTATATTATAATGTTATTGCTTCCGTCGTTTTTAATTTATTTTTTTGAATTAAAAAATAACTGAACATGCATGACGTACTATCGTTATTCATAAACTAGATAAATCTTATTTGTATAATAATAATTAATTTATACTTCAAAGTATGTTAAATCAAAATGAAAACAAAAAAGTGTTCGTTATTTATTATTGTATAGCATTAAATTGTAAATGGTATTTTATTTTATGATTGCAAAATTTTATCCCACAAAATACTTTGATTTTATCATGGTATACTAAATTATGGAAATTATTAAACATTTTTTTCATATTGAAAATTGTTTTTATTCTAAATACACTATCATAGAACTAAACAATAAATAGCAAAAATACTAATAACGCATGCAAAATATTAAAGCGCGTTTAAAATTTGTCATGCTAAAGAAAGATTATGCAATCGAAAAATTTAAATAGTAAATTTCTAACTCTATGGCCCTTAAGAATGTTTTCAAGGAACTTAAATTAATAGGGTAGTTAATTAAACTTAATAACAATATTTAACTCTACTTCACAGCCATAAGCACCGATGTAACAATAGCCTGATACATGATTATTATGCAGGTAACGATGATCAAATGAATTCGCAATCAACTCACTCAGGAAAAATTCACCGTGATTCCAATTCCACTATAACTACGTACCTGTTGTATAGTGACCTATTCAATATAATCAAATTAAATGTGAACCTGTTCTATAAACGTTAAGTCTTATATTCGTATATATATATATATATATATATATATATATATATATATATATATATATATATTTATAAATAAATATATGATTCCATGAATATTGTATATCTGTCATTGTAATGCAGATTTGCAATGCTATCAATGTATTAACAAATATAAACAAATATAATTAATGTATACAAAGTTGTAGGTGTGGTGCATAATAAATGAATTCTTGTCTATACGATACATTTGTCCGTATAAATAAATATTGTTATCATACGTTATGACTCAATCACTTATCCTTATGGTAGTTATTAGTTAATTTGTGTCAATGTCGTTTAGAAAATAAAAAAATCCGTTCTTTGTAAAAAAAAAAAAGAGTATATAATAATAAAAACAAGTACTATCAACCTATTGCTAGTGCGATAGTCGTATACACACATACGTATGTCGCACAATATCTAGTTATATACGGGTTATAAAGGTTATGTTTACACCTTTAAGTGGATTTTACTTACTCCGTAGAGATTTTTCCTCATTCGAGATGAAGAAAATGTAATGGATAAAAACATTAGAGGACTCTGCGGAGTGTTGGTCTAGAATAAAGAAATAAAAGAAGTCTAAAACACACGGTGTCTACTAAATTGTTATTTTCATACGTTTCACGTTTTTAAAAGCGCGTTTTTATTTCATCTTTTGTGGACTGAAGAAAACAAAAAATAATAAAAATAATCATAATTTTGTTATTTTTTTTTTTTTTGTTAACCTCTTATTTACGTTTCGTTTGCCCGACAATTTTCCCTAAACTGTCAACGCATCGTAATTGCAAGGAAAAAAAGGTGAGAGTTGAACAAAAAACAAAAAGTTCTATAACCATAAACGAAGCAACATAAAAGAACGGCCTTTGATCACCTTTGTACGTAAACGATGTTTATACACACACACATATTATATATATATCTAAATCTTTCAATGATAAATTGGCACATAGTCTGTCCAACTCATACGTAGAATATAAACATCGAGGAAACATATGTAAACGAAATGTATTAAAATTCTTTTGAGGTGAATTGTG
This sequence comes from Therioaphis trifolii, assembly GCA_027580255.1. NCBI lineage: Eukaryota > Metazoa > Arthropoda > Insecta > Hemiptera > Aphididae > Therioaphis > Therioaphis trifolii. The sequence goes on along the minus strand of CM050407.1, from coordinate 33,544,691 downwards.
GTTGTTAGTGTTTAAATAGAATAAAAAAACATCCGCTTAGTGTCTGTAGTATTTTGCTTGTGTTTCCAGTAGCTGGGTTATTGAAAATATGACATTTCCGCCGGAAAAATAGGAATGTGTTTATCAGAAAATATTCACGTGTAAATAATGAATATAAGTCAAATAATTTTATTTTTTTCCACTCAAAGGAAAATCTCAAACTTAATTTTATTGTTAGATGAGTAAATAATTATTTCATAAACTAAATTTATCGTCAAAAAACGAAAAATCCGCTGAAAACTATAAAATAAGGCGGGCAACCAGGTAAATTTCACAAACAGTAACATGTAATTACACCATAAGTTCTAAAATAATATGATCATATACATAACATAATCACTTAAATTAATTGATTATTTTACACCTATTTAATTTTATAAATTTAAATATATAATATGTATATTTTTTAATTTTACACATACGATAATTAGATTAAGTATGCGATTCGGTATGCATATGTGACACAATTAATTAATTAATTAATAATCTCAAACAGATAGTTGTAGACATTACAAATTAAGTTGAGTGTACAGTCAATATCACAGATTCATTATTATTGTAAACGTATGTAATGCGTGAAAAATAAAACATTTCCGTACATATATTTATATTATATGCAATATGTGTTTGAAAAAAGAAAAAAATTGAAATGTTATTTTTACAATAATTTTCAGAGTTCTTGGTAATTGTATCATTGAAACTTAACCCATAATATAATAATATGACTTGTTTTGTAAAATAACTGTTATTAGTGTTAGTTGTAGTATCGGATTACGCAGTCTGAAAAATATCTAAAGAATATGAATTTGTTAAATTCTCAAATATTATTTTTATCCTCGTTTAAAATCATTGAATACACAGTTGTCACGAAATTAATTACGGAAATATGTATACTTTTTATTATTATAGCAGAAGTTTTTATTGGTTTTTAATAATGCAAGGGATTATTATAGTAGGAACTTTTATCATTTGGTATTTGAATAATTAATTTTAACTTTTCATGAGGTTTTTAGTTAATATAGTAATGTATACAACAAATGAATTATTTTTATCTTTAATTATATAAAACTACATTCATTGAACACTCGAATCAATCAAAAATATTTAAAAATACAAATTGAGTCAAAAATATAATTTTCAAAGTATTTTTTGTTAATAGATTGGATTTTTACTTATGTAATCGTATTGTTTACGCCGTGGAAACTATATTTACGATCGGTTTGAAAAAAACATTAGCTTGAAATATTTTTCTTGTGCACCACAACGGTTGTAGCCCAAATAATTTTTATGGTTGCAGCAATTTCGAAATTGTACAGCAGTTTAGATATTATTATTATTTTATTTAGTTTTGATACATTTTTGTAAAATAACAACAATAATTAATGAAAATTAAGAAGTCGTATGTTTTACACTTAACTATATTTTAATTTGTAAATAAAATCATCAAAGAAGCTATGTTAACGGGGAAAAAAATGGAAATTGCAAAACAAATAAAAACTAATTAGATACAATTGAATGATGTGTAAACATTCTTTCTTTGTGTTTACAACGTAATGGGAAAGTAGACTTTATGCACATTATATTAATATGAGCATTTACCGCACGATATAATGTTATACAATTTCGTAATTGAAAGGTCTTGGAGAGGTACCAGTTTCAATTACTAGAGTTATTCAGTTATACCTACATGTTACTAAACATATGAATGAATTAATACTTTAAATAAATTTATATCTACTTATGTATGTGATAGTAAAAAAAAACAAAAAAATTAGACGTAATTTGAATTCCCCTACGTGTTAAGCTGTCAAAAATTTTAGACATCAAAGTCTTATTACATCAATAATAATTATTTAAGTTCGGTTAGACAAAATCTTGGACCAAAACTAGTGTAACGTTAGTATGAAAAGATTCTATATTGACAGTATAATAAACCCAATGCCATAGAAATCCAGATAAGTTTTATAGATTTTATATTATAGATACTGCACGGCGGAATGAAATAATAAATGAATGCTATTGATAAAATTAAATAATCTATGGACGTATTATGGTTGACTTCAATGAATTTAATCAGTTAAATCTCATTTCGAACACACTGGACAATGGACATTAGTCTAGAGAAAATTATCGTTTTGAATTTAATAAGATATTGTGTTTTAGAAGAATAAATAAGTAAATAAAAACGTTATCTCGAAATCTAAGTGCAGTAAAAGTTAATTTATGAAAATTTTCACTGATTAAAATATTATTAAATGCATTTTTGTCGTCTAATACCATGCTATGTTCTAATATGATGAAAAAAAAAATACAAAACGGATCTATCAAATGGACTGAGTCTATACACGCGATTGATTTTATTGAAAAACTAATGTTAACCTTATGACTCATAAGTTTTGAGTCTTAAATGAGTAAATTTTTTAATTTAGTTATTTTAATTTAACAAGAGTTGTTTTGGGTCCTTATGAGAAAACTCACGCGTGAGCCCAGCAAAAGAGACGAATATTCGTACTTGTCTGTGTCATCAATTATCGATTTGTTAAGTGATATCAATTTAATTTCGTGGTCAATGTCGTCGACTCAACGAGCATGTTAGATTGTGATCGTTTCGTGATCAAATGAAGCTCGACGAACACTTCGAATCGACCCATTTCATATGGAATGAGTAATGTTACTAAACAAATTCAAATTTTCGTAATTTAATTTGTGTTCGTCGTATCGACATAAACTGATTTTAATTCTAGCATATATAAAAAGTAAACTTATGCCATATTTTATGATTCAATAATATCGCCGTAAACCGACTGCATGGCACTATGAATCGTCGATAGTTTACAGTGAACTAATATTATCTAAATCGAGATCACGATAAATTAAACAAACTCAACCTAATTTTTAACTAAACGCGATTATAAAATAATACGTTTTCGTAAATCATATTTTTTAAGACCAATATCGTTTTATGTTTTTTTTTTTTTTTATATAATATACCTAAATAAATCGACTAAGCATAATATGTAATGACGGCTATTTATGCACTAATTTAGAAAAAATAGCACGCGTTTAAATCGATTGGTTCCCTACTTCGATACCAATTTATGGCTGCCACAACGGTTTGTGTAAAATTATATAATAGAACGGATCAATAATAATCTGCAATTTATACCTGCCGTATCAGCAGATATTTATTACACGGGGCATGAAAAATATTATTTTCCAAATACCACCTCCTCGTTTTTAACCGAATGATATTAATTTTCATAGCGCTATGTACGGCGGAAGACCCGAAACCAATATAAAAGACGGAAACACTGAAAAACTCTATATAGATTCATATAACAACGAAGTAATGTTCGACAATGCGTGAATCTGAAACGTACACGGACCCGACAAATGGAATACCTTTAACTACACGAAATCTCACCTTTTCGAGCGTTGAATTGTCACAAAGGCAACAGCAAGTAAAGAAAACAATACGTCTCGCAGTCGTAATCTACTGGTTTTTTAATAATGATTTGACTAAAAACAAAAGAGTTCTCCGATGTAATAAATACAAAATGCGGAGTCTTCGAAATCCAAACTGGGAACATATTATTAATATGTTGATATTATACTTTATACGGTGTCACTACTCGAGGTCATGTTGTCTTTTTACGAGCTACTTTCGAACTTATTTCATTGTATTGTTGACAGTTAAGATGCATTAATGTAAACGATTGTAAAAGCTTCCATACCTAGAGAAACGTTTTTCCGTTCAAATACACATTCCAGGTTCTTGGGCAAAATGAACACCATTCAAAATGCAATTCTACATAGAAAGTATATATTAAGTATATTTGTAATTAAAACCATGTCATTCTGCAAGTTACTTTGTAGGGTTGAAAGTCAAAAAGGCAAATATTTAATTGAAAAAAGCAAAGCAAACATCATGGTAAACTTTCATAAAAGATAATAAATAAAATAAAAACTCGGGAAAAAATAGGACAGTCATTTCGTGGAATAGACACGAACAAAAATCACACTTAGTAACCAAAATTATCATGCTATGTAGAAAAGTGTATTGAGTTTCTAAATAAGCAACGTTGGTAAAACGTAAAATCGTATGGGGTAGGTACGGAAATTGTCATAATTTATCACAAGGTACAAATCCTTGTTGCTGCAGCGAACACTTTGTACAATAATAACATAATTTACAACTTTAATTCCGAAATAACGACAATTTAAATCCAGTACCAGACACTAATTACTTTAAATACCATAATAAGAGGGTGTGCGCATTATTATTGTGTACATATTGTTATAAAAACAAAACGCCAATAATCGAAATCAATCGGTGTAGTGAAACGGTTGTAATATGACTCGATTATCTCTGCTGCAGACAGTCTCAGCGCCTCACGTACGTTTCCCCAGCCCCCCACATATCACTTTTCCTAATACAAACAAATGACGTACTAAATGTTGGGAAAAGAAAATTTACGAAAAGTCAATAATTAACGGGGTGGGGGGCTGTGGAAACGTTTCCCCAGCCCCCCGCACGGAAAACCGATTTTCCAAGAAGAACCGACATCAAACAAATTCTGAGTTTGGTCAAACAAATACAAACAAATGACGTACTAAATGTTGGGAAAAGAAAATTTAGGAAAAGTGATATGTGGGGGGCTGGGGAAACGTATGTCAGCGCCTCCGTATAACGAGTATTTAAAGCGACGGTTTCCAATCTTTTAGATACTATTCCCCATAAATCAGGTTAAATATTTACAATTACCGCCCCCCTCACCCAAATTGTTTGAGTAATAAGGTAATACAATCATCATTGTCATTAGGATCAGAACATAAGGTTATTTCCAAAACTATCAACAACAATTGTATTGTCAATCTTAACATAATATCATTGCAATTTTCGTACACACGATTGATGCAGCTTTAATGATTTTTTTTTTTTAACCAAGACATTCCTAACCTAAGGCTATGTATATCTAGCGATATTTGACAATTTACATACTTTATTAGATTTAACTGGTATTAATATGATAATAAAAAATATTTTTAAGTGCTATGGATAATTAACAATTGGTAGTTTGAGATATATGTTACAGAAGTAACAATATTATTACGATAATATACTAATATTTACATATTTACTATAATTTAATAACTATAAGTAACAGAGAGTTCTTAGAGCGATCTGGAAGAATCGCACGTGAAAAGTGAAGATTTGGATGTTGAGAAGTGGCTTAGTGTAGGAGGTCGTGGGAACGACCTCGTTTTAAACGACGATGAGTTGGGTGAGTGAGAAGGTTATAGTGGATTGCACCAGATGAGTTTGGAAGAGAGCAGTGGAAATGTTTTGCCAATGATTTTATGTGATCTTGGATTTCTCGGATTTAAAAGTCTTTATGGAGATTTGCATTTCTGACAAACCAAGGGGCATTTGCAATGATTCTGAGGACTTCGTTTTTGAGATTTAATACTATAATGGGTATAAAGAACAAACAAAAATAGTCGAGTTTTTATCCCTCAAAAAATCCTGTTTTACCCCTTGAGGGGTAATTACTCCCGGGTTGGAAACCACTGATTTAAAGGATCGAAAACTCGACCGCGTTGCGAAAAACCGTCCAGCGTGGACGCTTCACGGCGGACAGACAGTAGAGTCCTGCACGTTATCGTGGACCGACGTCGAACGATATCGGATTTCGGATTTTACGCGGAGAAAAGTCAGTGTCGCGGCGGCACGACGAAGCCGCGCGAAATCAAAGCCATATACAGTGGTATCATTTCGAGTCGGAAAACGATTCCGAATGCCCCGCGTGAATTCACCTGAACGTAATACCACTGACGACCGCCGCCGACCATCGAATACACATTACGACCGCGTGTGTGCGCGCCGCGACGGCGTGGGCGTCCCCGGACAGCGCGGATTATCGCCGTCACGGCCGGCGGGAGGCTGGCACTCGGGCGAGGGTTACGTTTTCGTTGAACCACAAGCACATAATGGGAATAAAACGATGTGCGAAAAAAAAAACCGAACGAATTTAACAATTACACGTCGTTATTTGTATATTATGTGTACACAGCGCGGCGTGACGCGTTTGGTCGTACCGATACGACGTAACGGCATAGCAACACTGTTTTCGCACGCCGTCCTGCACTCGGAACGTGATTCACCGGAAATATCATATATCGCCGGTAGAAGACGCGCGGTGTGTGCGCGCCCCGATAGTTGTCGTGCGCCTAGGCCGGCGGTTCTCAACGTTTTAGATACTATTGCCTATAAATCAGGTTAAATATTTACAATCACCCCCCCCCCTCCCTACACACACACACACACAGACCAAAAATGTTTTGAGTTACAAGGTAATAAAATCATCAGTGTCCTTAGGATCAGGGCATAAGGTAATTTCCTAAACTATCAACGACAATATTGTACCATTAAAATTATATCATTGCGACAGTTGTTCACGTGGTTGATGCAACAATAAAGGGTATAAAGTAGAAAAACAATTAGTCTAGTTTTTACCCCTCGAGGGTAATTAATCGGGGACCGCTGGCCTAGGTGACACGCTCGCGCCCCGCGTAAAGGTACGGTTTCCAAGCTGCGACTAGCCGCAACGATCAGCGGCAACGATCTCATAAACGACTGCTCTTTAAACAAATGCATCACCGTGGTTTCCAATGTGCGATCGACGTGTGCGAGTGAACAATAGTCGTTGCGTTTAACGATCGTATTGCTCTGAAGCAGTGCATTGCGTTTTTATTCTGAACGAATTTATTCTATGTTTTTATAAACGAATTTATTTAATCGAAAAATGTCGAAAACGTCGAAAACACTATTCACTACAACCGACAATGACCTGTAAGTTGAAAACGCGAGTAAAAACCGTGTGTTGTATGACAGTTTGCATGAAAACATAAAGATCATAAACTGATCCTAATTTAGCCGAAAAAATCCGGGAAATTTATTTTTATTTTCTTATAAGTGGTTATTTGTTAAAAATATAAATAAGCCTTATTTTTCTCTTGTTTTAAATAAATTACTTATTGGCTTCCAATATGTACTCGAAGTATGCACTATTTCTTATTCTTATTCCTCTTCTAGTAAATGTATGAATTTTTTTAAATTAGTATTTATAAGTATATTTTGTTCCATTTTTAGTGATGTTTCACGACAAATTAAAAAAAAAATCGGGTGTGCGTTTTGAAATATCGAGCTAAACTAAACTAAACTGAAAATAAATGCCAGCCGCAGCCTTCGATCGTATTGTAGGAAACCAATACGCACGCAACGATTAGACGTTGCGTAAAATCGTTGTGGCCAGCTGCTGCGGCTAGTCGCAGCTTGGAAACCGTACCTTTACTCTATATTATAAAACGCCGTCCGAGCTCTTCTACGGGGAAAAGTGACGCGATAAGTCAATACTGCATCACTGCATCGAGTGTAATATTATAAACCAGAGGTATTCAAACTGTGCGTCGCGGCTCCCAAGGGCGTCGCGGAAATAAGAGAGAGGAGCCGCGAAAGATGTAATATATGCATGTAGACTATGGTCTATTTGTGTAAAATATAAACATACTTGATTTCGGTTTTTCTACATTTTTATCTGTTTATTTATACATTTCTTTAAACGTGTCGTACGATACATAAATAAATTTTTACATATACGTAGAAGTTTATAACCACAGTTTTTTTCGCCGTCAATAATTTGGGAGCCGTCAAAGTATTGTGAAAACGCAAAGGAGCCGTGGGATGAAAAAGTTTGAATACGTCTGATCGCGCGAACACGCTTTCCTCTTCGGACTGCGGACGGCCGGAGGGTTTTTACCGGTTTTACAACCGTGTGCTTTTCACGCACGCGTCGACAATATTGCTACGCGACATTGTCGCGGTAAAGGTACGTTTTTCCTTGCGCGACCGCGAACGCAAACCGCGATCTCACGGCTGTTGATACAATGTAAAATAAATAACGTTCGTTTCCCTTGCGCGATCGCGGCCGGCGATCTAAATTCGATCGCGACGCGAACGCTATAGCTGACTGCTTCAAGAGCAGTCAAATCGCGTTCGCGTCGCGATTAATTTGTTATTTTGAAAAAAAATTATGATTTGACATTTGTTCATGATTGACTGCTGGTTGACGTTGGTCGTGTCTTTCAACAATGAGTGCTCCAATGATCAAATTCGGCAAAGTAGAAGTCGGATTTAAGGCTAGGTCGTCTCTTATTTGAAATAAAATCAAACTGATTAAGATTTATTCTAAAAAATGCTCTGAATTTGATTTCGTTATTTTTCAAATGACCGTTGATTAGTATTTCATAATAACCTTTCGCACTTCTCTTTTGTAAATAATTGATCATGGCCTTTTCTTTTTTCTTCTGACAAATGCAAGAGTAAAACGTCATCATCATCTTCTTCTTCAAAAAGAATTGTCAATATATTTACGTCGTCAGATGTATCCATTATAATTTAAATATTCACAGTATGTCCGTTTACACCGTTCACTAGAGTACTTCACACATCAAAATATTAAGTACGACTGAATGATGAGATATAAATTACTCTCGATCGCGACGTAAAATCGTTCAGAATAAACCAAGACGATGCGAACGCGATCTTAGTCCGTTTAGGATGCGCAAGGGAAAACGTACCTTAACGTCGTGACGATGACGTGTGTGCGGCCGTGTATGAGTGTAACGCGTGTGCCGCGTATTTAGGCGTGTATGTTATACGGTATGTTTCCAGGCGACCGTTTTCGCGCGGCCCGTCCGGTCTGCTCTCGAAATCGACTCTACGCCAATAATAGACATGACGCTTTTCGTGTTTATTTCGACGCCGAATAAAAATCGCATTGGAAGTTTATTTTTTCCAAAAGCGTTCGACATTTTAAACACGTTTGAACAGTGGCGCAGCGCGAATCTCGGTGGTCTCTATAAAAGATCGAGGTCCTTTTTCATTACAACTCGTAATAAAAATATTAAATTATCAATGATGATATCAAAAGTTCATTATAGAAAAAAAAGTGATTAAACGGATTTATCTGTTCACTTTTTCAAAATTTACAATGACCTTTTTATGTACGTTTAATACGTGATTGAAAATTAACTTTTCGAGCCTTCGTTTGAGCGAACTTGTTAACGTCATCTTCCAAATTCGATTTCAGGGCCTGCCTATTTTCAACGAGAATAATTGACAACGTAATTTAAATAATTAACGTCAAGTGTAAAATAAAAGCAAAGCATACGTCAGGGTGTGATAAGAATTTAATGTTTGATTAATATATTTTAAAAAAAAAACGTGTATCAACAGACAAGGATCTGGTAAGAAACCCTACAACTACCCTAAGTCCACCTGAGTTCCTATCAATCTCTTCATAAATATATACAAAAACTAGATACAAATTTCGACACTTTATTAACTAGTATCAGAAAACTTTACTTTACTTAAATTTGTTCTAGTTATAATATTTCTACGATTTTTTTTTGTTGTTATTGACTCGGCTAATATTATTATATACCCGGGGCCTTGTGGACAAGGGGGGGCTGATGGACCTTGAGTTCAGGTGCCCAGCTATTTTAAGGGTTCATAGGCCCGTTAAAATTTATTTGTAATTTATGAAATTTTAGTAGAAATACTTATTTTACATTAAATAATATTGTAAAATAACATTATATATATATAATTTAAATAATATTGTAGTAAAAAATAAAATAGACATTATTAATGTTGAAATGCTTATGAATCTTGAATTAGAATTGGTATAATGAAAAAACAAATATTATTCCTAAAATTGTTATTTATTTATATATGGGGGCCAGTGGATAAAGGTGATAATTAACAAATCTTAAATTGTATTTTGTAAATAAAAATTATTTAACAGTAACTTTTAAAGTATTTCATTAACAAACTAACTTATTGGTATAATGTAATAAGATATAAAATCGTTCAATTATTTTTGCGATCACATATTATATCATATAATAACACTGGTACCCTGAAATAAAATATTTTCAAACCGTTAGTTATCACTTATCACCTTTATCCACTGACGCCTTCATATATATATATAGTAAATTGTATTTTTTGAAGTTTTATAAGGGGCCCGGACAAACATTTATTATAGAGGCCCCTGTATACGTATACCTAATGATAAAAGTCCTGTGCCCTCCCACCTTGAACATACCTGGAGGGCCCGGCCTAAATACGTCACTGCGTCCGTATGATATATACGTATACATCGCACGCGTATTATTTGTGTGCTCGAGCACGCAGACTGATCGTACGCAACGAACCTGGCTGGGTCGTGAATCGTTTTCGAAACGCTATCAGTCATAACGCGTGTTATTGCTTTTGAATTATTGCCGCGACACAATGCACTGCGACGGGCCGGCCGAGCGAGTAAAACGAATCGAGCGTCCGGCGCGGATGAATAATAACGTGTCGTCCGAACAGAACACAATAAATGACAGGTCCCCGTCCGCGTGACGTCGTTCAAGGTCCTCGACGATGGCCACCAGTGTCAGCGACGATCTTGAGCAGTGGTCGCGTGGTGATCGAACTCTTTTCACCGAAAGGGGAACGCATTGCGCGCGAGATCAAAGACCTGTGACGAAATCGAACGGCGTGGAAAAATGTTCACTCGTATATTTTTGGTCGACTGTCGGCCAGTGTGTTTTTTCGCATCAAACGCGTCGCAGAGAAGAACGCTTTTCTGCGGCGGGGAAGGAAAAAAAAACAAAATAAAAATAAAACAAAATCCCGCGCACACCGGATCGGGAGCCGTTAGAAAAATTACCGTCCGGGTTTTTGGCGGCTAAGCCGACACCGAACGCGCACGGCTTTTCGACATCCAAAGACAAACCCTCGGAATACACTCGAGCCGCGTGGTTTCAATCCTAGAACCGAACAAACGATAACGAACGGTAGGATGTACGTAAGCTGCAGTCTTATGAAAATACATCTTATGAAAATAATTCTCGGAAAACTACGAGAAAAGATTTGCTTTCATTCATAAACATAATATATGTATGCAATGAATAATAGTATGTGGCTAATCAATGGTCTTTAAAATATATTTCGAAAACCTAAAATAATGTACGCGACGAGGCGCTATCAGTTGCTACGATAAATAGCGAACCAACGAAAACGGTTAATTATTGACAGTTACTGGTTGGACTGGGGGTGTATTATTTGGTTATACAATAAACCGAAATTCAGATCGAGCAAAACATCATTAAATATTTCAGATAAGCGATGAATAAAAGTTTTTTTTTTTAAAGTCCATTGAAATCATATTTAATCGTGAAATGAATTTCTTCATTATACGATTTGTTAAATAGAAATAATGACTAACATATTATAGAGATTTTTTTCATAAAAAAAAAAAAAAAAAAAAATTATATTAACATAACATAACATTGATGAAAAATATCTTTGAAGGGGAAAAGGTCTAGAAGACGACCAAGAACATCATATTTCCTAGACCTCAAACATATCATGGAAGTCACAACCTATTCAAAATTGAAAAACACGGCAAATGACAGAGACCTATGGCTATCACGACAAGGCAAGGCCTTTAGATAATGATGATATAGAGATTAGACACAGAACATTCGTATGAATAGTGTACGAAATGAAATCATATAATATACGTTTGTGTGTGTTTGAAAATATATTTAGCAAGATTAATTTGTAAATAATAATGATTACGTTTTTAAACGGAAAACCGCATCAAAATACCGTTATTGCAATGAAATTACAATACATCGCGCAACGAGGTACACATGTATGACAATGATGGTTTTTGCTATTGGAGATATTATGTTTTCAGTTTTGTATTCCGTGCAATAATCGAATCCATGCAATGTGTTCAATGATGTAAGTGTTGAATCGTGCACTATTCGATATTATAATTAATTTGATATTTAACATGCGTTCATTAGTTTTGAAATGAATTATGGTCAGATATACTTACAGTAATTGTATGCAACAGCTCAAATTTAATTTACATGTATATTACCCATTAGTTAACAACGAATGTCAGTTGCGACACCTGCAAAATTTAAAATACTGTATGACGACCAACTCTGTTCGTAGTGCGTTGTACAATGAATAATAAATGCACGAAAATTTTTCAATTTTATACAACAATACATTTACCAATTTACTATATGAAACTGCAGTTTCAATTTTTCGAGTTAATTAAATTTTTGTGTATTTTTAATCAATTTTAACTGAACTTGATAAAAATTTAAAATTGTTCCCACATCGTATACAAATGAAATTCCAACAAATATAATTTTTCCGTTTACTATTTTAAGTAATTAAACAACTAAACCAATATTTTGATGTGCCGATGTAGCAATTTTGTTGGCAGATTCATAATGTTTTTGAAAACATAATTTTTATTATATAGGATTAATTATTGTGAATCAAAAAAACATTGAAATATTGCACGAAAAAAAAAAATAAATTGATTAAAAATTTGAAATTGTACATATTATATGTATAATCGATATTGTTTAATTTCAAGTAATAAAATAACCTATACCGAATTCATAATAAAGCAAATAAAATAATATCGTTTAGGTGTATTATAGATATGAGTTACCTATGAATTAGTTGGATTTGAGTATTATTTTTTTATTACTATTTATCGTGAATAATGCGAGTAATGGCGCTCGTGACATAAATAACTAGCGGATTCGATAAACAAGTTATGTGTTAAACAAATATAGACAGATACACGATGATGACGTTATCTCAAAACAACCTTTTTTTTACTGTTCCTTAGCTGGCAGAAAAAAAAATTCGCTTCTCTCAATTGATCAAAAAGAAATATAAGTTAGATCAACCACTCGTGGTGATAAATGGTGCGCTCGTTGTAAATGTAATATGGGTTCACAGTTTACACACTCCAAACAGTGAACCACCGTCGACATTTCGCTGATCCTGAAATTCACTAAATCACCACAACATTCGGTCGTCCAAACCACTGCAGTGGAAACTGGAAATAACCACATTTCCCAAGTGCAGGTATTTATGAACAGATTAACAATTGCCTAGAAATCAGTGAAAATAAATAATAATTTCTAGGACGGTACACATCAAAATTAAATTTCCGTTCGAAATTAAATACAATTCTAAAATATATGACTTATCAACATGTTTTTTTTTATTTTTATTTTAAGTAGTGTAGGTATATGCAAATACGTATAAATACCCAGAATTTATGGGTGTCGTTTTTTACTCTGGTTTTTGTTTATTTTTCATTTAATTTGCGCATTCAAATTCATGAATACATTGTTGATTTATAAATATTGAACTATTATAAATAATATTCATATTTATGATTAATATGTATTGATTCGAATAGTTGAATTGCTCTATCACTGAGTGATTTGAAAATTCAACTCGAATAATGTATTAATAGCTAGAAACTACTTACGATTTACACGATGTAGTGTTCGTAAGTAATCGTATGGGTGATTTATTAATTGAACCATAAGTACACAAAGTATATGCAAAGATGAATAGTTACAGTAGTTAGAGTCAAGTTTGTCCTGGCGTGTATGCCCATACCCCCCCCCCCTGAGAACGCCCATGACGATGCATACACGTTGTAATACGATATCGTATAAATTAACAAAATTATTTTTGTTTTGTCATTATTCAAGATAACATCCTGGTCCGATCGTATGTGCGCGCAGGTCCGGGGTTAATGCTCAAAAACACTTTTATCGCATGTTATATCGCCACCCGGCGCACTCATTATTAATAAAATGATTATAGGCGAAGCGCACGTATAGGATGTATAACTACACATTTCGTGTAATATCGTATGTAATTTATTCACGTTTTACCGAGGCATATATGCCGACCGTGTAGGCAGGTATGTAGGTTTAAACAGTAATAATAATATATAACAGCCATGTATAACGTTGTGATTTTTCAAATTAAAATGGCAATTAAAAAGCAATAGAGGATACCACTAGGTTTCTGATGTATAATATATGTTTATATAATATATGCTCGCGCCCGCGTAAGTGTGTGTGTGTGTGTGTGTGTGTGTGTGTGTGTGTGTGTATTTTTTTTTTCAAGGGGCTTTGCGTTTTCCCTCGAAAATGCTTATTAAATTAATCATAGGGTGTGTGCACTATACATATAGTAAATACTCATATACGTTACATAATATAGGTAGTCATGATGATTAACGTGTAAAGGCCTGTGCCGTTCGTCTCGTAGTTTGTGTATAATTCGTTACTCTACGGCATAGTTTCATAATATGAACTACATTATTATACGGCACAGGAACGTACGCTACATAATTGTGTGTTTGATCGTAATTAGGGTTAAGATTTTTGACACCAAAGAATGAATACATTTTTAATCACGTATGCATTACAAAAATTAATGGACACAAAGTATGCAACACAATGTGTAGAAACAAATACGATACGTATGCAGTATTTATAAATAGTATAAAAAGAATAATAATCGTAATAATTCATATTTATGCTCATGAAGGTGATTAATTAGTTAGTATAATATAAACTATGATGTAAGTAGCTAGGTACATTATGATTTAAATATTTTAATTAAGAAAGTTGCATTGAACAATGATAAGTTGGTTTAAGTTTTCGACAATGTATGTGCATCTACATTTTATGGTAGTAAGTTTTTGAACTTATTAGAAATATCTCATATATATATTTATTAAATATAGCTAATGATATTCAAATTCAAATTTCGTCAATAAAATATAAATAGCTTATAATATATTGCATTGAAAAAAAAAAAATAGATACTTGTAAATAAAAAATTGAAAAATACGCAAATACCTACGTATATAGAACCGACTTTTCGTTTAAAAATTCGTAGAATTGTACCACTTATAAAAAACATGCAAAACCATGAACATTTCAATCCTGATCGTAATATTAAAATAACGTCGCCGTCACATTGTCGTAGCTAATAATGTAGTGGCGTCGTTGTCGTATACACACATACACATGCAGATAATAACACAATATCGTCGGAAGGCTGAGGGCAAAATAGGCGCCAATAGCACTTTTAATGAAATTTCACAAAACACAATAAACTTATTTCCGGGCAACCGTTTCACATTTTGTTTTGTTCCCCGAAAACAATTCTTTCGAACTTTGCTCGAGTATTTGTTTAATTAAAAAAAACAAAAAAAAAAATTCGAAACTAGAACATTTATTTTAATTAGCTTGTTATTTCTCTATTGATATAGAAAATAAATCGATTTTCGTATTTTATTTTTAAACACACGTACCTCGCGATTTGATCACATTATTGGTTTGAATTTCTCTACAATGGATCTATTCTGTGTGTTCAGTTGTTGTTTAGGTACTGAACTGGTGTTGTCATTAAGTTTAGAATCGTGTTTAAAGCGTAAAGTGCATTTTCCACGGAACAAGGGACTCGTCAAAAATGTGCTATACGAATGGATGTATTATATAATAAATGTACACACACACACACACACACACACACGTTATGTCTAGTTTAACTTACCTTTACGAGTATAAAAATAAATATACGATCAACTCTGAGATGAATCGAGTACCTCTATATTGCTGTATAGCACCTCGGAGAGCTGCCCCGGTGCGCGAGGAAGAGAGAGTGAGGGAGAGTGTGAGAGAGAGAGAGAGTCGAAATGAAAACCGTCGGAGTGGCTGGCTAAAACGGTTAAAACATCATTGTTATACGAACCATTATTATCGGATAAAATGTGTGAAAACCTTTTTTTGAGTACATAAAGTCACGTCGAAGTCGCGAGTTTAATTCTCTTTGATTTTGACGCCGAGTCACTGCATAATAATAATATAATATTGTATTTTATTTATTTATTTCTTTTACCGTTCGAGCCATTTATTTCATTAGTACGTGATAAAACTATGCGGTGAAATATAAAACCACGAAAACGAGAGTAGGGCCCGACCGCGATCTCGATGCCAATCATTCGTGAATAAATATGTTTAAAAAAAAAAATTAAAAAAATCACGATACACGATAATACTGTGTGCGTGTGCACGGATAATATATATATATATATATATATATATATATATATATATATATATATATATTATCCGTGGTGCGTGTGTACATATTATGATAATACGTATGTCATCAGACGCCAATGGCCGCGACGAACGACGACCGTGGTCGAATGGAAAAAAATTTATCGTAACCGCGGTATACGTACACGTCCCGTTCATCACGCGTACGCGCGCTCGGTACAATATAACACACGGCGGCGGTGGGCACTGCGTAAACGGCCGTTTTATCATATAGAAATAACCGGCGCGTTCAATTTGTGGTGTTGTAATTAATTTCCCGGGCAATGACACGCCATCAACTCGCAAGAAACAATTCAGAACAGAGATTCCACCCAGTGCGAGCGCAGCAGTAACTACTAGAAACACGCAACGTTCTCGGGTAAGAGTTTGTATATTATGTGCACTATTCGTCCATACGCAGGTCGTACGCTTGTGCGGAGATAATATTATGGATCACGAGAGACGAGGGGAAAAAAAGTGACGGTTCAATTCATTAAACGCGTTCAACGTATAGGAAGTGGGTAAAAAAAAAAAATAATAAATATAATAATAATAATAATGGTTGAAAGGACACACACACACACACACAGACATACATTTACCGTCATGACAATGATTTATAAAATTAACAAGATATACATAGGATTGGAATTTAAATGAAAATACGCGTTGTAAATGCGAGTAAAACAATCGGCACGCGTTCGATCGTCGACGGTACGATTTTATTAATATTGTTACCGCTCGGACGATCGTCGACTTAATGCACAACTTATTGGCCTTGGTCATTGTTGAAATTGAGAAAATACAATACGTTGTAGGTCAGGCGTACAAATTGTTTTATTATGTTATGAAATCGCGTTTGGAAACGGATGTGTATCTTTTGTTCAACGCTGAGTTCATTTACGAATTGCACCCTACCATGATTTCTTTTACTTTCTGCATGGCATCGGCACCGAGAAAACATAATAATATATACCCCTGTACGAGTGTTGTTGAAGAAGACACATTTTATTCGGTTCTTGACAACACATTGAACGTGCTCACGTGGCATAATATTCAATAAATAATAAAATTAATTATTTGACATTAATTTATTAATAATTTAAAACACTAATGTCAGTGATTACTTTTATATTGTATAAATACTAAATGAATTACAGTGCACAAAAACATATTGTAAACATTTCAACTGTTACGTATATAGTACCTATCTGATTTAAATTTTTTTTTAAAAGCCCACATCATTATTTTTAGGTGAAATTAAGTCAGGAAAACTTAAATAAAATAATAATTATAGTTGAAAATAAATAAAAACATAATTAAATATATATTTTTGTACTTGACATAAAAATCGATCGAAACAATAGCTAACTTGGTTTAAGTAATATTATTATATTGTTTGTTACGTTATTTGTTCATTATTAAATTGCAGTTTAAAATAGTGAATATAACAATGTTCAACAATAAATAAACAACATTATTAAATAACCAATGTTACAAAAAAATTGCGATGATTTGCCATGCATTTTATCTAGAGATATAGTTGCATTCTCGTACACAGGTCCAACGAGCATGATATGCATTTGTCGAACGTCGAATTGAAGTGGCGGTCCGTATTGATTCGTAAAATGCTTTGCGAAAAACGTTTTTAGATGTTTTTTTTCCATGTCCTTCATTGCCGGACTCGAGAGTTAAAACTATAGTTCATATTTCCCTAATCACTTCGGTCAGGGTCATTATATTTTTATTTTTGTATTATTAAAGTCGTAAAAGGCCTAAATCCATTTCTGCTTGTATCAACATGATTATAAGGTTTAATGATAACAAATTATCCATTCATGTTTTATTACATTTTCAACGTTATTATTTTGGTTCTTACTGTATTTACATGGTATAACTAACAGTAGAAAATATTTATTTTTAAAATATTCATCGTAATTGGAACTTGAACTTTGAGAGTTGAGCAATATTTATGTATATAACCGTAAACCAATGTCTTATTAGGTAACCTCATTCATGCAATATTTCATAATTTTAGAATAATTTCTACATTTTTCACAGCATGACTCGTTTTTGTTAGTAAATCAATGACTATTTCATATTTTCTTAGGATTATTCTTGAATCAACTGTAATGTGATCACTGTTATCTAAACTTTTACTAAAGTTGACACAGTGGTTGATACTTTGTTTTTTAGTAATATGATATTAAAAAGAGAAATATTTTTTTATCGGATAAAATAATATCGATAGTGATGATAAAATTAAAAGGCATAAAGTAAGTCCAAGCACACGTTCTAAAAGAGATAGTCATTTTATATTATTATGAAACTGTCCGTGGTATTGAAAAAACATTTTAATCGAGCAATAGTCACAACTAAGGATATTCTCGTTTGATGAAATACTAATAATAATAACAGATGATACCGAAAAATCATTACATAAATAATATCGAATTGAAATGTAGATATATATATATATATATATATATAAAATACAAAATATTGTTATTAATTAAATGAAGGACGTCTTTTTTCTACAGG
Organism: Therioaphis trifolii; assembly: GCA_027580255.1. Classification (NCBI taxonomy): domain Eukaryota; kingdom Metazoa; phylum Arthropoda; class Insecta; order Hemiptera; family Aphididae; genus Therioaphis; species Therioaphis trifolii. The sequence continues at coordinate 33,526,034 of CM050407.1, read as the reverse complement.
CAGATTTTATAATTTTTGTTATAATAATTATATATGATTTTAATATATACAAAGTTTTCTAGAACTATTAAAAGTATTTTTTTCATCAATGTAAGTATAAAATATGATTAATACAAAACACGTTTGAAAAGTTTATACTTTACATAGAGTTAGATTCAATCAATAATTTGTTATGACTTTTGATACACGCTACAATTATTTTATAGTTATTTTCCATTTCAAAATATTAATTTTAAAAGTTTCGAGTTATCGATTTAGTTATTTTTTTGAATATCGAATGAGTAATGCTTCACAAAGCGATAAACACATATTATAACAACGTATTTCAGTACGATGTGCACAATGTGCGTAATTATCAATGTGAAAATCGTAATTATCATTAATAAAAATGCATATTTGATATTTTTGTAAAAAATTTAATTCTGAAAAAGACTTCACGTCGTTCTAGTTTGATAAAATATGCACCTACGTATTCAATTTGTTGATCACGACGGCATCGTATCGTGTTGTATTACCTGTAAAAGTCAAATGTCATTTTATTATCGCGTGCGCAGTTTAAAAGCATTTTTATGGATCTTTTTTGGAGCATATGCGTTTAACTGAAAAAAAAACACCCCACGAAACCTACCCTGACCATCTGCTTATAAAATCAGGCGTTTTACCCTATTGCTACTACACTATTATTATTATTATTATTTTATTTTATGATTATTATGACTGTCATTATCGTAATGGCATAAACACGACGACTAGCCGATAACACAAATCCGCAGTGCGTTTGTAAAAGTCGTCCAAACTGTTGTTCGTTTCCCCCCACACGTGCGCAAAAAAAAAAAAAATAAAAATAAATAAATAAATAATAATAAAAATTATAATAATGCATTTAAAACCCCCCAACGACATTCCGCATTCAATTAATCCGAGGAAACTACACGAAACAAAATATTATTGTTTGAATAATGGGCCGAAAATGCGGCGTGTTATTTTTCACCCTCCCGAAAATGATATCCAAGTTACACGCGAAACGATCACAGATCACCACTGCCGCGGGGTAATACAGACGAACAGTATGCCGATGAATTCGGGGACGAGGCACATAAGGGTCGGAGGCGGGAGGGGATAGTAGGTACTACGTGTGCATTTTGTTCTTAAAACGTTCGTGTTTTTCGAAAACACGATTTACGCTTTTTATCCGTACTCGACGTGCAGCCTAAATTTCTGAGCGGCAACAAGAAATGTATCGATTTTAGAACCGGTCGAATCTCTGGAGTGAATAGTTTGTGCTGTTTGGAAAACAGAGATCCATGGGCTCTAGATTTATCTAACGGTTTTTCGTACCATACACACACTCACTGTCAAAGAGTTTCGAAAGTATTCTGGCCGCCTTGTCCAATTTTATCAAGAATCGCCACTATCGGACGTGTAATAAAAAACACAGACGTCCAATCAAACAACCGGATTACGGAACACCTCATTTTTCATTTTACTTTTACACAATATCATTGTTATTCATTTTTTTTTCAAGTTTTGTCCGTACGAATACTCGCATGATTTTCAGGTATTTAACATTGTAAAATATATTTCTTCATTATCAGACAGTGTTGACATTTTACATTATATCATATACGACTAGCATACCCAATTAGTGTTGTATATTATTATAAGTTTAAAAGCATCGCTAGAACCGTTTTTAATGATTAAACGTTTGAAAATTATTTCCATAAAAGTGTTGACTAAAATATAATGGACGCGAGCTGGACTTTTTTCTTATGAACTACAAAAAAAGTGTTGAAATGTTTAATACTCTCGATTTCAAGTTCATTAAAAACTTTTTGCCAGTGTATGGTCGACTAATTACGGAAACTTTCGAAACTCGGTTAACGACAAATTCTATAGAGTCTTGTTATTCCGTTGAATTTTCCAAAAGAAAAATATTTTTGTTCAATTTCCAAGCGAATAATATTTTGTTCAAGTTTTCTAATACGGCACGATAGATGTGTTTCACCATGGTTCTGTGTATCACACATATTTAGGTTACGACCGAAGGTATCGTCGGTATACGCACAATCAGATGTGGTACGACGGACGCAGATTTTCAAATAAATAATATTTAATGCATAGTTATGTCGTGAGCGATTAAATAATTGAGTTGAACATTTTCTTCGTAGTTTTTCTTGCAAAATTTATGTATGGAAAAGAATAGGAAATAAAGGAATTTAGGTCGAATTAAATAACGATTTGCCGAATGAAGAAAACACAAAGTATACTCGTGTATATCATGCTATAGGTTTGTTTATGTAATACAATTTTCTCTGTTCATACGCCATAAAGTAAATGTATTCCTCCTGTAGTCATGTATACGTAATGAATTGCTACGCTATAAACAACACAGGGTGTCTTGAGGAGATTTACACAATACGGTTTAATCTTGTTCAATTTATAAATTTGATTTTATTTTTATTTTTATGTACGATTCAAAATAATCAAAATAATTGTAGAATTTCATTTTTATAAATGAATATTTATTTCAATATTTTTATCTAAGAGATTTACTGAAAATGCATGGTTTTATAAATAACTGTAGTAATTATAAAATTATAATACGAAACAGAGTGCTTTTTTTTATGGAAATTTTAATACTTTTAATACTATTAAACTAAATAGTTCAAGAGGTATAAGCATATATATAGCTACTGTTACTACTCCGCTCCTCTAAACTTTAAACCTTTATATCCTTTTAACTATTGGTCAAATAATAAAATTATATATTCTCTTATATTGTACTGTAAACAGTTACATTCATTCTGAGAAAATCAAAATGATTTCCATCTAGTACCTACTTAAATGTAGTGATATAGTAATTTTTCCATTAAAATGTAGCTCCATAAGTGTTTTGAGTATTTTAAGCAGAAAAAAAACCAAATGTATGCATCATACAATGCTATTGTGTGAATCTCCGTGAAACATCCTGTACTTATATCAATGAACAATTGTAATAAACAGCAATACGAAGTGTATCCTAAACGATTTCTGTACAACAACAAATACACATTTTATATTACACTCGGATTAATTTCGAGTTTATACTTTACTCACTTACGATAGTGATGTTTGATGCTTAGCACTTGAACGTATCTGAATAATAACCGGAAGTCGTGATAACCCAGGCATTAAGACGTTAAAATAATTGTCAACGATGACTAATAAATTGTCGAATGAATGAGTTTTTCAACGGTGTATTTACGTATGGCGTTGGGCAACACTCACAACGGTGCCAACGCCTTTTTACATTCACTAACTTTACCTAATCATATCATGCGAACACACGGTTTTATTTGATCAAGAACGCTTATCACGAATGATTCAGCCATAACTTCAAACACGTCTCGCGCTCACATAAACTTATCTCCGTGAACAGTGTAGTCTCGTAGTTATCATTAATCCGTACGAATGAAAATAAAGTTTACTGCCTACATTAAATGTAGTCAACTATAGCGTATTAATTAATACGCACCGTGTAGGCTCAGAAAAGGGATTTCGGGTACACGAGCGTGTACAGTGTACACGCAGCACACGGAAATAAACCCGTGCAAAGAAATAGTCTCCTTGGTCTCGCGGGCATTGGAGTAATGGTAAACGAAACGTTTCTCCGAGAAACACGGGGCCACAATAATAATAGTAATAATAATAATAATAATATTAATAATAATAATAATAATAATAATAATATCTCGAGAGCACAATGGATTTTTACTTGGCGTCGTATCGTAGATCGACGTGTGTAACACAAATATGTAATTGTGTTTGCCCCTCGACTGCAGGACCTGCACGTAACTCCGAATGTCACGAGAACCATCCACGTGACAATAAAAATTAAAAACATCGTACCCTAATTCGCTTTAGCGTCAGCGCTTTCTGGCGTTAGGAATCAATGAGCATGACTAACCGTCGTCGGTGACAATGTCTGACCAAATAGTAATTGTTGGCCTTGACTATTATCGACCTCAGATATCTCACAGTACATCGTCGTTCTCGGCGAAACGTATTATGAAACTCCGTGCGGTATTTCAACGATCATTAGTTTTTATCAGCGATTTGACATTTGCGTTTGAATCAAAATGACGTTTAATTTCAATACCGCATGATTATTGAACGCGTGGTTATAAACATTGTATCGATACTCGCACTAAAATACTCGTGTTGTAAACTTATATAATATATTATAATATAATGTACGAAAGTGTATAAACAAGTTTTTCCGCGGGGCACATTAACTTATCAGTTGTTTCGACAAGGAATGAATGGAAAGCATAAGCATAGTAATTTGCTTTGTAGAAACATCAAATATATTCATAAATCATTTCATACAACTCACTGCAAACAGTTTATAAATCGTAATAATTTGCATTTTATTTCGTGACGGTTGATCAAAGATTTCAATGGCACCAGCCCCGACACCGATGTTTATCGGAAAATATTTTAAATGCATTACGCGTATGAAAAACGAAATGAATAGAATTCAACAGTTTCGTTTCGAATGTTGTACGATATAATAAACGAAATCATTATAGTTTTATTTGAATTGATGTCCGTTATATGAGGCGAACAAAGAACACCTTCATCGACTCGATACCGAGAAAAAGAAACGATGCTTCTATTTTCCAAAGAGAATTTCATATTTTAAACGTAAATACTCCGGACAAAATAAATATGTTAGAAAAATATAATAAAACACGAGATAATCAATAAATTTACTTTGAAATATTTTTAGTATTTATATATTTCTATGATATTATATATTATTGTGTGTTTAACGGAAATAGGGCTTGGTTGCACCTCCATTGGTATAGTTGGTTTCGGATTTTAATTAAAAACAAGAATGTCCTATTTTATTAAAAATGATTAAAAAGTAATTTTCGAAATTATTTAGCTTTTTATATTTTGATTTAATAATCCAGTTTAGTTAAATAAAGGTGCTTATCGATTGTATTCCCAAACGTTTAATAAGTTTTAATTAAAAACTACAATTCCTGTTTGCCGGGTCAATATAGAATTCAATTTCCACGATTTCAGACATAACAGGTGTTTAGCACACTTTTATGTGATGCGCATTCTCCGATTCGTTTCACGTGGAACAATCGAAATGAATTTTCTTCATTATCGTCAGTCATCACACTTATCCAAGTCAAACAAACCGTTCAGATGTTAAGCCACGTACGAGACTCTCGCCAAATGCCTATCGCTCCTGTTGTCATCGTCGAGTGGATCGCGAATCGAGACGATAGGACATGCAATTTATTCCAGCGAACGTTGAAGTTTGTTTTTATTCGACTGCAGTTGTGTGCAAATAAAATGCCTCACAGTATGTTATTTAGGTGCACATACATACACACACACACACACACACACACACACACACACACACACACACACACACACACACACACACACACACACACACACACACACACAAACACACACTCTCGCGGAAAGAGCCCGGAAGTAATAAGAAAATACTGAGTTATTTGTACATCAGTTTTCCATATATGTCTTTCCCCAGGCTTCTTATCCTTCATCTTAAACAAATAAATTAATGACACAGCCGTCTCCCCCACCACCCGCCGGCAAATCCCTTTGGAACTCGTCGAGGGAAAACTTTATCTTTTCGGTATTTTTATAACCTCTCAAAAGACAGAAGCTATACCACCCCAGAGCCGATATCATTCAATGATTTATCGACCGGTGCACCTGCAGTGACGTATTTTAACTCTCAATAAGTGCGGTCGGACCGAGTGTTTGCGTGTTGAAAAATACCCCCCCCCCCAAAAAAAAAGGAAAAAAAATTAAATAAAAAAAAATTAACCGAGCACAATATGAAAAATGATAACAAGCATTGTCTGAACGCTGAAATCGGGTACGTTTTTTTTTGCGATGTACATCAGGTTTTTGCATAAAATTAAATGAAATCTTGTTACCGGTGAATGTTCCGATTGATATGCGTATTTAAATTAGCACACAGGTTGAAATAAATATAAATAATTAAACGCGAAAACTGTGGTTGTCGTTGATTATTAATACAGCCAATCGGATTTAATTGGAAATGACATGGAAGTTTTATTTGTTTAAAGCGCCGAGGGAGTTGAAATTTACTATAAACACATAGATTCGAATGCGTTAAAGCAAATACTATACGTGTATACCGATTTGATTTAAATTGCACGCGGTGCGTTTTTAAACGTACCTACGATTCAGTTTTTAATCGCATGATATTGGTACGTTTGAATTTACACAGCTACATTAATATTCACACGAGAACGTCAGAATCATAACGTTCTGAACTCTGAACACAATCAAATATGACGCAATAATGATTTCTCCGTGTCGTTCCAGAAATTATATACTATACTATTAGTGTACGAAGAAATCGAGACGGACAGATTAAACTGTCTTTGTGACCGAGTGAACAGGCACTAAATTTTTAAAAATTTAATTCTAGTTTTTTAATTCAATTAGATATACGATCGTTATTTTTCTATCGAGTGGATTTATTCGATCCATTTATCATAATTTCTCATCATACATAGTTGTTATATTATAATATTTCTGATAAATGTCGAAATACGAATACGACTGTACAATATCATTGATAATTATTATTATTATTATTATTATTATTATTATAATAAAACAAAATTTGAAATTTGAAAAAAAAACTCGAACGTCTCGTCTGAAATTATATTTTGAACAGCGAGTGAAAACTAAAACAAATTATCGGTAATGTGAAACAAAACAAATCGTCTACGAAATAAAAAAAAAATAATAATAATAAATAAAAACTTACCTCGTCTGTTGAGTTTATATTTGAATACTACCTATAAATCATGTCGTGGGATATTAAAGGATAAGTTTCGAATAACTCTTTCGAAAATTCTTTTAACTTTATACTCGATTAAAATTAGTGAAACCCTCAAACGCGCGTAACTCGTAAGTCGTAAGTATGAACAACATATACAGTGTGTAACAGGTCTATTTGACAAATGCAATAACTTTTTTTCAATTCATATTTTTAAATTTTTTTTTTCAAATACATACTGAGCCCTTGCATTACAATACTGTCGATTTCAAATATTTTTTTGTACTTGGAACTCAAATTTGAAAATTTAAAATTTAATTTTACCATTTAAAAAAAAAATCAGAATAGCCATTTTGTAGACCGGATTTTTAGGAAAATTATCTTATCAAAATATCTTATTAAAGTTTGGTCATTTATTTCTTATGATTTTTTGAACTTTTTGAAAATGTGAATTAAATTACTAAAATTATTGTACAATTAATATTGTACGGGTCTATCAAGAAGTTGTTGATTTGATTACGATTTGATGTGACTTAATTACAAATTGGACTCATAATAATAAATATCAATTTAATGATAAAAGATGTATGCGATAACAAAAATATTGGAATAAAAATTAAATTGCGATCAGCCATTTAATTAATAGTGTTATTCAATAATATGTGTTATAATATTATGTGGTATACAATAAAATTCTTAACTTTTTCACAAACTTTAGAAAATCATAGAAAATAAATGGATCAACCTTTATTAGAAATTTAAACACTAATATTTTTCTAAAAATCAGGTTTACAAAATGGCTATTTTGAATTTTTTTTTAAACAGTAAAATTAAATTTTAAACATTAAAATTTGAGTTTCAAAAGAAAAAAAAATATTAGAAGACAATATTGTTGTAGCGCAAGGCCTTAGTTTTTATTAAAAAAAATAAATTAAAAGTTTAAAAAAATGAATAGAAAAAAAATTATTGCATTTGTCAAATAGACCTGTTACACCCTATATATCAGTGTACACGCATATTGATTTTGTACCCATGATATACTCGCGTACCTATTACGCTTACATATACTCGTCGTGTACTCGACGCGAAGGTTTGATTTAAATATCTGCGCGGATTACACATCTTATACACGACGTTTTATTTTTCGCATTAAAATTATCACTCACCTACTGACAGGCGTCCTTGGGATTTTCGATTTTAGTGGTGTCGGGACGATCGAAACTCGCAAAACTGTGGGTGGCTCTGTCATCCGTACCTTAATATTACCCTAATTTACCTAACCTTACTAATTGACTGTAATTTTTGTCATTATTATTTCAATGAAAAGTGCAGTAAATTATCGTTATAAATCAATTAATTTTATTAACGAGAACAACGAACCTAAGTTCACAAGTGTTGAATTCGTTAAGAAGTATGTCGTATTGTCTAAAATAATTCAAAGAGAGTTGCCACATGTAATTGATCAAATTTTAACACGATTATTGCACGATTTCTATAGGCTACTTTCATGACGTATATCGACTGGTGAAAATCAAAAGGGGCTAAGCAACAGATCAACTACTTTTCAGGAGGTCTTTTTAACATATCTGTTGGTAAATGTCGCTTGTCCCTAAAATAAGAAATTAAATATCTCACTAGTAAATGGTCATAAGAACACAGGCGCTCGTGCGATTGAATGTGAGGACTGTCGGTTATTCCGCATAGTACACTTTGTGTCGCTTAGCCCCTTTTGCCTTTACCAGTCGATATCACATTTGTATTTATAAATTTAGATTTCTTTTCATGAAAACAAATTCAATCGAACACATATCCTAGCAACATAATGAATACAAATTCTGCATGGATATTGTTTTATTTGTTTTATATTTTATTTTTCCTATTTATAATTATTAGTAATTTTAATCGAAAATTAATACAGATGATTTGTTTTTTGTTTGGAAATGGTTATCAAATCATGTTATTAATAGATAATAATCGATATTATATTATGTTAATACTTAATTTTAAAATATACAGACTATTATAATATGTTATCATTATATGTTATATATATATACATATATTTTTTTTAAATCTATGTTCAAAGTTAAATAAAGTTATTTCATTTGTTAGTTATATTATTGATGTTGTTTATGATAGTTATTAAAATGGTAGAAATTTAGTTATAATTTAAGACCGGATTCCCGTGCAATTGCATCTTTTTATGGCGTGTTCTAAATTCAATAGAAACAAGATACAAATCCAAATCAAGAGATGTAGATTAATTTAAAGAAATTTTTATGTTGCATAAAATTGCACGTTTATGGGTTTTTGCACAAAATTGCACGTTACGGGGTTTTTTTTTTATATAAAAATGTACTTTTGTAAAAATTTTGTATTTTTGTATTATTTTTATCGGTGCTATATTATGTAGTTATTCAAAGTATTGAACTTTTATATCTAACAATATAATTAAAAAAAATTAGATTCAATAAATGGAAATGACGTAGATTTAAAAGAAGATCCTGCTATTATAAGCTGCTTCAAACAATGCCCGATAACAAGTGTCGACGTAGAAAGTGTGTTTTCGCAATTAAACACATATTAAGTGACAGAAGACAATTTTAAACTTGGAAATGTACATGATTATACATTTTAATCAATAATTGTAAATAAATAAATAGTAATAAATATAATTAGTAGGTAATACATTATAATATAAAAACAATATTAGGTATTAAAATTAAAATTTGAACTACCTATATGATAAAAATTTTGTTTTGGCAAGTTTTTGCACATTTAAACATTATAATTGCACATTTTTTAGACTTAAGCTGTACAAAAATCCGGTCTTTAGTTATAATCAATAGTTTAAATTTTAATTTATGAGTGAGCGAAACGTTCGAAAAATGTTGAAATGCAAATTTATTTATAATATGGTTACACACTATCATTTATAGAAATATTCTTTGATGCATATGATTTAAGTTCAAATTTCGTCTCCCCCTCTTCCCTGGAAGATGAATACGCTGCTTAATCAGAATCATGATATTTTTGCATACTGTTTTGATAGCTATTATAATTTTACTTATTTAACTATGTGTATGTAAACTTCTAAACCACATAAAATCTATTATAAATGTTCAATGTATTCAAACTTAAAAACTGTTCTCACGGAAAAAAAATATCTTATAACTATCTACATATTATACCTATAGTCTATACATTTGTGTATAAGAGAAGCTCCCTCAAACCATAATATAATATAAATATATTCGATGTAAAATACTAAAATGTATGGTCTTAGTATAGTTTCAAACTTATAAAACAATCACTATAAAAGTCCAATGGAATCCAGTGTTTAGTCCGCGATAAATTCGAAAAAAAAAGTATCATATATAGTCATTTATTGCGATACAATCTAACGCGTTCGAAAGTAATACATATTGTTTACTTTTATCTCATAAGTAGTTTAAATCAAAATGAAGAAAAAATGATTGCCCCGTGGGTACTTGGATAATCCTCAAATAAAAGTAATAAAATCATTTTCCGAGAAGGATTTTGTTTTCCCCTTTAAGTCCCACGCCTGTCTCTTCCCTCGGGACGGGTTAAGATAATTGTATTGGATTGTATCGGGTTGCTACAGAGATACATCACATGTGTTTGAATCGGACAGTTATAACAATGGTTGTTGGAAAAATCAAAATAAAATGCACATGGGTAAAGGTTCGTTAGTGTCTTTCAAAAACTGACAACTCGGAATGTTATGACATTTTAAACTAAAAAAAGAAAAAGAAAGTGTTTGCCTAAAGGCGAAATCTTATTTTCAAATCTAAAGAAATTAATTGAGCCCTGTTAAAATAAAAGTAATTCCGTTCCAGATTAATGGACGAAAAATAATATGACGGTAACAATATATTTTATTTTTTAATTAATTCACGACGATAATGAAAATTGGAACTTGAACTTTATGTTATACATTCGTAATGTAATCCACTCGAGTCTATTTATAGCTATATATAACAATACAATTTAGGTTATTAGCAGGGCTCGGAACTTTATGCACTAAAAAACTATGAAATATGTGCATACGTATGCACTAAAAAAAATTCAAATATGCAGTATAATATGCAACTATTTTTATTGTAAATATTCATGTAAAAGTAAAATTATGAAAAAAAAAAATATATATTTTTCAATCAGGTACAAAATAATGTTTTTTGTAATTTTTCCTTGACTATTTTTATTATAAATATATATACATCTAATATGTAAAGTATGATTATGAAAAAAAAAATTATTTTAATATTTATTCATTTGATTTTTAAAAATTTACAAATGTCTCATGTATTTCTCCAACTAAAATATTAAAATACCAGCAGTTATCGACCATCCAACAAACGGCCGGTCATTAAGATTACGAGATCCAACTTATTTAACGATACGGGGCGATAAATATATTTTCATTCTTGAAAATGTTAAAATTAAATACTGGGCCAGTGAAAACAAAACTGAAATTAATACTAGGTACAACATAAATTTAATTGATTAATAATAAATGATTAACATAAAATATGCATTAATAGGCTTAAAATCTTTTAATATGTGAAATCATATAAATTTAGTTAAATTATGCAAAAATATGCAACATAAACTTTTGTATTTCAATTGTATGGACCATGAAACGAATTTGTATTAAATCAGATTTTGAACATGCAGCTTCCTGAAAAACATGCAATTGCATAAAGTTCCGAGCCCTGGTTATTAGTAATTAAGACCATTACCAGGAGGGTCGGGGTTGAAACCTTCGACACCGCCAGCCATAGATTTCAGTCTGAAGCTTTTATTGAACGACATATAGGCACCTTCTAATATTGTAGAAACCTGTTTCAGAATGACAATTTTTTCATCATAGATTCAAAGGTTTTCTTTAGGAAAATAATCACGAAACATCAGGGATGTAAATTGTATAATACAAATTGTATTTTATTGTATAATTCACGTGTATAATTTAATACACGTCATGTACAAAATCATAAAATACAAATAGGTATAATTGTATAAAAAAAATTCATCCACCTGACAATGAAGTTTTAAATAGTTTTAAAAGATTGAATAGAATCAGTTAGTTCAGAAAATAGGTAGGTATAGTTAATTTTATTCTCTTTAGATTTGATGATAAGCGTTTATTAGTGTTTACTATAATATAACCACGGTTTAGATAAATCGTGGTTTGAGAAATATTTAAAATTGTCAGTATAACAAGTAACCACGATATGGCACATTCTTAATAATTATACAGCAAATATTAATAAATATATTAATTATAAATATAATATTAATGAATTAATATGGCTATACAGTGAAAAATTAGTGTTAAATTGTTGTTTTATATTGTTAAAAACATTACATTTATATTTTTATCAAAATCAAGAAAAACAATATTTTTTTTATGTAATATTTTGTTTCTAATATTATTAGTATTAACTATGCAAGTTAACATGTAGGAATATGGCTATGCAGTGATACATTTTTTGTTGTAAAGTTGTTAATTTATATTGTTAAAATACTTACTAAAAAATTGTATTTTTATCAAAAACTAGAAAAATTATTTATTTTTGTTATGTTATTTGTTTCTAATACACACTGTGTAAATTACATGGACTCATTGGCCAGTTTTCAGTATTTAGGTACCTACCTAACTATTTATAACAATTTATAGTTACTATGAGTTTTTTTTTATAAAATACCTAATAATACATGTATAATACAAGTATTATACAAGTGAAATATAAAATACGGTAATTTTACATCACTACAAAGCATGATATATCAACGGTCGAATAATATTGAATGCGTTTTATTGATTATTATAGAAACGTTATTTATTCATAAAAACGATTAATGATATGACTGAGATTAAAATGTTGACGGTATGATTTGCATTATTTCATGGATTTTAGATATCGGTATTGTTCAATTTAAAATAAAATTACTGTTTTACGAGCTTAATTTTCGAAGAATTTTTTGATTTTATATTTCCTGCGGCCATAATCGGCATAAATATAACGCGTTTTTCTTATTTTATACACTTGTTTTTTTTTTGAAAATATTGACAATAGGCTAATATAGTGAAGACACCTGATACTTGAATAGTTCGAGAGTAATTGAATGTCAAAAAAGAAACTAAATACATCACGATAATATGCAGCAAACGATATACTTTAGCATTTTCAAAATTGAAACATCGTGTTGAATATTTTACGGAACAAACTTAGATAAGTTTATTTATTTTTTTTAAACATTAAATATTTCGGTATAAACAATAATTTAACATAACAAGTGTTTTTCAAACTACATAGTCAAAATTCAAATTTCGAACAAACAAAACTTTAAGATTGAAAAAAAAATATAGTAGAAAGCCCAAAAAACATATACAGTGCACGTATATTAAATACGGCTTAAGTGTAAAGTAAAGAACACGCAGTGTAAATTGATATTTCTTTGTTAAAACGTGAACGGAAAACATGTGCATTCGCCAGTTAGAATGTGTAATTTTTTGTTTTTAGTTTATCAACTCAAGTTGTATTGAATTTCTCAGAAACGAATATTGTGGTTTTGAAAGTATGCGAAAACTAAAAATTGTGATCGAATATTATTTGAGGTATTGTTTAAGTGTGTCTGAGAATGTTTTGTAAACAGAATACGATAAAATAATGTTTTCGCGAAAAAAAAAATTATTGAATTTTAAGAGTTTTTTTTTCCCCCGATGGCATTTTAGCTCGACAATCACTTTATTGTATTGCTATAACTCGCACCTCGATAATTCGAAAAACTCGAATTTTTCGTTTTATTCCCGTTGAAATTCTCGTAACACTCGACGTATTATCACTCTCGTTAACTCGAACATAAAATTGTGATAAACTGCTCAGTCGAAGTGTCTAATGAACAATACGAATGGATTTTCCGGCAAAAGCCTTTACAACGGATGAGATTTCCCGTCGGCGGACGAAGAGACGACCGGCGAGTGATTGGAGACGGGAAAGGGCGACGACGGTGGCGGATCACCTACCAGTAATCCCACGCAATCCGTCTATTTTAGTTGTTACAATACTTTTTTGTATACATAAAGTATACAAAATCATAAAGTATACAAAATCATACATAAGTATGATATATTTATCATTATGTCTTTTATCGTTATTTTTTTAGTATAAAATCCTATTTCATGTAACATAATAATTCATAAAAATATTGACTTAATTTCGATCAATTATTTGCGTTAGGCACCTCGACTAACACACGTGTCGAAGCGATTTTTTGTCACCCTTCAGCTTCGAGTGATCGCGAATCGACTGTATTAGCAATAGTACGGAATTATAATTTATAACAGCGTCTCAACGGCAAAAAGACGCATTAACAGAATTACGACATAAAAAAGAAGTGATCCATACATACGTACGTGTAAAGATATATTAGTAGAAGATAATAAATAACAAGTAGTATACTGTGAAGCAATATGATGTGAAAAGTAATGGTCACGATTATCGATCACAATGATAATAACGACAAATGATATATTTCGACGAAATGCAGACGCGTTTGTGAGTTATAATATTTGTGAGTTATGTCGTCGTTGAAAACAAATGTATTCAGAAGAGTCGATAGGAGCGGTACCATATCTATTCATGAGCTAATTATGGAATAGTAGTTAATATTCCGAAACGAACCGGGATGGCATATTGTGTCAGAAATATATGGAGATGGGGTGGTTCGAGGTGACTTGGGTTGCTTCGGCGTACGATTTCTCGTCGGATTCAAAACAGGGATCGACGCAATCTACGAGCGATGCATTTCGCCGAAGACTTCAAATCGCTTCAACGACGTGCAGCCTTTATAAACCGTAGTCTATGCGTTGAAACACAAAGCGCGTTCGCCCGGTAGCCCGGTAGCGGTGAATCTCCTGTTGTATTGCAACAAAACAGCGGTGTACGTACATCATTAGTAATACAGTCCTTTTAATTCCACGTCGCACCGAACGAGTTATCAGAGCTTCTGGAATATAATTCGCAGTCGATTTATTTCGTTATAATTACTATATCGTCCAAAAATTAACTAATAAATCGTTTCAAAACTGTACTCGAAAAACAGTGAAATTGGGAATTTGGTTCCCAATAACCCATATGCTAAAATGTAAATCATCCCAATGAAAAATGTGCTGAACAAACTGACGTCTGTGTTACCTTAAAGTATTTACAGTGCTGTATGGTCCACAGTCCGACCGACGGAATATTTTTATTTCCGTTTCCAGGGATTTCCACAATAGAGATGCAACAAAATAAATTATTGCTGACAGCAAAACCCTTCAGTTTAAGGTCGAATGATCCGATTGAAAAATCAAAGTGAACACCGAAAAGCTATAAAATTTATTACTTGATTTTTTCTCCATTATTCTGGTAAAGTATGATAAATAGATGCTAGGATTTTTCTAAATTTATTATATGTATGAAATGTTTGTTTTTTCTATTAAATTGGTGATTTGCAAATTAATTTAATTACAAATAACTATTTAGTCGGAGTAAGGTTCAATACGAAAATGGTCAAGTGTGTGTGTGAAACATATAAATACATTTAAATTAAGTTAATTGGTGTTTAAAAAATGTAGTTTTTATGATAACTGGAAACGTATCTAGACAATTATTTATCTGTTTATTTATATGTTTTTAATTATTCAAAGCATTCTAAAAAAAGTTGTTCGATATAACTCGAATTTTGAATTTGATAGAGACATGGTCATTTCTAATAAATTAGTTTCCGTTTTATTTATTTATTTTTATTTCACACTGTAAAACTGTTTAGATTTTATAAGCCCTAAGTTTAAATCAAACTTTTTATTCGAATTAACAATAAAATCTTTTTTTTTTCAATAGCGTTTGAAGAATTTAGTCACGTCGAAACACATCAATAGTTTTTGAATGACTGTGACAATAACACTTCGTGCCGAGTTGAGAGAAGTGAGATTAGTACCCTCGACATACTGGCCGTGTATCCCGTCCGCACTTTTAGCTTATTGTGGTGTTTATTAATGTATACGGCACCGAATAACTAGAACGACACACGTTCGGCACTATATAGGCCGAGAGTACTCGTTTCTCATTAGCATTGCTAATCTTCTACACGCACGCACACACACACACACACACACACACACACACACATACACACACACACACACACACACACACACACACACACACACACACACACACATATTATGTACATACTACGGTACACAAATATATTTTCATCGTAAACTATTATACAAGCCGGTTAATTTATGCGTACCTATTCGGAATAATGTTAAAATTTAAAAACCGTTCGGTCGGGGGAAGGGGGAGATCCATTAGATGAATCAGTGTCTATCCCGTGAAAAAAAAAAAAAGAAAAGGAATCGAATTGTTTTCAAATGTGCATTACATGTACGAGATTAGGTATATTTTGTAAACACGTGATAAGTGGAAAGACATATTATTTAGCCGGTCAGAGGAAGTTCGAGAACGTCAAAATAAAAATATGTTTTCGAGACTTCTTGTATCCTTGTGGGGATTCCATCTGCGTTCGATTCGACGTGTGACGTGTGACCTCTGTAAAGGCGCAAATGATTTTGATTATATGACTATGAGCGAGGAGCGGGCAAAACACATCGTTTTAAGTATTCGAAATACAAAACTCAAAGTACCTACGACACGTGTACAATGAATACAAAGCGCAAACGTGAGTTATGAGACGATTACGCAACGCGTGTGTTTCAAAAGTACAGTAAAACACGAGTTGCTTATCTTAAAACATGTTTTACGCTCGGAATCTGAATAATGTTTTGTGACGAAAGCAATAAGCGAACACTTACGTGTTCTGATTATACTAATGTGAACAGAAATGACCGAAAAATATTTCCGATAAAAATTCATAAGGCGTTCCATTATGTTCGCCTCGGTGCTCAAATCACGGGCACATAATGGGGTCGTTCACCAAAACACAGTTGTATTTAGGTCTCGGTGTAGGCCGTGATTGGTATTTGATAAGAACATCAATGCGTACATGTCGTACAAGCTTTAAGGCGGACAATTACATCGAGGTATTTTGTCGTCACGTTGATGATAAACATAAAAAAAGTATATAATGTAATATAATATATATATATATAACGGTGGAACATGAAAACATTTTTGATTTAATTTCCGATCATCATAAATCACTCAATTTTTCGGTGGTTTTACAAATTTCATTTTTACAAAAAAAAAAAAAAAATCCGCATTAGTTTATAGTCTACTTATCGGTACGTGTACAAAAAATGTACTCTATTAATCAGTGATGGTCGACCTTTTTTTTTTTTTATCACTTGTCATATATTTTATACCCTGTTTGGCGGAACGTCAAAAGAAAAATCCGATGACTTTTTGTACCAAAGTCATTTTACTATGTCATCGAAATCACTAAAAGCCACCCCAGACACTCGGACCGTCATAAAGCCTATCCGGGCGACGGCCGCCGCGGTCAGTGTACACAAAATTTTTATAAAATATTTTGCCACTTGTGATCACCGCACAGCCGGTTTTCGTTGTTATTAAATTAACTGAAACATAACATATCCAGCCCGGTTCGCTTTCGTTTTTCCGTATACCCGTCACTTCGCGCGCAAATTCGTATCCAAACGATTTTTGAACTGGGATAATTTCCATTAAAGCTGTTTGTCTGTTGTATTAAATTTTAAATTTTATCTACTGCGCTATGCGTATCCGGCGTACGCGCGTATTATAATTACATACTTCAACAAAGAGCTGTTGAAAATAAACAATTTTCGAATTTAATTAATGCAGTTTCCCGTGGTTAAAATATTGAGACACAAAGATGAATTATGTAGCGGGTACGCTTTCAGCGATCTAATATGATTAGTGAAATTTAATATTTCAATTATGCATTATGCGTACATATAATTTCAAATTACAATGATCTTTAATATAAAAGAAAAACAAATCTGGATCACAAGATTGATTTATTAGCCGCAGCATAGACCAAGTTTCAAATAATCGCAATAAGTTTCGTAAGTTTTTCGCGAAACAATTTTACTCGCGTGTGACGAATGATTTCTGTGATTATCAAAGGATGTAAGTACACGAATTTTTACTGTTTTTTCCCACTCCATCTGGACATAGTTCGACCGATTCAACAATAATGTATTTTTAATATTTTTTTCTTTTATTTTCATTGCAAAAAAAAAAAAAAATGATTTACATTTTTATGACATTCATTTAGACGACTATTGTTGTTATAAATCTTATTATACTAAATAACTCCATTATTAGGGAAAAAGTTACGTTTATTAATAAATATTACACTTTTATTTTTGATAAGTTATTCATATCTATAGAAAAATCTTTTCGTGTAATCTTTTCTTTAAAAATATTCAAATGTTAACACATTAGTAGTAAATAGTATTAATAATGTTAGCAAACAAGTTGTTTCATTTGTGAAAAATAAGATTAAAATATAAAAACTTTTGCTTTTTATAAAAAATGTAATGTAATAACTGATATGGTAATGAAAAATATATCATTTTATTCGTTTGAACAACTAGAAGTCTAGAACAAAGATATATTATAACATCAAATTTAAATTATTTTTTGGTTTCCTATGTAATTACATACGAAAAAAAATTAAATACTATTGTATATTTCGGATGGATTGAAATTAATTTAAGAATTAATTAAGACTGAAAGATATTATAAAAACTTAAATAAATAAACATAGGAATGATTGTAGTAAAATAATATTTTCTTTTATTTTGATAATGACCGAATTCATTAAAAACCATTTTCATTAGTTTTTAATTCTTAAATCATTAAACAGAAAAAAAAATGATATTTTTATTTAATAACATAAACGTAATTAAATATACAGTGAATCTTTCGGTATGAAATAATTTTTAGTTTGATTAAAAACAAAAATGTTTAAGGTTTTGATTCAAAAACAAATTATTTTCATTAAACTTAAAAATAATCGATTTTGTCGAAATACAAAATTTAAATACTTTGTGTTTATCATACACGAATTTTATAAATCGTTTTCAAACTTTATTATTGTATCTATGTAAGCGTATTCACATGTACTATTGGAAGTTTCGTTTAATAATTTATACAAAATAAGAAAAAAAAATGTTCTGTCGATTTTGTTTAGGCGTTTATAATATCTTAATTCGGAAAAACAGAAAATGTTCATATCCAATTTACTTAAACCATTTTTGGTTTTAATTTAGAAAAATAATTCACTTTTTAATTTTGACATTTGAAATTTTCATCAATCATTTAATATAAGATCGCATTTTCTAAACAAACTAACCGGTTACACAGTTTTTCGTTTAACTCAGCTCAAAATCGTATTGCAAATGCAATGATTTACCATCGTCTACAATTTTAAAGCAGTACTTTACAGAATTAGAGTGTCGAAAAACAAGCGTAAAGATCTGTCCAAGGTGCAACAGCCATTACCTGTCCTTTGCCCGAAGTACGAAGATGGATGAATTTTCACTATACCTTTTTTTGTTTTATTATTATTATTTTATCTATTTATTTATGTTTTACTAGATTTATTTATATTATTCGGTACGTACGTTACGTTTTCAAAAAATTGACTACGAGTTCGAAACTAACCAACGAATGATAATTATCATTGATAATTTATAATATATATATATATATATATATATATATATATATATATATATATATATATATATATATATTTGTTTGCTAAAATACCTTTGAAGTAATAGCTACTGTATAAATGTACACACACACACACACACACACACACACACACAGAAGTTGCGAAATTTGCGATCGTTCGATACGTTTCGTTTCGAAACGAAACCGAGTTTCGACCTTTTAATAGCATTAAAATATGTATACACCGGGCTCTCGGGCATAATTTATTCATTGAAATTCGACGAAATTTCGTTTGTATATCAAAAGTATCACTCAGTTCTCTACATTACAAATACCAGAATTCGCGACGCGATAACCTCTGCAGCACCTTTACAACACGACGCGTTCGTTGCACACCACGTTTACGTACGTATTTATCGCGATCGTCCGGCGGTCGTGAACTCGGCGTTGTGGTGCGCGCGCCCGACCCACACGACGTTGTTGCCGATACTTTCGAGTGTTCGACTACTGCGGCGGCAACAATATTCGACCGTCGTCGTCGGCGGACAGTAGTCAAAGGCCTTTGTCGTCTTTGTCGTCTCGTCCGACCGATAACCACGGGTATCGCAAACTTTCACGGCCCCGTATAACATAATATGTATCTCTATACGACTTACGTAGTACACAATGAAATGATATGCGCCGGTGGTACTGTTAACCACTCGTACGCTACATTACTACGATAGCGTCTCCAACTGCGGCGCACTTGGACATTTTTCACGCGGGTCGGGCTCGGGCCACGGGGTGCGGATAACCCGGCGGATTTCAACTCTCAAATTTGATTCGTCGCCTCGTACGACTTCGTTATACCCAGTACCAGAGCCGGATTAATGAAATTAGTGGCTCTGGGCTACTTTATTTTTGGGAGCCCTAATTTTACAAAAAAAAGTATTTTTATAATTATATGTCAATTTATATTTATTAGTTAAATAAGAAAAATATTTTTTCTCAGGCAGAAAATGTACATTACACAGTTAATTTATTAAAAAATACAATTTAATTAAGTATTGAAATATAAAATATATGTCAATAACACAAAAATACAGACAAATGATTATTTAAAATACTTTTTTCTAGATTTACTTGATGCAAAAGTATCTAAAACGTCATCAAATGAGAGTTTTCCACATATTCCATTTTCAATTGACTTAATTGTTTATGCGTTCAACCTATCTTCAGTCTGTGTAGATCTAAGTCGATTTTTAATTAGAGCCAACTTTGAAAATGAACGTTCTGCTTCACAAGTTCTCAACAGTATTGTCAGGTATAATCTCAATGTAATATATACATTTGGAAAAATACAAATAAGTTGCCGTTCATAAAGAAGTTTTGCTATAGCACCACAATTATCAATATCTGAAGAAACTGTTTTGGTATAATGATAAAAATGAGATGTTTCTGTTTTCGAATTATCATTGAGATCGTTATGGTAAAACTGAATACAGTTATTTAATGAATCAATGTCTGGTTCACTGTCAATTTTAAAGTCAACTAAAAATTTTAATTGAGAAAGAAAAAGATCATAAGATATTAATCTTCTGTGAAGTTCAAAAATCAATTTATCTATAATAACAATGTATTAAATAAATACGTAAAAATATGGTACAATATTTACAACGGAAAACGAAAAGATAACAAAGATGATCACAGATATGATTTATATCTGTGAATGATAAACCAATATAAATATAGCTATTAAACGACTGTAATTTCAAGTTTGTTACCTCTTATCTAAAACTATAAAATAGAACGGAATAAGACAACATATTGCGTGTTGTATGTACCTATCTAATTCAATGATTTGGTTGTCACAGAGAATTATTTCAAATGATTAATATGAATGTATCTTTAAAGAAATATTGTTAAAATCATTTTTTTTGATTGCTTATCTATAATTGTTCATAATATTATTTTGGGAGGGCCCTGGGCTATAGCCCACTTAGCCCCCCCCCTTAATCCGGCTCTGCCCAGTACCGTCGCACGGCCGCAAATCACCAGTGATACGTTTTGAGTTCCGAAGAACGAAGAGAGTTCATTTGCTTTTACGACGACGCGCGTGTATGTTCTTGTGTTCACCACGCGTTTTCGGCGGCGTTCGTCGAGAACCGAACGCGGTGCAAAGGATTCGTCTGTAGATCGGTTAGGTTAGATCGACATGCGCTCGGCTCTTACTTTTCACGATCGTGTCGTTTTTTGAAAACGTCGACAGTTTTTCCAAAGATATGAGAAACAGCGACCGAATATTCGAGCAAAAACGATAGAATATAAGTTATAAATCGGTCTTTCATGAAATCAAGTTTGGGTTTTTAGTCGTGATTACAAAAATAAATAACGGTTCTCGGGAACTTGACGTTTCCGCCAATTATTAACAACGGTTTCGTACAGACTCGACGGAATTTAAAAAAAAAAAAAAGAAAGTTTCCGAGCCAAATACAAAACTTGGGTAACACCTATTGGGAAAAATCTTGTTTTCGAACAATTTCGTCTCGTTACTGAATGTCTTTTTAACGTAGAACAATATTGTTCCATTCGAATATAAATTTAAAATCGTTCCGGGAGAAGGGAAGACGGAGGCGAGTGTAATCCGGCCGACCCACCCGTTTTCCAGGAACACCCCACCGGTCTCGACGATAGCGAAACGATCTATAGTCGGTCTATCTCATTTTTCTAAAGTGCTGCGACCGACTCTGGAGACCGACGTGTCCGGTCTCGTCCGTGTCAGCTGCTGCAACAATCATTTATTATTATTATTACTATTGTCGTTTCGATTATTAACGTTTCGACGGAACGATCGGCGAACCGTATTGTACGTGTACTTATATAAGTGAGAAAGAGATGGTCCGCTCGGCGATATGTTCTCATTTATCAGCCGCGCGTGTAAAAACGTCCGTCCGAATCCCCGTGGATCTTGCGCAGGCCTCCTCGTACAGAGGCGGACGCGCGACGCGAAGTCCAGTAACAATAATCGTACGTGTCACGTTGAACGCGGGGGCGGGCAGCGGCGGTGACTCGAGGTTTTCCGACCGTACGTCCCCCGTCGCGCGCGCCCCTCGCGATCACTCGAACCCGGCACGCGTGCGTGCACCGTCGTCGCAACGCACAGACGCGTCTAGATCGTCAGACGTTTCGTAACGAAATCACCATAAGTCATAACGATAATTGAATGGGTCTGCAGTGGTTAAAGGTGATAATTAAAATTACAAAAAAAAAAAACAATGCTTTTATTTCACGGTAAAAGTGTTATTTACATAACGAAAATGTTTGAACGATTTAACGTCATATTACGTTTTATCAATAAGTCATTATGTTAATATTAAATACTTTTTATTATTATACCTTTATCCATTTCAGTTATTGTTCGTCGACGACGAGTGATTCGAATGCAATGACCAGGGCTCGGAACTTTATGCAATTGCATGTTTTTCAGGAAGCTGCATATTCAAAATCTGATTTGATACAAATTCGTTTCATGGTCCATACAATTGAAATACAAAAGTTTATGTTGCATATTTTTGCATAATTTAACTAAATTTATATGATTTCGCATATTAAAAGAATTTAAGCCTATTAATGCATATTTTATGCTTATAATGTATTATTAATAAATTTAACTATGTTGTACCTAGTATTAATTTCAGTTTTGTTTTCACTGGCCCAGTATTTAATTTTAAAATTTTCGAGAATGAAAATATATTTATTCATACCAAGAGCTGTCACAGCACGTGCCATGCCACGGTATCGTTAAATAAGTTGGATCTCGTAATCTTAATGACCGGCCGTTTGTTGGATGGTCGATTACTGCTGGTATTTTAACATTTTAGTTAGACAAATACATGAGAGATTTGTACATTTTTAAAAATTAAATGAATAAATATTAAAATAATTTTTTTTTCATAATTTTACTTTTATATGAATATTTACAATAAAAATAGTTGCATATTATTCTGCATATTTGAGTTTTTTTAGTGCATACGTATGCACATATTTTATAGTTTTTTAGTGCATAAAGTTCCGAGCCCTGGCAATGACGTTTCGTTTGATTGAACCGCAAGAGTTTTTTAACTCCTCCGAGTAAACACAGCGTCACTAGTCGACTGACGTGAACCGTGAAAATTCACGAGCGAGTCCCAGAACACGTGTCGAACCGATCGCACGCTTAACTTCGGTTCGGTCACTCTTTGGCCTCTTGAATCCATTTCGGATCGGTAGTGCCGCGTAAACGTCTCCCGAACACCGCTCGATGGTTTTCGTTATATTCACGCGTAAAACTGTTTTGAAAATACTGATTTTGAAAATAGTCACGCGAGTTCATATAATTCGTGCTAAATTTCAGCAAAAAGATGTGGAGTGATGATTTTGAATGAGTGGTGCTTGCGAGACGTACGTTCAAGTATGTATGTTATGAATAGAGTCCGGATTTGTATGCACTCAAAAAGCCTAAAATAATATGCATTTATGCATCTATAAACTTTTAAATATGCACTTGATATGCTCTTATTTTTTTAAATTTTATGCAAAAATCTACTCTTTCCCAAAATATATGCATTTATTTGCATAATTTTTCATGCACTTCATTATGTTTTTGTTATTTCTGTAATTTCTTTCATAAATAATAATTCAACTAAATTAGATACGTAACTTAATTTTTTGATTGCAGACATCAACTTACAATACTGGTTGAGGAATAGTAAATATTTAAAAATTTATTAAACAAATAAAACAAATATTTTAATTAAGAATATTAAAAAATAATAAATAAATTCCTATTAAATCCTCTCATACCATTTATTTGGTAAATATTTTTGAATAAAAATACAAAATAAAGAAATAAAAAAAAAACACGGTTTTATAAACTTTAATACTTTAATAGGTACCAAATATGCTTGAATATGCAAACATTTTAAAATATGCCGTCATCCCTGAAATATGCATTTATATGCAAAATAAACTTTTTTCGATGCATTATCTGTTACACAAATCGTCCACATTTCTTACTGTCATCAGACTGCATACACTCATTACACATATGTAAATGCATACAAATCCGGACTCTAGTTATGAATGTTATGATTTATGTCATAGTAACATTTTACATCCCTTCGACTTAATTTACCGTCAACCGACGGGTGACGTTTATTTTTTCTGTGACAGTGTAAATAAAATTAAAGTTAGTAATACATAAAAAAAAACAAAAAAAAAATAACAAAAACGTATTTATAACCATCGTGCTATAGTATGCAGTGTCAGGATACGGGGTTTGAAACGAAACGACGAACGAGGTGCGAATGACACGGCCGAAATACGTATAAGACCGGTCGCGTCATATCCCGCCAACGCGTGCTTGTACACGGGGGTCGTTTGAACGTGCATGCACGCGGTGACGTAGTCTAGAGCAGGGATCTTGTGGCCGCATGTGGCCCGTTTTTTCATCATTTGAGGCCCGCGATCACATTTTTGAAATATAGCATGCATCTTTTCTATTTCGATAAAATTAAAACGGCCATGAGCCATCCATATTGAAAAGATTGGGAAAAGTGCGATAAAACAAATTAAATCACCTTCTTACACGTTATAAACGTTGGCTGTTTTAATGATATATTAATCATAGTTTGTAGTTTAAAATCTAATCATAAAAATTGTAATAGTAAAACTGAATTTTAGTATAAGACACCACGGATGCGGCCCGCGAGATTTGTAGAAAATAATGTGTGGCCCTCTCCATTAAACGGTTGAAGACCCCGGGTCTAGAGTATAAGCGCTAATAGAGTGAAACTGGAGGGTTCAGCTCACCCCAAGACTATATATAGCCCCCTCCCCAAAAGCTAATGTATACACTAGAATTGTACACTAATATAGTACATTATTAGAGTATAATATTAAAAAAATTATCCTGAGTTCCAGTCCCCCCCCTTCCAAAAAAATATGAAACACTACTTGTGCCAATGGTCTAGACCAGTGTTTCCCAACTGGTGTTCCGCGGAACCTAAGGGTTCCGTGAGCCAGCGCCAAGGGTTCCGCGAAAACCTGGTGCCAGAAGTATCCGACAATCCTCTCATTTAAGTGTAAAAAACTTATGTCAGCATTACAACTAGAGAAAAATATGGGGGTTCCACAAAAAGTTCAAGCTCCTGCAAAGGTTACGCGAGTAAAAGAAGTTGGGAAACACTGGTCTAGACTCTAGAGCGAGACGATTGGCCGGATTCGCCGACTTCCGAATGAAAAAATGTATCGTTTCCGAAACTCATTGACGGACATAACATGCATTCGTAAAACGGTTCGAAGACTCGTCCAAACCATCTGAACTTTAGGTTCTAAAGAGATTTACGTTTGCCGAGTCGATACTATGATATTATTGTGTTTATAAGTACGCTATAAAATATTTTAGGGCCTGTTGAGCGACAAGCGTAAAACCAATTCACAAAAGTGAAATTTCACAACTACGCGATCAATCAACACTTTGACTTTTATTGTTTTATTACTTTATTCAAATCAATCGACTTCAAATAATACCGATCTATTCACTCGAGTATATATAAATTAATGTCATTTAAACCACGTACAGAAATCATAAAATTTAAGCAGTCGGATTAATCATTTAATTAATAATCGTAACGTCAACGCGTTGTAAACGAGCTGTGCGCTGTCATCATTCACAGTGAGTAATTGTTTTCCACGGTTCGGCGAGTTTCGCATGGAAAAATCTTATGATTCTGTGACGTTTTATCGACTAAAACGAAATTCGTTTTTTTCGCGGGTCGAGCCGACACGGATTACGACGTTGTACTCGGCCGTTCCGAAAATGGCACTTTATAATATGACACTGTTTTTTTTTTCTCTGGTTCGATAATCGGTACCTATTTAGTTGCATTCGCTCAGTAAGTTCGTAACGATGTTCACCCACAATCGTCACGTCACCTTCGTCAGTTTTCCGACAGGAAAAAAAAAACCAATCAACTAACTAGCACCGCGGTTAACAGAGTTCGCCGCGGGCCGATATTGCGACGCGAAAACCTCCACCTCCCGTGTGCCGACGTCGTCGTAAGAACTGCCGTGTCAAACGCTCAAACGCAGTACGCATTGTCGTTTGATAATGTGTGTCGTGCGCTCGAACGACACGCTGCGACAAACCATAAACTTAATTGCTACAAGTACTGCGTCGCTAAAGTATTCACGAAAAAGATTTCGGAATTAATTAGTTTTGCAGTTTGCGAGTAATTTGTTTTTTTAAAAAGATTTTTACGATTTTCGACACTCTCGAATACCACAGACGGTTACGGTGAATATTGTATTATTTTTATTACATTTTTAAAATTTTTTTTTTTTTTCACAATCTGTTATTACAGACGGACGACGAGTAAGACGGCGGTACAGCTATAAATCGCGTTTTATTCGACTTCGTCACTGAGCGAGTTCGTACGTTTTTCAGCTGCACTCGGTAAAATATTTCCGTGTTTTTGGTACGATTCGACGCGTTTTACTGATTTCAAGAACAGTCTAGTTCTGGTCGTATCTCGACGAAACGCCTACTGTTACGTTTACGTTATATTTTCGTCATTAACAATAAACACTAATACACCGTTTGCTCGACGCATTAATGTTGTTTCGCACATCATAATACGTCTCAAAATACGTGATTACGTATTAATATGATGTATATGAAATCAGAGATCACGCGTTTTCGATCTCTGATCACGTATTTTTGTCCAAGTTTTTGGTCGAATGATGTTTTTTTTTTTTTTTTAACCTAACCGCGTTATCGTGCTCATCCACAGCTCGGTTGTGATCGTTTTCGAAGCGATATATTCACACGTAAATATTTACAAAAGCGCTTTCTTAAAACTCGCCGTTGGGATTCGATCGCACCGAAATCGTGATCAGAGACCGTGCGAAAAAGTTAATTTTTCTTTTTCTCCCTCGGCATCCGAAATACGTTTGTTGCTCGGGACGTGCTGTTGCCCAACGTGTCGCACGATCCTTTTAGCTACAACTGCCCGTAGTAGTGTTTTATCGCCGACGGCAAAAATGTCCGCCCAAAATTCATCTATACATATATTATGCGTCTGTGGACGTGACGTTCGACGAATTTCCGTAGTGGTGTTGTTCACCGTGAACATTCATTTCTGTCCACGAGTACATAATACTCGATGGAGAACGTTTTTCGGTCGTTTTTTAGTATACGCATTGCACATAATGTCCGAACTTTGCGCTCAATATTTAAGAAAAACAGTATCGTCGATCACATTTCTTTACTAGCGAAAAAACCGTATAATTAAACTCGTCATTTATAAACGTTTGTCGTGCTCATTGGCCACACAAATAATCATTGTCTTTTACTTGTGCGTTATAATCGAAAGCGATTTTATAACGTTTTTAGAAGTAATCAGCGCTATAATTTATAAAGATTAAGATTTGAAAAATGATTCAAAGGCGATTGCATTTCTACATTTTACTTTGAAATATTTGTATGCTAGTTTCATAATATTTTACTTCTACAGAGTTTTAAAACTTAAATAAATTATTAAAAAGAGTTCGAAATTAGTTAGTATTAAATAATTCACTTAAAAATGTAAATTTATATATAATTCAATTCGAGCCTTTTATTTTAGTTTTTAATACATTGATTGTTACGATTTTGAGTAGAATGATGTTATTGAAATATTTTAAGTTTAATCAATTCTCAAGGACAGAATAGATATAAAATTAAAACGTACGTTATACATATTATATCACATTAGTATTATACAACATATTAGTGAATTACACAACCGGCCAACATAACTCGATTCATGCGATTGAAATTAATTCTACGTCCGCAATTACATTTAATTCCATCAACGATGATAACGAGTGCTATAATTTTTAATCTAGCTAATTTGATATATCTAGATACATCTATTCATGTATAAATGAATGAAATACAAAAGAAAAAACGTATTATACAGTTAAGTGAAATTTACAACTCGTTGAAGTTTATACAACCAGAATACGGTGAAAATCATCTAAGGAAATTAATTACTTACCGTAAATTAATGTTTAAAATCTCTTTCAAATTAGTTAAAATATTGTATTCGTTTTACGTATAGTGTTTCATTTTAAACCGTCAATATTTTATCGGTTTTGATTTTTCGTTACAGAAACCTTTGCTTAAAACCAGTAGTTTTTGTTTATTTTCGACAAAATAACGTTTTTCGCTCTATGTTTATAGAAATAATAACACTCGGAAACTATTTAATTTATGCGAAATAGTTTATTGCAACAAATTGTTTATTAAGTATATTTTCTCATTAATGTTTACTTAAATGGTTTTTATTAGACGAGTAAAATCGCCACAGAATTAACGCAACGGATTGCAGTGCGAGTTTATGTAAAAATCAACTCTGTTGAAGTTGTATCGCTTAGTCAAGTCGACTCGAATATTCTTTGAGCAAAAGCTCGGATCTAAGACTCAATAAAGTAAACGTGATTTGAATTTAATGGCACGCCGCGTCATAATCGTAAAGTTGCATAACATCAAATTTAAATCAATTTCTTAGCGATTGTAAATTTATGTAAATCGTAAACTACAATGTTTCCAAGAAAATTAAAGTATGATTATATTATGATATCGCACTCGATCTGGCGCCGTAATAGTAACGCATTGCGCTCGAGCCGTGCACCGGCCGTTCACGCGTCCGCGTGGTATCCGTGCGCTCGTTTGAAAAATATAGACGTTTTCTAATCATTGCGTTATTTACGTTTCAGGCCGAGATTTCTACGCGAACACAGTGGATCGCGGCAAAACGATAATATTGGCTCACGTCGTGTAAGCAGAGAAACGCCTCGCCGTGTGCAGCCCACTAAAAAGCGGCGCGTCGCGCGTTTTGTACTCGGGAAATCGGCTCTGACCGTACCGGACGCGGTTACGCACGTCGTGGCGGCGGCGGCGGCGGTGCACGTCGTTTTCGGGAATCGATACGAGATTTTCAGGGGACACAGCCCGTTCGCGTCTCAGAGTAGACCGAACGCGTCCCGAGGGATGTGGACGGACGAGCCCGAATGACAAGATACTACCTGTCGATTTATAGCCCGTACGACGTGCCCGTTTCGCATGCCGTGCTGTCGTCATTATTCACGTGTTCATACGAACAAACATAATATACATATAATATATTTTTTAAGCTATTGCATAGCTTTTATCGCGGACTTTGAGCGCGGCGACCGAATCAAAAAATTCCGTAACGAAAAAAAAACCTTACATGCATTTTTTTTTTTTATGCATGAAGACACTTTTTCTTATCGAAACACTGGTCCGAAAGTTTCATCCAGCGACTTTTTCGAACGGAAATTTCGTCGATACGGTACTTTATAAAGAGCTCATTTTTCGAATTTCTCAATAGTTTTTCCAAGCGTGGGCGATAACTACCGAAAAATTTACAGAAAACGGGAAAAATGCCGTATTTTCGATTTCCGTGAAATCTATTTTAGTTTTTTAGCCATAAATCCAACAATAATAGAGCTAGGAACTTGACATTTTTACTGACTACTAATAATAGTCACGCGTATACTCAATAAAAATTTCAAAAATATTTAACAACTTTTGACTTGTATATAGACCTTTGAAAATAATGAAAATTTCACATTTTTTGGAAGTTTTTGCTTTGTAAAATTTTAACCTTTGGATATTTAGATCTGAAAATTTAATACAATAATATTCATGAGTATTTCTACCGATGATGAAAAAATATCGAAAGTCGTTAGTCGATATTTCGGTATAGACGTATAACACGTTTGGATAAAGTGTAAATGTACCTACACTGGGCGTAACACTTCTGGGCGAATTTATGAATAAAAGTTCGGACGTAAAACTAAAAACCAATATTCCAATAACTTCGGAGATTTTATTTTAATTATTTCTGATTTTTTGTATTACTTTAAAAATGTATATCGCAAACGATAACAGGTGATTGAGTAGTCAACGTTCCGCGGTGTCTTTTGGATAACGTTAATAGAGTCTTTATATTTTATTTTTTCTAATTAATGTATTCAAATGTTGCATTCATTTTTATCTAATTGTATCGAGGGGAAAAAGTATGAACCTACATATATTTCCAGGTAGGCACATTTTTTTCTTCTCTTTTTCCAAACAAATATGCCTCGGCTTCTCGGCCATTGACCGACTGTATATTTATTTATTGATTAACACTTGGAATAATATTATGATATAAAATAGTGGCGATTCATCTGTTATCAATATGATTTTGATCACAACAGATTGTCTTTACCGATTTCTTCTGTGAATTAAAGGACTCGCCCGTTGGCCCTTTCGTCTTGTCCCAGGGATTGGCGTAGGTATCGCATGTCATGTTTGATCCTGCCGGCTTCTTCTGTTTTCTGCATCCGACGAGATGGTGTTTGACCATAACTTTCAAACTCCACAGGTTCGGTAGACACTTTGTCACGTACCCAAACGCGTGTTTTGTCTCTCCGACGCAGAACGGCCGCCGTCGGAGGCAAATAGGGCGATTCCCGCCGGTAGACCCTTCTCTCGGTAAGCCTTTGTTTTATTGCTCACATACTAGTCAGCGGCACAGAGTTCGTAAATTGAAACACGTTTCTTTGATTTCACTCTGAAAACGTATGTTTACATTCTTTAATACAGCATCCGACTTAACGTTTAATATCGATTACATTTATATAAATCATAAAATACATACATTAGAAACCGTTTATAATGACGTTCAAGGGACCAAAGAAAATAGGTCATAATAACCGGTTGTCATTATAACCAAAATGACGAAAAAAAATGCTGAACTTCAATACATAGGTAGGTATAAATATTATTATGTATTTATATAAAAAAATGTATTTATTTATTTATTTTATTTGAAAAAGTAAAGATAAAAACATTTAATTATGTACGTATGTATTTAAATTAATTAGTTCAATTATTATTTCAAAAAATCTGTTACTTTAGATTGAACTTTGTATAAAAATCAAGTTCTATTTTTTTTTTTAGTTCTTCAAAATTTATCATCAGACTTACGTTATTCAGAGCCATTATATTATATTATAATTTTCTAAAATTGTTGCTGCACTGAACATTGCATTAATAGATAATTCTTCATCGGGAGTATCATCAGCAGATAAAGTAGCCCAAGATAAAGTAAAGTCATTATAGACAAAATATTTTTTCAATATAATCAAAAATAACCGTCATAACATCCGTATAGTCATTATGTAGACGTCATAATAACCGATACAAATTAGTGCATACAATATAGGAGTTTTGCCGGGACATTTAATCTTAGGTCATTACACCCAATATGTCACTACAACCGGTGTCATTATAAACGGTTTCTACTGTATATGAATACATCAATGTTTATGCGCAAAGTTTACTAAAACGTATTACATAAGTATGGTCAAAATAGCAAAAAAATAAAAGAATAAACCTCGTGTGAGAGATGAAAAGGACGAGGTTCCGTGAGTTGATTATGCGCGTACTCGGAAGTAACCTTTGCCCTTTGGGGCCGTTTTGAAAATCTTTCCCGGTACCATTAAAGCGGCCTGTGCCCGTGCCCGGCGCCACGCCGTGAACTTTTTCCGGGGTTTCAATTATTTTCATTCCGCCGCGGCGTAGTAAAACTGCATCACGATCATCAACTCGTCGTCGGCGGCGGGAATCACGCTACACCGGTGTAACCGGGATTATTTACCCCCGTGAAATTTTACCCCAACGGTAAATTTTTACTAGTGAAATTTTACCCCAACGGTAAATTTTTACTAGTGAAATTTTACCTCCCGGTAAATATTCGCTGGTGAAATTTTACCCCCGGTAAATATCCGCTAATGATTTTTTACCCCCGGTAAATATCAATCTTCTTATAAAACCAAAAATAAAAAAATAACCACAGAGAATTTTTACCCCCTCGGTAAAATATACATCGGGAAATTTCACTAGTAAAATTTTACCCCCGGCAAAAATTCACTAGTGGAGTTTTACCCAAGTGTGTTTATAAACCCCGATAAAATTTCACTAGCGAATACTTACCGGGAAGTATAATTTCACTAGCGAATATTTACCGGGACGTAAAATTTCACTAGTGAAAATTTACCGGGGGGGTAAAATGTCACGCGGTAAATAATCCCGGCCACACCGGTGCTAAACACGTACGTTAGGCACGTGGCTGCGAGGTATTTTGTCGAATAGCCCCGATCACGCGCGCGTTCGCGCCAAAAATACGTTGACCCGAGCACCTCTCCCCCGAATTCGTAACAATACTACAATAATAATTATTATTATTTTCGGAACGCTGTTATCGCGATCAACATATTGTGTATTATCGTGTATCGTGTACGATTAATATTATTATTATTACTATTGTTATTACTGCTGTTCGTGCACGGAGCTCGTTTTATTGTTAATATTATTATTTTTACACGTGTACGCAAAAACCTAGATAAAAACGCGTGCTCGCGTTACCGTGATATGTATGGTTAGACCTAACCGGCTGCCGTGCGGCGTAACAATATGACCTGTACGCGGCGGAACACCTTGAAACATACTAAAAACCGAGTTCATTGTTTTCTCTCGCACGCGCGTGAGAGATTTCCACTCTCTACCGTTTCCCGACAACACGTTTTTAAACTCGGCAATAAAGATCCGACCCCGAGACCTGTACGCGTGAACCCGTCTCTGCGCATCACCATGCCGCGGCACCGGGCACGACTGTCAAACCGTAACGGCCGTGGCGTATTACGGTCGGCTTTGAATCGGCGAAATCGACGACTGAAACGGTATTATCTCTCGCGTCTAGTTTTACACCTCGGTCAGTGCTTTCGAGGATTTTCCGTCGTACGAGACGCGACACGGGAGAAACGTTTTGTTTTGTTTTTTTTTTCTTTGTCACCCGTGTTGAGCTAAAAAAAAAACAGTTATGAGAATTCTACAGAAGTTTCGTGCGGTTGTTTGTCGATTGTACACTAACGTTTGCGCGAGGGGGTAAAGTTATTTGGCCATTAAAATCTTGTTATCGATGAGGTACACTATCACATACCGATATTGTCGATTGGCAAGTTTAAATTACAATTAACGATGCCAGTAGACTGGCTAAGGCAGGAAGGAATACTTTACGCATTATAGATCGTAACGATAAAATGTTTCGATGTCCTAAGTGACTAACGAACACTTCTGCTAAAGCATGTTTCCGTATTATTCAATAACAATTAACGAGGTAATTTAGACGGTTTCGAGACCAAAGTAACTATTCGTGTTCTGGTACTACCAAGAATCCCTTTTAGACTGACTGAAATGTATTAATTATTTATATTTTATTATCGATTTAAAATCATTTTATGTTTTTGATTGCCCATTTAAACGTAAAATGATTGCGATCGGTGTATGTGTTTGAATTAATTCTAATTTTCAGATGTATTGCAAATATACGTAATTGAAAATGTATTCATTGAGATTGAAATAAGTGCATTCAAAGTAAGTTAATTGACATAAATAAATAGGTAATAGGAATAGGAAAAAAATAGATTGAAGTGGTTTTGAACCCCGAAAAACATACGTGAAAAATCTGAAAAAAGTAATAGTACGTGACACTTAGCAGCTAGGGATTTTATTCTTTAGGGCGACAGAGAACATAATTCGGAAATTGAAGCCAAGTTAATAGAATAAAGTTAAAATAATAAAAGTAGAAGAATGAACAATCAGACTACCTTTACTGTAAAAAAAAAAAAAAAAATAATAATAGAGTAGATGAATTATTCGTGATAATATTAATCTTTAAAATATCAGATTACTACCACTTAGTGAATGTCATTAAAATTTATATTTTTTTTTATCATTTTAGCTGCTGACGTTACAACAAAAATCTATGACGCAATTATTTAATCTATTTTTTTTTTTTTTTTTAATAAACCATTGGGGCTTTGCACTTAACCGTAAGTATTACATCACCAATAAAATTATTAATAGTATAATAAAACGTACAGCACACGGTGGTATTATTAAAAAATAATAAAATTGTTCACCATAATCATTGTTATGAAGGGTAAAAATTAATACGCCTAATGGTGATAAAATCATAAAACTAATATAGATCTATACGGGATAGCTGATACAATGATTGAGCGTAGATCATTCGGTCGATTTGCTTTTGGAGACGTGCTGTTATTACAATACGAATCGTTAAATTTGAATAGAAAATAATAAAAAAAACCACGAACAATTACTATAAGTGTAGTTAATTTAGTTATTTTATTTGAAAAATTATATTCGTTTACGTCGTGTATTTATTTTCCAATACTCGTTTTTAGTTTTACATTTGGTACACAAGTTCAATTTTTAATCTAAAAAGTGCTTTTAAAGTTTTAAATCGTTCTGCGAGTAATGTAATACAATTGTACCAACATTAATAGACCTTTAAGATTTACTTAGAATATGAAAATAAATACATAGCTTATTGACACTAAAAATCTTATTACAGAACTATTTTTTTAGAAAAATACATTTGTTTACACAGAATGCTTGCAAATTTTGAATAAAATGATCGAACAGAACACGCGAAAAAGTCGAATATTTTTTCACTTGGCCAGGGGCGCAATTACACAATTTTTCAACATCCATGAAAGAATTATATATTTAGTAAGTAGTTAATGGCTATGATGAAATCATCATAGCTATTATACCTATTGTAAAGTATACTTTATTTTACATTTAATTAATTATTAAAATAACATTGTATTGTCCGTACGCAATCTGCATGTATAATGCTATTCAGTAGCAATTAAATATTTAATCAAATAATAAATACAAATAATTCTATAAAAATCTGATTTTATAGGTATTTTATACGACTGAAACGTAAATAAACATGAAAAAAAAAATTGGGGCGCTAATTTCAAAACGGTGTTCGCTAAGCACGCCCAAGCCCCCCTAAATTGCGCCTATGCACATAGCTAATATTTATTATTGCAGTTATTGGTTTATAAGCAATAATTCGCATATTATTATGATATAGTTTCGCTCACCATACATCAGTTTAATTAATTTAGCATAAACATTACATAAACACAACGCATCACTTGATTGGTGTATAAATGAGCATATATTTGTAATTTATGTTAAAAAAAAAAAAAAAAAAATGTATACAGACAGTTTTATTTCAATAGAAATTTCTCTTACCAGAAATAATGTTCTCGTAAGACGGACATTAAGATGTATCCTTTGATTTCGTGACTGAAACATCATCAAGTTAATGACGTCATACGTTAAATGTGATTCCCAATGCGTATACGGTTCCGTTATGCGTCCAATGCCTATGCGCGTCACCATCGCCATGTCTAATATAAAAATATACTTTACCATGACACAATATGCACGTCCTGTGCACGCCGCGCCGTACGCTAGTCATTTACCATTATTAGTGAAATATAGCAATAAATTATTTCGATCTAGAAATTCCGTACAATTTATCACCTACCGGTTATTAGACGTGCAGAGACGAGAAATGAAAACAATAGGTTTTGCACATTTACAACGATCTTTTGTTCCGCCGGACGGTGTATCTGGCGAGGAATTATTTCGTACGATATTATATTCACGAACAAATCGACGTCTATCAACTGTTCGTGTATGTTATTATTATTATTATTTTTTTTATTTAGATAAAATAGAAAATTTTCGATCTGTAATTTTTATGTACAATACAACAAGTAAATTTGATAATAATTTGAAATGTTGTATAACGTGAAATGGCGTGAGGAGGGACGTCCACCAGTGTGGACACCCTCTAGCTTGGGGTAGAGATTTTTATTTTATATATATATATGTTTTTTTTTTTTTTTAATTAATGCAGGTCGGGATTTAGGAGATCTCGACACCAGTGTCTTTTTAATCGACGTGGGGGGGTTATTTGGCATGAATTCACTGGCTAGGTTAGAAATCGATGGATTTGAATGGTTAACTGATTTGGTGTGGAATTTTTTGTAATTTAGCTGTATTGGAGACTGTTTCAATTTTAAAGTCTTTATGAAGTGAGATGTTTGAGACGTACCATGGCGCAGATGTTATTTGGCGAAGGGAAATAGACTGAAAGGCTTGTATAGTCCGTATTTGGGAGGGTTTGGCACAACCCCATGTTTGGATGCCATATATGCCCAGATGGGTTTTAGCATTGATTTGTATATAAGTAACTTATTTTCAATGGAGAGTTTGGATTTGAGGATAGATATTATTATTATTAAACTGCACAATGTAAAGCGCGGAGAACGGTTAGCGCGGTAAGTTTTTCGCTAAACTTCTGCCCGCCGGTCATCATTTTCATAACGCTCGCATTATGTGTTTTTATTGTAAATATTTTATCACGTCGGTGCGCTTGTGCCGCCGCGCCGTGTTGTTAATCGAAATTCCTTTTTGCGTCTGAAACAACATTGCAACGCGGCCGACGACGGAAGTTTATCGATTCGCCAGATTACCGTGTTTGAGTTCACTCCGGGTCTGTTTACTCGAATCCCGATCGAGTTTTACGAATGGCAATGTCTAACATTGTGCGGTGTTCGATTAGACGCGTCCGAATCCAATATTATAATATTTCATTAGTTCGAATAATATTGATGGAATTAATTTACGCCGTTTGACGCGTCCGGAGAAACGGCAGGTAAGCGTTCGGTCGGTCGGACGCGAGGAGAGACGGCATTTTTCACCCGGCGCTCTCGTTCCTATCCACGGCGAATCACTACGAATACGGTTTTCCGAGAAACGCGTCGTGCTTTTTCTTCTTCTCCTTTTTTCTTTTAGATTCTGAGTGAAGCGAAGGATCTTATGGTTTTACAATGATGTTTATTTTTTTTTTTTTATTTATTTTTTTTTTTTTCTGTAAACACTTTTTCGTATAGAAATCCTTGTCCAAAAGTTTCGTCCAGCAACTTTTTAGATTCGAAATTGAACTGAGATGGTACTTTAGAGAGGTCATTTTTCCAAAATCTCCATAGTTTTTCCAGTAATCAAGAATAACGATCGAAAAACTGAGTAAAAACGGTAAAATCTGTAAAAATCCGCCGTAAACGAGATTTTCACTGTTCAGATTTTAGGTATTTAGTCATAAATCGAAAAGTATTGAAGATAGAAACTTGAAAATTTTATCCAATATCAAATACATACTTTTTTATATTGGACAACATTTTCAGAACAATTATAGCACTTTTGACTTAAATATAGAACTTTTAATTTACCAAATTGTTTGAAAGTTTTTATGTAATATAATTTTAAATATTTGACAAAAAGTTCTGAAAATTTAATATGACCATACTCATATACCTACCTAATTATCCTAACAAAAATTCGAAAATCGTGAGTCAGGATTTTTTTTTATACACACTTTAATAAATTATTATAACTCACCAAAAATTATACAAATAACCGTAAAATACGTAAACAATATATTTTAAATAATAATATATTATATTACACTGAAGCTTTGCTCAGAATCGTTTTATACTAAAGAAATGAGTCATCATTTCTTTAAAACTTAATACATTCATCACCAATATCTTGTCCGAGGACCGAAGGGACGAAGGACGAACTTGTACCACCATCATCTCACTTACCAGCTTTTTTTTTTTACGCAACAAAGACGTATTCTCTGGTAATACGCTCGGTCTTCATTACCACGGCTCTTTTTCACTCGGTACACCGCCGCAGAGTCAAAGGATTTCGTAATCAAAATAATATATTATATAAAACTGGTTATCCACGTGGCGGGGGCTCGTGGAGGGTACCGGTCACCACGATACGGACCCACCGTGTCGTGGGTACAATGCGACCCGCTGCGTCATCAGCCGTCTCAAACGCGATCGCGACGAAATCCATCGTCGTGAGATCGCCGAAGATCGGAGTTGTCGATCAAAAGAAGTCCCCGTGCCCAAGAACTTTCGGAATGCTTCGTCGCGGTGACCACTTCGCAATATCGTGTGCACATTGTTCACAGACGGTCGACGTGAAAGCAGGGCGGGCGGAACCACTAGGCCCAGGGGTCGGGAACCCTTTCGTAGGAAAGAGCCGTTTTTTTTTTCAAAGTCACAAAACCACGAGGTCCAGAGAGCTGCAGGTGTGAACGTCCTTTTTTTTTGTTTTTTTTTTTTGGTCGTAGCTGTAATATTATTATTTTACTGGGAATCGGTGGCCGTTTAAAATATAATAATACGTCTTAAATTTAGAAAATATATAGACAAATTTTATTTGATTAATTCATTATTATTGCGGAATATTGCATTGTTATTAATATTGTTTGTATATAATATAAATGATACATTATATTTTAATCTGACACAATAACGTGAAAATAAAATAAAAAACGTGTCTGTTTAATTAATGGGATTTCCGACAGTGAATTTTTGCACACAGTTTATTCAAATGTGGATAGCAATGTGTAGTTTTAGAAATCAAACAAGCATCAAGGTCGATATCATTCAGTTGGCTTCTTAATTTATTTCCAATAAAGTTCATATTTGAAAATGTTCGCATCCAAAAATAGATCCATAAATAGTATTCAAATGGTAAAAATCGAATTTTAATTTATATTTTACGGGTCTCGATATTGATGCATTTCCAATCAGTCATAGATTGCATGTTAAAGAGCCGCAGGTTCTTATTTTTTATGTTTTTATATTCTGAATATAATTATATATTTCAAATATTGAACTAGACCCTCCTCGGAAGTGCTTACAGCAGAGAGACGACGGTGCTACGGTTTTCATAGTGTTCGCACACTGCACAGAACAGCGCACAATCAATACAATTCATACATAGTGAATATATTTTTCACTCGACTACTTGCAGCTTGGCGTAATAATTATTATTGTCAATCATTTTTCTGCGTCACTTAATTAATATTATCATTCTTTTTTTTTTTTTTTAGAAACCAAATTCAATCATTTCGAATCGTATACGATTTTTTCAAATAAAATATTAGATCGATCCTTTTTCCTCTGACCTGGCCTAGCCGCCAAACGGAAAGAAAAAAAAACCGTATGACTAACCAACAGATAAAATGTTATTACGATTTTTCGAAAACTTCCGTACCTGTGGTGAAAATCGAGCAACTGTCGGCGAGGGAGTTTAAAACAGCCGTTTTGGATTTCGACAGCTGACACGTTGAATTATTAACGTTTTGTCGATAATATATTTCGTACGAATCGGGTCCAATAAAGAGAATATTATAGAGATCCGGCGGCACGGAGGCCCTCTCCGACCGAGTCACAACTATTGCCACTGTACATTATCTCACACCGACGCCACCAGTGATGATATTCTCTATTCGTGAATTTGCAGAAATTGTCTATTCATAGATGGTTAATAGATAGGCCGTGTTGTACAGTTGAAAACGAAAAACCGCTTAGATAACCAAATAAGCGAATGAACGCTATGAATCACTTGTGAACGAATAAAATACGGCACCAACAGCATCATAATTATTTTCGAACGTAAACTGAGCAATTTTTCGTTTGCTTTCGATCGAACCATTCATTGTGCATCGTGAATCGTAAAATTAATTTTTATCTTTTCTATGTATCTCATTTGATTTTTGCCAGAGAAATTTGATTTTTACAATGTACACTTAATGTGATTTCAGTTAATTATTTGTATTATGAGACGATATAATATAATACCTTTTAACATCTATAAAAAATAATCAGTGGGAACTGCAGCTCAAATGCACTCAAATGCACTCAAATGCAAATATTTTAGGTACTCGACAACAATGAAAATGCTCGTCAAGAGCCTTTTTCCAGAGCTTAAAACCGTTTAGAAGTTGGTTTTTAATACTGGTTTCACCATTGTAAAAATATTTTCAATTTTAAACAAACAGAAACCACTCGAATAACTGAAAATGTTTTATATTTATCGATTAAAATACGACCAAAGAAATAATTTAAGAATGCAATATAAATTGGTAATAGAATGGAAGTCTTCATTTGATCAAAATTTTAACAATATTTACTCTAAAACACGCAAACATTATAACGTTTATTGAGAGCTATTTGTTTAAACACATAAAGCATTAAATATTTTCGTATCAAAATGTCAAATAAAATACGGGTTACACTCAAAAATTCGGAAAATTTAGTATGTTTATAAGATAACAATGTAATAATTCCTATAGAGAAAAAAGGGAAGAGAAAAGTCACCTAAATATTTTTAAATGTGAAAATATATTGGAATTAATTTGATATACACAGACAGTAAAATACACGATCACTTGTTACCAATATTTCAAAGTTAAATACAATTAACAGGGAACGCAAATCGGTGTGCATATTTTCATGTAACACGCTATTCGTATGTTCTTTGTTTTATATTTATTTCAGACGATATTATTGCAGTTAATGAAACGATTGTTGTCCTTCAGTCCTTTTTTAAGTGTATTTAATAGTAGACTCATATGTGCAACAATTTATGTTTACTATTAATTATTACAGCATAACTGCGACTTTGATTATTACTAGACACACATATTATTAAGATTGATTACCGCTGGGTTTTGTTAAACGAAAAAAAAAAACGTATTACATTTCTTGTTCTAAATGATTTCAAATAAAACATCGCACGTTTTCGGTGTCGAACACTAAATATTCATCCGAACGAGTTCTAAAATATTTTGTTTGTTCGACAATATTTTTCGCCGTTTATTTCGGCTACTGTTGTGGAACGTATTATCAGGTAAGTTTTTTCCGTGCTAAAACGTGACGAGACGATGTTTTCCGAAATGCATGTTCAATGCGTTCACATGAAATAATTTTAAAAACGTAGTTTGAATATCGTTTTGCGCGCGCTACAGGACGTTTCACTTAACAATAATAATAATAATAATAATAATAATAATACAGTGACCCGGACGATAAGCGATACGGCCCGTACCAATAATTTAGTCTAGACGTTGGCGGGCGCAGGCTTTAACAACGTCTACAGGTGTTTACGTACGGTGGCATATAACCAGTCTTATCAGCCAACGACTGTTGGTCTTTACGGCCTAAGACGGGTGCCGCGTCGTAATGGACGAAACAAAGTAAAAACGTTTCGTTTTCTACACGGGCCGCCGCCGTAAACTTTTAGTTTTGAAATATTTTTCAACGCGCGCGCTTAAAACACGCATAGGAAAAACGTTTACGTGTGTTTTCGATAAGCCACGAGTTTCTCGAAATCTAAAATACGAGCAAATTATAGCTCCCGCACCTGAGCTCTCGGCGGGCCGACCAAAAGTTTTTTTTTTTTTTATCAAACATGTGTGTAATACGCTTCAACACAGACTACTATTAAAATTCAAAACGAAAAAAAAAACAGTGAACCAACAATTAAAATGTCACCCGTTAACACACACACACACACACACACACACGCACACACACACACACACACACACACACACACACACACACACACACACACACACACACACACACACACACACACACACACACACACACACACACACACACACACACACACACACACACACACACACACACACACACACTGCATACGAGTCGTGGCGCGCGTATACGTGTCCTGCCGCACTCTGCGTGCCTGTCGTTCGAATACGTATGTGTTGACGTAACACCTGCAGATACACGGTTAGCTCTGCGTCGTGCACGCATCGAATATTTTACAGTCGTGCAGACTGACAGACACATTTATACATAATAAACTAGATAACTCACCTTAGTACGCCACTTGTGAAAATTTATGTGAAGTTATAATTTATCGCCGAACCGTCGTCTTCGCTGCAGTGGGAATTCGAGTCTTGACACAGATATATATATGTGTGTGTGTGTGTGTGTGTGTGTGTGTGTGTGTGTGTGTGTGTGTGTGTGTGTGTGTGTGTGTGTGTGTGTGTGTGTGTGTTTGTGACGGCATAATTGCTTATTATTATTGACGAACTAATGTACATGAACGGGAACGTTCTCGGAAGATTCAAATGGTGGAAGGGGGGTTAGTCAGGGTCGGCTCGGGAGGATGCTGACCTACTATTATAGTCGGTGAATAGGCATGTTCTTCAGAGTTCACTTATAAGGTACGTTTTCAAA
This sequence comes from Therioaphis trifolii, assembly GCA_027580255.1. NCBI lineage: Eukaryota > Metazoa > Arthropoda > Insecta > Hemiptera > Aphididae > Therioaphis > Therioaphis trifolii. The sequence goes on along the minus strand of CM050407.1, from coordinate 33,483,371 downwards.
TGTTTTTCTTATCTATGGTTTTTGATTATTATTATGTAGCAATCTACTACACATAAAATGTATATAATTCGTAAATTTAAAGGAATCACTTAACAATCAACCCTCGCGTTTAAACCAACCAATATTTAGAACTATATGATAATGTTGTACACGATACTACAAAAAATTAATTCATTTTTTTACTATAAAATATACGTATTGAAAGAATACGAGGAGGATTCGTGGAGTTGACAAAAACGTAATATTGTATTGTTATAGTATACGCTTTTAATTTTTCCTCAAACGTTTTTATTTAGTGGTTGATTAATAATTAAAATTACTTTTTCTCACAGATTTCAAACAATTTAAGAATTGTAAATATTCGATATAAAATCCTAAACCGAAAATAAAATACTAAAAATCTCATTTATTTTAACCCTATACACGCAAATAAATTTTCATAAATCAAATATAGAAAACATAGTGAGTAGTGACGCTCAATAGTCTGAATTCCGCGCGTGGGCTAAACAATATGTACCTGATATTGAACGCAAATCCCTATATTTTATACGAATAATACAAAAAATGTACTAATGATTAGTTTAGTTATAATTTTTAAAAAAATAGGCATTAATCATTTAGGTTAATTGCTACGTGTTAGATCATAATTAAGACATAAATTTAAATGAAGATTTTAAACATTCTGGAATGTCTTCCAGTGAAATGTCTTTCAAACCAAAAAAATTAACGTCGTATTCTACACCACGGTAAGGTCATTTATAATGAAACTGCTTACGATATTACAGTTTTATACGAAATTTATTTGTTACGTACGAAACTCCAACAGCCATGTACATTAATCGTACGGGTATAAATGTTTATTTTTTATTCAGATTTCTGTATAATATCATTATAATATTCAGATATTAGTATAGAAAAATGATTCTAAATTAGGTCACTTATACTTGTATTTACCAAAGTTACCAAAAGTGGTGTCATTATATATAAATAGCAACGACTCGGAAATAATTTAAGAAAATATTATTTTGGTTGTTATAATATAATTAATTTGTGGTGTACCTAAACGTCTGTAGGTACGTGGATTAAGATACGGCACAGTATTAAGCAACGATGACGTGATAGACCACCATATCGGCTTAAATGCGTTCATGTAACCGATATAGAGTCACACGTCACACGAAATAGAGCCGCGAGACGTCGGCTATAGGCAACAAAAAAAAAAAAAAAATGAAAAAATCCAGCTACTTTAATTTTGTTTTTACCCCTTATTGAACTATAATACAAACATAGATACTCTGAAAATTTCAAATCGCTAGCTATCACAGTTAAGGCTGTGCGTTGATTATGAATCAGTCTGTAAGGATTTCTTCTTGTATATGTTACGGTAAATGATGTTATATCGGAAATTAACGTTATTCGCCGGTTATTTACGTTATTTACCTACGAATGTGGGAATCATCGTTATTTTCTAGTGAGTAACGTTAATAACCGTATGATTTGGGAAATGTTGATTTTATTTTAAAATAATGTCCAACGAGCAATGATAAAGTGATCGCTAAACTAATTGTGGTACTAATTGGGTAATTCAATAAAACTTTATCGGCTACAGATGAGGTGGACACTGGGCCTATACCAGCGTTGCCATTGCAAGACTGGTTGTAATAATAAACGTCGTGCCTGCCGTGGGGCTGAAAAATTATGTAATAGTAAATGTCATGGGAGTACAAATTGTAAAAACAAATAAAAAACAATTATGCATCTTTTTTTAAATTCTAGTAGGTATTTGAGATTCACGTGCATATCTGTTCTATAACAACAATTACCTGTGTATTTGGTCATTGATGTGATTACCCGGTTTATAACGATAATTACCTGTGTATTTGGTAAATAACGTTAATAACCGGTGAATTACGTTAATTTCCATTTAACATCAGTTACCGTAACATATACATACAGATATCTATACAAATAAAAAAATCATTAGCCCCATCAATTTTATGAACTCGACTGTATTCGTTGTTCCGTAGTCGTGACGGATCGAATTTGAGAAGTTTTCATTCGATTTTCCTCCAAACGCTGTCAACGATCTTCGTCAGTCTCATTGACTCGATGGTCGTGTATTGTCTGCTTGCGTTGCACGAACGGCCATCTGATGATTTCACGCCTCACTGGAAGAATGCTGACCAAAATTTTATTCAAGTAATACATAAAACTTACATAAGTGTGGCCGATCGGACCGTGTGTGCTACACTGGTAGAAAGCGTGGCAAAAAAAGAAACATGCGATCAAAGTCAAGGTTATGGTTTCTATTTTCATTTTATCTTAACCCTTTTAAACATTAAAACCTTATCTAACACTTATGGTCACAAATTATTTTGACTGTCATAAAAAAAAAAAATTAATTAAATCGGTCAAACCGTTCTCATGTGTTGCCGTCACATACATTTTTATTTGTATAGATAATGATACATAAAAATGCGCATGTGTGTGTGTGTCCGCAGTCATCGCAACGATATCTTATCATTCTATTTGATTTTATTATAATGAAAATAATAATAATAATAGTAAAAAAAATGTTACAAATTTATTGATAATGGTTTATTAATTTATCTATATTTTTTGTAACAATAAGAACATTGACTATAAATACTAGTATTTATAATCAATGATAAGACATACAAAACGTGTCATACATCCGTATGTCCGCGGTCACCACAACGATGCCTTATCATTTTACGTGAATTTACAATAATGAAAATAACAATAACAATAATAGTAAAAAACTGTGACGAATTTTCGACTTATTCGGAAGACTTTTTTAAAAATTTTCGTTCGTTAAAACCTTGTCCTGACAATTACGAAGATTAAAAATTTTTTTTTTAAAAATAGCCAAATCGGTCAAGTCGTTCTTAAGTGTTGCCGTTATATAATTTTTATTTATGTAGATAATGAAACATAAAACATGTGGGTGTGTGTGTGTGTGTGTGTGTCCACGGTCATCACAACGATGCCTCATGTAACTTTATAATAATGAAAATAATAATAACAATAATAATAAAAATGATAATAAAAGTAACGAAACTAACCAATTTTCGACTTATTCGGTAGACTTTTCAAACATTTTCGTCTATTAAAACCTCGTTCTGACGATTACGAACACACAAAAAAAAAAAAAAAACAAAATTACCGAATCGATCGAACCGTTCTCAAGTGATGCGCATACATGCGGAAACTGATTTTTATTTACATAGAGATACGTATTAGTGGTAACGTATTATCTTGATACAAGACATTTACAAAAAAAAAACGACGACAGAAATCGAAATCCTGACTTTTATCTCTATGGTAGGTAATATAGTTTCTAGTACAAATATACAGGGTGATTTGTTTAAACACGACCACTCCATTTTAATCATGCGTAATGCGTATATTTGAATCGTTCACATAATAACACTTGAAAGATTAATAAAACTATATTTTTATAAAAAAAAAAATAAAAAATTTAAGTACTATTTTTTGCATGAATTTTGATTTGTCTGATTTGTAACCAATTTTTATAACGTAATATTATGAAAGAAAACACTTTTTATAAAACGTTTTGTCGTTTAAAGTTTTATTATCGCTGCACTAATGGTTTAAAAATATAAGCATATTATAAAGTTTAGAACAGCGGGATGGCGGCAGAAAGTTTTTACGGAGGCGTCTGCTGCTCCTTGTCGATACTGTAAACGTCAAACACTTGCTACCTCTTGAACTATCGGTCTGACGAAACGAGTTGAAATTCAAAATTATCTGAAAACAGCAGTCGTGTGTCTCGTGATATTACACGTTGGGTTACCGTCTGAGTAAATCAAAGCGTCGTTTATGAGAAATCGCGCTGGTAAAAAATCAGTGAAAAATAATCGTTTTCACAAACGAAACGCAGCCCTTTGAATGTTTTGAATTTCACACGTGAAAATACACGACGGACCTTATCGTTGTACGGGGTCGAAAATTTGGCGAGCACGCTTAAAATATAAAAAAAATCTGGTAAGTGAGATGATGGTGGTACAAGTTCATATAATGATGACTCATTTCTTTAGTATAAAACGATTCTGATCAAAGCTTCAGTGTCATATAATATATTATTATTTAAATACTGTTTACGTATTTTACGGTTATTTGTATAATTTTTGGTGAGTTTTTTTGTAATTAAAACCTCATAAAATATTCAATTAGATATAACTCATTTAAACTTCAATTGTTATAACAATTATAACTCATTAGAAATAAACTTAAAATAAACCAGACAATATCGTAAAAAATCGTATAATAATTTATTAAAGTGTGTATAAAAAAAAATCCTGACTCACGATTTTTGAATTTTTGTTAGGATAATTAGGTAGGTATATGAGTAAGGTCATATTAAAGTTTCAGAACTTTTTGTCAAATATTTAAAATTATATTACATAAAAACTTTCAAACAATTTGGTAAATTAAAAGTTCTATATTTAAGTCAAAAGTGCTATAATTGTTCTGAAAATGTTGTCCAATATAAAAAAGTATGTATTTGATATCGGATAAAATTTTCAAGTTTCTAGCTTCAATACTTTTCGATTTATGACTAAATACTTAAAATCTGAACAGTGAAAATCTCGTTTACGGCGGATTTTTACCGATTTTACCGTTTTTACTCAGTTTTTCGATCGTTATTCTTGATTACTGGAAAAACTATGGAGATTTTGGAAAAATGACCTCTCTAAAGTACCATCTCAGTTCAATTTCGAATCTAAAAAGTTGCTGGACGAAACTTTTGGACAAGGATTTCTATACGAAAAAGTGTTAACAGAAAAAAAAAATAAAAAAATAATAAACATCATTGTAAAACCATAAGATCCTTCGCTTCACTCAGAATCTAAAAAAACCCTGTATTTTAAATATGCGCGGTCATAACAACAATATGACGTGTTATGTGAATGAATATAAACGTGTTTGTTTTATTATTGCATTGATTGTTCAACGACTTGTGTATACGCAACAGTAGTGCACACGCGCGTAACATATTTGCACGGTGTTACGCATGTGAATCGGGTGTGTAGGCGCACACGGTCGCGTCGGCACACATCCGCCGCCGTCCGCGTTTTTATTGTTTCCACGTACTCGCGTCAGTAGTGGCTGATAATAATAAATAATCATCGACAGTGTACTACATAATATACACGCGTGTGTGTGTGTTTTTTTTATCACTTATCGTTTTCGTCATGGACACTCGTACCGTTTGCGACGTGTCCAGAGTTCAGCTTCGTACGAGCCTCGCGGACGATGTTTGCGCCGAACAGCAGCCATAGAGTACAAATATTACAATAATTAACAGTCGTAACAACGGTGTATACGAAATATTTATATTTCGTTCGTATTACACGCACGCCGACCGATATCGGCCGGTAATAATATAATACGTGGGCGGCAATCGTTTTGTGACGTCCGGTTGCCAATTCGTGCACGCGCATATTGTCTAGATCCGTGTTACTCCACGCGGTGGATCCAGTCCATTTTCCCTGCCGACCATTTTCCGTAGAACGGCACGTTTTCTTCTCGTGAATAATTTCGAGTGGACATTTTCCTTCCACGTTTCTTTCGTTTTTATAAACGAGAAAAAAAATTGTAGCCTAATAATTTTACCCAAACTCCATTGGAAAATAGAAAGAAAGAAAAACAATAATTTACTCGATAAGTAATGAAATAATAATATTATTAAATTCTAATATATCCAAACGAATTATAAGTTTATTGAAGATTCTAGTTTAAAAAAAATGTATTTTATGTATCGACAAAGAAACAAAACTATTGATTCAGTACAGCAGCGTTTCCCAAACTCTAGTTGGAGCTGGCCCGGTAATTAATATTTTTCTCCTTCGCGACCCGCCAAAATATTTTAAATTTATCATTGTGTCAAAAAAGGCAAGAAAACGTATTTGAATGTCCACATAAAATTTTATAATTAAATTTTAAGCGTTAATTTGTAACGGCGATGTAATAATTATAATATTTAGTTACTAATTATATTAGTTGACTATACTATCAGTGAGAAGTATGAAGCTGTTTGTTTTCAACTAGTAACTCCAAGTTTGCTGGAAAGGACGTTAATTTTATTCTTAAGTCCGGTTCGACTTCCAACCGATTTCTGTATTTATTCTGCAGGAACACGAGTGTTGAAAATCCTGCTTCACACTTATAGGTCGTGACAAAAGGCACGAGAAATTGTATTACTTGTTCTGCTAGCACTGGGTACTCTTGACGAGAAGATAACCAAAAATCTATTAATAGCCGTTGCTGAAATATGTCTTTGAGTGCCGTGTCACACCAGATTTCAATTAATGATTAAACATTTAAGTCCGAAAAATTTGTTTCGATATACGAGATTAAAAATGGGTTTCTTATCCACGCTTTGTTGTTGTAAATGGGAGGAAAATATTCTTTTTATTTAGCTTCCAGTCCTTGCAAATGTTCCTGAATAAGAGCTGATATCGTATCGTGTGGCATGAAACTCGTGTTGTATTCTTTTTTCTTTTTTTAATTTATTTTTACTGAAAAGTTCAAATTATCGATCGAAATGACAAACAACAAAATTGTATATGAGAACTTTATTAAATTCTGCGGCTCGGTATGATATTTTCGTGGCTCGATTGTGGGTCACGACTCACTATTTGGGAAACGCTTCAGTACAGCATAAGCGAATATAAAAAAAAAATTAAATAATTTTCATTGTTGCTTATTCGATGTTAAAAAATATATATATATGTATATCATGAAACATTATAAAAAACAAATGAAATGTTCGCGAAAATTCTTTGATATGTGATTTATTTTTTATTGTTTTCAATTTAGTATCTACGTATAATACGACTCAGTGATGGATCTAAATGTCGTTTGATAAAGGGATAAAAATTGGTATCACAAGTTTCATTCGATCAGTCTGCTTTTTAAAACAACATTTAGTAACGAAAAGCAAGTCCAAGGTTAGATTACATCAGCCACCCTGTTTACACTTATACGACGAAAACCAAAATCTCGTATTACCACGATCGCGAGACACACCACCACCACCACCACCACCACCACCACCACCACCGTCACTGTTATGATGCATGCTGCGTCCGACAACGGTGACCGGACGGCGCGGGCGAAGACGCTTTCAGCAACTTTCACTTGAAAAATAGCCATTTTCCAGGTCCGTTTTCCCCCTTGTAGTACGGTGCTGAATTATTGTTTTCCTTCTGCTCACCCGCTCGCCAAGCGCAAACGATCGGGCTCCTGCAGTTCAAAACAATCGATTACGGAAACGGTCGGAGCATAAGTCGTTTATATATAGTGATTGATAAAGAGGCGTGGTCTGTTCTATCACTCTTCGGAAAATCGCGTAGCTATTGTTCATCTAATAACGATATGTTTTACTTTTCTCACGCCGCTGTCCGGAAACGCACTTTAAAACGCGATTCAAACAAATCGCACACTCAACGTCGGGGTGGAACTCTGGAAGTACGTTCCATACACGACTGTACGAGTTTCCCGAACGAACTGAATATATTTTATTTATCGACGTTGTTGATTTTTACAAAATCAAAGTGCTGTCTTCAAATGCTTTGAAGTACGATATCTTCACTTTGTTCTTTCTCGAGCTTCCGTCAACACGAATAGGGCAGCGGTTCAATAATGTTTTACAAGTCGATATCGTCGATAGTTTGACGGTCGTAACAAAATACGTATTTGTCTTTTTATTTCGGCGACTTTTACTCACTAATTCGATTTTACTAAATACATCAAAATGTCAAAATGAAGCCGTCGCTCGTGCTCAACTGAACTGGTCGTACGTACCACGCATGATATTATGACCGAACAACGAAATATCAGAACGATATCAGATTTTGAAACGATTTCGAAACATTTACTCCACGATGCAGTCATGGGTAGCAAAAATGTAGTCAAAAACGTGAACGGTTCCGATTAAATATACCACTTTAAGACCGAATGGACTACGAATAAAACTACACAATAACTGTTGAATTGATGTTGAAAATAACTTTGCAAGTGCAATCAATTATACTGTTGTAATTTCAAAAAAATTATAACTAGAAATCGTATGATTTTTGTTTTTTATGTCATAGAACATTTTTCTAAGTAAATAATAACCACGGGTTTCTCAGTTTGTTTTTTCAACGTCGCGTTGTTCAGTCGTTAAAGGAGCGCAGCAACATCCGGGAGATTTTTTTATTTTTATCCCGGTTAGCGTTGTCCACGTTCGTGAAGTCGGCCACTCAATTTTTTTTAATTTTTTTTTTATTTCGAATAACTGTCCGCGGCTACTGTGGCCATTGGACGTAACAATGTATACATGGTTTTGTATTAACACTTATAGATTATGGCGTTGTATAAAGTTAAAAAAAAAAAAAGGAAGGAAAACAAAAAAGAAGAAGAACATTTACATTAACATTTGGAATTTATACATTAAATGAGAGCATTTGGGTACTGTAAGTTATATAAAATAAAATTTGAGTGTTATGTTTTTTGGTCAATGAGCGATGTTTCCGAGAGGGATTGTATGAGTTTGACGATGTTCGCTGGATCAGGACCTAATATTTCTGCGAGGTGATCGGATACTTGAAGTTTAATAAAATTAAAGTTTGAGATGTGAGGGCATTATTAGATTAAGTTATATAATTTGGTTAATTTTAAGAATGTGAATATTTTTTGGATGTTGTCCGGATCGGGGCCTAGGGCTTCTTGAAGGTTGTCAGCTATAGCTTGCCACTCAAGTTGTTTCGTCACTCTCACGCCTGCAGCGTTAATATCTCGCGACTGTTTGAAACGAAAGCGTCAAGATTTGTAACTATGTAAATAGAACGAGCGCGGAACAAACTTCACCCCTTAGTCACCGCATCGATTCAGAACCGGTGTCAATTTTTTTCGAAAAAGGTTCGCCGTCGACACGAGGAGTGGGTCCTTTCCGGAAATAGCGCCATCTGCGCAGAGGTTTGGCGCCGTCTCCGGTGACTAACATCGTCACGCGGATAAATGCGCGGGTGGCGATGACGTGACGAGGATTCGTGGATTCCGGTGTAGGATTTGCGTCCCGCCACGCGGTCAGGTTACCTTCCGCAGCATCCCGATCAAAAGTACGCACAATAAAGGCTAAAGGCGAAAATCACGCGAATCGCGTCTTCTGATTGAACAAGTTCAGCGGCGGCAGGTCGGCGGGACTCGCGTGCGATCGACACGGTTTGAAATCGAAATAATAATTATCATATACGTATATATATTGTATCATTTTATTTCCCCACGTCAAAATTGTTTGTTTTCAAAGGGAGAATTTCGCTGCTCGCGACGTTCGTACGCGTTTCGGAGAACAAGGGGAATATTGTATTTCATACAAAACGTGTTTTCGAAAGTCCCAAGTGGTCGTTCGACTAGGATTTAGCGGACGTTCGCGAGCCAGCTTAAATGCACGCTCGGGGCGACGGGGTTTTACCCACCTCTTTATGAAATTCAGTTTTCTGACTTATTCGTGTTTTCCGCGTGTACGTAATCATTTCGGCCAAAAACCTCACCCTTATCGGCTCGTTGTACAACAAGTATAATTATTATAGTACAACTCACTATTACACAGCGGACTGAACTCTGTATTTTGCCATTATAATTATAATATATTTATATATGTATAATAGTAAAAAGTTAGTGCAAAATAAACTAAATGTATTGTATTTGTAATTGTTTATACATTGTAATAGATATAATAACGATATTAAAAAAAAATGTCATCCCTTAAATACAAACAATTAATTATGTATAAGACTATTAATAGAAATCTTGTATAGGTAAGGTGACCATACGTCCCGTTTTTTGAATCTCTGTCCCGTTGTCCCCTGGGAAATCTTCGGGACGCTAAAATGTCCCGTTTTCAAAAAGTAGAAAAAAAAAAATGAAAATAAATGTTCTCTGACGAAATATCGTTTTAAGAAAAATATACAAGTATTTAATTTTGTAATTATTACACGAAAACATTTTGTTTATAATAAGTTAATTACCTAATAAGTGTAATAAGTTAATTTAATTTTTTTGTCCTTAAAAAAAACATTATGAGTACCGCAGAAATTTGCTAGCAATATTATTAAATTAAAAATATTTGTTTGTAACAAATAATTATGATTTTTTTTTGTCCCGTTTTGATTAAAAAAATATATGGTCACTTTATGTATGGGCTTTTTTTTTTTTTTTTTTTTTGTTTGAACCGAGAGCCGGGTTGGTGTTACCAAAGTGTGGGCCTTGAAAAGAAAAATGCTGTGTGAAAATTAAAGGCGTATAGTTTTTGGATTCGAGAATCTTATCAGAATGTATGGTTTTGACGTATTAAAATTTAAAACTATACGGGTTTTCCCGTACTATAATATAATGACCGAAATGCGGGGTTTTTGAAAGTAACCGTATAAAATACATAACATAATGTGAGACGCCGTATTATAGCAGCGTATGTGATTAATATATCGAATGTCAACGCATTAGCTACAATCATGGGCGTAGCTTAGTATTATGCTCTACGCAGAGGCGTATTTAGGCACAGGACCTGTAGGCCCGGAGGGCGGCAAATTTCAACATTTTTTTTTTCTACAGAATTACAAAAAGTATTTTTCATTCGGCAACATCAAATTTGAATTATTTTTCGACTAGAGAAATTCGTTTACGAATCACAAGTTTTACGATTTAGAGTTACGATTCGAACCGTAAACGCGTGCGTCCGTTCGCTCAAAATCAAACAGCTACTTACATAGTTACATAATACATACACGCACACGCGATACGGCACTTATCGGTACGCGTGTGGGTAGCGAAAAAACGCGCGCGTCCAATGCGGGTTTGAATCCTCAAACTGTGGATTCGAATGTATTTTGTGAAAAATGTTTGGAGAGGCGGAGGGGAGGGAGAGGCGGCGCATCGGAAAGCGTCTACAGGCGGAAAATCCCTAAATGCGCCATTGCCTCTACGCGGGACCTATAGTCCAGGGACAGTTTCAACAAAACGACCATTATTGTAACTTAAAAGTTTAACTTGCAGTCAGGCAAAGAAAAGAATTTCCCGAAGAAAACGTTAATATTTTCACTCTCATTAAGTTTTCGTCCCAACATTTTATTCTATGAGACCGATAACGTATAAAAAGTAGCCAAGTAGTTGAATTCAAACGTCGATATTTTTCAACGAATGTGTAAATATTTTCCGAATGAACGAAATTCGTTAAGTCTCCATTGAATTACGTGTTGGTAAATCAAACTAATTATTTCTCATCGTTCTTAAAATCCAAGATTTTTTTTCAAAAAAGAGTCGTAAAACTCTATAAATATTGAAAACTCGAATAAAAAATAAAAAATCCTTTTTTAATTCACTTCGAATTAGAACCAAAACGACTAATCGACAGAAGGCCACTTCGAATTCTGCGATCCAAAAACAAACATCGTCGACGGCCACCGCAGTAACACATGGACACACGAGGACGGACGGACGGACGTGAGCTACGACGTTTCGGTTCAGAACTGATTTATGAGTGCAACACCGGCGGCGGCGGCGGCGTAAGACCTTTACCGCGGGCGCACGTCGAGCCCCGGCAGGGTGCAGCGTATCTGACCCGCACGGCGCTAACGGTGAAGGGTTAATGGATTTCGGGAGTGTGTGTATAATACACATTATTAATTTTCGTCTTTGATGACAAAAATGATGCTGTCCAGCGGAGCGCGTGTTTCCCATACTAAAAACACGATAAAATCAATAATGTACGTCTGAGAATATTATGGCAACAATGGAACGTAAAATTAAAATTCTCGTGCCGAGCACACGGGTACAACGTGAATGTTAATGCGTGTCGAAAAATCCTTAGTGGACGATATTACGGCCGGAAGGTCCTGGGCACGGTTTGACATTATGTTGTCGTCTAAACGTCGCGTGTAGACGTTATGTAGGTACCTTCTTAATGTTTTACCCACTTAACGGCTGTTGACAATATTATTATTAGTATTATTATTATTATTATTTCACGTTTTACGGATTTTAAAAATCGTTACAAACAGCAAAAAGATTAAAACGCGACATTTTTTATTTTTTTTTTATTAAGAATTTCAAGTTTTCGATGTGAAAACCTTTGCATTTGTTCATCGTGATGAATTCGAATCTCGTTCGGAGAATTTATCGTAGTCACACGATTGATTTAAAATCAATCATTTCTCCTAATGCCGTATAAATTGACAATTAGTTGAATTCAAAATAAAAAAACAACCTTCGCTAAAATTTGTAAAAAAATCATTCATACGAGAAGGAAAAAAAACGCTACGAATAATTTTTTTTATTCGAAATGAATTTATTCGATGGCCAACTAAAAGTATTTTGTACTCGATATAATAAACAAACCATAGTCTGCCGTTCGATTGAGCTATATGTGAATTGATTATTATAAAAATACCTGTCGTTAGTTGATTCAGAAAAATCGCTCGTTGAGCGTATTATTATTCCTGCACCGATGTATTTAATCGTTAAACATTACATTCGTTACATTATTTTATTGACAATTACTATCGGGCATGAATTTTTTCAACGCAATTTTCAAAGAACGTTGATTAATTAATTTCATGTTATTAAACAGATTCATCGGGACCGCGGTAAAAACTTCAAATATGATAAATTTTGAAAATAAAAAATCGATTCTTCGTTTATTTTCTTTATTTCATTTTTTTTTTTTAGGCACCAAAATATTATGTAACAGAACGAAGACTAACAACCTTTGAAAACGAGATATGGCGTATGATATGTGGACCCAAATTAGACGAGAACACTGGTATGTGGATGAGGAGAAAGTTTAACAAAGAACTCATTGAAGAAACAGAAATGACTCCAATTGAATATTACACAAGAGGACAAAGAATCCAGTGGTTTGGGCAAATTATGCGAGAGGGTGATGACAAGTTAACCAAAACAGTACTGTCTTGAAAACCTACAGGTAAGAGACCACGAGGACGGCCGAGGAAAAGGTGGATGGATGTGGTCGAGGAAGATCTAAAAAGGACAGGAATTGAAGACTGGAGAAATATAGTACATGATCGAGAGAAGTGGCGTGAAGTAGTGATGGCGGCAAAAACTCTTGTAGAGTAGATTAAGTCAGCAGAAGAAGAAGAAGAAAATATTATGTTCTATAAATTGCGCACTAGCTCTAACACTATACTATCTATACTATCTACTTGATCTATCGATTCGAAAAACAAAAAATGAGCACAATCGATGTGCGATCGACTTAAAACGTCTCGAGTGGAATTCGTGTGCGAAAAAGCAATTTCGAGCGGAACTATTGGCAAAAACACTCGACGGTTCACGACACGTCGCAGTGCTCGTAGTGATAATATTACGAGTGAATCGTACGTGCGCGCGTGACGTACCTAACCACGTGGCTATTCGCTACGTAAGTTCGTGCGAGCGCAACGCAGTCGTACCTCTCGGCGGAAGCAGGGCCGCAGACCCGATCGCCCACGTATGGCGAGTGGTGGTGGTGGTAGTAGGGGGACGAGGGTGAAAATAATAAGATTGATGCGCGTGTTGCGATCGCGTGCGCCGTCGATTCGGGTCGGGAGGAGAGCGGAAAAGAAAAAAGAAAAAAGAAAAAAATGAGGGTGGGGTAGGGGAAAAGAAAAAAAAAAGGCCCGAGACAAATCGTGTGGGAACGGTATATTATACGAGGGCGAGAAAACATAACCGAAAGAGCTTTTCTCTTCGTTTGTGGCCCACGCGCACGCACGCCGTATATACACTGTGTATATAATACGTACCTACACCGTAAAGTTGTGCGCGTGTGAACGTGAGTGGGTAACGTGCCTACACACCACCCGTCGCAACAGTCGTTCCCACGGGACCGAGGGGAGACGACCCCGTGCGCGTTTATATACTTATTTCCAAACGAAAATATATATCGCACGCGAAAGCACCGAGCGACGCGCAGCGGAGGTGTTTTGGGGGCAGATGGCGGAAAGAAGTGTGACCCGTGTCAATTAGGAATATATATATAGTATGTGTGTATACAGAATGAAAACCGTTTGGAAATAATGGCGAAACCGGAAAGGAAAACAATACGACATTTCCCCGAGTTGAAAGCAAGAACTATAATGTAATACGCATTGCGATCGAAATTGAAGATCGCACTAAATATTTTTGCTGAAAGATCTTCGATTTGAACTTGGTACCTATTATTATTCATCATTCGTAAAACGTTATGGCATATACGTATTGCAGGAAACAATTTTGAATCGGGCCGCTTTTTCCAAAAGCACAAACGCTCACAAAAAACTCGGAATATCCATAAATAAAATTGAAAAAATGACCTATGTTTGTACCAACTAACCTAACTGGATGAAATATCTGATCTATAGAGATGCTGAATGAAATTTTCGGTCAATTATTTCTGCTAAAAACGTGTTGAAACTTATAAAAAAAAAAAAAAACATCATTTTTAAATCAATACATTCGCCTTTACTCTAAGAATCAATTTCTCTTGAATCTAAATTGTATTTTATATTTTTCTTCGTGTTACCTTTAATTTTGAATACGTCGTATAAATTTTATAACAATTAAGCATGCGGGAACAAAACTGCTTTACTGGACACCTTTTTTTTTTTCAATTTTTTTTTTTTTTTTTTTTGAACCCTAGGTAAATGAACGATTTAAAAATAACGGTGCAAAAAAAAATTTGCGGAAATCATTAGTTTTTAAGTTAGGCCACTTTGAAATTTACGAATTTGAGGTGTTCTTTTAAATAAGCATTAGAATGCAATTTAGTAGATTCTACTCGTGTTCGCTCCGCTCAAACTATGTATATATCCCTCGACTTGTTGTGAAAAACCACCTCAGGTAGGTAACCACACCGGGAAATTTCCCCAATCATCTTATCTACCTACTAGTTATCTAAATTATAACGTTTTTGAAATAATGATTAAGCAATAAATAGAATGGTAATGGAATGAGATTACAAGCTTAGTTAGTTATTACAAGCTTTTAAGATGTCGCGGAGTACACAGTTTTTAAATTTATTCGATTTAAAACAATTCGACCAAAAAATGTCGAGTTGGGCTCGAACTGGTCACCCATGGATTATGATTACCTGACCAATTCCATTAGAACATAAATTACATTTTAACACGGATACTAATTGAATAATATATGGTATATACTATATAGCAGTGGCGGCTCGAAGGAGGTATATTTGAATCACGTGATTCATAGAAATATTTATGGGTGGGTGGGTGTCCTGTGGTTGGGAAAGGTAGTTTGAATAATTTTCGAAAGTTGGTAATTCAATTAGAAATATAATGTTTAGCTCTATATGTGTATCAGCGTAAGTCGTACTGTAACAGCCAACATTAGGTTAAGGGACGTCGTACACGGGTACCCGCATGTGTAAAGAATGGAATATAAATATTATATTTGTTAATTCGAAGAAATTATCGATGAAAAATAACGATTAACGTTAGGTACTCATAATAGTAGGTTACTGATTAGAGGGTGGGTGGTGTAAAAATATTAAATGTGAGTCAAGAAAAAAAAAGTTCAAGCCGCCACTGCTATATAGGTACCTATAGGAATACGTAAATTTCAAAGTGGCCTAACTTAAAAACTAATGATTTCCGCAATTTTTTTTTTTGCACCATCATTTTTAAATCGTTCATTTACCTAGGATCCAAAAAAAAAAAAAAAATTGAAAAAAAAAGGGTGTCCGGTAAAGCAGTTTTATACCGGCATGCGTGATCATGATGTGTGTGTGTGTGTGTGTGTGTGTGTGTGTGTGTGTGTGTGTGTGTGTGTGTGTGTGTGTGTGTGTGTGTGTGTGTGTATGGAACCCGTAATATATCCCGTGTTTTAATTATTGCCATTGACCATTGTCGTCACTGTGCATAAAACCAGTGACTTGGTCGACGTCCATTGGTATTTAGACACTATAATGATATTATAAACGAATTTATGTATATATAAAATACAAATACCTGTTATTGGACGGCTTTTAATTGACGCGACGAACGGAATCGGGCACTTGACGATATAATAGGATTTCCTGTGACCGTATTGGCACCTGCAATGCGTGTTGATTTTTCCCGACTTTTGTCTCGACCGTAATTGAAACTCGATAATAAATTCGCGTCGCGGGTAAATGTCGTGGAAAAAATTCCGAGAAAAGCCGACACACTGGTGCCGGGGTAACGCGCGTGTCCACAAAGTGTAAGTGGCGTGTTACTTTATGTCTATAACTTTCATCAGATTATTTCGCAAATTGGTTTTATGACGAAAAGTTTGCCCGTGTTTCTTTCTCGTGCCGAGAAATATTCGTCGAAATAGTTCCGCGTACAGCGTCGATGCAGATAGATTCAAAATATGCCTACTACCAACACGCCGCGCCGTGGCACGATCTCAAAATCTACACGTATCGACATATTAAACACAACGTTAATCATATCATGCACCGCGTGTGTTTCCTTTCAAAGACGAAACGAAATACGTTCATCCAGTGACCTCGGACTGAGTCGGGGTCGGAATAAAAACGTACACGTTTTTCTGGCGATGTTCAAATGTCTGAGCCCTTTTACTGTGTGCAAGCGCGCGATAAAACTTGAATTTTTTTTCTCGTGAAATGGCAACAGTATTTCAGTAGGTATCAGATTTAGACACACTGCAGATTAAAAGATAAAAGATTATACGTAGATATTACGTACATATTTATATAATTTTTATTTTTATATGGACCTAAACTGTAAATTGACTAAATAGCAGTTATTCCAAATGCGAACAAAATATGTTTCCGTGAAACACACATTATACAGGGTGTTTCACGAAGATCTGAGTTGTTGAATAACTTTTGTTCTATTCAATATTTTTAACATTTTTGTTTGTTTTAATGAATACGCTATAGCCTAGCGCTAAAATAAAATTTAAAGGTTCATCCGTTAATTTTCTATGATTTTTTAAAGTTTACGAAAAATCGAAAAATTTGGTAATTATTACTAGTGATATTATCTGATGACTGATAAACGATACATATTATTTTTTTTTCAAATTCTAAAATAAAATTTAAAATTTTGAAATTTGAGTTTTAAAAATAAAAATAAAATTTTAATGTAATTTTATTGTAGCGCTAGGCTATAGTATTCATTAAAAAAAAAAAAAAGTTAAAAATATTGAATAGAACAAAAGTTATTCAACATGTCAGATCTTCGTGAAACACTCTGTATTGTGATCTTATAACACACGGCCCATGTTAATATATTTCGATCGACGATTATTCAATCGTCGAATGAAAACACGATAAAATAAATGACGGAAGTGCTGCACATGAACAATAGGCAGAGCTCGGGACTGGTGCCAACATCAATTTTATTCACATGATTTTCGAATATCAAGCCTACGGTGTCGTACGTGGCGAAAACAACGTTTTATGCATTCGCGTGTCTCATACGTGGTCACCTAGCCTCGAAATTACACCGGTCACGATGTTTGGTAACAATTCAATTAAATTAAACGGATAAGGTGATTACGTTTTGTTAACCTCTTGCGCGTTAGTCAATTGAATTTCGATTTATTGTATACGTATTGATTATAATAGTATAGTGTCATCGTGTTCATTAAGTTCAATTATTGTAACGTGGAAATGTAAACACGTATGTTTGGATCGAAGGTAAATCGTTCATTCTTATTCTTATACTATATTAAACCACGGACGGACAATGTGCACTATATGAAAAACACAACACTGGTCAATCGTGATGATTACGTATCGGTGAACGTAAATGTTCAATATTTTATCGTATAGTGTTAGTTTAACGTATCGTTGGCGCAGAAGATTTACATAACACAATTTTTTTCGAAAATACGTGATAAAGGAGAATAAATCATAAGCCGTTGCACATTTTTTTTTTTTTTTTTTTTTACGGTTACGAATGAACGTGCAATATTGACAGCTCCGTCACGTATCTACGGGGTTCGAGAGTAAAAAACAAAAACAGCGTAGCTGAACGATACACTGAAGTGAAGTGAGTATGATGCGACGAAAAAAAATGGGGGAAATTAGATTTAAGGATTATGAGGTTCTTCGGAATAATGTATCTCAAAGGCCGGAGTCTGCTGTGATTGAGTATATTTTCAATATCTCGTGTAAAATAAATACGATTCACGTTAATGACACCAATAGCTATGCTGTTTAAAAAAATATGCATGTTGCTCAATAAAGCTCGTGCGCACAATATATCATATTATAAAACGACAAAGGCAGTGACGTTTTATAGAGTGTATAAAGAAAAAAACCTACGTCACAATTTCACTGGTAATATAAATGCATCGTGTACAAGAAAAAGAAAATTTCAATTAATCAAAATGTATAACGTTGTGTTAAAAAGTTGTATCGATAAAATGTACTTCCCAATACAATACTTTAACGTTTTTATTTTATCTGCTTATTGCTTCTCTTGTTTTTTTTTAAGTTTTTATTGTGTTAGAAAGTATGCTTTTAAATTTTAAATGATTTATTTTTCATTTATCTAATACAATGGTTCCTACTAAGAAAGAATCATACTTAGGTCTTTTAAGACTCTTAAGAGTTGTTAAGAAGCCGTTGCTTTTAGTCTAATTTATTTTTCGTGTACATTTTTTAAGTGAATTGGTCTCGATAATGTTATGAGCGTTTTCAAAAAACAACACCACCTCGCCTTTCTGTAGTTGTATATGCAAAGTACGTAACATTTACTTTGTCTATAGACATTTAATTGGCGTACATGGACTCACATTTCTAACTTAATTAACCGAGTCACCGAGTACATTAATTATTTTATTTATTTGTTCGTAAGAGGATTTTTTATTGCGTAATATTTCAGTTTTATCGTTTTGTAATGTGGGTTTTAGTCATACATACGATTATCAATTTAAAATATGTATGTTAATACACGTGCATACAAGTATTTTGGGTTTTTTCAACTTGAAAGTTACATAAATTGAATATTTGTTAAAATAATTAATTTTAATTTTTTTATTAATTTATTTTATAATAAATAATAATATAAAAAATAATAAATAAATAAATTTATTTATATAATTATAAATTAATATTTAATTTTAAAATAAAAATGCTAAAACATTGCTTGTTTTATTTACCTTCACGTATCTTTTTCACCTAAAAAACCAACTAATTTAAACGATCGATTTCCGAAAAGCATAAAATTATAATACTGGTATTTATCAACTCGAACCAAGAACATACGGTTTCCTAACTAATTAGTCGTTTAATTCGCAACGAGCTTATTGCGTTTCGTACAAAATCCATTCAAAGATATTCCTCTGATCTTCAGGTTCTCGTCGCCTCTTTGTTACCAGTAATTAGGTATATGCGATTTACTGAATACTGGGTGTTTTTAATTATTCACAAGGAAGTGCAGTATGAGTATATATTTGACGAACCGTGAACGAAACTAAATGTCTACTTGAGACTTTCACGTTGTACACAATTCTCGTGACGGTATTAAAGTAAGTGATATTTTCGCTCGTTCTTCTCGTATTTCGCTCGATATAAAACATTTCAAATCAATAAATGTATCGAAAATATTTTCGCCGGTATTTTTGTTAATATTATTATTTATAAATATTGAATGTTACTCGTTTTTGTGAAAAGCCAAGTGGCATTGTTTTATTTTGTGATTATTATGTGATTCGTTGCGTCTCGATTGTTTTCAACTACATGCGTATCAGGGTCGCTGGACCGACAGCCAAGCAGGGAAATACGTTTTCGTTGTTTTCTCAAAGACCCAAAAAAAATATCATTCGAATCGAGGACTGACGTCGATCAAACTGTTCATAAAATTATCGACGAAACACGAAAGAGTTTTCTTCTTTGCGAGGCGTGTAGTCGTGTTCAATCCTCGTCGTTCGAACGCGATGACTCTTGCGTTCAAAATATTAAATTTTAAATTAAAAAAAAAAATCCATAAATTAATAACGCGACCGCCTCGGCGGCCGTGACGAACCGAGACATTCGCGTTATACAATATCGCGGCGTAGGAGCTCCACCGTCCGCTTTTCGTGTGTGCATTTACGAGGTTTCGGTTCGCGTTCGTTTCTGTTTTCCACTCCGACAATTTATTCCGAACCGTCAAACGTGACCCGACTGATTACCGATACACTCGCGGTCAAGTGGTTCGAACCGTTCTCGGTATACGAATAAGACAGTTTATGTTAAAGGTTAAACTCGGTTACTCCGCGATCCGCTGTTCGGTGAAAAGTAATATTATTTTATTTTCATTACGCTGGCGCGCGCGTGTATCACGTTACAACGGTGTTTTTTTTTTTTTTTAATTTTTTTTTATCGCACGGTTTACTCGACGCGTGCGTCAAGTGTGAAAACAAGTATTGAAACGGAGGTGTGGTTTGACCGGAGCAGACAAACCGTAAACGCAGGACAGTCGACGATGATAATTTCAGTAAATTTTTATGACAAGCCGGCGCGGCGCACGGCTTTCGGTGCGCGTAACGATCGTATGTTGAACATCGAGATTATTGGAGAACGTCACCGCGAAAACGAGGTTTCGGGTAATCGATTGGCTTTTCGCGATCGCCATCAATAACGGACGTTGGTGTGCACGCGACGGTATTATTGTAATACGCGATTGGAAAAAAAGACGATTATTGAAGCTTATACGCTTGATTTATACGTTCAGTACGGGAAAAACAAATGAAACAGTGTATCGTATCGTTAGGGATGTTATTGTTGTTTACACGAACCGTTTTGCCCTTTGCGAACAATATAGCTAACGATCGATAAACAATTGGCAATTGGCTTAAATCGATTTCTAAAACTGCGCGATATTACTATAGCGATTTATGTTGACCGTGTCGTAAAATCGAGTTTTCGGTAAAAATCGGTACCTGGCTAGCAAGAGAAGAGTATATAAGAACCTGCAGTGGCGACTATGACTTCAATATGTTTATACCGCGTGTTTTTTCGTCGAAAAGTAAAAAATAAATTATGTACATCAATAATTTAAGTCCTTTCGGATTACTCATATAATTCTGTTTCAGTTACGGACGGAATTCAACGAATTTAAAAAATATAATACGAAACGGTCGTTAAAATAAACAAATAATAATTTATTCGTACAGCTTCTCTCTCTCTCTCTCTCTCTCTCTCTCTCTCTCTCTCTCTCTTTCTCTGTCGGTGCGACGGCGTGTACACGCCATTACTCACGAAAAATATAATGTTATACGTACGCATTATAAATATATTTACGCGTTATTTTTTCTCTTTCGTTATTGATCGTCCTCTCGAACACAATGTAACATCTTCAATCGATTTCGTCCGTACCACTGTCAGTGTTTATTTACTGAGGTCACTTTACACCAAAAATCACCCACTGTGTTTTGTGCGCGCACGTGAGAATGCTTTTTTGAACGCGCGCGGGAGGAACAACACCGGGCCGCGGCGGCGTGCGGTGAGAACACGCCTCACGGGGAATCAGAACAATATGACGTATGATGGGTCGCGTACAAAACCAAAGTATATAATGTACGTTATTTTCACCGTAGAGTTCACGGAACAGAGCACCGTCCCCGGTCACAACGGTCCGTGTATTACACGCGTGTACTGCATATAATGGAAAAGAGAGAGAGAGAGAGGGGGAGAGAGAGAGAGAGAATCAAAGAAAGAGAGAACTCCGCGTTTATCGCAAAAGTGCGAAATCTGGTACCCGCATAAAACGACTCTTGTTTTTATTTTATTTATTTATTTTGTTTTTTTTTAATTTACACTCGGCCGTCGTCGGCGTCGCGCGAACGGTAAATGAATTCGATTGTATATTCCCGCTGTCGGACGGAGTCTGACGTTTTCCCGCGGATGTTTACGCTCGTTCTCGCCCCGGCCCCGGGCGCTTTTTTACCGGTTTTCCCTTCGCGCCGGTGGTCGATAAATTTGCGTTCCGGGGCTAGATGATTTGCGACGATTGTCGTCCGCAACAATGATTGCCATTAACGATTAAAGTTTCCTCAAACACGCGCCGCGTAACAACATTAATACGGTATGGAACGTTGATTTTGCCGCGCACGTCTGCAATTACCGTATCCGAGACTATAGTCGCGGGGATTGAACGACGATAATGTGTTCGAGTTGCGAGCGCGACGCGACGAAAGAGTACGCCTACAACATATGCTATATTGTCGTATTCTCGCAGGAGTCGTTCGCGTGTGTCTGGGGCACGCGTAACATAACAGTGCGATTCGTCGTGTTCGTTTTCACACACGAATCCGAAATCATTAAATCGCACGCCGAGAGAATAAATCCGAAAAAAACAACAACGACAATACGCAAATAGACCATTAAAAAATGAACCAAACACGTCAGACGAAAATTCGACGTAATGCGAGACGTGAAATTTTTGTTTTATCGTCACCGACCTCGGCTCTTTTTCGAGATCTGTCACGTCACGAACTCGACTTCAAAACGTCCGCCCCGATTTATAGACAATATCGTAAGTCGTTATGTAAATGTTGAATTACTACCGTTGTTTGTTTGTGACGTCACGCTTTAAACTTCACGATTGAAATTTTTACGACGTGACGACACACCGGCACATCGATATGTCGTGAAAAATAATCCGAGTTTCTGACTAATCGAAATTCTAAAAGAATTCGTAAACCACTTTTATCATAACGTCTGAATGTCAATATACGTAAACGCAGTAGCTACGTGTATAAGCACTACATTATCGTGGTATCTATATTATGTCTAAACTAAACTGAATTCCGTTCTTAAAATTCTTGAAAATGTTTTCATTAAAATTTGCTACTTTTAAATCAGTACCGATGTTAGTTTATAGAAGTGAAATGGTAAATGCTAAACTGATTTACAAAATGTGTAATATTTCTCATGACGAATATTGAATGAGTTGAAATATCGTCACACGGACAATAAAAAACTAAAAATATATAAATAGAAAGGATATATCGCATTATTACATTTATTGTTGTTTAATGATCGATAGAATCATATAATTTACACTTAAAACAATTCATGATTTTGAACATAAGATACCAAGATTTTCGGAGTAACATTGTGCTAACTGGTACTTAAAATTAAAGTTACGTATAAAAATTTTTCAGGACGGTTTAACGTGGATACAAATCAATACCAAATGTTCACCGAAATCGTTTATTTATGTGTGCTGAAAATTCTTAAGTTCATTAACTTAATTACAAACAAATCTGTCAGTTTAAAACAATGGACGCTTTATAGTTCGTACAAAAATAAATATTTTGGTAAATATGTGCATATCGCAAGATATTTTCAGTGAAAATTTTATTGTGTAATTAAAAGAATATTTTTTTTTTTTTGCTGTGAAATTAAAATACAATTATTCTCTGCATAAACAATATTAAATTCAAAACGTAAATAATTATAAACAAAAAACAGTATAAAAATGCATTTATAATGTGTATAATGCTGTAAAAATGATGAATTATATAACAAAAATTATATTACGTAAGTACCTTTTTCGAACTAAATTATAACTTATATGGTGAATAGTTGATTCATCTGGTTTGCGTTATTAATGGTTTTAAATTCAATTGAAATTTTCTTCAATGATTAATATCGTATTGTCAGTATTTTCATATTTATGATTGTAATGAAATTATAATTTATATCTTTTGTTTTCTTAAATGGCATGTATTATCGATTCGATATCCGTAGATATTAAACAAAAACTGCACAGACGATATGCTAAATAGTTTTGCTCGAATAAACAAACTGATATTTTGGATTAACTTAAAAGAAAAAAGAAAAAAAAAAGTGAAAATTGAACGAATATAGCGCAGTAGAAGAATTTGTGTTTCTACGAAAAAACCGAGTTACTGCTTTGTGTAGTAAAGTATGTATGGCAAATCCAAATCAAAATATTAAACTTCAGGTATTTTTGCACGACCGAGTTCTTGATTTATATCATAACAAGAGGTATTAATTTTTCAAACTTTGTTGTCGGAGTATAAAAACTTGCCGTGTGTGTGTATATATATAATTTTTTTTTCAATTGAAAATCTTCAGTTTCTATAAATAGAGCTATTTCTAAAGAAAAGTTTGTAAATTAGTGCCGATTGTACTATATTAGAGCAGAAAAGTTTTACGAATGTTCTCGCTACGCACACTGAGATACCAAACAAGCTCGACAATAATGCATATTCGTTTTTTCGGGATAATACGACTCTAATAACTTATTCGGTTAGATTCAATAGCCAATACAATTAGAAGATTTGATCAATAATAATTTTTGGCTATAGCGAAGATGAAATTTGAATATTGTAACCAGTTGATCGTGTCTATATTTATATTTTTCATCGTAAAACAATAACACGATTCGCCAAGAGCTTTACCGAAGAGGATAAAAAAAACAATTTCAACATTTCTAGGTCTAGCTCATGTACTGTAATATGATATTATAAAGTAAAAAGGACACATTTTTTTTTTCAGAAAATTCTTTCAATGAAGTATAAATTTAGTGATGTCAGATTTATTGAATTTATTTTTATGAGTAAATACAATCACGGTCTTTTTATTGAAATTTGAAAAAAATAATTTGAATCCTAAGTACGTCGAAATTGTAAAAAAGCTTTCATAAATTTCGCCGTGAACAAAATGTAATTGTACCCTTATTACGTATTTATTCGCGTTCTTGCAAAAACCTGAACCATTTTGATATTGTTGCAGAATTGTAGCAACGCATCGATTGTTGGGTATTATTTTAGGTACTTAGTCAAGCAAAAAATCTATCGGTTATAAAATATTGTTTTTTTTTTTAAATTTTTCTGGCCACATTTTTGGTAGAAAAAATACTAATACTTTTAGATGTAGCCTACATTCAATCCCTCTAAAGATCAGATATTGCTCTTTCTCTGTATGTTTTGAAAAGGTCGTTTTTCTCTATCCGAAAAAGAGTTTCCAATATTTACGAAAATGATAAAATGTACCATAAACGAGGTTTTTATGGAATTAACTTAAGCTCTATTTCTTCATAGTTAGACACTTTATATCATATAGCACACATATTATTCGAAAAAAAAAATACGAAATAAATATTGATCGGTTATGGGCTACATGTAAAATGTTGAAAATATAATTAATTTTTTTTTTGTCTAATAAATGTTTGATTCTCGATTCTAATGGATTAATATAATACTATTCGTATTCTTATGCAGCAACTTTACAAAAAAAGCATCAAAAATATTAAGTCATGATTTTCTTTTTTTTTTTATAAGCGTGTTATGTCAGAATTTTTATTCTCGTGTATTTACACCGGAGCTTTAATTTAATGTTAAATAAACGATTTATCGTTTATTAAAAATCTAGTTTACGCGTCATCGATATATCTTGTCCGAGGAGCGAGGGAATACGGCCGCGGTGCGACGAAGTATGTCCGGTGCTTTTTTGTTGCACGCTTATGCATGCAGGTAGAATTAACTCGATCGTTGGAATGTGTGATTTATCGAGCCGTTTCGCGAGATCACCGGGAGAGGTACGGTACTACTATCACGATTGAATCGACTCCGATGATAGTGTTACGGGTTACAGACGTGAATTCACGTGACGACGACATGTTTTCGTAGTTTACAAGATCATAAACAATGATAGTTATGCCGAATTGATTGTTTTAAGTTAGTCTCGGCGGGCGAACGCCAACGGAGATTTCCCGGATGACTCGTGCGGACCATTTGGAAGCCAAAGTTTGCGAAATTTCCCAGACGGGATTGTAAGACTTCGTAATGCGACGATGTCGGTCGGCGGCTTTTACTATACTTACGTCCGCGGCCGCGGAAAACTTTGCGTGTCACATGGTAAATAATTTCGATGACGGTTCGATATAGTATTGTTTCTCCGTTACACGGTTTCGATTATTATTTTTTCCCGGCCGACAATTATTATTGTTATTAAGTACAGTAGAGTCCCGCTAATCCGGACTAGATGGGACCGGACTCTCTCCGGATTATCGAAAATCCGGATTTAACGAAATGACGTTCTTTTTTCACTTACTCATTAACAGGGCTCGGAACTTTATGCACTAAAAAACTATAAAATAAGTACATACGTATGCACTAAAAAAAACTCAAATATGCAGTATAATATGCAACTATTTTTATTGTAAATATTCATATAAAAGTAAAATTATGAAAAAAAAAATTATTTTTCAATCAGGTACAAAATAATGTTTTTTGTAATTTTTCCTTGACTATTTTAATTGTAAATATTCATACAAAAGTAAAATTATGAAAAAAAAATATTTTAATATTTATTCATTTAATTTTTAAAAATGTACAAATCTCTTATGAATTTTTCTAACTAAAATGTTAAAATATCAGCAGTTATCGACCATCCAACAAACGGCCGGTCATTAAGATTACGAGATCCAACTTATTTATCGATACCGTGGTATGACACGTGCTGTGACAGCTCTTGGTATAAATAAATATAATTTTACTCTCGAAAATTTTAAAATTAAATACTGGGCCAGTGAAAACAAAATTGAAATTAATACTAGGTACAACATAGTTAAATTTATTAATAATAAATTATAAGCATAAAATATGCATTAATAGGCTTAAATTCTTTTAATATGCGAAATCATATAAATTTAGTTAAATTATGCAAAAATATGCAACATAAACTTTTGTATTTCAATTGTATGGACCACGAAACGAATTTGTATCAAATCAGATTTTGAATATGCAGCTTCCTGAAAAATATGCAATTGCATAAAGTTCCGAGCCCTGCTCATTAATAAACACTATAAATAATAACACAATAAATATACTGTCAAAAAACACCTCGTGTATTTATACGAATTCAAAATTTATTGATTTACAATTTTACATTAATAATTTTTTTTATTAATTATTAATTTTACGTTTTAAGACTTGAAAAATTCCGTGATATTTTTTTGTTTCAATGAAGATTGACGTAATTTCGCTGTGCGATGTCTTAGACGCCTTAAGGTCAGTAGCTCAGCAGAAGATGTTTCACTTTGTGAACAACCCGAAACGGTTTGCTTACCCACTCATAACTCTAGCGCGATTTTTGTTAATGATTCACCAGCATCAATACGAAATAAAGCTTGGAGTTTTTGTTCCATTGTTACAGTCAATTTCTTACGTTTAACCGAAGTTGTCATTTTATGTTGTTTTTATAACAAGCAGAGGAAAAAATAAACGGAACGGTTTACACTGGTACACAATCACTACTGAACGAAATAATATCACAATACATATGTACCTAATCGAAACGATAATACATATCCTAATTATGGGTATTCCCGAATAAATATATTATAAATGAGTACTAAATACCAAACATAAATTGTCCGGATTATCCGGATATCCGGATTAGCGATGACCGGGTTAACGGGACTCTACTGTAATTGTTAGTATTGTCGAACGCGGTGTTCAGTTCTCGCCACGTACACACCGAATATGGTGACGTTCCTCGGCCCCACGGCGAAACGATTCCGAAGAACGATTTGTTCCCCGCGGACGGAAAATCAATCGTTGACAAAATTATGCCGTGTGAAAACACACGACGACGACGACGCCAAGTTTCACGACGACGGCGGTCGCCGTTTAAATAATTTCGAAATAACGCAATATTTATAAACGCGTTGTATACATACAGGCGATGTAATGACAAAACGAATCTTTCTTTTCGGCGCGCTGAATAATTTACCGTTCCGTCGTGTGACGGGCGCGCTAAAAAATGTATTCGCACGCAAATCGCCGCGGAAGACGGACGTTTTCTTTATGAATATTTAACGGCGTCGGCTCGACCCGCGGAGCGTTTAAATTTCGCGCGAATAACTACACAAGTTTTAATTGGACACGTTGAACCGTGAACGCGAGCGCACTCGCGAACCATCGCATCGCGGGTTTACGGCGTGGTTGTCGTGCACGCACGTCTCGGCGTCGTCGTCGATAAATAATTATCGTTACCATTGTTATCGTTAGCGTTATTATTATTATTATTGCAATGACTATTATAATATTATTCTCGTAATTATTTTACCGTGTAGCGATCGTTAAACGGAATATGCAAATCACACGGGATACGCGCGCGCGCGCGCCACGAGAATATTCGATATCGCGCGCAGACGACGAATGCGATCGGTTGCTTGGCCGAGAAAAGCCCGATCGCACCCGTCAGAGAGACATAGAGACACGTAAGGAAATAGAGAGAAATAGAGAGAGAGAAAAAGAGGGAGAGGCAGAGAAAAAAAGGGAGAGGCAGGGAGAGAGACGACGCTACCATAACGGCCTTTCTACGCGCGACGAAGGCGATGGCGACGGGTGGGCACGACAGCGTTATGATATCAAATATATATAACGTCGACGACCCGCATTCATTAAATACGTTTTTTTTTCCACAAAGAAAAAAAAATAATAATAATAATAGAATAAAGCGTCTTCGTCACGCGCGTGCTCGTGTGAGCGGTATAGAATATTATCTATACGAGCATGCGTGCGCGTGTGTGCGTATATTTATATACATATTATGTGTACACACACGCGCTCTCGGCCATGATTCGCGCGCACAAAAGGCACCACGGTGGCGGTTGTGGTCGAGGGGAGGGGGTGGATTCACGCTGGGCCCCGATGCCACTTATTACCCAGCGAGCGGTCCAAATATGTTTTTTTCCACCCCTCTCTCACATCGTTTGCTCTCGTTCTGTACACACACACACACACACACACACACACACACACACACACACACACACACACACACACACACACACACACACACACACACACACACACATAAACACAGACACACACAGAATAGTATGTCCAGAAATTTTAAATTTCGAAGGAATGTTACTGAAAAAAATTTCATGTAAAGGTTATGCTGCTCACTCGACCTTTTTTTTATTCATCACATATTTTTTTTTTTAGTTTGCCTAATATAATGCATTTAAATGTTAAAAAAAAATTATGTGATTTAAAACTTAATAACTAAAATAACCAATTCTTAATTCTGAATACCGGTAAAAAAATAATAAAACGATGTATATACATAACCATCGTATGATATCGAGCTGTAAAAAATAAACTAATCCAACCAAAAGTCTTCACATCTGCCTTGAACTAGTTGATTTATCACCTCGTCCACTGTTAGTGACTGTCCCTATAAATGTTCATGATTGATAAACCATTTAGTCTGGGCTTCGGTTTAAAATATACTTAATGTTTTATAATATTTTAAACCGTGATCAAGACTCACCAGTCAGCTAATAGTAGGTACTTCTCAATTAAGTTTTTAAACGTCTAATTATAGAAAACGAACGGTCTCCAGATGCTGTTTTAAGTAGCAGAGTTTTTAGTATTTTTAATGATATGTGAATATTTAGAAAAGAGATTTTGTCACATTTATAAAAAAAACATCTCATGCACTTTTGTAAGAGACTGTACAGGGAGTATAATAATGATTCAATATCAGGAGGTGCATTTATAGTTGTCTTGTCAACATATTATGACAACAAAGTGTCATCTTTTCGTCAATCGTTCATTGTTATGTTTTTTACAAAATTATATTTTTTAAATAATCATATTTATTGTTTGAATTTTATTTTATGTTTTTACTCAAAATAAATAACAGTCACATTTACTTTTAAATTCTTTATCAATGTTATTATTAGCCATATGGTTGAATTGCATGTTTTAAGGCATAGGCAATAACTAATATAGTTCAACATAACATGTTTTGACTAGGTCTCTACACCTTATATCTGTGTACTTTTAATTTTAACATCTTAAAATTAAAACGCGCCGCTATAGTGTAAAAACACGTCCCGAACATGGATTATAACTAGTAGCACGCTCTATTTGTGATAACTGAAAACGCATTAAATTAGATACATTTTTGTTTCAATAACTGAATAAAACTGATAATAAACGCTAAAAAAATACAGCGATGCGATATATTGTCTCTGCGACGCCGGCGCTAAGTTTTTCACGGCTCGGGGAAAATCGTATAGAAGGGGGCGCGTGGATTTCGAGGGAATAAATTTAGGGGCGAACCTTCTTAAAAAAATTCTAAACACCATTTAATACGTATTTTCCTTTATTGACATTATTATTCTCATAAACAGACCCATACATTTAAAACTTGCTGAATTATTCGTCGCTATCGTGTTAAAATATAAAAAATCAAATAAAGTAAGTGAATTTGTTATTATTATTTTCAAGTTAAAGTCCTAGATTACTCGTTCAAACATTTAATAATGGTTCGAATTGCTCCAAGTCAATAAGACCGTGTATTAAATTGTGTTCGTGAACCATGCATGTTTGGGAAAATATAAAATGGATAATCTGAATTCTCGGTTTTATTAATTTGCATCAGTAAAAAAAAAAAATACAAATTTTTCATTGATGTTTATTCCGAATTCGTGATTTTAAATTTAAATTTTATAATAATTTTTTTTAAATTTAAATAATAATTAGGAATGTGATATTAACGTTTTTGATACGTCTTACTACGGCGGAATGATTGTTTAAATTTTAGACGACTTAAATTAAAAATGACAAAAATTTCAACTTTTTGAAATCAAAAATAATTGTTAATTGCAATGGAGTTATTAAATTACAAAATTATTTAATTATTGTTCGGTGTAAAGATGTACAAAAGTAATATTCATTCATTTGTTCATAGAATACTGATGTTTTATCGCGATGATAACGATAAAATAATTTCCCATAGATATAACACTCGGGCGTTTATCCATGTCCATTCAATACTTAATAATTAATATCTATTTTATGGTCCGTCTCTATGTATATACAATAATAATACTAATAAACAGTAATACTCGTCAAGTCGTTACATTATTAACGTTTTATACGACCTCGACCCATTAAAATGTGAATTTCGGAAAATCTTTTTGCTCTTTTAGGTACAAGTAAATACATTCCCTCAAAAAAAAAAAAAAATCGGTACTGTAGTTTTGGACGTACGTTGATCTGTGAGTTTGTCAATAGCAGGACGCGTTCGATTATACGTAATGACTATAGATAATATGTTTTTAAATACTTGTTTCATTCAAATTTTTTATCCAGGATCTTGCAATGAGGGGCCCAGGGTGCGTGCCCTGTTCACCCCACCCTTGCCGCAGCCCTTTGTTTCTTTACTGTAAATTTAGCAAAGTTAGCTACCACATTGTCGAGAGTGGTGGCTGATTCCACGTGGGGGGGATTTAATCTTCATCCCCCCTCAGCACGTGACTACACACACACACACACACACACACCCACACACACACACACACACACACATACACACACATATAGAGTATAATATCGTATGAACGTGCAGTACCACGTTCCTTGTGTTACTAGCTGGTCGTGGGCAGAGCGGTGTGTGACGTAGACACGGCGTGGCGTGCGCCTGGAAGAACTTAGACCAGTGATGTATTTATAGTTTTTGCGGCCCGGGACTTATAATTTTTGCCGCCCTCATGTCTCAAATTATTATTGAATACTACGCAATATTATTGAAATACGGGTGTACAATTTATAAAAAGTATGGTTTTTTAATGTGATGTGTAGCATGAGCAATAACTTTTATTGGAAGAAAAACAATATTTATAAAACATTATATACAATAACATAAAAAAAAAAAAAAAATAAAATCCAAAATTGTTATGATTCATAAATATATCCGTGAAAACATTTAAAAATATAGACGCGGAACAATAAAGTCGAGAACTTAAAAATATTTAGACGGCATTTTTTTTTTTTTTAGTGTATTCATTAATAATGTCATCATAATCCAATACCTCTACAAAATATGTCGTTCTCAATGTCGAGACTGTTCAAATGGTCCTCAGTTAACCGCGATCGTAAGTGATTTTGAATCCTTTTTAATGTTGAAAAGGATTTTTCAGCCATCATCAACGATAAAACCTACTTACTAACTGTGGTTTATGTTGGTATTATACACTATACAGCTTTGATAAAACTTCTTTTCCATTTACATTTTCGTATACGTTTTAAGTTAAAAAATAATTAAGTATTATTTCCGTTAGAAATATGTAATTATGCTTGATAATACTAAAGAATGGTATGTTAAAAAAAATTACAAATAAAATAAATAAATTTTTAACAAATCACGTATTTGTTCAGATTTTTGCCGCCCTTCGAAATTTGCCGCCCAGGGCTATAGCCCTGGTCAGCCCTAGGGTAAATACGTCCCCGACTTCGACGGAACAACGCCGTGATGCGCTCATAACATTGCCGTTGTTATTGTCGTCGCAGTCTACTTCATCGACGTTCACGCCTTCCTCCTTGCCCTCTCACCGTCCACGTTCCAGACCTTCTCGTCGGTGCTCCGGGCCGATCGCGTTTCACAGTTCCCTGTCGGCTCTCGCACAGCTCGTAATATACGCACCGGTTTCCCTGCCGGCGCGTGCCCGGAAAAATATTCCTGTAGGATAAAAAAGCGCAAAACTGTAAAAGGTCTATGCGATTCCGGACGCGTATGGGTGGGTCCATCTCGTCTGCGCACAGTCGACTTTTAGTCTCGCACGCGCGTACAAAGTGTGACCGTATACGCGGTGTAACGGTCGAGTGTCACTGGTGTGCACGAACTGTTCCATTCTATTCTCTCACTATAGGTTCGATTTTGTACTGACAGACAACGCTCGCGACATTCTTTTCGGACATCAGACGTGACCGCAGTAATACGAGACGCACAGAACACCGAAACGGCCTGACTGGCAAAAAATTAACTTTCGTTTTATTATGCGATAAACCGTTTTAGAACGATGTGGTATTTCAACACCGACAAGGCCCAACCCTCAAAATAAATTCCCTGGAAGATGGCGTCGTTTAATTTGTTTTAATGTTGTAACTTTAATATTTGTTTCCAATGCCAAAACGGTGTTAAAGTCGGCCGACATTTTACACATGGTTTAAAAACCACGGAACTATACATTAATTGTTTTTCTCAAAACGGGTTCAATAAAAAAAAACAAAAAAATAATAATAAATGAAAAATAGCCAAAACACGAATTGCCCGACCGAAATAAACACACCGTTTTGAGTTTAGCTGTTTCGAGTTCATCATCTTTACTGTGCGTCAACCGTGATTACGGTCGTGACAGAGATGTTTTAGATTCCGAGTTAAGCGAAAGATCTCATGGTTTGACAATGATGTTTATGTTTTTTTTTCTCTAAACACTTTTTCGGGCAGTAATGATGCTCCAAAAGTTTCATCCAGCAACTCTAAAGATCGGTAATTAGTTCAAGGCGATACTTTGAACGGGTCGTTTTTCAATTTTCTTGATAGTTTTTCCAGGTGTGTGAAACAACTGTCGAGAAACCAGTAACACGTTCCGTAAATGACACTTTTACTAATTCCGTGTTAGTTATTTAGTCATTATTATTTATTCATTACTCGGTAGTGATGTTGCTAGAAACTTGACATGTTCACCGTATATTAATGATTACACACATTACGAAAGTTTCAAAACGTGTTTCAACTTTTGGGCTAAAAATAGAACTTTGAAAACGCCTTGTTTCGTTAAAGTTGATCTCCAATAACATTTTTAGTAGTCGACAAAAAGTTTTGAAAATCTACGATATTACGGAATCCACTGTCATAACGTCCATTTTACACTTGAAATGTTCATGGAAAAAAAATCGGTCTATCCAATCATAATAAGACTTCGCATAAAAATCAACACGTTTTGAATGTTTTGGTTGAAACAAGAAAACTCTAAACGACTTTTTCACAAATATATTTTTATACCGAAGCTTTTATACTCGGCCGCCGGCGGGCGATTAGGACAGTGGTCGCAGTAGACGCGGATCCGGTCCGGCGAAACGGATTTGAACCAACGCACGCCGTCGATCGAAGCGGTCACAATATCATCATCGCGATTCGGCCGAACAGTCATTGAGCGGCCGTCGGAGAAATAATATCCGTCGTCGGATGAAAACCTACACGTTTGATTTTCGTCCGTTTTCGTGTCAAAATTAAAATTTTGCAAATTTTAAATCGATCTTCGAAATTTAAATTGATAAAATGACAAGCGTGTAACTACACATCATTACAATAATATGCTCGATATTTATCATATAGCGAAAACCGTCTGAGCTCACACGAGTTTTATAGTTTTGAATCGTAATTTAGTTAAAAAAACGATAAAAAAAAATTTTGCAATCGCATTTTAAAACTTTTATAAAATACAGTTAATAACCCGTTGGTAAATAAGCACGCAAAACACGAAATCGTATTACCACGCGTACGATGTCATTACGGAGTCTCGTTATTCAATCCACTCTAGCGGGGAAAATTTCGTTTCTAATATGGTGCCGAATTTGAAACGTTCGTCTTTTCGAAACAAACACGGCGCTGGACTTTTGGGCCGTTTGACGAAATTAAACAAACTTATTATTATTTTACATCCGTCGGGATTGACTTTCGGGTGTGATGGGAATTTCAACGGTCCTCCGGGCCGGGTCGGATCCGCGTGCGTACGGTAACCGCTACCCGAGGTCAGGTCAAAACGTTACGAATCGGACGGCGGCGTCGGGAGCGCGCGGCGACAAAACGGCGCACAGTGGTCCGAAATTAAAGTTTAGGCGGACATAATGAAAAAAAAAGAAGTACAAAAATAAAATATTTAATAGGTGATATTTTATCTATACAATATATTAATCAATATTTAATAGCCTCCCGATAAATAATTTAGCGATAACCACATCAAACCTCGATAACTATAGATCTGTTATAAGTAAAATAATTACAATTTCTATAATAGTGAGTAAAACTCGTCATTTCTCTGTTGCTCGTGTTCGAGGCGCTTCAATACAATTTACCATCCAATATTTTATTTGATGACATGGAAATATCTGCAATTGAATATGTTATGCGCTTCATATTTATAGCATTTTTTAAACTATCGTAGACTGCAGATCCAAAGCGATCCAAAACGATCGATAGCGAATAGATAAATGTTATTGTAAAACTTGTCAGCTTTTCAAATATATAGTTTTTGTTTGCATTTAGTTGCGACCTTCGCATTTACTATCAATTAACTTCTCAAAAACAAATATCTGCGTAGTAAAATAATGCCATTATCATAGTTAATTCTCCGTAATTTCAAAAATAATCGTCTTTAAGTCTTGAAATTTTCAACAAAAATGTATCTTTATACTATACAACGTAAACATTTTTATAAAATGTGTCTTTCAATTTTAGGCTATTAATAGCTTTATTTAGGTATTGTTATATATTATATTATAACAATATTATTATTATAGGTTAGCTATCTTTAGGCATTGGTGTAATTAATTCATAAAAGGGTTGATTTCCGGTCCAAAGTTTTCTTAAGCTAAATATAAAATAAGTTGAAAATCAGATATCAAAATTATATTTTATAACCGTTTTAAAATTGTTAATGATAGTCGATAGATGGTATATATTACGTATTTAATAGAAAATGTTGTCGTAAAATTGATTATTTCAAGTTTACACTCTAAAATCATTTTTTTTTTACGTTTTTATTAAAATTGACATTAGTATTACTAATTGTTACGCTAATGCAATAATATCCGTATCGCCTTATGGTCTGCCATATGACCGTACATAGCTTTATCTTGGACACAAAAACCAATATTGTATTATTTATTATTTTTTATTTTTATTTTTATTTGAATAAGGCACTGTTGAAAATAACCAAAAAATTAATTATGAAGAATTATAAGGTCACTTATTGAATTAGATGGCAATGATGACATAGAATCTGATTCAGAAAATTCAGATTCTTCTTCGGATTAATTTGTAATTTTTATTAATAATTAAACCGTATAATTGTCAATAAACTGTACATTATATAAATTATTATTCTTCAAAAATCCTAAATCTTTTATACAAACACATTTATTATTGAAACATAAAAAAAAAAAAATTTGTCCGTCTAAAATTGTATTTCCGACCACTGTGCGGCGGTGCCAAACTCGTCACCGAAACCGGACAAAACCGTACGGGTCGAGGTGTGGACCACGGGAAAAACGGATCCCGTCCCGCGGTTCCCGGGTCGTTCGGCCCGCAGCAGCCGTCGAATCTAAAACCTGTGCAACACGCGCGCGCTCGTACGTCTCTCTGTACCCGCATGGCTCACGCACACGCACATGCCCACACGCACCCGCGTACGCACGATAAGCACACGCCAGGGGCGTATTGAATGTTTAATTTTTTTCAAGGGGGGGGATATGGAAATTGATTTTTCGACAGCTCTCTTTGTCTAAAAGTAACAATGCCGACGACGAATACACTATAAATTCTTTTATAGAATCGTACGCGGATTCGTTACACAAAGTATAATTTCCTTTTTTCGGTGCCAAGTACTTCGATATATGTATAACTTCGTCGGTCGTTATTTCCACTTCTCGGTGGCACTAGAGCATGGCCGACCCATTTAGTCTGGTCTATTACAACAAAACATACGAACTTTAATACTCGCAATCATACAACTTCATAAAAGTAAACGAGAACAAATAATTTACTTGTTTCGTACCGCGCTACTGAAACGAATGTCTTTGTCCTCTTTAAGCTCGGGAATGTTGTTCCAGGAGCCGCGGCTGTTGATAGAGGTTATGTAGAAGATAATATAATCACACGTAATAATAATTTTTTACGAGACGAATATTATCGATCGTTAATGCTAAGGCGTATCGGAAAATCAATACATTTTTTACTATCGTGTACTTTTGAATAACGACGTCTAAA
This sequence comes from Therioaphis trifolii, assembly GCA_027580255.1. Lineage (NCBI taxonomy): Eukaryota > Metazoa > Arthropoda > Insecta > Hemiptera > Aphididae > Therioaphis > Therioaphis trifolii. Next base: position 33,446,530 of record CM050407.1, on the reverse strand, counting down.
AAAAAAAAAAATCAAGGAGGATCGATAGATCCCATATCCTCCGTAAACAAACACACATGCGTAGCACACGCAAGCACATACACCGACTCGGTTATGCGTGCGCATCAGATTTCCGTGGAATTTCTCCCGGATCCGTCCGGTCGCGGTGTTCGGGGCTGCCTCCATTAGGGCCGTTTAATAATTACACGACGACCCGAAACGGTTTTATCGTCGACGCTGAGCCGGCGAGGAGGATTTAGCCGGCATGTACACGTATATGTTGTGTGTACGTGAGTGTATTACTATTTTACTACTACGACTATTACACACTGTTCTCGTGCAGCGGCGGCAGAAATGACATGCAAATCGATGTACGAATCACCGCCGGACTGGGCAGGCGGTACGAGGTGCGAAACGGGACGGCGGGCGGGGCGACAAACCGCAATTATGGAAATCGCACCATACGACAATAATAATAATAATAATAGTAATAATATTTATAATAATAATGATAATAATACACGCGCGTCGGCGACCGTTTTGGTCGAATTTCCAAAATACGAATATCATATAAATCGCGATTTTCTCGCGTGCGCGTAATATGCGACGCGCTTTCCGTTCGTGCACTCAAAGGTCACCGTCGTTCGGTGCGTGAAATCAACCCACTTTCAAAAAGACGATGTATTGATATAATATAAATTTGTTTTTTTTTTTAAATTGTTTTCGAGTCAGACGTTTCAGTGATGGTAAGTAATATGAGTGTTGAATGTTCCGCAATTTATCGTTGCTTACGATTCGCGTCCTAACGACCGAAAGTAACCAATATATATTTTTCCTTAGAACTCGATTATTTTCTTTTTTCCGTCCAAACGTGTACGATACCGCGCTCAAAAGAAGTTTCGCGTCCAAATTCATATAAACTCTTTGGCCGTCAACGTTACGACGATTGTTAATTTACCCACAATTATCAGCGCAATATTTGAGATTAATTTTGAAATAATTTGTACAAACCTACGGAGGTTTTTCCAGTGAGATTTTATTTTCTTTGTTTTCTAAGACTCGGAAACGTTGTTTTGTGTACGATTCAAAGTAAACACGTACCTATATATTTAAAAGTTATCGGACGAGATACGTTTTTGATGTACTACAGATTTTTCAGTGCCACATAATAGTACAGCGCTGGCCACAACGAGGCTCGCGAGCCGCATGTGGCTCTTAAATCAATTTCGTGCGGCTCTCGAACCAAACTTAGACTCAGATTAATAAATAAATAATTTCATTAGAACCGTAAGAAAATAACGTAACAATGTCAACGTTCAATAACTATAATGTTTTTTGTAGTGTAAAATATAAATGTTCCATCATTTGATTTGAAATGAAAAATGTGTCTTTATTTTATAAAAATTACTCTACTAAGTGGCTCACATGGAATTGACTTTATAAATTTGCGGCTCCCGAAAGTTAAGGTTACTGGCCACCCTTGTAATACGTAGTATGTCCGATTATTCGATATTCAGATACTCGAGGGTTTATTAATAATGCGAGTAGAATGAAGGTTAGAAATGCGCACAATGTGCAGTGATATCGGAAAACAGGTGTGATTCTGACGTAATACCATATTATAGCTATAATACGTATTACACAGCATACTGCAATAATATCGAAACCGTTTATCAAATAATAACGTATTTAATCGAAACGTTAAAAAAAAAAAATAAAAACGTATGGTCACTATTATACGCGTTTTGTCCGGTGCATCTGAAAGATCGATTCGACTGTGTATACATATACCTGTATATATATATAATATATATACACACAACATAATAGTCGCAAAGTTTACACCCTGCCGGTTCTTTTATATTTTATTAACGTTATTAATGAACCCACCGGCGGTGGCAGTGAATTCTTGAATAGTGGCAGTCGGACCCCCAAAGGGATATCCATCACGGACGTCCACCCTATATGCGCGATGCCGTTCCAAAATCACCTGTCAAGACATAGGGGAGATGGCGATTTTTTTTTTTCGTTGCGAGACGTTATGAGCGAGGGAAACACGCAAAATGGGAAAACCAAAAGACTTTCCGTGTTTTTAATCGACACGCCGTACTTTCGCACAATAGTTTCAATGATGTAGTGTAACTTTCCCTTTTGAACGTCATCACATTCATTTCCGGTTATGAAAAACTTAACTGACAGATGCATCCGGTTAAATGTGCTTTTCTGGAGAACTATAACAATACAAGTGATTGTGCGTGCGTGCGTATGCGTGCGTGCGTGCGTGCGTGTGTGTATGCGCGAGTGAGTGATAATAATTTACAAGATGATATTATTTCTCTCGAGTTCGAAAGAAAAGCACGAAGATTTTCGAAGTGGTAAAAATTCGTTTTATAAGATGATTGATTAATTGATTCGTATAGTTCATTATTTGATTGTTGAAATTAACAATGGTTCTGTAATTTGTTGAAAAACAAGAGTGTATGTAACTCGATTTGGACGAGTATTATTTTATATCGACAAATCGGCAGAAAAATAAATAAATAATAATAATTAAATAAGAATAAACTGTTAAATTATCGTTTACGTCAAAATCCACCGATATTAACCATGCGTACAATTAAACACCAATCACGTTGGCCAATCCGTTATTCGAAAGTGGATTATTTTTGGTTTTCCTATATATGGAAAACTGACGAAGCGACCGGGATTATAAGCCTACAACGAATCGGTCATTCGTTCGCGCCAAAATAATTATGAATACGAACGAATTCGCGTCAAGCTCCCGCCAGGCGACACGATTATTAGTCGTGCACTGCACCGTTACGACAGCGAACGCAAAAATCGAACTCCGAGTATTGCCACTATACTTATTGTAGCGGGGAATCGTCGCTACGCGTGCAGTACTCGCGGAAATTGATATGCCGTATCGTCTTTCCGCCCCCGAAGAGAAGTGCTCGCTGTTCGTCGGTCGGAAATACACATAACGTATATATTATATTCACGTATGTATCTATAGAAAACAGTGTGAAATTCGCCAGTGAACTGTGTGAAAAAGCTGCACACGCGTCGCATGCGAATATAACGAGTGTGCATTCGTCTATGTGTATACACACACACACCCACACCCACACACACATACACACACATACACACACATACACACACACATACACACACACACACACCCACACCCACACACACCCACCCACACACACACACAAACACATATATATATAATATACATAAGGGAAAAAATGACGCAGACTGTAAAATAAAAATGATTGCATTCGAAACATGTCTCCGGGTAAGTATTATAGTAGTGGCGTACGTACGTGAAAAAAGCTGAATTTGCCGCGGCGTCCTCGGACGACTGTACGCGAAAAATATGTCGTCCCGTTGATATTACACGAAAAGTACGTCTGGAGACGTCTGGAAAATCAGTTCGGTTAAGACAAACCGGCCGACGCGTAATCCGCAATAACCACGAGTGTAACAACTCGATTTAACGCTTTAATTTCACTATTATGACCGTCGCGGAGAGGAAAACTTATCGGTTTAAACGGTTCGGTTTTCGGATCTGCGAAACGAATCCCCGGCGAAACCCTCGGTTTTCCGAATAAGAAATGCGCCGCTGCATAAATAAATCCGTTATTTACGTCTTTGATATTTAAATGGGCGTTCGCGCTTTTCGGAACTCACTTCGAATATTATCATAATTGTTTGTCGATTTTTCAAAGTTCTGTTGCAGTCAGTGTATAATTAATAATATAATATCGACGGCACGATAAACGCTAGGCAGGGTGTTCCACGAGGATCGGACCACGGCTATACATCCCGACATAATGAAGATAGTTTAATCATATTTTTATTTTTATTTATTTATTAATTTTTTATAAAAGACTGACCGGAATAATTACTACACACAATTCGTACAAGTTTGAATGTTTCAGTTAAAATTCAAAAAATATCTTTTTATTTCAAATTTGTCGAACAATCTGAAGATTTCCGTTTAAGGAATTAATTTTTCTGAAATTTTGACGTTTAATTTTTCGTTTTTATTAGTTTAGAATTTATTTTTTTTTTTTTTTTAGTTTTCAGAAAATTTCTATTCTCTAATTATTGCGTTATAATCTTTTTTCACCGGAATAATACATTATGAAATCATAATGATCAGAAAATGATATGAACTGATAACAATCATAAAATCGTGTTGAATAATATATTATTTTTTGGAAAACTAAAAAAAAATTTCGACAATCATCAGTTTAATGAAAACAAAAAGTTTGAACGACAAATCCTCGTGGAACACTCTGTACAACGTTAATCAGTCACTCGGTACGGATGACAAAAGTTGTCGGGTGTTGAAAACATAGTTTTCGCATGTCCACGATGATATCGTACTGTCATAACGATTTATGTGGTTTTATTCACATAATATTCGGTCGTAATGTTTAAATTAATGATATACCCGATGGTAAACTTTGTGAATAATTCGTCGATGAACGTTTTTTTATGAATGACGTACAAAATTGCTGTTATCATATAGAATCTGACGAACTGCGTGTTACACTGCAGTTACGACAGCGATTATTATAACGAGGTTTGGCTTTGATTAATACTAATTAATATGAAAAAATGCATATAATCCGTGTTGTGCTTCAAGGTAGCAATTAATGCTTGTCAAGTGTTTATTACCGGGCAAATATTACGTGCCAGTTTATTAATAAACGCGAGATTAATGGACTCGGCTTCGTTATGGAGCACAGTGGCGTGCTCACGGGGGGGGGGATCAGGGTGTCATATCCCCCCCCCATTGGATTTTTTGTAATGATTTATTATCTACGTGAAAAAAAAATTTAGGTTTAAAATTCAAAATTTTGGTCGTAGATAAGATCGCGTTCCTGTATTATTGTCTCCGCACTCGGCATAACTCATAAGACGACACGTATCAATATGTTTGTTCTAAAAATAAACGTCCTGTTAATTTTTATTTCAATTTTTCCCGAAATGTAGAGACGAAGCTGATTGTATTACCATTTACTATTAAGACGCATTAGTATTTACAATATATTTATATTCCATTTGCTTATTATTATCGTTTAATAAATGATACTAAATTAAATATAGAAGTTTTCAATTAAAATATTACTTAAAAATTATAAGCAAATATATGAATAGGTTCTACAATGATATACATGTTTGTACCATGATATTATAATATTATAGTCGAATACTCGAATGCATGTATATTTATAAAAATAATAATAAGCAGAGCAACGGTGGCCGATGTCGACCAGATTGTCACATCAGCTGATGAAGTATTGGATGAGATGGTCAAGAAACCAAGGAAGCTAGAAATTCTCATTTAGTTAAAAATTAATTAATGTATTGTATAATATTAAAATAATATGTTAAACTTGTATGTATATAATGTATTTACAAATGGAAAATTTTTCGAATACAATGAATATCCCCCCCTTTCAAAAAAGCTGAGCACGCCATTGATGGAGCAAACGAATATTCGTCGAATACAATATATTTTTTAGTGCCGATCGAAAACGTCATGTACGACTCTGTGTTATGAATTTGCTTTTAGTCGGAGTAAATTTAAAATTCAACATAGGTCCGTTGTTATCCTAAACTCGCGTTGTAAACAATGTATATAGTTACCATGGCGACTAGTTTCTAGAAATTTTATTTTTCTTATGATTGAAAAGTCTCGAGTGTCACTACCAAGAGGACGCGGTAAAAGATTATAATTTCGTATGAAATAAGTAAATTATTTTCATCGTATAACTATCGTATATCAAAACATATTTTTTCCACGACCGTGCAATTATTTCCGACGGATGTCGTGTGGAATTCAATCGATATTAATTGTCGACGTTTTTAATTATTCATCGTTCGCGTTCTTACCGAGTTTTGGCGTTGTCGTTTTGAACCACACGCCAGTTTTCCAACTGAAAACGTGTATCTAAGTCGAACGTCTAAAATCACTCGTCGAAATCTTTGTTTTTATTCCGAATCGACCCGTTTTCCGTTACACCGTGAACACGCCGTAAACATTTTCCGAGTCCGATCACGTATCGGTTCGGGCCATTAATACGATTTTACTGTCGGCCGTGTAAAACAACGGATAATAATATCTTCACACGTGTATGTACCCGTTGTGAACGTACGGACTTATTTTCGACGTGCATATTTCCGTGTTTTTCGCGTCGAACAGGCATCGCGTATTAAAGGGATTACCGTAGAATTTATACATAATCTTATTAATTTCACCGCGCGCAATCGTCGGTTTAATTTAATATAACAGAACCGCGTGTAAGTGAAGGTTTTTGCACGACGGGTTTTCGTATACGCTGTAGCGTTTTTATAACAACACGTGTACAATGTGTGGGCACACGCTTGATTTTATACAGGATGCGGCATAATGGACTCCCACATTTCCGAGGTGAATTAAAAAAAAAAAACTATACAAGATATGACATTTTTTTTTTATTTATTAAAACTACATTAAGTAAGGTTTTTTTTAAAGTTATTTTTTTTAAAAATAATGTCGTCTAAATGATTGCCTTGACGAGCAACGCACATATGGAGCCGTTCTCGAAAGTTTTCCATCACTCTCGCCCAGTGCTCGACTTGGCAAAATTAAAGTAGGGGGACTCAATTAACTTAAAAAAAAGAGCATCCCCGTCACTTATTAAACGTTACTAAGCCTTGGGGGCTATGCCCCCACACCCCCTAATAGCCATCTTTAAATTATATAAAAAATATTAATAAATAAATAATAATCAAATTACAAAAAAAATTACTGTAAATAATGTATTGTATATTATAGTTATAACTTAAAAAATATCATATCAAACTCAAAAGTAACTAAATGAAAAACAATTCATTTTAACTATTTATTTAAATTAAAAAAAAATGTAATTAATTAATAACAATCTTTATTAATTGATATTAGTGAATACTGATTAATGATAACAGTGGTAACTGATAATATAGGTAATTATATAAATAATAATAATAATATACTGTGTTATTATTAAATCTATGGTAAGAAAAATTATGTTATCAGTTTACCACGAGCATTTTGATAAAAATTAAAAATACAGAATGATGCAGCGTCCCGTGCATTCTTCTTAAAAATAAAAGTAGAGGTACGCTAAAATTTCCGAAAAATTAGTTGGGGTACTCCGTCCTCCTGCGTCCCCCCCCCCAAGTCGAGCACTGCTCTCGCCAGCATATCGCGTGGAATCGCGTAGATTTTTTGACGGATGGCCTCTTTTAGTTCTTCCATGGTTCGAGGTCGATGTTTGAAAACTTCAGATTTGAGGTATCCCCATAAGAAATAGTCACGTGGACTCGAATCAGGGAGGCGAGGAGGCCATGTAATGTTTTGTCACACATTCGGCGTTTTTGAAAAACGCCTCGATAACGAAACCACGTTGTTCTGCACCTGACCACGACATTGTGACGACTAAAAATCGTATTAATGACCTGACCCAGTGAAACAAACCGCTTTTATCTGATCAGTTTGATTACGTGGTAATGATGTTTTCAAATATTGTAGTCCATTACGGATTATTTTCTAGAACGGCTCCAAATGTGCGTCAATTGAAAAGGCAATCATTTGGACGATATTATTTTAAAACAAACAACTTTAAAAAAAAAACCCTTATTTAATGTAGTTTTAATAAATAAAAAAAAAAAAATGTCCATATCTTGTAAAGTTTTTTTTTTTTAATTCACCTCGGAAATGTGGGAGTCCATTACGCCGAACCCTGTATCTATGACATTGTTTTCGTTTTCCAGCGATGCCGGACGGAAGGAGAAAAAAATGATAATTATTTCACCCGGCGTTAATAATATAAGTAACGTCACTACACACCCCTCGCGAGTTCCACAGAGATTAACCTATAATGTAGACGTTGCGTCTATAATATTATAATAATTTAATTTAATGTAAATTGGATGTTTTAAGACTTACGAGTTTACGCCCGAGCGCTTTTTTTACACGTAAAATAAATTCGTTGAACATTATTTCAAACGCGTCTTTTATACATGATTATAACCGGTATAGTACGAACTAAGACGGTAAACTACTATTGGCACAGTGCTCCCCAAAGCGTAATTTGAATTATAATGGTGCGCACATATTCATAAGATCATTGCTCATTTGAATACATACAACCTTAAGTGTTAATATTACTCTGCGTGTTTACTCGAAAATGTAAACGTGATTTTTATAAAAAAAAAATTTAAAAAAAAAGCAACAAAAAAAGGAGAGAGAAACGTGCGTAATTCGACGCACCTTGTTCATCAACACATGACATTTCACAACACTGCAGCGACGGGTACATCTAAACGAAGGTTTTACAATGACTTAATTGTAATTTGTAATTATGATTACATGTTATTGTACGTCATAATGTATGTTATAAAACGTATGTGTTTCACTCCGTCAACAACTCACTTGCAAGTGTTGTTTAACTTGGCAACATGTGGGGGAGGGGGAGTCGAGGGTTGATAAACATATGTTTTTTCACGTTTATGATTTTTCAACCCGTGAATCGACAAAGCAATACTATTGCAAGTACGGCTTTGATGGATTTTTCGTGATTTATTGCGTGCACGGAGTGCAACTATACGATTAGAGTATTCCATTATTTATCGAAGGTATAATGTCGATTTTAATACGTCGCTTGATCACGGGTTTTCCGTACGCATTCTTTGGATTAGATACCGTAAGAGTTGTCCGAGTTTCGTCGACGCAGCGCATTGACGCTTTTAGTGGATTTTCACGGGGCATTTGAATTTCAAAAGAATTATTCTCAATATACAGGGTGTAACAGGTCTATTTGAAAAATGCAATAACTTTTTTTCTATTCATTTTTTTTCACATTTTTTTTTCAAATAAATACTGAACCCTTGCGCTACAATACTGTCGATTTCAAATATTTTTTCGTACTTTGGAAACTCAAATTTAAAAATTTTAAATTTAATTTTAACATTTAAAAAAAAATCGGAATAGCCATTTTGTAGACCGGATTTTCAGAAAAATTATGGTATTAAAATATTTTATGAAAGTTTGGTCATTTATTTCTTACGATTTTTTAAACTTTTAGAAAATGAGAATTAAATTACTAAAATTATTGTACAATTAATATTGTATGGGTGTATCAAGAATTCGGTGATTTTATTAACTTTTCCATGAAAGCATACACTTGATTAAAAATATTCCATTCATATTAACGTGATAATAAGATATCTATGTTACGTAATTATCTTAGATCATATACTAGTAGTAGTAGACTCATAATAATAAATACCAATTTGATGATAAAAGATGTAAGCTATAACAAAAATCTTGGAATAAAAATTAAATTTCGATCGGCCATTTAATTAATAGTGTTATACAATCATAGGTAATACATAAAACTGTACTTGTGTTTTTTGTTAAATAAAATAATATAGTTGAGGAATTTACAGATTTTTATTTTTACTTTTAAGTATGTTGTGATATTCAGAAAAAGCGTTATTTAATGTTATATGACCAATGTAAAAAACCATTTTTAAGTATCAACAAAAGTATTATAAAAAAAACATGAAGAAACTAATAATTATTAATTACTTTGTGCTTTTTTCTAAATGAAAAAAATTAATTTCTGACAACAATAGAACAAATTCCTTTTTTAGTATAGAACTGATGTTACTCAGCATTACATAATATCACGATTCTTCCATATTTATGTAAATATTAATGTTTATACTAGGTAACGTTATACTATATAGTGATATATTCATTTTTCTGTTAAAAAAATTTCAAATTTGACTAAATATTCATTTTCATGGAAGGATATTTTTGAAATATCATGGAATGTAAACTCTTTTGCTGAGTGAGACGGAAGATCGAGGAACGTTTGATAACCAATATGGCCTATCCATTATATATTATCTATGTATACAATAATATGTGTTATAATATTATGTGATATACAATAAAATTCTTAACTTTTTCGCAAACTTTAAAAAATCATAGAAAATAAATGGATCAACCTTTATTAGAATTTTAAACACTAATATTTTTCTAAAAATCAAGTTTACAACATAAAATTTCTAATTTTCAAATTTGAGTTTCAAAAGAAACAAAAAATATTAGAAGACAATATTGTTGTAGCGCAATGCCTTAGTATTTATTTTAAAAAAAAGTTTAAAAAAAGGAATAGAAAAAAAGTTATTGCATTTGTCAAATAGACCTGTCACACATTGTATATTGTCCCGCCGGATAATGATTATCATTCTTCTGATTTAGGACGTTTAACCGTGTTAATTATAATTATAACTAGTAGATAGAGCGGATATATATATGTATTAAACGTACAAAGCTGTCGTCGGTAAATAATTATTAGAGTAAAGTGTTTCCATCTGTAGGTAAATGTTTGACGCGTGTAAAAACAAATGGAGTAATTTTGATAGTCGCAATGATACTGTCGTTGAGATTTCGTATGGCAAACATCTGAGGTATTTTTTCCTGTTTCGAAAGTGAAACTATTATCCAAGAGGAAATATTTTATAAATAACTGTTTTAAATTATGTTTGTGATTCTCTTGGGTATTTCAATTTGTGTTATACCATTGTAATCGTCGTGCTGACACGATAAAAATCATGCACATTGTTGAGCAAAACGGAGCTAGTGTGTTGACATTTTCAAAGTCATAATATTTTGTGTGTAAAATGTAGTTTTGATTGACATTTTCGGGTTTAGTTGTATAAGATATGATTTGATTATTCTTAGCGTTTTGGCCGTGGTTATAAATAGGGAAAGCGGTGTGGATCAATACAGTTGAATAAGTTGTAAATCTTTTATAGATCACTATTTGAACACTTAAAAAAACGTCGTTGGGCAATCGATTATTGTCGAGACTAATTGTACGTACAAAGTTTTAGAAATAATAATAAAAAAAAAAAAATGCATATGAAAGTTTAATTAAGAACAATCATGTTTTTGTCAATTTTTTTCCTAAATCTATGGATTCTAATAATATTGTCCTAAATATAATCCTTATTGATTTTTCAAAAGTATTTGTGGTTTAACCGAGCATCGAACTAAGATACTAACTGCTTCTACGAGAAGGATTTTGGTAACGTTGTGGTTTAACCGACCATTGTATAAAGGCCATTACGTCTTCTCTTTCTAAACCGAGTCGTCAATCAGGTAAAAAAAAAACCTATACAGTCATCAGCCATTATTATTTCAAAGTCTTTTGAAAGTACTTATATACATATTCCTTTTATGCAAACTTCATTGAATCTCTCTTTAATTAAGGATTTAATCAGTGCCGTTCAAGATGATCCCTGTTTGGTGAAAGAAATGTGAAAACGTACCTTTTCAAAATTACAAAATTATGTTTATGTTAGTTTATTTCGTATAAAATAATAATGATAGTAAAAAATAAAAATGAAAAATATAATATTAAAATACTTTTTAATACCAAATTAATTCACATCTAACCTCGGGAAATTTGAACAAAGATATTATTTAATGTAGTTTATCCAATAGAATTTTAGTTATCTATGAACGAACGGGTTTTGAGTTTTGACAAATTATAAATGTACCTACTTAAAATGCGGTCGTTTTTAGAAAACCCATTCATCGAGCCATAATTATGAACACTAATTGTACTCAATTATTTCTTAAATTATAGTGACTGTTTTTTAATTTTTGTATACGTTGTTTGATTATTAATCTGTTTACTCGTTTATCATTTGATTGATTGAAGAAAGAAAAAACAAGTAATAATAAACTTGTTTGTTTCGTTTTCTGTATAAATAAATAAAAACAGTACTCAAATATTCAAGTGTTACGGATCGTCCGGTTGAAAGTTTTGATTTACTGTAATTTTTTAACACTTGAGAAAGTAAAAAATTAATAAATAAAAAATTAGTGTTCGAAATCCATTATTTTTCACAAAATGTATTAAAAGCAAGTTAAAATTTGATGTGCATTAGGCGTCGTGAGTATTTTTTTAATTTTCTTTTGAATTTAAAGAAATACAAAAATTTAAAATGATCATTTCGATTATTATAAATCAAGTAAATCGATGTCTAATACAGGCCACGCTATATACGTATAGGTATTGGATTAACTGTTAAGTCACGAGTGACGGGTCGTTAAAAACAGTAATTGAATGGTAATTGCGAGGGTATTTAAAAAAGAATTAATATAAATTAATAAAATCGTTTTCGCTACGGCGGGTATAATAAAACTGTGTTTAATGTAATGGGATAGTCGTTTTGTTCCGTGGAAATAATTCCGGAAGTCTGAATTACTCGCTATTAAAGCCGATATACAATATTTCCTAATTTAAGTAACCCCTTTCTCCCCATTGTTTACTCAGAGAAAGATCGCGCAAAATGCTTAGTGCAGGCCACCATTCATCACGTCCTATTTATCGAGCACCGAGGTTTCCCTTGATAAATCATCGTGTGCACTTAGCTTAATCGGATCTGCCAATTATACGCCTCAGGCACTGACCTTCTTGATTGCCATCCCCTGTCTAGAAAATACTGATTTTACCGAGGGTTTTAAAGCATCGTTAATGAGTGTATATACACATATTGTTTATAAATATATATTATATATAAGTCGAATCGTTCCCGTCGAACGCATAGCATACTGGCAAACGACATAATATTATTTCAATGAATTTCAAAGTTTAAACAAGATAAAATAATAATAATAATAATAATCGATGGTTTTTTGGCAATAGTTTTTTGAAATATAAAATGAACACATTTGTCTGAGAATATTCATGTCGATTATGACTGAACTAGTGGTGGTAAAATGCTATACTATTTTTCATAGCAACTGTTATTGCTATTGCTATTTGAAAATAGCAGTGAAAAATAGCAGCTATTGCTATTTTGCTAGTCATGTAGAATAGCTGTTTTTCGAGATAACAGCTATTATTTGAACTGATGATATAAATTATTACTCTAACACAGTGGTTTTCAAACTTTTTTTGACCACGGCACACTTCGTCCTTCACGAAATTTCCTTGGCACACTGTGACCTCTAATTTTAATACAATGAAACCTCTGAATTCCGGACACTCTCGGTAGCCGGAATATTGTCCGTTATTTAGAGGTGTCCGCTGATCAGAGGGAATAACAAAGCAAGAGAATATGTTCCTATATCCACATAAAAACGTCCGCTAATGGGAGGCGTCCGGTATTCAGAGGTGTCCGTTAAGGGAGTTTTCACTGTATTCTAAAAAATTACATTACCGATACATGTTGTTAGGGTGCAATTATCATGTAAGATAACTTGTCTTATAGTCGCTTTCTTACTGCAAACCTTCGATTTATCAGTATACGCTTAAATATTGCGGGTTCACGACAGTCGAACGCGTCCATTTTCGTACATTTTAAACTTATTCAATTCGATCGGTCATTTATGCAAAAAAAAAAAGGTTCAAAAAACCGCGGCACACCAAGTGAATGCTCGCGGCACACCAGTGTGCCGCGGCACCCAGTTTGAATACCACTGCTCTAACAATATGGCAGTGAAAATAGCAGTGGCCAGTGACTGCTAATCAAACTACAGAATATTAAAATATACTGTTACTAGTTTACTACCTACTATCTGCTATTACTGATAAATTTGAGCACAATAATAAATTTTTAGGCAATTGAATGTTTATTATTGTCGAATCCGTTATAGTGACTACTGCATGTATAAATATGCTAAATAGAATTATTTTATTATACGCGAATAATATAAATATTTAATTTCGTACCATCACTACAGTGTAGAGACATAGGCCGAAATAAAATAAAAATATCAAATAAATAGCAGTCACTGCTATTTTGTATTCTGATTAGCAACCTGCATCTATTGCTGTTGAGAAATAGCAGTGCTATTATAGCTGCTACTGCTATTTCGTACCATCACTGGACTGAACCGTCCACTATCGAGCGTTCGGTATAACTTTTTACTTCCTTACTCATAATTCGATTGCGGATAAAACAGGGGAGATTATTTTATAGATAAAACGCCATTAATCAATATATCACGTGACGATAATCAGGTATGTTTGAAACATTTTCGCATACAACAATTTCAAAGTTTTTAATGTTTTCGGATGAGATGAAGATATTACTATTAATGATATTTCCCGAAGATTATGCGATATACTTCAAGTAATTGAGTACAATTATACGAATTAAAAAAATAAGTTCTAATTTTATGTAACAGGAAAGTTAAATACTATTCCAACATTATAATATAATTACACGTATGTCGAGTTTTAAAATTATTTAAACTCTAAACCGTAAACGTTGGAATTATTTCAAAATCATTTTCGATTTTTGAACTTACCGAAATCAAACTGCTTAATTAGAGAAGTATTATAAATGAGTATTTGCCACATCAAAACGTAAAAAAAAAAAAAAATAGAGATACAAATCTAGACATGATTTTAAGCATTCTACTCGTATAATTATTTACTTCAATTTGCCGTGTGTTCTTTTTTTTTCATTCTTTCGATATTCGAGTTACATTTTAAGACGATTGTTAATACTCGCGTCAATACAGTAAGTTTTGAATACAGAATTTGTTTTCAAACTGCAGCGTGGAAGAATAATTCACAAATCACCACTGACGGAGCGCGCTAACTTTTCTGCGCAGCTTATGTTTGGACCTAACCGATTTCGCCGCGTTTCGGGAGAAAATAAAACTGCAGCCGAAGTACACCTTTCAATTTGAGTTTCTATTGTCCCGTACTTAGAACTCTTCCAGGACACCACCGCGATTTTTTCATAATCGTTTCGACGCGGAAAAAGAATAATAAAAATATCCAATCCCGAGAACACAATGATAGACGTTGTAAACTTTTCCCCCTGTATACCATTGTATACGTATTATATTGTATATATAATTTTTGTTATAGTGACAAAATTTAACGCTTTTTTCGTCACCTTTTCAATTCGGTTTCTTTGTAAAAAAAAAAGAAAAGATTATGACGTCAAAAACACACCATGGTAAAATTGATTTCTCGTCATTTTTAATTATCTGATTACGTTAAATATACTATTGGAGATTAACAGTAATTTTAAAAGTAAACAATTATTTCATTAATTGTCATACAATGCCAGTGTTCGTGTATCAAACACATACGTCATTATTATACCTAACTGGTATTTGTACCGTGATTAATTACACTCATAACGCGTTGTAACGAATTTAAAAATGTTTAGTTAATTGTTACTATAGGATGTAACAGGTCTATTTGACCGTTGCGACAACCAGAGTACATAACTTCGATCACATTTACTTATTGTGCTCTTGTAAGAATAGAAAAATAGATTGTAGATATGTAAAAAAAAAAAAAAACTTAAAAACTTTGTTTCAAATAATTGTTTAGATGTTTTTTTTTCTTTTTATTACTCACAAACAAAAAAATCGAAGCAAAAATGTTTCCTAACGACCTATGTTTTATTTGCGTGAATTTTTAAGGTTTTAATTTTCTTAAATGTCCACCATCATTCAATTATAACGTGATAAAAGAAAATATTTTTTTCGAAATTTCAATATTAGAACTTTTATTATTGGACCGACAGCGTAAAATATATATTTACGAATTGAAAGTTTATTGTATTGGTATCCAGTAGAAAAGTACTGCCACACTAATCCGCAGCTATACAATTTTTATACTTATAAATCTTAAACTATTGGTCAAATAATAAACATTTAAACATTGAAAATGCCATTTCATTATTTCATGGTATTAATGGTGATTAAGGTTTAAGAAGACAAAAACAATTTTGGAAAAAAATATTCTTTTCGTACGGTGTTAACTTAGTTTTAGAACATTTATGAAAGTTATCGCACTATTAGATTTGTCAAATATACTTCTAACCTCCTTGTATACCGACCGTAGGGAGTTAATACTATATTTTATGAGTTCTAACGATCGAATAATGAATAGAACAAATTTTCAATTTTTAACTCGTACACAAACCGAATGTTGAAAAAAAAAAGCATTGATGTCATAACTTATAATTTTAGATCGTTATACGCATTTCTGTTTTCGTCATTTTAATCTGCAACTGATGTATTCACGTAATATGCACCCACAAGTATACATCTTGAAATTCTCGTTATGTCATGCAAGTATTATGCTTGTACACATTATTGTTAAAGTGGCGTTGGTAGTTAGACTCTTTTGTAATTCTATCATTAAATTTTTACCCACTCGAAAACTCTGGAATCTAAAAAAAAAAACGACAGGATATCAGCAACGAGCCTCATCCGACAGAATTAACTTTTGTTTTTACGAACACAATAATTTTATATCGCTATAAAATATATTGTAATACGTAATATTACGAAAGCCTGTTATTTAAAATTAACCGGCGTTTTCGACGTTAAACGAACTCGTCGCGATAACATGGTTGGCAGCGTTGATAAAAATCTCGACCGAAGTTAACGAGAACTTTTGGCAAAAACGTAATTTGCATACGAAAATCGACGCCGGGATTCGATAACGACAAATGGGCAACTCGAGTGGCGGCGACCTTATACGTTCACACTAGTGCTCTGCACGGTCTGGTCTACACCAGTCTAACCGGTCTTTTTCGGCCTTTGTGTATTATAATCTAATATGGTTTGGTCCGCATTCAATGTTGGACATAAGTTTTAACGACATGATTGTGATCTTGTCTGGTTAGTTTTAACACGTTCAATTCGTCTATAATTGTAATTTTTTCCGTAACGTAATGGGGTGGTGCGCAAGGGACAGGTATTCGTAATTTATTTATATAACAGAAAGATATTCAATTACTTTGACTAAATATTTAAGATTTTTTTTTTTTACAATCGGTCCAGCTCGGTTTTATTCTTATATTTTTTTAAATAGTCTTGGTCTTTTCTAATGTAATACAAATAAAACGGTCTGGCTTGATCTTTTTTTGTGTTTTTTATCGGTCCGGTCCAGTTTGGCTTAATATTTTTGAAATCGGTCCAGCCCAGTCCTGGAATACGGTTCAAACGTATCAGTCTGGTCAAAAAAAAAAAAAAAAACGGACCGTGCTGAGCATTAGCTCAAACACTCGTGCACGCGACGTTCAAGTAAAGCCGTTGCCGATAAATCATTTGCGTAAGTCACGGTTGTTTATCATTCGAAATCATAACACGACCGTGTCGTATTGTTTCGGTTAAAAACCACGACGGTTTCAATCGATATTCGATCGGTGTTTTTTTGTTGAAATACGATTTTTTTTCCGATTCTTGTACACGTTAAACGGCATAAAACACTCAATTAAAACTTTTCGAGGCCGCAGGAACGTCGCGTCGTCTGCATCCCGAGTCGGCGGAGCGGCGGCGGCGTGGGGGTTCGCTGAATATTTTATGACGTGCGCCTAATTATTAGCCCTCGTCGCGTTTTTCATTCGTAAAAGTAAAACAGTATTATAATAATAAGTCGCAATATAATATATAGGTCCTTTTGATGTATTGATAAGTCATAAATATATAATTCTTGTTCAAACATAATTTCAGGGTTTTTCACGGCACGATTTTTTGTTTCGCCGCGATTCAAAAACGTTATCGTATGCACGAAACACCCCGTCGAATGACCCGTTGATTAGGTTTTCGGGGTTAGGAATTTTTTCGGCCATTCTTAGTTACCTCCGACCGAATGAGAATCGCTCGCGTCGTTTTTTTACCGACGCAGATTGTCCGTGTATAAGACGTCCACACTTGTTGATATCATTCCAAAAGAGCTTTTTATCCTATTTAATTTATAGCGCGCGCATAAATTATTAGTACACCGGGTGTTTTTAGTCACTGCAGTGTAGCCTACAACGAAAACCATTTTGTCTTTTAAACATTGTTACGCGAACAGTTTCAATCATTTTCCATTATTTATTTTGAAACTATAATAGAGCTAACAATGTCATTGTATCTGGTTAATGGTTTTATTTTTAACGTCTGATGTAAGTAGGTAATCGTCTTCTATATAATTTAAGACTTAAATCGACTTGCTTTAATCACGGTACGATAAAATGATGTTTGTTTTTATTTGTAATGCCACACGGTCCCAAACGTACGAAAACAACTCTGACTTCATTTACAGTAGATAATGATTTTCTTTTGAATTAGTAGTATTATTTTTTTTTTCATTTATTATTATTATTATTATTATTATTATTTTTTTTTATAGGCGCACTTCTACTTCGGGCGAAATTTTCCTTTATTATTATTATTATAATTTTTTTTTTTTCATTATTTTACAAATAATAATAACGTAACACGCGGAGACGGGAGTGAACGTGAGCATTGTTTTGTTGACTAATGAATATCATTTTAATTCTGAGCTCCAGGCATACTTCATGATATTGTAAAGATACGTAATGTAATATAATAACCAGTACCGTGTTAAACAAATGTATAGCCTGTGGCTCTGCACCTCTCCAATTTTTTTCCTCCGATAAATAGGAAACGATATTTTTTCATAAATAAAAACACAAAATACAACGAAAATCTACTCGGTACTATTTTCAATAATGTGTACTTACGTGTCATAAATGCGTGTAAATAATACAATAAGTAACAAAACAAAATTACTGTTACTACTATCCATGTTGATTTGTTTAGTAGACAAAGAAATGTATAGAAAATTTGTTCTATGTCTGTCCAAATTTATGGAAAATACAAATCGTATGAGAGAGAGAGAGAGAGAGAGAGAGAGAGAGAGAGAGAGAGAGAGAGAGAGAGAGAGAGAGAGATTCAATGCGTTGAAAAACAGCATCACATTCTTATATTATAGATAATATATCCGTTATAGTCATTTTATATTGTATTGCAGTATTATATGATACAAACTCATTCGTATTTATGATACGAATTATTATAAATTCCGATAAAGGAGAAAAGTCCTCGCTCAAGACACCGGGTAAGTCAACACTGAAATGTGCACAAAAGAAAAATGTTTACATCGGGGGTTCTTTTTTTCACAACTTTACTTTTACACGTACTACTGTGTTTTCGTTATGCTAATAAACGATTAGTACGTTTACGGTTTTTGCATACAATGAATAGAGCATACGTCTATCGCCACTGACCAAAACACTCTTTTGTGATGTCAAAAAGATCGAACATCTCGTCGACTCTTGTTCTCGGTTCAGTGACACGTACGGTTTCACTGTTACAGCCGACTCGTTGGTGACGCTGATCAACGACGACTGTAGCAACAGTGCTACTCGGTTGTGTCAGTAATAAATAATTGCAAATACAAATTGCGGTTCTGCTGAAATGAGATAGCATTCACACACATAAAATTGTGTGTAGAGGAGAACTACAGTGGTCGCGTAACGAGACTACCAACCGTTACTTTAGTCGTGTTATAAATGCGACGGTGTGTACACAAATGTAAATCGAATAATAATTATTGAATTAAAAACCGATAGTGGTGAAATGAAATTTGATTGTGACCGACCTGTGTTTAATTAAAATAGATCGACTGGTCGAGAGGACCCCTATAGGCTCAGTAATAAAGAAATGATACGGTCAATTAAATGGATGGTTTTTTTTTTTTTTTTTTTTTTTTTAATAGTGAAACGAAAAGTATGTGTGTTGTAGATAATAATTGTACGTTGGCTGATTTTAGAATTTAGTGGACCGATCGATACATCCACCGTGAAATACACAATATTTCGCTAAGTCCGAATTGGTTCCGAAACGTCCGAATTGGTTCCCGAGTTCTTACGGAAGGTACATCCGAATTGGTTCCCGAGTTTTTACGGAAGGTACATCCGAATTGGTTCTCGATTTCTTACGGGAGTAATTTCAATTTTCCTTCCCATTTCATACAGACTTAGGACTGTCTACATTTAGTAGGTATGTTTAAAAATTGTTTTTTCCAGTAAGTATTGCAATAATTTAATTTTTTTGAAATTTGTCTATTCTTATGCTGACTCCTGCTAACTTTTTTTGAAATCCAAATTTAAAACCATCTAACACCACAAGTTTTTTATTTTTTTCACTGTACATACATTCCATATTAAAAAAAGTATAGGTATAACACGTAACGTACAGGCAACGACTAACAAGTAACAACTAGATATTTAACCATGCCACTCAAATCGTCAATATCTAGTCAATATCAATTCTTTTTTATTTATATAATTATATATGAGATAGGAGAAATTATTAGATAAACTGTATGACCGGGAGAATCCATAGTCATAATCCATATCGAAGGTGTTTTACGAAAATAGAATGCATAAAATATCGGGAACCAATTCGGATGTATGCTACTCTAAATTAGTGTGACCATAAAAATAAAATAAAAATACGAGACACTAAGTTACTAAAAAAAAAAAAGGAAATTCTAATTTTAACGGAATATATTAAAAAAAAAAAACAAATTAAATGTATGCTGTATAATAGTTTTTAAATACAAATATTAATAAGTATAACATGTACACAAAAATCCAAAAAAAAATTATTTTGAAGACGCTGGCAGGTAAAGTTCTTCTTTTGATGTTTTTCTATGCTTTTGTGCTGAACTGATTTCATCGAGTAACTTAGTTTCTTTACTAACATTTTGTACCTAACCATTATATTTATAATCGTTGGTTTAACATTGTCTTGTGGATAATGATGTGATATTATTAGTCCTCTATTTTCTACCCCCAGCAATTATAATAATTTATTGTCAAGACAAGAATCTAAAAATAATGCTGATAAGTATAGATTTCAAATATATTCTAATGAATATTGTGATACAAAAATATCATAGAATTTATAAACTAACAATGAAGAGAAAAAAGGGATTAATATGGGACCTACTTGAAAATACGGGTCAAAATTCGTCCCGTATAACTTTTGTCGGGACAACGGGACACAGAGTGAAAATACGGGACAATCCCGTATAATACGGGACGTATGGTCACCCTACTCTAAATCTCGGGAACCAATTCGGATGCATGCTACATAAAATCTCGGGAACCAATTCGGACGCCAATATTTAGGTATGGGAACCAATTCGGATGCAGCCCAATATTTGGTTATGATCGTACAACGAATTATCGAGTAAAAACGCGTACGACCTTATTAGTAATAGGAATTCGATAAAAATGCTATTATAATAAAATCGTATTGGGGTTTGAATCGAGCATGTCAAACGAATCACGTCAGTCGTCGTAGTCGAACAATATGATTTCAAATTTAAAGAACAAGTTAACACGCATGGATCGAATGTTTTACGAATCGCATGACTCGGGTGTGTGCGTGCGTGCGTGTGTGTGTTTAATATCGTTCAGACTATTAAAATTTACTCGTCAATAACATTTTCCAATGTAAAAAAATTCGTCAAGAATCTGATTCGTGTTCAACCACGTACACGAGAAATGCGAGAAATGAAATGATGCGTGAACACATTTTATAATCTCGTTCCCCGAGTTGTTTCTTTTTTTTTTTTTTTTTTTTTTTAACACAAATTTCTTATCGACTTATGTCACGCAATTAACACATATTTCTTATAATGGGTCGGCAATATCGTGTGTATTGTAATTAAACGTCATTTAGTCTTGAGATTTTCTTGCACACGTTGTCAACAAGTTACGATTAGAACTATAGTTATTAATATTTGGTCGGCCAATCACAGCTGGCAACTGCGTAGGTCGTTGAAATAATGTTATATTGATTAATCATTTTCGAGTCTCAGATAAAACGACGCATATGTTCGGTTCTGTACATAGTTGTTTACAGTAAAAAAAAAAAAAAAAATAATAATAATAATAATAACTATATGAGTTCACAACGCGTGCAAATACGTAATTTCCACGTGATTTATGATAAAGGCAGAGAAAATTATCATTGATATATTTTGTTAAATGGCCACCAATAAAAATACGTTTTTTTTTTTCGGATGGCTTTTTCATAAATTAAATTAATGGCGATGCCTGGTCATTTATTCGGCGTGCTTACTTAAAACTATATCGTGCTTTTGACATTAATTTTTCGACCCGAAGTCGATTAGTTCAGCTTAACTTAATTTATGTGTGAAGATCTCCCCTCGAGTCCCGCACGCCCCGTTCCCTTCGTCAGCCCGTCGTTTGAATATCCGGTGCGCGTGTCGAAAGTAATTTTCGCATTTGTTGGTCGACTGCTTAATTACTGGCGTTCGCCGATAATCACGGTAACCTGCCTATAAGCTCGATTAGGACGGAAACATCTTCGTTTATTATTATTTCGTTTCGCTTTAAATATTCATTGTAAAAACGTACTTTGTCGAAATCATTTCTCAATACGATTTTTCACCGTGCCTCGGAACAAAATAATGTTACTACTGCGACGCGGCCGTTGTCAACTGATCGAATTTATATTTTTAATTTCAAAACGCACGTAAAAATCACAGACGATATGAAAACAGTATAATATTAGAATACAAAAATCGAATTAAAGCATAGCTCAAGCTAAAAAAACGTTTGTTCGTACCTACCTTATCGATCACTTTAAGTTAATGTAAGTATATGTAAAAAATAATCGTTCAAAAAATCGATTTTTATATCAATCATAATATACATTAAAATCGTTGCGTGAAAAATCTGAATTTTAAGTCTTAGCGCATTTTTTCCCGGAATGAAACATATTAATTGTTGTTTAATGATTAATACGGATTCTTCTTGAATATGCATAAGCGTCAAACCATTAATACGTTTTTTCTCACCAGCCGAGTTCATTAAAGTATATATATATGTCTTCGATTTTTTTTTTTTTTTCAAAGACAAACCCTTCCCTTAACTGACGCTGTCGACACCGGTGATGATTTCGTGATGTGATCTGTTATGTGAGTGTGTGTGTGTGTGTGTGTGTGTGTGTGTGTGTGTGTGTGTGTGTGTGTGTGTGTGTGTGTGTGTGTGTGTGTGTGTGTGTGTGTGTGTGTGCGAAATGCCGCGGTGGTGCTGCGATACTTACGCGACACGCGATCTTTGACCGGTCTAAAGGATTAGGAAAACCCGCCGTTGCTGTTGTCGTGACTGTTTGCACGACACGTCGAACGAACGAGGACTCCGGTTTTTTGGTGATTTTCTTGTGAAATTATCGTTTTCGAACGTTGCTGTCGAGTGGCCCATTATAAATATCGTTGTTTTGTTGCAAACTCGAGTTTAAATCATAACAACATGTCTTAAGTACTACGGGACGTTCTATAAAACATACGAAGTACCGTAACTGAAATAATGAGTAGTCTGAGTAGGCACTTGATTCAAATATATTTTGTGGAAATTATTGATGAATACAATACGCGATCGGCCGCTGGTTATCGGTAAAATAAATCATGTTAAATCATGCCTATAGACGATTGACGATTGATGTCAATAAACAATTAACAATTATAATTGTTGTTGTCGATGTCGTCCGTCGCCTTCCAGGAGGGAATATTAATACAAACATCGCTTAAAGCGGTTCACGATAAAATCCAAATAAACAATTCGATCGCTTTCGTGTGCTTGTAAATCGCTCAGATTTTACATACGTCGACGACATGAGATTTTCGAACTTTTTAGATTCTGAGCGGAGCAAGAATGGAGTATTGATTTCAGAATTATCCTTTTTTTTTTTTATATCTATGAACGCTTTTTCGGGTAGAATACTTAGTTTAAATGTTACGATCAGTCCTCGTACAGATCAGACGTTTTATCTGATCGGTACTTTAAAAACGTTATATTTTTTTACTATCAAAAGTTTTCCCGATAATCGGGAAAACCGACCGAAAATTGAGTGAAAACGATAATATCGTCCACTGGGCTCGCTGCTTAGAATCGTTTATCGAAACCAACGATTAGTTTCGAATTTAAAATAACTTCGTACGACACTGTGTCGTGTCGTGCACCAGACGATCCGATCGCAAAAGCGGATTCGTCGAAGTGCCTTACTTATCCATAAATATAAGAGTGTGTACCAGTTGCGCTTGAAATAAAATCGTCACTTAAGGTCAGGGTACCGATTTCGCCGATAAATTTTACGGCCAGTACACCGATTGCGCTCCTCGTTTTTACGGTCAATATACCAATGGCGCTTGTATGAAAATGTTTTCATTTAACCTTGCGCAAATAAAATCTGAGACGGACAATGTTAATTTGGTCGGCCACCCTTAACTCGCGTGAGCCCAATCACGTCGATAACGACCCTCGATTCGTCGTGAGACCCATCCACGTAACAATATTTTCTGGTCTTAGTATCGAGCCATGTTGACAAGCGTCTAATTCAACAAAAATACGAGTATTTTCATATTTTTCATTTTCCCACACATTACCTCGCGATAACCGTATCCGCTGTAGTATTTTGTCTTTTAATTAGAGATATCGAGAGTTGAGATCTTTTCAAAAATCATTTCGATTTCATCCATATTTAATTGACCGTACAAATGGCGCGCCTTCGAATTATCTCCCGATATTGTTTGAACCGTACAAACTGACCGCCTTAGAATACCTTAAACAACCGACCGTGCGATGTGACCGTTTTTTTAATTTTTTGTAGGGTGGGGAGTGTCAGCCTTTAAGACCAGCCTTCCAAGTGTGTATGCAACTCCATCTATTTCTATCCTCTGCTACTTCTCTCCATTGCAGACCGTCTTCTATATTCTTCCGACTTCTCTAATAATACAATCTTCACATCTTAGGCGAGGTGTACTTAAGAATTGTTTTCCTGCTGGGTTGTTTTCGAAAACGATGTGCCCGTTTACCAATTGTATTTATTTTAATGACTATAAGTAAAATACATTTTTTTTTTTTTGAACACCTTTTAAAACACAAAGTTCTACATGACTCACAAGTCTTAACTTAACGCAATTTATGTATCGATCCAAAACGAATAAAAATGTCTTTGGTGTATAAACGCTATAACGTTTTTAGTCATCCTAAATGGTAGCCTCTTTTTTTTAGGGTAATACTATGAAAGTGATTCCTTTTCTCTAGATATTGTTGTGATGTGTAAATTATATGATCGGACCCATAGTTTAAAATAATTTATAAACATTTGAAATTTGGTGCTGCGGAATAAATAATGGAAATACGTTTTTGCGCATTAGTTACCCCGCGCCTCTTGTTTCTGCTAATCCATACTTCAAAAACCTACCTATACATTGTAAACTATTGGTCCACTTATAAAAATGTACACATCACAGTTCTTTGAAAAGGAGTAAATTTTCTTTTATAAGATTATACCATAAATGATGCCTAAGAAAACTTATCACGTAAATAATTACACAGATAAAGAATTTTGTCATATTACGCACTACAGGTGTTAAAAAAAAAAGGACAAGATAATTGTGTTGGATGTAGAGAACCTTGGACGTGCCACTTTTGCTATTGGGGACCGATATGTGTAGGTCATGTATTAATTTTGATTTGAATTCGATGACAAATCATTGTTTCCGAAAAACTATTCTGACCGAAAATCAAATAATACATTTTATCATCGACTAGTTAAGTTTTCGAAAAAATGAAAAAACTTTATGATAAACAATTTACGCAATTCTCAAGTTTCAAGGAAAAAAAGTTCTTGAACTATATCAAAAATCCATGTCACTTAAATAATATCCGGAAAAATTCTCCATTTCACCGTATTTTAACATTTATAGCTTATGTCATAAAATAATTAACGCAATCGATTAAAATGAAAATGTGAATACAGCTAATTATAAAACAACATACGTAATATGTAAAAATGTCTTATTCCGACTTAAAACGCGCACAAAAAAAAAAAAAAAAAAATCTTGGCTTAAAATTTTTGAAATGTATTCAATACTATTAATTTAGCATACGAGTTAAATGATATTACATTTTTAAGTCTTTATGTCGAGGATTAAAAATTTAATTGGACGAATTCTTTTAAAAAACGAAATATTTTCAAAAATGTAAAAGTTCGATATTTAGCTCGAAAGAGACCGAATGTTTTTGAAACATTTTGAAGTTTCAAAAACAGTGTTGTTAATATTTGGTGAAAATGTTGTGCGTCTAGCACCATAAATGTTATATTTATAGCAAAATATTAAAAAAAGATTTCATAAACATCTCGTCTACAGTAAATGTTACCAATTTTTTAGGCAGTTTTTCTGAATGCTTGGAAAAACTATTGAGCATTCAGAGAAATTACTTCTATAAAGTACCAACTAGACACATTTTTGGTCTATGAAGATGTTGGACGAAACTTTTAGACGATTATTAATATCCCAAAAACACGATAGCACATAAAACAAAAAAACATCATTGTAAAACCAATGCATTCTTCGTTCCACTCAGAATGTAAAACACTCGACAATTATTTGTTCATAACATTTTAGCGTGGTGATAAGTATTTATTTGAAGGAGAAAATGAAAAATATTTAATTGAACAAAAATTATTGTGTTCAATTGATCCAGTGTTGAAAACATGTGTACCATACCGTCCAGTATATATGTTTTAAAACGGCTATGTCATTTTATTAGAAAGAGAACAAAAATAAAGTGTGATTTAAATTCCAGGGAATAATATCTTGTCAAGCGTTATAATGAGTTTAAAATTAAATTGATTGAAGGTTTTGCTTTTATTGTTTATGATTAATTACAACAGTGATTGGAAGTAATTATTTATTTAATTCGGATATAATTTATACTAGGTTTGAAATCGTTTTTTCAGTTAGATAAACGCGTCCAAGGAGAGACGATGAAAATTTGCTCAACGTCACACAAAAGCAAATATGTACTATTTTAATGTAAATATTATATTAGTAATTTTACTGTATCAATGTTTGACGACGTATACTTTTGAAAATGCCGCGGTAAATGAAGAACCATCCGATGAATCAGGTGAATTATCATTTATAAGTATATTATCGTTGTTTTAATATCATTAATGATTTCTCGCGTACAATTCTATGTTGTTTTAAATAAATAAATAAATAAGCGAAACATCACATTCACGCTTTTTTGTACGAGAACTTACAAATCATAATGCTATAAAAACATGATGTTCGTCGGGAGAGCTTAAGGTCATGGAACTATAAGGTCAACTAAATCGTTTCGATAAAAAACGGACGACAATCAGGTCATAATTGAATACGATTTTAAATTTTACGTAAACTTTATTTCATAAACAGGGCGATTTAAAATATTGATATAATCCTAATTTTGACGTATCTATTCGATGTAGAGAAAAATATATAGTATCAAGAATTAAGCAAATCAAAAATGTTTTTTATAAATATGATTACTGATCAATTTTATAATTTTTTTCATAAATATTAAGGGTGGTTTTTCACGTGAAATTTTAATGACCAAATGAGTATGTTTACTAACTTTGCAAAAACTACACGAGGATACGTTTTATAGTGATTTAAAAGTTTTAGAAATTGTATTGTGATTTATGACCATGTTGTGCGTACAGTGCGGTTAAGGGTGCGGCCCTTATGCAGTATTTAAAAACTTTAAATCGATATCAAACGTATGGTTTTGTATCAATTAATGTATTTCAACTAATACAAAGTATTAAAAAGTATTTTTACGTAATTTTAGCAAAAACGTATATGTTTCGTTATATTTTCAAAAGTTGATCCCCAAAACTACTTTTGAAGAGTTGTAAAAAATATTAAATGTACAGATCGCTTTAGATTTTCCTAAATTAAAAACTTTCATATTATATACTTTTTATACTACCTACTTGATATATATGATAAAATTACGATTGCTTAAATTTTGATTATGCATAAATATATAATTTTTTTTTTTTATCATAAATTATTTTATTGTGTTCCCTTACATTGAAATGTCGTTTGAACATGATGACAAGTTTTAATTAATTTAACAAGTCTCATTAATTATTTTAATTATTTTATTTTATTGACTGATAATGGTTCGTAATAATGGGAATACAATTGAACAAAAGTGTATATTAAGTGTGTTTAAAACAATAAATATTTTTATGTAAATAATTATAAATCTGATCTCAAATATTTCGGCAATATTTTCAATACGAACGTAAAAATTTGACCCAAGTAGCCAACAATTCTTATAAATGACTCAAAGGTTCTAAATCAATAAAATATTTCGGGGGAAAATTATCAAGGCCTGGATATTCTGAATGGAATGAATAAGGAAATTATAAGATCTCTAGCTCGATTTATGTTTAATCTCCATTCTATCATTTCCCAATGGATATATATCTTGCCTAAGTAATAATGTAACTTTTCTTCAATATTTAGTCTTTATTTCGAAATAACAGTCGATGACAACAACCGCATCATTCTTTTTACTACGTATATTTAACGTCCGAAAGAAACCACCAAGATATGATACTGCCTACAACAGCAGACGAAATCGAACGTTTCGCTCGCAAACACGAGACGCGGTCTAGGTCCATATTGGTCGTCCAGTTATTACTCAACTACAAGGACAACACGCGTCATTAACGTCTTTTATCACATGACTTAGTTTAAGAATTTAGATTAAAGGCGGAAGCCACTTCATCGGAATTGTGACTCTATCAACGCGGAAAGTATATATTATTATTAATATCCAATGTGTAAAATATAAACATTGTTAAACTTATTCGCAAACACCTTTGGGTCGTACATGTAATATATCCACAGAACTTGAAAACAAAAAAAAAATAAAAAAATAAAAACTATATAGGTATTTTAACACCTCCGTTTAACTGTAATTCGATGCTTCTATGATAAATATGTTCGATTAATTTTGTTTCCATTAATTTCTTAATCATTTCGTATTTACTATTTTCTTAATCGACAAGCCTCTTTTTAAATCAAATGTTGGAAATTCAAAAATTCAATATGCATAAAGCACGTAATATGACCGTATGAAAACAAATTTGCCCAAAGATAAAATATTAGTCTCGATTTCTCATTATTGGTATCATTAAATCATTTAATATGACGATGACGCGTACGATTTTTACGCTATTATGCTAAAATAATACTGTGATATGATTTATATTCAAATTGAATTACGATCTAAAATAAATAAATATATATATATTTTTTTTAAGATTGCTCGCTATGGCCATCCAAGTATATTGCTCCAGAGATGCCCGAAGTCCTGACATCGAATCCCTACGACGGGATGGCGAAGATTTTCCCGGACAACGCGGGGCACGTGGACGTCAAACGAAACCGTCATATCGCGTTGAAATGCGGATCTGCCAAATTCGCCGCGGCTGACTTTAGGAATGACGAAGAAATAATCGTGAAATGTGTAGGAGGAGAGTATGTCGATTACAAAGGGAAATCGTACTTATTCAAAGACTTAAAATGCAATTCTCCGACGGAGTACAATATAACTAAGAGCGATGATGATGACGTGATAAATACTGAGGAACATATTAAGAAAAATATCGATGAACTCAACAACGATGAGATTAAAGCTCGTATGAAGATATTTCAGGAATTCAAAGGTAAATTCGGTGTCATGGTCAATAAATATATATTTATCAGTAAACAGTTACAGTTGTTTTGTGTTTCGCGTAACGGACGAATTCAGAGACTTTCGAGATGTCAAAAATATAGACAAATAAATCAATATATTATTTTGAAAAAGCGAAAAAACTTCACGTTTGTTATTTAATTGACTAATGAAAAAAAAAAAAAAGAACTAAGCAATAGAATCATTTAAGTTTAACACCCGATGATGATAAAAACAATTGAATATGTCATCTAATATAATATTATTTAAATCAAATAGTATATTATATACGATTACTTTTATTTTCATCTTTAATGTAAGTAAACATGTCGTCCTAACGCGTTAATGTCTAACGACAAAATCCCCAGATATATTGTAAAATTAAATGAAACTATTGGCTCGATCTAAATAAGATTGATGCGGATCCAGAAACGAGCGATATCTCTCACACATCACAGGCCAAAATCCTGAGTCGTTTTCCATTCCAAGTCGCACTGACTGTGTTCTGCGCGTTTTTCACGTAGTTCTATTTATTTCGTCCACGCGTAGGTTCTGCCATAATATCGCTTCGTCGTAAAATTAAACGTACCATAAAACGAATGCTCACTAGTGCCGCCGACGTTCTACGATATTTTCGCCTACACGACAAACGCCAACCACCTTCCGGTGAAGTACGATTGCGCTCGTTTGGTATTTCGTATAATACGACTGTGCACGGTGCCACGGTGGCAACAACACAGCACGAGGTTGAGGCAAAAGCCAAAATCACAAGTGCGATTGCCCATAAAAAACTACAAAGTAAATAAATAAAGGTACAAGCTATAAAATAATCAATACATAAATAAATACATTTCTTCCAGTTGAATGAATTTAAACTTTATACATCACGTACGTTGATCACGAAAAATTCAGAATTACTCCTCCCTCCAAAAAATAAAAAATAAATAAATAAAAATATTGATGAACTTTTAGTCTAGACCGAATAAAATAATAATACAGTCGAATCAATAATTATTTTGCAGGTTTTACTTTTACTAAGATCTCACTTAAATAATCAATTAAATCATCGTGCGTTTTGTTATTTTAGTCTTTATTGCACACGACTACTGTTTTTTTTTTTTTTTTTTTTTATAGAGGGTAACTATCGTTTCTTTATATCGAATAGAAATTCAAAAATGTCCGCGCACAATCGTATTCTACGAAACACGTGCAACCCTTAATAACCCAAAAAGTACGCGCGCAGTCGTAGGTTAATATGCAATAATTGTCGTTCTACAGTAGATAATATTATCAATGCGCACTGTTACTACTTTAATACCCATATAAATTTCTATTTACACTCGAAATTATTATTATTATTATTATTATTATTATTATTATTGTCGAACGAATATATTGTTTTAAGATTCGCCCGACTGCTTCATATACATGCCCACCGGCGGACGATACTTTATGCCCATTCCCATCACTACCACCAGACCCCCGAAGATAATTCGTCTGAGGAAAGACGGAGTCATGACGTTCAAGCACAATAGCTACATCAAGTTGTCGTGCACGTACGAGAAGTTTGTGAGGCCAATCGAAGGCGCCCACGAAATTAAGGTGAAATGCCTGAACGGGTCGCTGGTCGAGTACGAAGACAAAGCGTACGAATTCGATATGTTCAAATGCAACACGGTGCCGAAACCCACGCTGAAAAAAACAACCAAAAAGTGCCAGGACAGAACCGACACCAGAATTCTCGTAGTAGGTTTTCAGACGAGCGACGCGTTCCTGCCGTTGTACAAAATCTGTTACGACGTGAAAGCCAGAAATCCTTTGTACTCGTGGTACCACCTAAAAGCGCCGCACCTACAACCTTACGATAAACTATACTTGAAGCCGAAATTGAACTTTACCAACCTGTTCGGCAACATCCATCCTCCAACACAGTATGAACTTCAAGTGAGTACCTGTAAATCAGAAACGTGTCTGTCGCTTTTGATTGTTTTTCCATCTAGTGCTAATCCAATGGAAGTTCCGAAAATATTTAATTAAATATTTAATTAGAAAATATTTAGTCAAACAAAAACTCTGTTATAACTGATCTCCGGTGGTCAGTTTGATAGTTATATTATCATATACTATTTTGTGTGTATTTATTATTGTTTTTTTTTAAAATTGTTTTGTATTTTAGAAATCAACGGTGGAAACAATTATCGATTCGAAAGCCCTGGCCAATTGGTACATAAAAAATGAAGGAGATACACGCCGTGTCTTGCATCCGGGTCTTTTAACACCCCAAAGCGCATTTAGTTATCCTTTTGAACAGTATGCCACGTAAGTAAATGTTACACACTGTAAACACATTTGTACTAACGTATGATTAGTTGTATACCACTCTAATTAATAATCCTAAACACACACAAAAAAAAAATTAAGTCGTGGGAAAAAAGTGATTTTCATAATATCCTACTACCAAGTGACGTCATGAATATTTTGATTTTACAAAATCTTTTATCTTACGTCAGTGAACACTTTTCAAACAATAATAGTGGTCTAAAAATGACATTCATTCACCCTGCATTGGATATATTTAGATAAGAAATTTGATTTTCTCGACAGTGACGTCATTTTTCGAAATTTTTAATACTTTTTCAACTGTTTTGGGAATAAATAAAACAAAAATTTCAGTGAAAACGGTAATTAAGTGTTTTAAATCATGGCTTTAGTATTTATTTGAAAAAAAAAGTTTTAAAAAAAATGAATAGAAAAAAAGTCATTGCGTTTGTCAAATAGACCCGTTGCACCCTTGTATATTATAATTAAAGGAAGGACTTTCATGCACTGAAAAATCATCAAATAGGCACTCTTACATCAAAAAATTGAAAATATGCGGTTAAATATGCCCTTAAAAAAATTAATTTTATTATTATTCTGTTTACGTTTTAACTAGATTTATTTTATCAAATTGATTTGGAATTTTTTCGAATGTCGGATCCCATTGTTCTTAATTGTTATTTTGCGTCTAATAACATACCGCATAACTACTGTTCTTTAAATAAAAATACGAAAACAGATAATATAATAAAATATTCGCCGAAGCGCTCGATTTTCGATAAACCGTCAGAATATGCACTGAAAAAGCTTAAAATACGCTCTTACGATCGAAAACATGCCTCTCGGACCAAAAAACGTCCGAATGTGCAAAAACATGCGCTAAAAACTTCGAGCTTTTCATCGTAAACGTTATGAAACGCGTGTTGTACCGGACAAGCACATCGTGTAGAGTTTACCGGAAAAACTACGCGAACGCACGAAAGTCCTCGCTCTTGATTATGATAATAAAATATTATTATAATTTAAATATTAAAATATTATTATAATTTAAATATTGAAATATTATTATATTAATAATAAAACGAAATAAAAATAAATAAATAAAATATGCGCGCGACATTGTTCGACATTGTTCGATTCGCGCTCAAACCGTTGCCGGCGTTTCGCAGGTACTACTACGAGAACTCGGCGCCCAGCTGGGGCATGTTCAACCGAGGCATTTGGCGCGACGTGGAGACGCTGATCCGGTTGAAAATGTCGCACGCCAAGAAGAGGCACATGCTGGTGACCGGCACGCACGACGTGATGGTGCTGCACGACGTGCACCGGTTCACGCACCCGTTCTACCTGGCGCTGCCCACCGAAATGGCCGTGCCGCAGTACATCTGGCTGATGGACTACAACCTGGACGACAACACGGGCATCGTGTTCATCGGCCGGAACAACCCGTACGACGCGCTCCGGGCCAAGAGCAAGTTCACCATATGCCCGGCCATCCCGTGCCCCGGCAACCTGATCCGGCGGCGCGACTACAGCCGCGACCTGTTGTACTGCTGCACCAAGCACACGTTCGAGCTGGCGTACGGCGCCATCGACCACGAGGCGCACAAGCCGTACAACTGATCGGAACGATTTTCCGTGACGATTGCGACGACCACGACGACCACGACGACCACGACCGCGACCACGACCACGACCACGACGATTTACGACTACGACCACGACGACGACGACGACGACGACCCTGCTGCTACCGGTTCTCGCGGGGATCCCGTCCCGGGGGAACTCGAATCGACGTATCCCCGAAAGGTCGTACAAAAAATCAAAAAAAAAAAAAAAAAAAAAAAATCGCCTGTTCGGTATTCGCAATAATATTATTATAGTTATTAAATAACATTAGGTGTGTGATGAATGAACAAGAGACTTATCGTAGATAATCATTACCTATAATAAGCGTTGTGCACTTATATTTCGGCCTGGTGAGGGCTTACTTATGCTTTAATTTTAGTGAAAATCGACTTGGTCGGTTTGTTTTTTTGTAAATTCTTTAAACATAAAATAATCAATAAATAAAATTTTGATAAAAGTATCATATCGTATCGTATGTTTTATTGACGAAAATGAATAATTTTTACGAACTGTCCAGTCGACGTGTTCGATTATTGTTCCGTAATACTATGACCGTTTACTAATATTCCACGAGACAACGATGGCTTCAAACTCAAACTACCAACGGGCCGAATATTTGGGCTCAACACGTTTGGATCGACGTTGCAACACTTTTACATTAGGAAATAAAAAAATAAATAAAAAAATAAATGAATAAATAAAATTGAACACGTTTGGGTCCAGTGTACGAATAGTATACCAATAATCAGTGTTCTGCATGCAGTACAATTTTATCGCAATCGTTTTAGTATTCTGTAATTCATATATGATTGATAAATATAAATCATTTTAAATTCATAAAAAACTGACATTTTTCCTAAAAAATGTTGCAAATCTGAAAACGTATACATTTTGTATTCTAACGTGTTGCATATTTTAGATTCGATGTACCCAAACGCGTCACGGTCAAATATTAGTACGAAACAAGTTCTTTTTGATTACATACTTTAAAAAAAAAAATTTTCCTCTTTTACTCAAAATTGAAAAAAAGGAAAAATTGTAAAATGTACAAAAATTAGATATAAGCAGACAAGTTATTCGTTTTACCAATGAAATACAGATAAAATATGATTTAATTCACAAAGGAATAATTTATAGATTTTCAAATGTTCGTATACAATGAGCGCTGATTTCTTTTTTGTGGTCCAATAGTAATGAATGAGAAAAACATTTCATCCATCTTCGTACAGCTTTTGTGTATTTTGTTTTTTTTTTGTATGGAATACATTTTTATGGCGGGCCGGGACACAAAGTGAAGGTTCACGGGTCGTATGTTTGAGACCAACTAGTTTAAGACACGAAAACGTCGGCAATAATTAACCAAAGAATACAGTCTTACTCGTGACAAATTCCCAATTATTTTCAGAGGTATTCAGGTACTTTGTATTACTCAGTTTAGCGATGCAATCTTGACAACAATAAAAGTTATTCATACGTGGCACAACTTTATACGTTTTCTAAACCGTGTATTTTACCGTCACCTTTACATGCGCACAGCTCCGTGTGTTTTTATTTCCAATCGATTATTTGGCGTTGCAATGAGCAAGTAAGAATATAAACGATATGAGATTTAAAAATTGAAAATTGTGTTAAAAGAAAATATAAAAATAAAATTATAAATTATTTAATACGGCTACAGCTATAAACGTATGACGTTAACAAATATTAATAATAAATAAACTATACGACTCCGTTATTTCCATAAGTAACTTATGTGTTATGTAAACATATTACATACGCAGCAAAAAAAAAGAAAAAATTGTATGAAAGAAATGTTTTTTAAATAGTATGACATTTTTTTAAAATATTATTAATCATTAAAAAATAAAAAATAAATAAATGTTAAAAGTAGGTATGGATTGTTTATTAATTTTGTAAATATAATTTTTTTCAAAAAGACGTTTCGATTTCATTTGATTAAAAAAATATTTATTGTAAATACTAAGATCTTGTTATCTCAATCCTTTTTATACTACAGAAAAAGATTACAATGCACCTATAACATACCAATAATGTATCAAATAGAATATTGAATAGTACATGTTAAATATCAATAACGCATTGAACTAATGATTAAATCATTAATTCATCAACTTGAGCAGAAAATTGAGAAAACGTGTGTAAAGATATCTCAACCATTTTTTTGTGAGTCAGTGTAATAAAAAATTATGTAAATTTGTATTTCCTTTTAAATGTGTGTATGCGGAAAATATTTTTCAAAGTAATATTTATAAAATTGGAATTTCAATCAATCGTTTATTTTTTAAGTTTGCAACAATGCACGGAAACTAAAACCGTATTGATATACTAACAGATATTTACGTCGATATAAATATTGCTCAGTTAATGCGAGTGTGGTACCCTATAATCATAATATGATACAATTATTCGGCATCCGCAGGCATTCAAATAATTATTATTGATGCCAAACGGTAAATGCGTGAAAAAACCGAGTTATCTTTACTATTAAACTTGATTTTGTTCAATTAATTGTTCAGTTAACGTTTTTACGATACGATAAAAATCGTGTTAACGAACGAAAAATCCCCACCGTGATTTGCAGAAACTCCTGAATTCTTATCCTCTCGCATTCGACAGACGCTCGGAACGAGTGTAAACAATAATATTTATCATTTTCCTCGTGGAATACGTACGCAGGCCCGGCTCAAGGGGTAGGCGATATAGGCCCACGCCTAGGGCGGCATTTTTCAGGGGTGGCATTTAACATTTTTGTACATAAGGTAATTTTTTAAAAGATTCCTTATATCAAATCGTATGCAGTGAAAAATAAAAATCAATATAAAAATATAAAATTTGGTCAATATGATCGGACAAGTGACAAGATGTTTAGTGGGCTTTGCAAAGATTTCAATTGAAAAATAATGAGCCTATAATATGGACATGGAAGAAGTTGTATTTGATTTCGCTAACGCAAAAGCGAGAAAAGTCAAGTTTTTATACAATGTTAACATTTATATTTTGTTTTTATTAACTGTTATATTATAACACAACTATTTTTAAATTGTTTTTTTTTTTTAATACAATTAGTAGGGATTTACTTGTCTATAAATATATCAATCTAATCAATTATTAACTTTATACAAATAAATATAATGAACTCAGAATTAACTATATTTTAGTAATGTTTATGTGAAAAACTATATGATATAGTATTTACATGTTTAAGGGGCGGCAAAAATTAAGTTTGTCTAGGTGTGTAAAATTGCTTGAGCCGGGCCTGTACGTACGTACTCGCGTTCACCGCCCGGCACACATATACACGCGCCTGTGTTTAGTTCACGACAAAATTTAGTCTATCCAATAACCGTATTGTGCACACTGCGCGTCCTGCACACGGAGAAGACGAGACGGTCGACGTGTGTGTGTGTGTGTGTGTGTGTGTGTGTGTGTGTGTGTGTGTGTGTGTGTGTGTGTGTGTGTGTGTGTGTGTTATCTCCGTACACCGGAAGCCGAGGGGTCCACTTTCCATTAGAGGCATCCGTAGCCCGTAGGCTTATTTGGTTAACTTCTCGATTACACATACTCTCCAATAACCAATATCGGGTGTATACACTTATATTATATATATTTATTTTTTTCGTAAACAACACCCGCCCACGCCCGCGAATTAAGAGTGAAAAACGACTACGGCGGAAACGCGCGGGAAGGTGGCGGGGTGAGAGAAACATTGTTATCCCGGCGTCGTGTTATCTTATTATTATTATTCCGCACCCCCGACGCGAGCCAATCAACGACCCTCCCCGCAGACGCACGGTCGATCGCAACACATGGCGTGCGGCGTACAGGGTACACAAACAACGCGCGCGCCCTGCCGAAACGTACCGCTCGTCCCCGGACCCGTCTTCGAGACCGTTGGGGTTCGTTTATTTCCATTTTTGATTCGGCCCGCCGCAGATCGCCCGGAGACGTACGATACCCGAGACGACGCGACGGTCTTTGTGCTCGGGCGTGCGTCCCCCCACGGAGTTGTGATTCGCCGTGAACGACGTAAAATTCCGATATGTCTCCCCCGCCCACCCACCCCATCACTACCACGTGACGGCAAAATATTATTTATACGAAAACACGCCGCGTCTTCTGGCCCCGTGGCGAGGGGGCACGACGTTCGTCGGATGTTATGATGATTTTTTACGTCAGAGATCACCGTAAACGACAAAACATAATACACTGGTCGCCGCTTATAAGACTTACGGATATAAGGTTCAGTCGCTTATTAGACTCAAAATCGTCTGGAACGGAATGGTCCAGACGTATCCAAATACATAAATAAAAATTCGGTTATGACACTCAAATTTCGTAAAAGAAATCGTAGAAAATAAACTTTTTTGGTTAAAATTTAGAAATAATAATGTTCCTATGTACAACAAATTGTATCACATTCCACTTTTATCGCGATTATCGTTATTAAAATGAGGTTATGAAATATTTGATTGAATTTATATTTAATTAATATTTGATATTAAGTTAAGTAAAGTAAAAGCAAAATAACAAAATAAAATTAATAAATAAATAACAACTTTCTTTTTCCATTTCTCCTATAGGATTCATTCGGTTATGAGACTCACTTTATGCCGGTCCCAAAGTGAGTCTTATCAGCGGCTTTGACTGTATACGACGCTATGACGTCATCGTTTACGAGACCCGGGCCCGGCTGCACACTCTTGAAACACTGTCGACGAGACATTGCGACGGCGTTTTGCACGCGTTACGTTATTGGTTTTGGCTATTTCTGCGTGCGCGTCGATCGCGGTTTTTTTTACACCGTGCGCCCCGGCATGAGGTGTACGATTTTTGATTCGCGCGGACGTTGTTGTCGTACTTTATTTATTTTTACAGCCGAGTACGACGTGAGAGCCGCGTGTAAAAAAGCACGCGAGCTGCGTGTTACACCCCCCTCCCATCACCAAAC
The DNA here is from genome assembly GCA_027580255.1 of Therioaphis trifolii. Taxonomy (NCBI): domain Eukaryota; kingdom Metazoa; phylum Arthropoda; class Insecta; order Hemiptera; family Aphididae; genus Therioaphis; species Therioaphis trifolii. The sequence goes on along the minus strand of CM050407.1, from coordinate 33,408,165 downwards.
AGCTACATACCTCTGTATCATAAACCATACCATCCCCGCGTCACAACGGTTTGTTTCCGTGATGTGTAAAAAACCGTTCGTTTTACAATGATGATTATTGATTGAAAACAAAAAAACAAAAAAAAAAAAAAAAAACCAAACGAACACCACTCTGATACGGACAGTCGAGTGAAATAAACTCGTTGGTTTAATAAAGTGAAAATTTAAATTTCAACTAAACAAAATATTTTTCATACACATACCACACTGTTTTCACAAAAATATCTTTTCAATTTTTCGTACTCAGACTCGTGGATTTCAGTTAAGATCGTATTTATGCATTTTCGGGTTGTTTATAAAGTTCGCGGTTACGTGGTAATTTTTTTAAGATCAATCATGAACCCTGAAAAAAAAATCTTACCCGAAAAGTTTGGCACTTTGTTACATATTTTTATTTTTACTTTAGGAAAACATCTTCTCAACACGCGATTTACAGAACTTTTGAATTGTGACGTCCAGAAAACTTTTCTCCGAATTCTTTATAATGCATACCTCCTGTTTCTCGAATTTAACTGAAATTCAACTTAAAATAATATAAACATTTGAGTTTATTTTTACTTTATTTTTAAGTTATCAATATGAAAAAAAAAATCGTGATCTGACTTTGAACTTTAACTTCAATTCGAACGTTTACTTTGTGTTTCGACAATAGAAACTTTTTCAATTATGACTTTCTTGTACGCGGTTTATGTAGAATTACCGAGTACAAAAGAGATCTGATGAGAATACTATTATTATTATTATTATTATTATTATTTCTACTGCGGGTGAAATAAAATATAATTTTAAAATATGTCATAGGTACGTCTGATGGCGAAATAATATCCTTGGAAAATATATTTTCATATTTTCTTGTTTTTTCAAACCAGCAGGGAAATAATATAAAGCGTAAGCAATATTTATTTCCGTTCGAAAACTCCTAACGTCTACACTTTCTCAACGTCTGGAGAATTCGTTTTTAGAAAGAAAAAAAAACTAAAATAATAAATAAAAATAATAAATAAAAACACGTTACTCCGGGGCCCGTAACGTACGCTCGTGCGTCCGCGTTTGTTTTCCTTCCGCACAAGCGCGTATTCGTGTCCAGGCGCATGTGTTCATTTTCTTGAACGATAGCCGTTCACGGACACTTTGAACGATCATTTCTCAGACGCGCCACTCTCGTCTGAAAAATTAAAAGAAAGAAAATGAAAAACATATCGTCTCGTATTGAAAGCGAAGATTTGAAATCATAAACACCGCACACTGACGAATATAACACACTTTTATAACGGAAATAACGAACTCTAACCGGGTCAGAACAATACGTATTTACTATAGAAACATACATATACATATGTATATACTCGTATATATTGTTTAAATCGTATTATCGATGCAACGCGTTGTGTTATGTTAAGGCGATGGAAGTCCGTTTGGCAGTGAACGTTGACATTCTATTCTTTTTCATTTTTTTTTTTTTTTTCTACAAACACTTTAATAAAGCCGACATTTACCACCGGTGTCTGTTGACATCTACAGTCTGTATATACACTCGGCGGGTGTTGACATTTCGATTTGCTCGCATATTGTTTATTATTATTATTATTAAGCTAGAATTTAATTTCATCTATTTCGTTTGCATTTATCGGTATCGGTTCGGTCGTAATATCCCATGATTGGAATTTAATTTTCAAATATATTTCGATTGCAGCGCGCATCGTCGTCTGAACGAGTGTAATGCACGCAGTAAAAGCCGTTATGATGTCATATAATACGATCAAAACGAAAGTAGATAATAATTTAATAACAAAGCCTTTACCACGGTGGTTTGACGAGAAACCGCGTTTTGTATTCCGGGCGGTTTTATATATTTTTTTAAATCTTTTTTTTTTTTGTTACTTTACGATGATATACAATCTACACTGGAGTAGCACAATAAGTTTTGAAAACTGAAGTAACAAGATGACGGCATGATTAAGAAGGCACCCAATAGTAACACTTAATTTGATGAAAAGACTAAAAAGAGCACAAATCAGCGAGGGAGGAGATAGTAAAAAACAACAGATTCTTCTAAGATTGTCTTAAAACGTAAGTCGTTGAGGAGGTTCGGTTAAAAATTTAAATTCGGGCGTTAGCGATTTTACGTAGATAAATATTCTGGTTGGCTTGGATTTTATTTCGGTTGGGTTTTTTTTTTGGATGCGCCTTACGACTTTAAACCATAGTTTCTAATAGGTATTAAGAGTGATTTATAAAGTAGTAGGTAATTAAGTTTTTATTCTTGAATATTTATAATTTTTTTATTAAAGTTTTTGGCGAGCGAAAACGAGAGTTTAGCATTAGCCTTTTTGCTCTAATGTGTTGGCTCCAAGGTAATCTTTTTCATCGGTAATGTGAAGTCTAAATACTTAACTGAATTCAATATAGATATTGGTAAATTATCAACCGACACGGTTTGTTTTAACGGACATAGTATTTTTCATAAATGTTTTTCTATTGTCGCACGTTTGATGATATTCATCCGGTTGCATTCTTACGAGTCGTCAAACTTTTCTGATCAACGGTCACGCACTGTGCACGTATGGACTTAGTTTTCCGATTCGATCTGCCGACGGTATGGGTTGTGGGTAGGCAGGGCACGAGAGAGTAGGGAAAACGTCGTGTGCGGAGACCGACCCGGCTCGGTTTTTCGGTCTCGCGAAACGGTTAGGTTAGGTAACCGTTCTCGACGTGCACAAGAGATAATAATAATTCGTTCTTTTTGTGAACTGCACAAAAGGCGAAGCTCCGGCGAGCGGACGATCGTTTAGCTGTGTTATTATTACGTGCCGGTTCCGTCGCGGCTTTAAGCGCGTTTTGTTGAAAATCCGTGGTTTGCGCTCCGGCAAAGATCCCGCTGTGCGTCTGACCACTCAACTATTGTGTTCGCGTGGTCTGTACGCCACGGAATAGAACGACACGGTTTTCACCGCCATCACCGCGCCGCCTCGAACATAAATACAATATTATTACAATCATTATTGTATAAAACTTATAACTTTCAGATAATTCGGTGCAGATATTATTGTTCGATGCACATTTAGCTCAAAATATCGTGTAAAACAGTTCGACACGACGACGTACGATTCAAGTCTTTGACCCACGAACGCTTTTAAGCTTACCATTTTCAAATTCAAACTGTATATTGTATCCGATAATAAGGTAAAATTTAATTATAGTCTATGATTTAAAATTTAATTATTTATCTGATATTGATAAAAACTAATATGAAATTATAAAAAGAGCGTTGCATTAATTACAGTAAAGTAATAAAAGTCGATAAACATTTTTTTTACAAACTCACCACCATGTTATAACTGTATACGACGCCAAAGAATTTTTTTTCAACCATGATAAGTGACCCACCTCCCTGAAAGGTTGAACGGCTTGATGAAATGATACGTTGACGTTGAAAAAATATAAATACACTTTGTATATTTTACATCGTGGTTTGATGGGTAGGAAAGGTTTTATTGTATACTCGTGTGTGATTCGTGATTGGTTCGTAATAATAATTTTACACTCGCGCCGCCAATGTTGAAGATACAGTATTTAGGAAACGAGTTGATATTCTATTTTTATTTCGTAGAAAAAAATCAATGTTGTACGAGTTATTAGTGAGATCCGAGGTAGAATTTATTCACATTAAATTGTTTGATTACCCGAGTTCATATACAGTACTGTGCACTCTTCCTCCCGCCGGGTAATTTTCCTAGCGGTGCCCATGCGGACCCGTACAAAAAAAAAAAAAAAGGCCGTGTGGGGCTATATAGTCCAATCAGCCATACCCGCGAGTACGCCTGTGTCTAACACTCATGCCCATCGACCGCTTTGCTCGTATCGGGTGTTGATTTCATCATAGAGTCAGGAATAAGAAATATGATATAAGCGCGCGAGTTTTTTTTTGTTTTTTTAAGATGCCGTTCGATGTATAGGCGACCGACAAGTAACCAAAGCCGACGTCATAGTTCACATACGTACGAGTATATAATACAGTGTGCGACGGGCACAAAAACGCGGGAGATGCAGTTTCCGTCGAAATTATATCGCCCGTTTTTGCCAAATGATTGGTTTTGCCAGAGAAATATTTGGAATCTTGAGGATTGGAAAAGTTTTGATTCTCAAGGCGTGAGTAACGAAAAGTCAGTGATTCGATTAAAAACTCGAACGAATTAAACAATTTTTAACCACGGGTTAATTTTATCTAATACAGTATAAATACCGTTATCTTTAGCTATTGGTAAAACGGCATTTGATTAAAAGTAAAAGACGCACACAGAAAAAAAAAATGTTGATTTAGTATCGGCATGCGATTGATATTCACATCGTTGCTGCTGTAGTATTAGTGAAAACCAAAAATCGACGTCCATCGGACGCGGGGGACCCTGTCCGAAGACCACAGCGTGCCAACGCTCATGTGTTTATTCGGTAAAACAATTATCGAAACAAATAAGAGACGTGTACCCACTTTGTAATGTCGGTATTGAGCTCGGTATACGTATGATTGGATTTTAATGGCTTCTGCAATACGTTGAAATAGATACCGTGAAGACGAATGCAATTAAAACACGTTTTTTTTTTCTTTCGGTTTTCGTCTGTTGTAATTTTTACGGCTGAAAATGTCAAAAATATCTTGCGTAAACAATATATTATTATAAAATATAATATGAAATAACTGTAGAAGCGCGTACGTCGTCGTACACTTTTAGAAAAATCTACGTAACGTCTGTTGGCGTGAGCCCGGGACAAAAGGATAAAACATTCGAAATACACGAGTACTTGGTGAAAATGTTTTGTGATTTGATTTTCGCCAACATGAATCGGATGTTGATCATAGTATCATTGTTCGAGTCTGCTCTGATTCGAAAACTTCAAAATAACTACTAAAACGTTTAGTTACCAGAAATTCACCCGTAATGTGACACGTATGTTCCGGGTTTGGAGGGATAAATCCCAATTCACACCGACGGTCCGATTTTAAGGGCTATGGCGCTTCTCTCGGGCCGCGGCAGAAACCGTTCCGCTCGTTTGCGGTAACGGGGCCGCAAATGTGACGGCCAGCATCCGGGCTTGCCGAAGGCCCGTTCCAGAATGTTTGACGCCCTCTGGTCGATGGCGGATCTTTTACTACCTCTAGCGAAACTGCACCGCGCCCGTGAATCCGACCCAGCCTAAAGGCTCGAAGGAGATTTTAAGATTTAAAAAAAAAGCATTATATCATGGTAAATGTTTTGTAAATTTTGAGATAATTTGTATTTGTTGATAAGAATACTAATTGTTTCTAAAATAACTTTGTGAAATTTATGTAATTAGATTTTTTATTTTTCTTTAATAAAAAGTTAAAACTATTTTTCATTTAAAATTTTAAACTTATTACGTTACTATAAATTTAAAATACTAAAACTTACTATTTCAACTAATATTTACTTGTACTATTGACTATAAATATATATAATATACAATGTTTAGTAACATGTATTCAACTTTGTAATTTGTTTTAGTATTTAAGTTTTAACTAATAAGGATTTTTGAATTTTGTTGTGATAAACTCACTTGCCCTGAACCCTAAGGTAAAAAAATGATTGCCTATTTAAAAAATCTGTTTATAATTTACACTATGTGAAAAATAAAACATTTTAAAAAAAAAAAAAAAGAAGTTTAAAACACGTTAAAAACCATCGAAAAAAACGTTTCAAACAACAAAAAATACATAGTTTTAAACGTTTTATGCGTTTAAAAATTTTTTTTTTAACTGTTTTTTGCAACTCTATCTATGGTACATCTGATGCATATCTATGTTACGCGCAGTCACCGTGCTGGTGAGCCCGCTAATCATGGCCATGTTCGTTTTAATTTTGTTTTCATTACGTACGAGTAACTAGAAGTGTTCCGATGCTCCTCGGAGTCGCGCGATCGAAACGTCGCGTCGTCATCAAATCGATTTTTTTTACATATTTAAATACAGTTGTACATTTTGTTTAATCGTTTTATTACTGTTTTATTAACATAACGTTTATGATAATATTGTATTATGACGAGGAGTATACCATTGAATAACAAGACATTCAACATTATAATGATAACTAGTAGCAACTATATGAATTACTACGATATTTGGATATAATTCGAATAACGTACTTTAGTACAATAATTTATACAAACTTTTCAAACTAAAAACGCGGTAAAAGTTATTAGTTTAATTTAATTTAAAGTTCATTGCAAATTACATAGAACAGTATAATATAAATAATAAGTCAAATGCAGGCTTCGTTTTTCTTTCATCTTTGCAAATCAACAATATTGTTGAGTTATTTTTAAAGATTAGTTCAACAATCATTGTAGGAAAATGGCGAAATCATTAAATGTTACTTTCCTTTGATGTTTACGAAAATCGTAACCAAGAAAGCAAACCGTATTATAAAATTTTAATTTAGGAAAAATAAAAAACCACTTTTGAAATTTGCTTGAATAAATATAAATGAGCTCCATGAACAATTTTTTAACACTAAAACATATGGTTATTAGCTTATAGTATGCAGGTTTAAATTCTATTTCTATAAGTATCTAACTGTAGGTTTAGATCAAGTGATCCCTAGCTAGTATTTTCATCAGCTTCATTTTTTCATCATTTGTCCATTTCCCAACAAACGATTGAAAAGTTAATAGTAAAATAAAAAATAAAAAATCTTAATAATGAAAAAGAAGAGTTATTTTTTTATTACACATACCAAGTATATATCATATAGATACGTTTGAGTTGAAAAAAAATATAAATATGATGACAAAATGAAAAAGCTTTTTACCTATACGAAAAAAAACAAATTGTGTTTTTTCATCGTCATAGCTTGATGTATTAATCTAAATCGAACAGTATGTTCGAACGAAAAATCATTTGCAAACATCTATTGTGACATTATCGATAAACATATACAGTAAGCCTGTCAAAATCACATGTCGACACAAAAACGAACGTTTTAATTTCGTGAACGAACCGCTCGCACACACGCGCACGTGCTTAACCGTGTACATTATGTTTTGGTAATAAATTCGATTTCGATGTTCATTTATATATGGATTTGACGTTTTAATTTTTCGTATCGACAACGCAGCATCGAAATAATGAAATTGTTTATACCGGACGGGATACCGCGCTTTCCGTTCCCCCGAATCCCACATGGCTATTAAAATACACGCTGCCGTACGTGATATCATCGTTCGACCATACGCGGGACTCGCACGTGCAACTTTCGTGTCTCCGCGGAGCCCGGTCTGGTTTTTAGTAATTCCAACGCCATCGACTGTAAACCACGTAATAACGTATCCCACGGCCGCACTCGATTTGTTCCAGTTTCGATTTTTTACTTTCGGTTTTTTTTTGTTTCTCAACAATTAATCCGACATTCGGACTAAAAGAACCAAACGAATTTCGTTTGGCTTTTGACCGCCGCCTCCGGCGTTTAAATACGGACGATCCCGTGCTATGAGAGACGGACATTCGCCACGGATAATATAAAGGCGAAAAACATGATTTTCCTCTCGTCGGATACATTTTGATAGATAGTAGAAAAACTACACGTCACAAATCGAAATCGAACGGTAACGCCGAACGCCCGTCGAAACACGAGAAAAACAAATCGGAGCGAGAGATCAATGTTCGAGACACCGGGGAGACGTATAGACACGAGCGACGCCGTCCTCTCGTCACCGAAGACGAACATAAATATAATATACACCACGGGCGAGTGTGCTGCGGGCGACGTCATACGCGCGCGTCGTTCGTTATACGATAAATTGCCAAAAACGGGTGGCTGAGGGGACTCTTTCGCCAATCGCAACCCCCCCCCCCAGTGCCTCCTGGAGGTCACTCGTTATCAGCGCTCGAGGCCGGACGGTCGGATCTTACGTCGACTACAATTACGTCACAACGCATTACCGCGAAAAAGCCTGGGGACGCGTGCGTTCGCGTGGGACTCATTTAAATATTTATTTTTGAAAAAGCAGTGTACACGCGCGCACACACACACACACACGTGCAAGACGAAGTACCAGGCACTCGTGAGTCGGAGGAGTCATTAATCGTCGTCGTCGCGCACGGGCACCCCTAAGCAGCGGAATTGCCGCCGCCGGCGGCTACACGTACACTCCGCCGGAACAACAATATGACGTAGTGCACAAACGGGATAAGTCTTGTGCGCCGTTTTTCTTTTTTTATTCGCGTATTTTTTTTTCTCCTCCCCGTCCGCTTTTTGCGTTTTTTTTTTTTTTTTTTTTTTATATTCCACTCACATATGTGTTTCGTCTCGGCCCCACTCGCGCGCGCCCGCAATAATTCCTCTAAAAGCTTCCGAGACGGCTGCCGCCGCACCGGTGGCGCAGTTGCTATTATTATTGCCGTGTCGGAGAACGCATATTTCCTCGACCCTCGATCGCGGCTACCCTCCCGAGTAAATTATTTAACTCGATATGCGCCGGGGCGGCTGCAGCCCCTGCCGCCGGTCCGTCCGCCCGTCCCTCGGCAGAGAGTGCAGTCTATTTCACTTTCTTATTATTTCGCGTCCTCTCTCCTCGGGCCATACAATTTGTGCAGCCAACCGCGGACACCCTCTCCGGCGAAACAACGCCCGCCAACGCGGTGTTTACGATTTAAGACACGTCCCCGGGACCGACAAGCGCGCGCGCGAACCGCTCTCGGTTTCGGCCTGACGCCGCTTCCTCCACGTCGCCCCTCGCCACGTGATTTCGCTGCCCCGCGGCCGTGGCATATGCTCGGCATTCGGTTAGGTTAGGCCCGACACGTGTACGCCTCGTGTATATACGTAATTCGTGTGTATATAATTCGGCCCGGCAGACCGTTTCAGTGTGGAATTCGCAGCGGTCAGTAAGTGGATTTCGATTTACAGACAAGGGCGTCCCTGTCCCTATTTTCAGGGAGGGGCGACTTTTAGACTTGTAATGTTGAGGAAGAAAAAATAAACAAAAATAATTTAACTATAATATTTAGGATTAAAAATAAATAAAAATTATTTTAAATGAAGCACAAACTAATTAAAATTATCATTCTATAAAACAAATTCTTTGAATCGTTTGTGTTCTGCAAATCTATCTATTATTTTGCACGCATCTAGTGTACTACGTGAACTGTGAAGACGTATTCGTGCGCTACAATAATATCATTACTATTTCGTGTATAACAAAAAAAAAATTATCGAACGTTCAGTATCAGATAACGAGTATCTAAAAGTATCTACCGTTATAAAATCGATACGATACGAGCTGGGTAAATTCCGAGCGCTTCTATCAATATATTACACACCTATATCATAATCTATGACTTTAAATAATTTCGTAATTTTTTTCTAATGATTATTATAATATAATACAGATAATGTAAAAAAAAGTAAAAAAAAAAAATTGAAAAGGCCCAGGGGGGGCGATCGCCCCATCGCCCTCCCCAGAAATACGCCCTTGTTTACAGACCGAATAACGAGCAGTTTCGAATAACGGCCGTATATCTTTCTATCGTCGTCAAGACGTACGACGCAACGCCGTAGTAGCTAGGGCTACTAGTTTTCGGGTGGAATTCATCAATACATCGGTGAAGTTGTAAGAAAATTGTGAAAAATTCAGACAACTCGAAAATAGCAAACAATAATCACGGTAAAAAAAAAAATGGTAATTTACGACCACAATATACCCTAACCTTATACAATAAATAACGCAAACAACGGCTATAAATTAAACAGGCACTGCGCCGTACAATAGTAAAACCACATATTATTATCTCGAGTTGTAAAAACAACAGTAATGATCGTACGTAATACTAGGAACTTTAGGTAACCGATAGTTATGTGCCACATAAAAAAAAAAAAAAACGATTTGGTAAACGGTGTATGCGTGTGCCGTAGGGCATTATAATTTATAACTTTACATGGTTTTTCGGAAAATAGACACACTTATTATATTATGAAAACCGATTCAGTTATACGATATTTATATTAACGATCACAATTTTATAAGCGGTTAACACTTAATTACGATTTATTACATAACTATTTAAATAAACTATAATTTGGGGAAGCTTTTACCCCCATCAACTTTCTCCCTAAAATACGGTCTTGGAGTGACGTCACTTGGTTTCGAGATTGACCGGACGGGTCGTACGCGTTTTTTAATCGACTTCAAAAAAAAAAAAAAAAGAGGAGATTATTATATCACGTGCGGTCGTGATTTTATCACGTGAGAAATTTCGAGCGATCGGCGTGTGACACGTGGTCCTGGGAGACGACGACAAATTTAATGTGCGGTTTTATCCGTGCGCCAAGTGCTGGCGTGTTTACAATTCAATCGCCTACGTTCTGGTCACACATTACTACCTGCTCACTCGTACAAATTAGGCCTAAATAACTCCCCACTCTGTACCCTACATCCCAACGAAAGTGTTTGCGATCTCCCTCATCTTATCTTTGATTGCCCTTCTCTGCAAGCGAAACGCGCTATTTTATTTAATTGTCTTAATTCCATCAATGTCTTCCTCTCAATCTTTCCTCCATCCTCAACTCCAATTCGGAAATAGTCACAAATATAATTATTTATTTTATTTTGGAGGCTGGTTTCATAATATGATTTCTTTACTTACTTTACTTTTTTAATACTTTTTATTTGTTATTATTAATATTGTATTCTTTAGAATTGCTATCTTGTTATGTCGTCAAATAATTGTTGAGCTGTAATAGTTAAACTTATAGCTATAATAATAAAAAAAAAAGCGCTGACATGGCTGACGCCGGTGACTATCGCGTGGCCGGGGCGTGACTGTTTGTTTCGCGACACGTTGTTTCGAATGCGACTGCGACCACGCGGTCCAAAGTCAACTGTGACGGCCGTAGATAATAATACAGAATGGATACGACGTCCGTGCACCTATAACCCAGGAGGAGAAGGAGGAAGTCGCATTCTAGCCATTTTCACCCCAATAATACCGAATTTACTCCATCAAATAACCGTATGACTTTTCTTTCTTTCCCATCTGTTATTTGCTGCCAACTGATATTTATTTTGAATTTCAACCACAGATAATATTCTTTCAGATAATATTATATAATATTCTTTTCCTGAATAAAAATCTTACAATATATTAATGAATAATGATATATGCGTATTAACATATTATATTATATGCGTATGAAAATAAAATACGAAATAATGTATTTCGCACCATTGGGTATTCTTCACTTTTTGGACAAGATTATGGTGATGGATGTATTGAATTAAAAAAAGATAAATCATGTTTTTTTTTAAACGATTCTAGGCAAAGCTGTAGTATGAAAACATACCGTTTGTGTATTTAACCGTTGTTTATTTAATATTGTCAATAGGTTTTTCTCATCATAACCGTTTATAAATTTTCTTCTGAACAAAGGAGACATGTTTTTTTACCAAAAGATTCAACATATGTAGTTTTATCTGTGATCATAACGATTGGATGATCCGATAATTTTTTATATACGTTTCAAGTTGAAAATTGATGTAAAAAGATCGATTTTGTAAAAATATTACCTAATTCAATAGTAATTTTTGATTCCGTAATTATTGTAATATACTTTAATTAAGGACTTATAAAATAATCCTCCATCACGATTTTTTAATTTTTTTCCGTGTCAAATGATAAGTTTATTAGTAGGCGATTTAAATTTTCAGAACTTTTTTCAAATATTAAAAAATTTTATTACAGATAAACTTTAATAAACAAGGTATTTTCTATCGTCAATGGTCATTTTTTTTGTTATTTGAAACTTTTGAAAAGTATATAACTATACGTCATTCATATAATATAATGAAAATTTCAAGTTCCTAGCAACATTATATTTTGAGTTATGGCTAAATAACTAAGATCAATTGATTGAAAGACAAAGTTCACCGTTTTTTTTCGATTTTTCAACAGTTTTTTTCTCGCACCTGTAAATCTATTGAGAGGCAAAAAATGAACTCTTAAAGTACCATTTGCATAATCTAAATTTCCGGTCTATAGAGTGATTGAATAAATTTGTTGATCGAAATTGTGCCAAAAAGTGTGTTCAGAAAAATAAAAGAAAGATAAAATAAACATCATTGTAAAAATCAATAGATCCTATTCGCTTCATTCAGAATCTGAAATTCTGCCGGAAAATTGGAATGTAACAGGTTTGTTTTTGTATAGTGACGACCAGTTGAATTTCAGAACTCAACTTCAGGTCGTAAAAAAGTTTAAACCTCGATGTTACTATAATAATAATAAGATAATAGTCAGGTTTAACACATCAAACAAATGGAACGCCGTGACGGATGAGAAAATTATGATTCCCGTACCGTTATTGCTCGTAAATGCTCAAACAAATATTATGCTAATACAGCAGCTAATATATTATCATAAGGTGTATTATATATTTTCAAACATGCTCGTGACTCGTCTGCTACAAAGGCTGCGCTTCATCGGCCGCGGCTGTCGGTTTCCACGGTCGCTGCCATATGCGGTGATGGCTCGTGCCTGGAAAACCGTTTGTCTTTAGTCGCGTCCGTGTCTCATGTTATGTAGAGACAGCCGCGTTCGCAGTAAAATGTAATTTTGTTTTTCGGACTTAACGGAGAATGATATTTTCGTTTGGCCGTAAAAACCACGGGACCTCATGAAATGTCTACAAGAAACAGACTTTTTGGCTCCTGTAATTCTCTACCCGAGCGGCCAAATACGCACTTTCTGTGTGTGTGTGTGTGTGTGTGTGTGTGTGTGTGTGTGTGTGTGTGTGTGTGTGTGTGTATATACGCAATGGTGGGTGGATGGTAGGTGTGGGTGAGCGTAGGTGCTCGCACTCGAGACGAGTACAGTTAGACGCGCAGTTTGTTTTCATTACGTCGGACAAATCGCCTCATAAACGTTTGATATTATTACGGTGTCGTAATTTTACGTAAAAAATAAAAAAATAAAAGCAAACACTAGGGGAATGAGAAAAAAAGAAAGGAAGCGTTGTAAAAAATGTTTGTGTGTGTGTGTGTGTGTGTCTACGTTCTCGGGCAATAACTAAGTGTTATGGCACGCGATAAAATCGGTTCTTTTTCTGTAATAAAACTCGTAAAGTTTTTATGTGGAAATTTGACACACTGATCTTTTGTCGCCGTTTATTATATTAAGTCTTTCTCAAAACTCGACTGCAGACTATGAACGAGTTTTTTATAGCATAACAGCTCACAACTTTCAGTGATTACAATCCCGTTTTAAGACAAAATCGTTCTCTAGTGCTTAATAAAATCTTTTGTTTTATTTCCTCTCCGCGCGTCTAGTCGTACGAAACGAAGTCGCTGGTCACACGTCCTTTCCGTTTTGACTCAAATTTTAGTCGAATACCATTTCCATGTTTTTCTGCCCACGGCCGTGTAAAATTCAAAGGTTTTGACCGTCCGTGCGCTGAAGACCTATGTCATCAAAGTTATACCAGGCAAATTCGAATGAAATTTTTCCGTTCTAACCGCTAGTCAACAGTCAAGGCGTTGATTTTTCGATCACGTCATAACCGAGTCGGGAACGTCGGTGATTTCCGCTTCATAGCAATCGAACACCGCACATTACACGTACGGGCTGATCCGTCGACGTCGACGGACACCGACGAGTTCTGTATAGTGTCATTTGCAGTAGTACAGTACGATTCAATCGCTACGGTAATTGTGTCGAGCACAGCGACGTCGAACTCGCCAAAAGGTTATCAACGTCGTCCGATGGTCGCAAACTGTTCATCGAAACGACGTTACTCGGCGATTTACGAAGCGTTAAAGCTCAGACCGTACGGCGCGTGAACGCAGTTCATAATAACATTTTTGTACACGTTTACCAGCGGTACCCAACCATTTAGATACTATTACCCATAAATCAGGAACATTAGATATTTACAATTATCCCCGAGTAAATTTTGAGTGATGAGGTAATCGTAATAAAGTTATCTGTGTCATTAGAAGTAAGACATAAGGTAATCGCCTGCAAAACAATTGACAGCAATTTTATAATATAAAATATAATATTATTATCACATTAATATCAATCATTGCAATAAACGTACTCGTGATTGATGAGGATTTAATAACAATAGGTGTAAAGTACACAAAAACAAAAAATTAATCAAGTTTTTACCCCTCGAAAAATCTATTTGTACCCCTTGAAGGGTAATCGCCCGCAGGTTGGGAACTGTTCTGCGTTATACACAAAACGAAGTGTCGAAATCTATATTACGTAACACAGTGAACACGTACTTTCATCGTCCAATATTACTACGTTGAAATAATATTTTTGTTGTACGTGAAAAATCGTCATCGATAATGATCTATAACACTGGTCGAAAATGGCATAGGAACACGTTCAAAACAGACAGTATTATCTTGTTCTATTCTATTATATTCTAAGGTGCTTATTTGGTTACATCTATGGGGGGGGGGCTTGACATTTTTACCTTATCAATTAACATAAGAAACATTTTTCAGAAACGAGCTTTCGTCTACCATCTACTTTACTTAATTTTAGCTGAGGTGCCATTCATATAAAATATACATAATAATTAAAGGTAATTAGAACAAAATAAAATAAATTAATAAGTCAATTATTGATAGCTACTACACTTTTTATTTATAAATTTGTTATTTTCGGCAAATGTATTAATTATTTCATTATTTTTGATACATTTAGACATACTTTTTTCTATGTACCAAATATATTGAATGTATTGAACTCACGGTGGAACGATCTGTAAAGTAGCCTCCCAAATCTCCCAATATCCGCCTATGTTGTGTACACAGACGAACCCGCGTCGTGTGTACGCGCAGACGGAATGCACGTACACGTGGTCGTGTGTATTCACGACCGTTTCTTTTACCGTACAACGCCATCGCGTGAAGCGAACCAAAACGCGGCAAATAACACCGTGACCGCCGTTAACGTCGATTATTGGCTGAACGCGACCGTCGACGGTCGCTGTGAGTTTGCTTTATTAAAATTAGTCATCTATGATTTTAATTACATTACGAAACAAGCTTAGTAGATTAAATCGAACACATTTATCTTAGTTTCGTAAGACGGTTGCGTTATCTTAGGCCGCCCCGTGTTGTGATGCGAGTTCGTTTCGGAGGTCGCGAGTTAGCAAAGTTTACGGTCATCCCGTGGGAAGAGATGATATACACGGCTCAAAGTCCATAATGTAGACACGACACGTAGTGGGCCCCGACGCGCGATGTCCTGTGATTCTTGGGCTAATACGCCATGATTACGGAAGTAACTCTTTTCCGTCGCAACTTTGAAAGTCCTATTAGCGGACTAAAGGTCCATTTAACTTTAGCTTTGCCTTCACTCTAAAATTACGTAATTTCACTAGGCGGCTTCCTCGAGTCGGTTACACCGTCAAATGAAACTATAAATATCACGGTGTACCAATCGGAACGATCTGGGAAAAAACGCCATGTTGTCTTTTACCAGTTGACACGTGACACATATTTCCGAAATAAATTCAAATTGATTATCTTTTTGCTTCTATTTTTTTCTTCTTATAATACATATCAATGAGAAAGCAAACATGTTCACGTTCCATTAATCTTCACGCATACGTCAGTAACTGATGTTACGCGCATAATTCCTTAAAAACTTCACTGTGTCACCTTGTTTCCAGAGCACCGAGTCGGCATGTATAAATTATTACAAAAAATATATTAAAATACGTGAAAAATCGAAGTTCATAATAATAACTACCAAAACGGCGGTGCCGTTATTAAATCCGTAAAAGCGTACGTTTCATGATCACCATAGCATTTTGAATTGAATGAAACCGATGTGGGAAAATCTAACCCTGTATACTTAACCCGAGTTCCAGACATCAAAACGCAATAATTACGTCGAAAATTACTTTGCATATTGCTCGTATTTTATTGTACAGTAATGTTTGAGCCTCGCTTTAATTTGTATATCAATTCGATTGTAAAGGTAAGGGTGTCAGGACTAACACGATGTTTTACTTTACACGATTTCTTTTTTACATTTTAAGATTAAAAAAAAAAAGAACGTGAAAATAATAACTCACGCTATTATTTTTGCAATGATGATGTTGATTTGAAAAGCTGGGCATCAGCGCCTATTGATTATAATGCAATAATTAAATACCAGTAATATTTTTTAATTTATAACTATACATTTCACGTGATATCGTTATATTATTATTATTATTATACTTATTATCTGTTCATGTTATATATCTTCATAATTCATCTTATTTAATATGCTATAATGTTGATTTGTTTTTATTTTTAAGCCATACGAATAAAAAAAATTTTAAAATTTTTTTTGCAACCTTTAAAATATTTAACACTATTTATTTCTAAAAACAATAAAAATTTATATTTCAAATAAAAATATAGTGACTTTGCACTTTTAAAATGTTTATCCGTTGCGATAATATGAGTGTCAGTACAAATATAAATAAATCATTATCGTTCAATTATTATGATCATTATTATCATTATTTTGCATTTATACTTTAACAACAGAAATACTTATAATTTAACTGTTGTTAATTTCACGAAATATATGACGAAATACGAAACCATTCACAATATGGTTATTCACAATATCATACGTTAGTATACATCGAATTTCCGAACGATGACTATTTTATTATTATTATTATTTTTTTAATCATTATACATACTTATTTTTACGAGCACTTTAAATTTAAAAAATGTGAAATCATATACATTAATAGCAGGAAGTCGAGCACAGCGCTACAGCACCACTTAGAAGCCTTAATGCAATGATATATCACTGCTTTGAAATTTAAAATAATAACACACGCTAAGTACAATATTTTGCTGATGTAAGCCAAACGAGACGAGTACCCAACAACGCGATTCCTTTATTCTGCCTGACTTTTTTCGTACATTTATTTAACGAAGCATCGGCGTATCGAGTGCGTTTTTGTAAGCAAGTACAATATTTTAATGCTACGTTTTTAATATTGCACTGACATAGTAATATAATTATACAAAAAAAAAAAAAGTCAAAAGCTTACTCTAGGTGATTTGCATAATAAAGCAGTAATAATTTGTATGTTTAGGAAAAAACATTCTGAGACGTATTAATTCAAAGAGGTGTAAATTTATTCTAAACATTAAGAGTAAAAATAATTTGAATAAAACGCTTTAATTTCTCAAGGAAGAGAGCAAAATAAAACTTTTGAAAAATATTCAAAAAAATAACGTGACGTTCAAATTAGATAAAATACACAACAAAGAGCTAGATTAAAATCTACCAGACCACGTATATTAAAATCAAAAATTAAATATTAAAATGTTCACCATCTAACTACTAGCAATCGCATCAATCAAATTACTCATTATTTTTTATTTTTTATATGTCAAAATGAGAAATCATCGAACATGAGAAATCATCGAACATTGAAATTCGTGAACATTCAACGTATTTTTTTATTTTTGGAATAAACCAGTACCAGACGATGAATTAGTGGCAAAATGAAGATATCGAGAAAACGAATGATTATACTCACAAACAATACGCGTAATATTATATCATACGGGGGTTAATTGATTAAAAAATACACACACACACACACACACACACACACACACACACACACACACACACACACACACACACACACACACACACACAATTGAGTTCAATGGTACGTTCAGAGGATAGCTGGGATATGGTGACATTGTTGTGCGATAAACAAAAGAATATTCTACACTGTTTGACTTCAGAAGCGATTCAGCGATTTACTCTCTTTAATAAAAAAGTAACTATTTTTAATGAAGGCCCTGAGGTTACCAACAATGGTAACCAACAATAGTAGCGTTTGTGATTTCAAGGGCGACGTGCAATGCACATGAATCTGCCGAGCGTACGAAAGCAATAATATGTCTGTATATAATATAATATATACATTTATCAATTATTACGTATATACCATGTTTATTGCTTCGTCAGCTATTCAAAAACAAAACAAAAGTGAATAATGTATGTACACATTGTAAGTCGACTCTGTGCATTCACGTCTATTCCCTAGAATTACCATGTGAATGTGTGGTGTGTGTGTGTGTGTGTGTGTTTTTATGAACAAATTGTTTGATTTTAATTAGGATAAAATCTTCCATCGTATGGTAAATAAAAACTACTTTCATTACATTTCACTAATCGCATAACAAGTGGAAACAAAATATTAATGTCACTGTTTTTAACAAGGAAAACGAACAATAACTACTCAAGCTCAATGGGTGAAAATTATACAGAAAAAAAATGTATGTAAATATTATTTATTTGTTTCGCAGCTTTCAACAGCTCATGTGAACAAGCATTTTTTTTATACAATAATAGAAAAGAAAGAATATAAGTACGGGTAATATAGTGGCAAATGATTTTATATCATATTCGAACGAAAATTGTTCGTTAGTATTATTATTTTCGTTAGCATTTGTGTATATCTTTTCATATTTAATAGTATACCGCCGAGTATACTAGATGTTGTAAAAATGTCGTATGATGATGTTATATTAAATGATTATATTATTGCGAATAACAAAATCCTTTTGTATATGAAATTATTCTGCATTTTTCTTTTATCAATAAGCTGTTTAATTTATTTTAAATGAATCACGTGGGTTTAAACTCAAGTATCGAGACAGTCAGACTATAACAATTTTATACTCGGTATAATATGGTATTATGTTAAATACGACTTGAAAGCTGTCACTAAAATAACTAAAATATATTGTTATACAAAAATCAAAGTACACTTTTGCGACTCAAAAACGTATTTTATTTTCCAAGACATTTCGGTCTTTAGACAAAAAAAAAAAAAAATAACCTAGTATAATAACGTGCGAAACGTTCAATATTAGCATGTATACGTGAAAATCACGCGCGTTAATAAATAATAAAATTTCAAAAACATAATAAACGATGCGGACAATACTAGTTTCACAAAGCAGAGTACATTCATTTTGAGTTTATTTTTTCTGTTTAGATATTTTTATGAAATTAAATTTCTTCAACAGCGTATTTTTTTATTCTCCTCGTCTTTTGTATTTAGCTCCGTGTTGGGTCACAAAATACTACCAACTCGAACCGCGTAATCTCTCCTGTTTGCTGCGCCGCATCTCTATATACATACATACATATATGTATATATATATATATATATATATATATATATATATATATAAACGTCCATTTTATTTTCGATTATCCTCGGTCATCTATTTTTGGGTCTTATTCGTTCTCGAATCCTATATTTGTCTTCAAAACCCTTCTAGTTTTTCCCGACATAATACGCGTACGTCTGAACTTTTTGTGCCGGACCTGCACTGCTCTTACTCGTAGTGTTTCACGTAACTGTTCCTAAGCTCATTTACTGTGTACATCTCGAGATCGCCTTAGTCAAAATCTTTTATCAGCAATACGTACCTATCATAGACATTAGCTGAAATTTTTTGTCGTTTGTATTTCGTGTTTGTAATTGTCAAATACTAGATTTGTATGAAAATAATTTTCGGGAAAGTCTTCCAGATAAGCCGCAAATTTGTAACTGTTTATTATTATTATTATTTTATTGTTACTGACTTCACATGAAATAACAAAAGCTACTTGATGTATGAAGTAGAAATTTGGCAGTTTGGTAGTTTTTAGGTAGATGACGTCAGCTAAGAACGGATCAACCCCTAAGAGAGTAAAATAAAGGTAAAAATTAAAAACTTATTTGTCAGTTGGGTTTTATTTAAATTTAAATAAAATTTAGATAAGACCTTCGTTTCATAACGTAAGATAAATGAATTTAAGAAACTTCGAATTTATTCCGTTTTCAATTTTACCGTACGTTGGACATAATATGATTTTGAAATCATTAAATCACATTTGTGAATTCATTATTTTTTCTTGGTTATTATTGTATTATATTGTTTAAATTTATTTTCGATGAAATCCATTTTTTAACTTTTAAGATAAGATCGCCATGAAGTCTGTTATTTTTATGAAAAGTGTGTATTTCTATGATATTAGTCATCCTTATTCTTTTGAACATAATGTGAAATATTGTTTGTGTAAACTTTTATTATACTATTCAAAAACTTTTGAACGTTTTAATTGATGACATATAAAGTTACAAGTTCACTTAGCAGTAGGTACATTTTTTAATAGGATTCTTGCCATTTCCGTGTTTTTTATGAATCTTATTGTTCGTCTTCTAAAACTGTAGGTACGTATTTACGTATAATATGTTTAATCAAAATCCACTCCTTAACATCAAGAATCCACCGTTTTCATTATAAATCAGATTATGCCTCTAATCGACACGGAGAAAGACCGATAACGTGGTTTTATAAACCGAGAATAAGTTATTTATTAAATATCTATTTAACTATCTACACCGGCTTGCATTTTCAATTCACTGGTTTTCGCGTTTTTCCATAGTCTACACGCATCACTACATTGTCATTGTTATTTTATTAAACGATGGTAAATGCGTTGATGAAACACGTACTAATTGTTTGATATTATAACGTAATAATCGTTGTAAAGTCCAATAAAAATACGCATAGAACGTATATTTCGAAAAAAAAAATACAATTCATGTTTTGATAAATTAATTGTTGAATAGAAAAATAAAAATGTCATTAAACCAACAAAACTTTTAGGTACATCGGTCAATTTTGATTTTTACATACTACAGTATATTATGACATTATTGGAATCCATACACAAAATATATTCTACACACACACACACACACATACACACACACACACACACACACACACACACACACACACACACACACACACACACACACACACACACACACACACACACACACACACACACACACACACATATACATTACGCGTAGTAGCAAAGTATACGTTATTATGTTGGACTTGAACAACTATAAAACCATGTGATTTAGTTTGTACAATTATTTCGATTATGTACGTCATTGTATCGTAATTTGTTTTCGAGCATGTATATACCGTACGCACTCGTAATTTATACGCGCATCGCGCGTTCGATTGGATTGAAACATAATTGAATACAAAGAAATAATAATGTAATATTGTGGTGTAATCGAAATACTTTTCCTAACCCGCAGAGACGCTCGCGGGTGAACGTCGGGCTTTTGAAGTGTTTAATGTATGAAAATCGGATGGCAAAACAAACTACTGTTAAGTACGACGCCTAACCCTTATATCATAACGCGATGTAATGTCTACCGTCTTCGTCGTCGACGAGTATGATTAATAATAATAAATAATTACAATAATAATAATAATCATATCTTATAATTATTATTATAATTCGCCAAAACACCGAAACAGTATAACCCATGTAGTTAATAACACCACAATCATCCGAGTGCTAAAGGAATATCGATTTGAAGCGTATTTACGTTCTTCGGGGAGAAATGAATAATAAAACGTAAATATCGATATAGGTGTCGATCGGAGTGTATTCACTAACGTTAATGCGTTTGGGAAATTAATTAATACTAAAACACTCGACGACGTCAAGGCCGGCCGCAGCAAATTTTCTTGGAGGAGGGGGGGGGAATGAAAAAAAAATACCATCACAATGAATTCTGTTTTTTATATCCCATTGTAAAAATAAATTGATTTCAATTTAATATTAAATACCCCCTAAATATTAAATAATGATCCACATAATATTAAACTAGGAACTAAATTGTAACTTAGAATTATTATCAGTGAAATATTTAAAGATTAAATAATGTATTGTCGAAAGGAGCGGGGGACATGCCCCCTCCGTGCGGGTGGCCTTGGATGACGTTACGATGGTTCTTTTACATTTAGATTTGTTTTTAACACTCTTGAATATTTTAATAATGATATTTATACACTCGTGTTAAAATAATTGGATTGATACAGATTTAGAGTTTGTAAATTTCGAATAATTAAATTAACGGTCATTATCTGAAACAGTTAGCTGAAATTCAAACTGATTTCACAAATATTAAAAAGTTTCATTACTTGCATTATGTAATTTGATTTTTTTAATTTTTTTTTTTTTTAACAAAAGTTTTGTTAGCACATTTTGATAAAAAAAAAATATATATTAATAATGTTAAAATTTCTTAACGGTGTATAGTTTTCGAAAAAAAAACCGTCCAATTAATGAAAACTTTTTTCAAACGAAAAACAACAATTCATGATACCATACTTCATCGTTTATACCGAGTAAGTAATAATTTAATTACTCTTAAAAGTAAATTAAATTTAAAAAATCAGACTGCTCGATGGAGTGTAACATTCCTAACGGATATAAATAATAATTATAATAATGATAATTATAGTACCTAATGATAATAAGGGATCGCCTCGACTAGGTCGTTTTCGGTATGTACCCGTTTAAAACACAACGGCTTCGTCATTAATTTAGAGCATAAACCGTGGTGCCTAGTTTGCTGAAACATGGAATCGGGCTATTGGAAAATTTCGGGAATTGATAAATCAGACCGAATGATACGGCGTGGTCGTGTGTTTTCAAGTTGGTACGCCTACACACCGCGTTCAGAGCCTCGGAGGCCTGAATTTGCTGGAGAATATACGGGCGCCACTCACCACCACAGGGACTCGCAAAGGATTCGAATCATGCACTGATACGGCGCGAAGATCTATTTGTTATTTTATCGTGTAAATAATATACGCAAAATGTTACCGTAACAATATTTTCTAATAACGAAACCGGGACGAAAGGAAGGATAATGAAAAAAAAACCCTCTCCGTTGGTTCCGGGCACAAAGAAGTCTTCCCGCAAATTGAGAAACAAGCGAAGAAAAGAAAATGCTATGGTTTTAAAAGTTGTTCGGGCCGTCTCTTGAAAAATACGAGTATTGTGACAGTCGAATTCACTCGTGAACCGACAAACGTTTCCATTATTTTTGAAATTTTTCGTCTGCTCGTTTAGCGAGCGTTTTTAGATTTCTCTCGGGGACACTAATTGATTCGAAACCGCTGACAGTTTTTTTTTTAAGTCTCGACAATGTTCTCTTTGACTCGACTCACCTTACTTAACCGACGAGAAGTCACCGACGATAACGCGCTGATGCATGTAAAAGATATTCGCTACCGTACCGGAACAATTTCACTCGCACGGATATTTTTTTTTGTTTCAGTTTTTTTGCCTTTTCTGAAGTCTCTAAAAAATACCGTTTATGATTTATTCTTTTCATTCCATTAGTCCGGATTCCCTGCTTCCTCCTACCCCCACGACCACCACGCGATAACATTGTAGGACACGTAAGGTCTACGAACCGCACTCCGATCGTCCGAAATTTAATACCCGTTCTGCGCGTTCCAATTATGGTTTTTATGCACTTTTGACACGAAAGCTTGTTAGCTTATTATTGCATTTTAATATCGATAAATTTGAATAGCTGGTGTTGCACGGAAGTATACACATCCAAAACGCCGCCGTGCAGCACCGACACTACATTATACGGTAGGTAGCAATAATCATTTATGACGTAAAACGTAACTCGTAGATAAAAGTTTATGAGGAGGGTAAATGGAAAAAAAACCAGGGAAAACTCGATGCAGTAAAATAAATAATAATGTCGATACAACAACGGTTTCTTTTTTCTATTTTTTGTTTTTTTTTTTTTTAATTCACTGCGCCACGTCGTCGTGAGCAGGACGAAATAAACAGACGATATCTTTCCACATTATTATAATATTGTACCCGTCGAGTTTTTCTTGTACTCGAAACGTTCAATAGTCTACAACAGATTAGAGCGCAACTTTTATTCGACATTAAATTTACACTCGTAGTTTCGTTGATCTGACGTACGTGTCGATCGAACTTTTGACATATATATATACACACACACGTTATATTAAGTGTTTAACAATCACAGCAACAATTTTCCGAAAGGGGTAGCAAATTATTTTCATTTTACAATGTTTGATTTCACCATCTGGTCAGTGATCAAATGTGGTTTGTGACACATTTCATTACTCGTAACTTACCTGGAAACGTAAAAAGTATTCATCAATTATGTAAATAAATATAATTTAATCTTTCAAACAGCAACATTAATTTTAATCAATTGATTTGTATTTTTTTTTATTTTTTTTTTTTAAAGAATTTTTAAAATATAAAATATTACTTGTTACCACTGATTTAATAGTTTCAAATTGTTAAAATAACTAAAACTTTCTAAGCTCCGTAAAATAAATAAACAAAAACTAAACCATTTTGAAATTAACTCATTCCTTTCTCGTTTAAAAATTAAATAGTCCATGGATTATAATATTACGTATAATACTGTATAGATAATAACATGAAATAAATAATATAAATTTAACGAAATGTTCCTATTCAGTCGTTTATAATATAATAAACGAATAAGAAAACAAAAAACAAAAAGACTTAAATATAATTGTTCCGAAAAAAAAGGCTCAGGGGCAACTTTACTGAATTGTCCATTCCCTGCGAACACCCTTGATACAGCGCATATTATTATTTATGCTTACGGTGATTTCAGGGTGAACTCGCGTACTGACTGGTTTACTTTTCGTTTGTTTGTGGGAATCCCGTTCCCGACGTATATAATACCACGAACGCGACATTTGATAAAAATACATAAAAATACGAGAAAAAAAATGGGCAAAATCACTAAAAGTTTGTTCTAATAAACATAATTTTTTATTCCGTTCTACCTGCAATTTTTGCCGGAGAAAAAATTACTCTTATCCCCGCTCACGGTCCATAAACACGTATTTATTGTTTTTTTTTTTTTTTTTTTTTTTTTTGATTCGTTCAAATATGAAACCGAACTATTGCGATTGTATATTTTTGAGTTTAGCATCTGTGTGCGCACGTTACATACATAAATAATAATCCAAACTAGGATTAATTGTACGGTTTGTTTATATCCGCGCCAAAGGCAGTTTTAATTTATTCATTAATACACGAATTCCGGTTAAATATATATTTTTTAATTACATAGACGCGTTTTATAATATTTAGCAAAATACGTTTTTGCAAAACACCCTATGGCTATGGTACGGGGTTCATTATACAAATTTGTAAATCCATTAGATTACAGTCGGACGGGCGCGGGCGGCGCGGCGGCCGTTGCGTTCGCAGCTGGGTTTATTTAAAAGAGAAGTATTTAATATTCGATTTGGTCACGGCGCGGCAAAGTGTGATCAATACCGTATTCAGCAGTAATTATCACGGCGCGACTTTGGGCTCACGATCGCGGAAGTTGTTGATTGGATTGTCCAAACTTTGCGTGTATACGTACGACATGATCATTCCGGAACGAGTTAAACATTTATAGACGTTCCGGTAACTTTGACAATAGGTTTATCAGCCGGCGAGTTTAAAAAGCAAACACTTACATAATTAACGAACACGGCGTATTAACTGATTAGTCCCGTAGAGTGTGTGTGAGTGTGTTTCACGTGTACGTCGTGTACACGCAGCAGTCTTGACACGTCGGTACGCGAGGGATTCGCGTCGTAGCGTTCGTAAAAACGTAAACCGGACGTTTGTGAGCTAGACACGATGGCCACGAACGCGAGACTGCGGGTTTACACGTGGAAAAATAAGATTTTAGAATATTGAACTCGGACCGTTCGATCCTAATATATTACGATTGACAATAGAACAGGTTAGGTTACGTCGGCGTCGGCGGGAGGTTTAGCGGGGCCCGGGGCAGATATTTTCACTGAGCCCTGGAAATAAACCTTGGTTTGGTTAGAGCTATAACTCTATATATATATTGTGGGTTTGAGTTTGTTCACATTTTCTGTTTTATTTATCATGTACATAGAATAGCAGTGAAATATTTTTTTATAGAATCTTTAAATAATATTATTCACTATTGGTGCGAAGAAGTGAATAATATAAACGGTTTTATCATAAGTACCTACATATGAAACATGACATATAAGTTAAATATTTCTAGCTAAATCCTCTGCTTCCCTCAGATGCCCTTCAAGTACGAAAATTCCACGGTATGATTTTATCCCCATTCTCAGGTCCTGGACATCTAATCTTCGGCTTAGACACTGGGGTTCACTCCCTCCTAACTTCG
The DNA here is from genome assembly GCA_027580255.1 of Therioaphis trifolii. Classification (NCBI taxonomy): domain Eukaryota; kingdom Metazoa; phylum Arthropoda; class Insecta; order Hemiptera; family Aphididae; genus Therioaphis; species Therioaphis trifolii. The sequence goes on along the minus strand of CM050407.1, from coordinate 33,381,973 downwards.
CAACCTGGTACAGAAAGATATCTCCAACCATAATCTAACCAACACTACCATGGTTTCATAACCTCGATTTTTCTCGAAAATACATAACATCGTTCTCCCGCCTCCGGTTTGGACATACATGACTTCCTTCTCATTCCTTTAAACTGTCACTGAACGATTCCCCTCTCTGCACACTACACAATGACCCAATGGTCTGCGATATTAACCATCTACTCTTCATCTGTCCCAGCTTATCTACACATCATGACCACCGATTATCTATTTTGAATACCTCCAACATCCTTTTCGATTCTATTAGTATCCTTTAAAGTCAGCAAAAAAACATCATAATAAATATATTATCTTTCTTTAACCATTCGGGCTTTTTAATCTAATTTTATATTGTACTGTTTCTATTGTATCTGTAACTGTATTTGTATTTTTAATTGTAATTGTTGAAACTAATTGTATCCACAAAGTTTAAATAAATAAAAAAAAAAAATTAAATATTAAAAAAACATTCCAATTTTCACGAAATAGACGGAACTTGTTAATTAGTTTGAAAAACAAAATTTTAGGCTGACAAATCATTAAATCCGTGAAAGGCGCGGGGCCCCTAAAATGTCGGAGCCCGGGGCAGCTGCCGCTTCTGCCCTGCCCTTCCGCCGGCGATGGGTTAGGCGATATTACTATGACGGGTGTCGTCTTCCGTCGCCGCGTCTCGTGGTAGAACGGTGTCTACGCGCGAGACTTTGTACAACAAACGAAATATTTTCAACTGATCGATGTTAGGAAAAAATTGAATCAACGTCGGACGTCGAGCGAAGTAAAAACAAAACGACTCAAAAGTGCCTGATTATACGACGGATGAAATAATATAACGATAACGCCGTGTGACGTTCGCACGCGTGTCGTTTTATCGGAACCTGATACCACACGTCATATTGTCAAACATTTAATATGCAAAATTATTTAACAATTAAACGGTAGGTGCGTTAATATATGTTCAGCATACGACGCACGTTGCGCAGTGTATATAACATTATGTGCACACGAGTCGTAATAACACGGGTAGGTACGGTGTAGTATTATGCGTAATTATGCAAATGCACCACGTGAAAAAGTAATTTTATGAATAAATATTCGTTTGAGCAAAAAAAAGAAAAAAAATAATAATTAAATGAATATCTCAAATATTGCAACGTACCTTGTCGTTATAGTCGCGTGTTTTTATTGGGCGAGAAGACGTTTGTTTTTTTTTCATATTTCGAGAGAATTTAGTGACACGTAAACTTGCACTTCTCAATTTACTTTTATTTCCTTCAACTGTTCAAGGAAAATATGCACCTATACATCAGACAGCGCTGCGAAATGGATAGTTTATAAATTACAAAATTTCAATGTTGTTTGTTCATATTTTATTTTAACTTTTAAACGTACAATTTAATTGATATTTTGAAGAAACGACTAACTGTGAATCCGAAATGTTACCGTCTACTTCTTTTAATGCATTCAGTCTCTAGTAAATTTATTCAGGTAATGACGTAATGTTTGTCGTTCCTCCTCGATAAGATCATAAGATGAAAGTCACTATTTTGGTTCAGTGATACGAATTGTATTAAATGTCTCAAATGGCTCCTACGCTATTTAATGTCAGACTCGATAAATGTAATGGTTCAGAGAAATGTTACGTTTAATGGCGGAGCATACGTGTTTCATTTATTTTGAGAAAAAAAATTAGGTTAGGTTAGTTAATACTTTCTATGCGTTAAAAAAAAACTATCGTTCAAAATGTATCAGAACGAAAAAAATCATAACCAATAGTATCATGATGATGATTTATCAGCCGAGTAAATTAGAAATACACATAATTTCGATGATTCTATAGTTATCATTTGAATTTGCACTAAATGCAGTGGTATCTAAAATTTATTGATGTTAGGCAGTAGTGATGGCTGAAGTTTGAAACACAAATGTTGAATTTCGAGTAATATGTTTTATAAACTTCAATCAATTTTCATGAGCAGTAATTACTTGAAAAACTTACTGACCTTATCATGATGTTAGTTTTGTTTTTTTCCACCGGTAAGACGTATTTTTTTTTTTTAATTACATCGTTATAACGATTTTAAAATACAGAGTGTTTCACGGAGATCTGACATGTTGAAAAACTTTTGTTCTATAATCTATTCAATATTTTTAACTTTTTTTTTTTTAAATGAATACTATAGCCTAGCGCTACAATAAAATTACATTAAAATTTTTTTTTTTATTTTTAAAACTCAAATTTCAAAATAATCAAAGTAAATTAAAGGATCAACCTTTATAAGAATTTCAAATACCAAAATTTTTCTACAAATCATGTTTACAAAATGGCTATTTTGATTTTTTTCCAAACTCTAAAATAAAATTTTAAATGTTGAAATTTGAGTTTAAAAAAAAAAAAAAATAATAATGTAATTTTATTGTAGCGCTAGGCTATAGTATTCATTTCAAAAAAAAAAAAGTTAAAAATATTGAATAGAACAAAAGTTATTCAACATGTCAGATCTTCGTGAAACACTCTGTATTATAATAATAATAATAATAATAAAATCCTTAAACCGATTTACTTACTTTTCATTATTTCATTAGTCGTCTGAATTTAATAATTTCAAATTTCAATTCGTTTCGATATTTCTAGTAACGCATAGTTCCCGAAATTCTGAATACATACTGTGAACTGAAATACGTTATCAGTGTCAATGAGTGCTTTGGAAAATCTCATATTTTATGCGGCATTAAATCACCTTCGAATGTAAATTTACAACACATATCTTGCACAATCGTTTAAGTAACGCACATAAAACAGTGTTTATGACCGATTTTTGAGAATTTCTTTAAGATTATCGCATTATTTATAGTGCCAAACACTCCGGTGTTTTCCAATTTAACTTATTCCAACCATACCCATATACTAAATGACAATTTTGTGAATAAGTAAATACTACTTCTACTACTAGTCACAGTTTATTTCATGCACTAGTTTTATAACATGTTCAAGTTTTTTTGAATAGGTATGTATTTATTAGCGGCGCGCATTGATTAAAAATCGATTTCCATTTGTATTTTCTATAGAATGCCGTTAATTAAAATAAATCGAAATAATCAGACTATAAATATTTACCCGTGTAAACTTCGACCCAACAACCGGAGAGTGATAAATCCATAAAAATTATGTATTCTGCGCTTATATCGCGCAGTCAAGATGACTCGGGAATGGATTATTCCAAGAGTATTGTCTCGGAATCATAGTTCATTTTCGCAAATAATTTATTAGCGAAAGCTAATATTGTACCACGGTATCCAACCGGGTCAGAAATAATTTAACTCGGCAACAATAAAGCGTAAAGACGAATGGCAGTCTGAACTTTGGTCAACATTTTAATTATTCACTGAAATATTATCAATACATTTCGAATTAATTATTCTATTAAACGTTACCGTGGTAAATATTAAATTGCGGTTCATAATAACACAGTGGTATCCGTCGGCCACTGTAAACATCCATAATGGCCGTAATAAAAGTCAACACCGATACGTTTCCGATGAATTTTACTTCCTCCGTGGAATCCTCCTGTTAAAATTATTGTTTCTGGAAACAAAAAAAATAACAAATAAATAATAATAGTCATCACAACAGTAATAATATGATATTATAGTTGTATAACTAGGAAAAAGAGTTTATTGTTCTGTTGGACGTTTTTAGAGCGAAGTCTAAAAACTACTTCGGCTCTTCGGGTGATTACAATTATTATGTTGCGATACACATATTACATTTAAAATCATTGATTTATTTTTATGGGTATAGTATTATATAGATTAATAGTTTAAAATATGTTTACCTGGTACAGGAATATAACATAGACGTATATTTAGGATTACATACACTTAAAGCTTAAAAACGCCGTGAACGTAATATATGGGTAGATTGTTAATCATCAATATGTTTGGGTATCTAAAGCGTTATTAGCTGTAGTACACTCGAAAGTACACAATCCTCTCCTTTTGCGTAGGCGGTTATTATTATTATTTTATTTATTAAGAACTTTCAGTATAACTAATATAGTTCAACAATTACAATATTGATAGATACAAGGAGGTTATTAATATGATAATATTGCATTGCGATCGACTGCATGTGTTTGAAATAAATCTCTCGTAATAGTTTGGCAGATAACTTGTCACGGTTAGTGCCCGTCTTTGTTATTTTTTACATTAATTACAGTAAACCACGCACCAACGATTTAATTTTTTGTCGTCTTAAACGTTTTGGTTGATATGACGGCCGGTCGTAATGAACGATGTCGTCGGTCTCTTGAATATCATTATGACCGATTACTAATTAAATCTGTTGTTTTTTGAAAAACAGCATGCGATCGGGACAAGTCCTTATGAGATATGACATGCCATTTGGACGGACTCTTATAAGAATATGGCGTGTAATTCGCACAGGCCCGTAGAAGAGGTGGCATGGGATTCAGGCATTTTTTTCGTGTTGCGTGTTGCACCGGTCCTTGCATAGTTTTATAATTCATAGGCATGGTAATTGTATATTATATATCATACATAAATATAGATGTACAAACTTTATAAATATATATGTGTGTGTGTGTGTGTGTGTGTGTGTGTGTGTGTGTGTGTGTGTGTGTGTGTGTGTGTGTGTGTGTGTGTGTGTGTGTGTGTGTGTGTGTAATATACATAGGATATTTTTTGAATTTAATATGCTCAGGTATATATTTTATGGCGTGACACGTCATCATTGTGATCAAATTTTTAGTTTACACGATTCGACAAACATGTTTAACGGAAGAAATTATGAGTGTTTAATCATTAGATATTATATTAAGTCTGGTTTATACCTGGATTGCATTGGTTTTTATTTTTTGTCATACACGTAGCACAAATCAATAGTGATTTATATATTTTTTAATTTATCAGCAACATAAGTGTTACTTTATACCTACATCAGATCGTTTTTACGAAAAAGTGTTAATTGTATTTTTCAATACGCTAATCAGATAAATCATTCGGAGGGTACGCTTTTTTTTATTTATTTTTTCGCGTTGGAGTAACCTCAGAATAGTACATATATCCAAGGCAAGTGGCAAATTCTGTCTGAGAACACGGATCCGATATCACCGAACGCTTGAAAAAATAAAATAAAATAAACCTATTCAACTTTTTTTTTGTATTATTAACTGAGTTTTGTAAAAACATGTTATTATTTAAATGTGTAATAAACATACGAACTGCATAATATATACGCATATTATGTAAATATTTGTGTTTCTTAAGAAGTTAGTTTACAATTTTATTCAAAAATGAAAAAAAATATTGTAGATAGCCCCATTATTAAATTTACAGATAAATCGGATTTTTTTATTGCAAAAAAAAAAAAAAAAATATATATATATATATGTAATAAAATAATAATAATAAAATAAAGAATAGAACATTCTAATTTGCTTTCATCTGAAAAATGTGCTTCAAAACGAATACTAAGAAATGCGACTGAAGATAATGCAATTTTGTCCCGTTTAAATTAATTCTTTCATTTAATCAAAACACTTCATTGTAATTAAAAGTGCACATTTCTCGCGTTGACAATGACACTGCGCACACACTATACACACACCCACAGAGCGTACAGTTATTATCGCAAGGGAGGACGACGATCGTTTTAAATAAAGTGCACTGCGCTAATGCAGTTAGTCAAAATAATAAATACTTTTGGCTACCGTAACTGGTCTTTGTGAACAAAAGGAGACACGACGAGTATACAGTCATTAAAGGATCAATTTAACAAGTTCAAATCCCTCGTGAGCAGTGCCCCTCCTTCTCTCCCTTTAATTGGGTCACTAATGTTTATGTCTTGGATATTGTTATAAAAGCCATAAAGGTTATGAGAGACGACCGGAAGCCTTGGAATGGCAGTTTAAATTGACTGGGCCGGCGGGTGTTCGTAAATTGGTACGTTTCGAACGAACGAGTGGAGAGGATAATGCAAAGTGCCTCGGTTTTTTTTTTTTAACTGTTTACGAACATACTAAATTTAATATTTTTTCACGATTGTTGTTATTTTTTTCCCGTAAAAATCATTTACGACGAAAATCATATACGCGCGTATACGAACGTTTGGAAAGAAAACGGTATATTACATTGTGACTTTTTTTCTTATTATTTCGAATATGTATATTTAGATTATTTCGTATCTCAATTAGATAGAAGATATGCGAATGAAACCGTCACGGTGGATACTGAGCATGCAGCACATAATAATTACGTACAGCGTAAGTTCCAAAATGTACGCGGTATACTTACTCGCGTTATACGGTATTCTTAATGTGTATACATATACCATAACTCATTAACATAATTGGCATTTACTGTTTTTTTTTTTTAAAGATTTAGAAAAGATTTTCATTTTTTATGGAGGATAATCGTTGCAACGGAATAATCTTAAACTATCCTGGGTGTTGCATTTAACTACAGTCTAATTCGGTGTTACACAAAACGCTGTAACATAAATATGTACTCGTATGTACAATATATTATTTTAAAACACGTACTATATTATTCTTACACATTAAATATTTTTCGGTTTAACTGTTGGCACGTAACATTTTATAATTGAAATCGTTTATTATAAATTTTCGTAGTTGAAAAATGGGAATAAAAGAAAAATTTCTATTCTATTAAATGGAAATTAAGAAATCGTAAATCAGTAAAGTTATACCAATCTCGCTGATAACTACAATACATTATAAAAAACACTAGTGATGTGTACCCCGGCGGCTGCGAAATATTTTGTTACAGTTATTTTTATAAATAATTCAACAATATTCTTATAATTTTTTAATCCGGTTAACAACTTTACTCTACATTTTTTCCCCGGTAAAAAGCGGGAGAACTATTGATTTTGCAATGAAGTTTTTTATTTTTAGAAACACTTTAGAGTTGTAAAAGTGCCTTAAAACTTTGATGTGAGTATACTTTCAATTGGAAATTGAATTTAGATGCTGCTAGATAGTACTTTATATTGAATACATGAATATAATTTATGATTACATTTTTGTGAATTCATTGTTTACTGACTTTACATAAAAATAATGTTTCTATACGATCGGAATGATTTCAGGTTGCCATGGAATTTATCTAATTTTATTTCAACAATTTAAAAAAAAAAAAGATAAATATATTATTTAATAATTTTCATTATCATATATTATGAAACATAACATTATGAATATAAATCAAATTGTCTTTGTGTAATTTTTATTACGATCATTTCTTTAAAAATCTATCGTTTTAATAGCAAATATACAATTTGGCTGAAAGTCATATGAGTTAACATAATATAAATATAAATATAATATATATATATATATATATATATATATATATATATATATATAAATATAAATATAATATATATATATATATATCGATTTGTTTAGTATAATTGGATGAGTAATGTCATTATAATTACAGCCGTCTACAGACTTCAGAATTTTCGGTAATTTACAACATAATAATTAATAATAATTATTATTATTGCACAACAATTGAATGAAAGAATAAACGGCAGAACAACTCTCTTTCGAAATGCGTACTATACGGTACAGCGCTCGTCTTTCGTCTATCGACACGTGTATTGAACTCGAGTGATCTCTTTAATAATCACACCGGAGGGTTTCCCTTATGTTGCCTTATCACTGGTTTCCTGCGTTTCATCGTATTATTTTGAAATCATTTTTTTTCTATCGCGATTGATTCGAATTATATAAAAAAAAAACGTGTCAATAAAATAAAAATTGTCGACCGAATATAGGATAAAATTAAATGAGACTAGAGTGCTTCGAGAGGCAACGGAAAACCAAGTAATAATATTATAGCAGCAAGAAGAGGTGCAGGAAATAACCATCATCCGTCGTGTATTCTGCCCTAGTTTGCCTACATTCCGATTACGAAAAGAAAACAACTTCCGATATAAGTTTGCAATTCACGTGACATATATGTAACAGTGACGCCATAGTGATGTGCCGAGGTAAATATCGGTTAGGTTAAAGTAGTACATTGTGTGTGTGTGTGTGTGTGTGTGTGTGTGTGTGTGTGTGTGTGTGTGTGTGTGTGTGTGTGTGTGTGTGTGTGTGTGTGTGTGTACAATACGAATCGTAATCATCCAGGGCTACATATTATATCAACGTAATCGTTAACTCGTGTAAGTTATTGACGCGTATAAAAAGAGAGGTCCAAACTTTTAACACTTTTTAAATTATGTAGATAGTGGCACCACATTGCTCCTAAATAATTGAAACAAAAATTATTAGTGTAATAATAATTTAATTTAAAGAACGAAAACATTCTTAATCATGAATCGTTTTTAGTTTTATTCAAATACAATTCAATTTTCCATTGATTTATACACCTGTGTTTTGTGAGGAGTGACAATTGTTGCTCGATTTGTTATCGCTATTGATCGTCGTGTAATTTATACCATTTGTGACACCCTACCCTCCCCCTTCTACGCACACCCGCAACGGGTGTAACATCCGCTGAAACAAGACGACGATATAGTATATCGAACGCAATATTATTGTTATCATCATTTTGCGGCTATATGAATTTAATATGTTGCATTGCATTCGCACGATTTTCGTTCCGCTTTTCTTCATTGCCAGGCAATGCCATATGCGTTAGCCGATGCGGAACCTCGGACCTCGCGTCGCCTCGCCTCTCTGATTACACCTATTCGGCCGGTCATCGTACAGTCGGATAGTTGCGCGCTTATAAACGGTCGGCGGCGACAAAGTGTTCCGGGAGGGTGAACGTTTTGTACTTTCTGTTAAAATGCACGAATAACTTGTTGAACTTATTTCGCCTTCCCCCCCCCCCTGGAGCGCTCCTCCCCACCGATCAAATCCACTTAAGGCTTAAAATTATAAAACGTAATGAATGAATAAATGAAAACATAATGATACCATTTTGGTGCTCGGCTTTTGCCCGGGTCCTCTATATTTAAGTCGGGTAGACACCTTTCTTTGTATTCTTGTATATTTAATTTTTTGAGTTTTGTGCATTTAAAGCTCAACCCTCATCAAACAATTCACTAGTATGTAAACTTCATAAGTAATTTAAATCATTATCTAAATTAGTAATGTATAATTGACGAAAAAAAATAGTACTAAAAAAAAGTAAACCAACTTGCCCCGTCGTCCAGGCAAGTTCTCAACACCATATATATATTTTTTATTATTATTATTAGGTATTTATTTATGTGAACTGCATTAAGTATTTAAAAATAATTTTCACAGTGTGAAACTAAAATTGTTATGTTATGTCAAAAAAAAAAAAAAACAAATACACACAGTTTATAAAGACATTTCGTTGATTAAATACGAGGGAAAAATTTTATATTCTCATCGACTCGTATGTTGATAAATAATGATACATATATCATAAAAGTTTTCTTATAACGTGTTCAGCTCAAACACTGGTATTCAAAAATCGACTTATAAAAGTCTACTTGCCCCGGTACTTGATCAACCCCGGTACGTCTATCATACTGTTTTTAGAAATATCATTTTTCGTACGTTCGGATATTCACTGACCGCCACGAGAACTTCCGAGTGTTCAAATGATTCTCATCGGCATTAGTTATCGGAATGGTCGTCATCGCCATGAAATCGTCCGCGCTCTTGTGTGTTTTGCAGTGCTATCTTAAAACCACGATCTATCGGCCCGCAACGCGTAGCTAGTATAGCCACCCCGCGGTTTTCGAGAGAGAAAAAACACAGGCAGACACACACACAGCGTAATATCACTGCAGCTGCAAACCACCGTCAGAACAAACAGCAGAGTTAAGTACTCGTATACGGTGAAAACGTTATCAACTCCGTGTCCGGAATACTCTTTCCAGTCGTTACTCGCTCGTGACGATAATAATATTGTTTATACTCGGTGTAAACAGTACACTGCGTCGAGACATGGCAAACATTCCAAAAAGAACCTCCGAGGTATCTTCCCCCGATACTAGAAATGCTACGTGACGTCAAATCGATAGTTAATTTACGGCGCAACAACACGGTTCTCGGGTAAAAACATTTTTTTTTTCCCCCCATTTAATTTCATATTTTATGATTCTAATCTGGTAAATGTTTTCGCGCGCTACTACGGATAGTAATTGCTATACCGATTTTATACAAAACCAATACGACGGAAATCAGATGAATTATCTCTATGGCTTCAATTAACCTCGGTAACGCCATCTTTCAAAACTTATGAAAAGTTATCAATATTGATATTGTAAAAAATTGATTTTTTCAAGTTATTTGCGGACCGCGTTGTATAAAAATAAAAATGTATAAAACGTATACGAGTATACTACTTTATAAAGTGTTAAAGTAATAATGAACTCAAATTAATAGACTTAACGATATCCCCCGAAAATAATAAACCAAAGCGGTTTAATGTTACATATACGAGTATAGGGTGTAATATGTGCCTATTTTACAATTTTAATAATTCACAAAATATGTTTGTCTTATTTTTTTTCTTGACATTTTTTTTTTTTCATAATTGCTACATCATTTTGTTATGATATTCTAAAAAAGAAAAATAGAGTTTTAACTTTGTCCTTAATTCCACAATTTTTTTCAGCTCATTAGTGTTTTACTTGACAAACACGTTTGTGAAGTAAATTTACCAACTTTATCGAAAGAATACATCAATATTAAACGTAATAAAATAGTTTGAATTCAAAATGTTATAATTTCGAAAAATATTATTTTCCATTAAACTGTATCAAAGTTGTGTATACATGTCATTAAAATTAAAAAAAAAAAAAACTAAAAAAATAATTTAATAAAACAAATTTATTTGGTGTCTGTCAAATAACACCCCTATTGTTATTGCCTTTAAGCATTTAAATTGGCTCTACGTTCGTCAAATTCAATACGAATCGGATTAAAACTGAATAACTGGATTTATGCTAAAATATAATTGAAAAAACCCTTTCAATGTCATACTATATACGCACCGGATAATAAATCGGAGATTACTCTTAAGACCGTTCAAACGCGAAACCGTAGTAATACGAATACACCGTATTATATTAAATTATTAAAAATACACAGCTACTGCCGATCTGAGTAAATATTTTTCTGGGTTACGATATAATTCGATTTTAATACACGTGGAATGACATGCGTGATATTACTGCATCGTGTTTACGTTGTATCATATTATACACGTTTCAATATCGTAGACTTTTGAAAACACCATCACGACACCTACTCCTTTTTCGCAAATTAAGTAGGTAAGCCAGTCATTTTCACGTGATCAGATGCATAATAATATAGTATACATTTTCAATGCGAATTAGTCGAAATTTACAGGCGATTCATAGGTTTCAAGTATGAAACGCGTTGCGCTTTACACATTCATTGAATAAACTATGTGGAAATGTGCCCCGACAAAAACATTCCGTCGACTCCGTGTAAAACGACGCCAAGTAAAAAAAACACGAAAATAACTGCTTAAAAGCGTATGATATAAGAAAGAACAAATAAAAAAAAAAATGTGTAAATTTTTAATACGTGTTCAACAATAATTGATCCAAATTTAATACAAATTAACTATTTATATTTCTTTACTATGAAAAATACTGAAATTAATCTAAATTTAGTTTGTTGATCCGAAACAAACCTATATTTTCTCTAACACATCATCTACTCAATACTAATAACTTAGTGCTTGACTAAATATTTTTTATTAACATTTCCCATAATACATTTTCTCAGATTAAATATTCTCGTCAAGTAAATTTAATTCAGATAAATTTCAGTTAACATGATTTAAACAATAAATAAGTTTAGGCGAACAATACTTTTTTATTAAATTTAGATTAATTACCTGCTATTGAATACATTTTACACATTTAGACCATTTACTATCTTTTTATCTTAAAACCACGATCAATCGGGTACCATAATATGGACGACAAATTCGAATAACGCGTTCATATACATAATACACTCAATATCTGAATGAATGAGTTTGTAAATAAATAATTTAAATTCCAAATAAAAACACTAAAATCGGAGCGAATGTTACATGACACATAGGTTTATTGCATGTATCTGTTTACTTTGCAGATTTCGATTTATAGATTTTACTATGATTATTTTATTAAATGCGTGTTTTTGTAAATATAAAAACTAAATGGACCATAAAATTATATTGCCTATATTAATGCATAACGTAACAAATACATAACATCCGTGCCGTTTGATTTGACACGATTGTGTATTAATTCAATAATAAAACGAATATTCAAACGTTGCGATAAAAAATAAAACTATTTTAATGGACGTTACGCATTGTGCTGGCGAGTATAACGTGTATACGCATAGATCATATGATATAGGTCATTTGTATTTTTATGCCTTCGATTTGTTCGTAACGTTATACAGCACGATGGAAAATCTGTCCACGGTAAAACAGATAGTTTTAAATATTTTCCATTTACCGACCTGATTGTATTTCAATTCAGGTACTCCTGAAACGTTATGGGCCGAATGAATTCTGCTCACCGTCGGGAAATCATTTAAACGCGTATTATTTTTTTCGACAAAAAGTGCGAACGACTTGGACCGAAGTTTAATTTTTACAAAAAACTTGTTTTTTTTTTTTTTTTATCATTTTTACGCGCAAATAATTACGTCCAATGGATAAACGGGATATGCGCATCGAGCCGATTAGTCGTTTTTACGTTGGATTTTTTTTTTCGTAAACAATTCTACGCGCCAACGGCGGCTCGTGTCTGCGGTCGATCGCTCGATTCGTTTTGTGCAAAATCACGTCGCAACGCCCGAGTCGTAAAATCGTCGTGAAAAACAGTGGTTTAGCGTCATGATCCGACTTGATGTACTTTATGCGCAGCCGCATTGATCCACGTCGCGTTTATGCTGACTGTCGTACGGCACACGTCTTGCTTATAATCAGGGTTCGGATTTTATAGCACCAAAAATTACTAAAATATGCGCAATAATATGCCCTAAAAATACCAAAAATAGCAACGAAAAAACATTTTTTTTTTTTGAAATTATCATCTTTTAATGGTGATTTAAATGTTTATCTTTTGAATTAATACGTATTACTTAAAGAAAATTGTAAAATCTAAACAATAATGAAATATATACATATAAAACAGATTCGAGGGCATAAAATGTATGATATTTGGTTTTTCCGAGCTTCTTAAAAACAGTTTAACATGTCTAATATTGTATACCTACAACTATAATATTATTTATAAATTAATTTCGAAACAAAAATGTGGTAATTTTTCCTCGATATACAAACTATATATACATGAAAACTACTAAATAAAGCATTATATAAGAAAACTAGTACCAACATTTTAAAAATAGTACTAAAAATCTAAAATGCATCAAATATGCAAAAAATATCAAAATAAAATTTCATATTTAGAGTCCCTAGTGTATAGCCCACAAATGTATAGCCCACTCTGCTATGTTTATCTGTATTCTATAATAATTAGCAAATGCTATAAAATCCGGACCCTGCTTATAATATTTTTCACGTCGCGGCGGCAGTCGTTGGAGCGTCGTCTCGAAACGATGGCCGGACGAGAGGGACGGAGACGCGTCGTCCGAGTCGCATGCCCGTGATTTCGTTCTGTGAGGTGTGATCGTCGTGCGATTCGCGTCGTATCCTTTTGAACGGCACTCGCGTTCAGACGAAATATCCGGGAGAAGTCGTGGTCGGGGGTCGCGGCCGTGTGCGGCGAGAAAAATAAAATAGTTTATCTTATGCCGCCGCCGCCGCGCCGCCTGCCCACGGTGGTGAAAACCGAGTTTCGTATAGTTTTTAACTTGACAGTCGATTTTTCAAACCCTGCGGTCGACGCGCTACCGGCGCGTGACGATTCGAGAAAGCCATTAAACGATAGGGTTACAGTGATTATTCGGGTAGTGCGGCGGGGTTGGTGGCAGGGAGGAGGAGGAGAGGAGGCACGATAATGGGACGAAAAGTTTATTTGTTCAGCCGTTTACGGATAAACGACGGGGCTTTTGCCAAAAGAGTGAGAGTGAGAGAGAGAGAGAGAGAGAGAGAGAGAGAGAGAGAGAGAGAGAGTGGGGGAGGGGAGAAATAAACAAATAAATTTATATATAAATAAAAAAAATAAGGGAAAAATACAGACGAAGAAGAAGAAGAAGAAGAAGAGAAAGAAGAAGTAAACTACGGATATAAAGCATAATATATATATATATACGTATACTTTACTTTGCTAGCGCCGCGCCGACAGCGTGTATGGACGTGGCGCGCGACAATGTCTAACGTCATAAAAAGTTCTAATTTATTTGTATTTATTGCGTCCGACGACAACCACGCGCGTTTTGGATCGTTAATATTAAGCCCAGAAGACGTTTTATACACCCGTAATAGGCTTTTAGACGACAAAAAAAAAAAAAAAAAAATAATAATAATAATAAATATGGTCGGCGGCGTATAAATATATATCAGAATCAACGGGTGACGTATACGCGAGGCGGTTTAAGAGTCAAACCGTCGCGGGAATTACTTTATTTTCTATACTATATAGTGAGCAGTGAACGACGTGTTTCGCCGCGCCATTAATAACTCGTCACTGTTGTATTCTTGCGTGGGGCGAAGTTACGATGTGAAAAAAAAACAATTATATAAATCGCAAAATAATAATAATAACAATAATAATCAATAAATAGTTCCGGTTAAATGCCGAAAACGCGAGACGGATTTCGATGAAAATCATTTCGACATTTCGCGTTTAAAAGAACCACGTGGAAAACCTGCGTCACACATTGTGAAAATTATATTATTTTTATTATGTTTTGTACGTGTATTTCGGCCGCTGTAAATAAATTACCGTACAGCCGCACGAGTCATATTCACGTGGTTGTGTATACGGCAACGGTGTATAAACACCCAGTATATAGACCGTATAGTTATGTGCCCGTTAATAGAATTGCGTTCGGTCGGTTCAACGAAAACTTAATTAAATTTTTTTTACTTTTATGCTACAGTATTTTAAAACTGTGATGATTTATAAAAAATATTAAAAAAAAAAAAAAATAGGTTACAGATTTCTTGAAAATAAATTAAACGAAAATATCCAGCAGCGTGCAGTTGTAATAATAAATCTAAAATTTGTTTTATCGTCTAGACACACAGCGATTCTCAACTTTGTATAGTATCTAAGTACGACTTGAACTTTTTTTGGAAAATTCTCACGTACCACTCGACGACCAATAATTTTTTTTTCGATTATCGTTAAATGTATACGTTACGCGTTTCGGCGTATCACACACCCGTATGAACCCTTTCACTATGAACTACAAAAATTCATAATTATTATGAAAATATCAGAATTCAATGCACATTAAATAAAACGAAATACGTTCAACGAATTTTTCTCTATTTTAGTTATTATTTTTTTTTTTTATCCAATAAGATTTTCGCTGCCTACTACAGGCTGAGAAACGTCAGTCAAGTGTTTTCGTACTGGTTACAGAAACTTAATCGAATTCGCGAAAAAAAAAAGAAAAAACTACACGAAACGAGTTCTAGTATATTATTTACAATCTATTTTCAATACAGGTTATAACTTTATAAGTTAGTTAAAAGTGAAAACTCAATTAAACTTAGACACATTGGACGAAAGTAAATCCGTTAGTCTTCAATATAATATTGTTCTATGAAAACTATGTAGATTGTAATAAGTAAAAACTCTGTTTTTAGTTTCTTAATGAAGCGAAGGGTCTATTGATTTTAAAATGATTATTATTTATTTTCTGTAAACAAATTTTCAGTAAGTAATTTTGTTCCAAAAGTTTCACCTAGCAACTCTAGACATTGGACTTTGTATGATAGTATTTCAGATAGTACTTCAGAGAAGTAATTTGTTCTCCTCTCAATGGTTTTAAAAGCTGTAACGAAAAACTGCCAAAACCCCAAGAAAAAAAAGGTGAAATTATCCGTAAATGACACTTTTACGAAATCCATTCTTGTACATTCACAGTGTAATGTTGATAAAAAATTTTCTCTTGATATTAATGGCATATCGTTATATATTTTACTGAAGTTTCCAAAAAATTTAAAAGTTTTAGGCTGAAAATAAAACTTTGAAAATATCTTGTGTTTTAAAAGTTTATTTCTGATACAATTTTCATTATTTGACATTCAGTTCTGAAATTTAATATGACCGTATTCATATACTTAAATAACGATATTAAAAAAAAATTCAAAAATCTTAACTCATGAATTTTTTTTATTAGCATTTAAATAAATTATTATACGAACGGGATTTCTATCAAATTTATTTTTTGGAAAGTTATTATTAATAACTTATTAATAATAAACAAAAAGTTCTGAAAATTTAATATGACCTTACTAAACTAAAAATATTGAAAAAATTGGAAATCACGACGCAACATTTTTTTTTTCTTTTGTAAGCATTTAATTAAATTGTCATTCGATTTTTACGAAATAGACTGCTTTTATATCAATTTTCAACTTCAAAATGTATATAAAAAATTATTGGAATCATATAAAAAATCATTGTGAATCAAGAAAATAGATAGAACGAGATGTTTTGAATTTTTTGTAGTAAAAAAAGTTTCCTTTATTAAACAAGAAAACTTCAAGCAGGTTTAATACAAGAAAACCTATGGACAATTAACATAAAACTTATACAAAAAAATAAATGGTTAATTTTTATACAGTAGCTCAGAATCGCTCAATTTTATAAATTATCTATCGTTTCTTTAAAATTCACTATAGCCATCTCCATTATCTTGCCCGAGGAGCGAAAAATATCCAATGAGGCGAATCACGTCCTTTTTAAAAACATTTTATAAACTATTTAAAATCTATGTTTCAAAGATCTACGAAAATCAACGATAAACTTAGTAATTATTAGTAGTGATAATAATATTAGAGAAATGTTTTTTTTCATTTTACAATTTAAATCTTCTATCTTAATGACTAAAGCTATCATTATAACAACTTGTAAATGCACATTATTACACCGTCAATTACCACACATAATGCATTCTATCCCCTCCGAAAAAAATATAGGTCCGCATGGCAATGACTCTACAGTTGAGACACTATAATGATAATCTAATTTACGAAACATATGACTTATAATACGTACAATGATCTGAGAAACGTAAAACGAGGGCAAACAAATTAGAGACGTATTACTTTTCTCTGCTTTTCTTTCTCCTGCTATGATGAGTATTTATGGTTTTGCAAGATAAATCTAATAAAAAGAAAGTCTACAAAATGTTAAATGAATACGCCAATTTTGCGGACTTTTGAATGCTATAGGAAATATTAAAAGTAAAAAAATCTGGTGAATATTTTTTATTTTTTTACAGATGAAATCCCTTGTATTTTATTATTTAGTTAATTTATATCAAGTAATTATTTGAAAAAAAGATTTAAAAATAAGTGTGAATAAATAAAACGATTATTATCGTTATTATTATTTTATTTTTGTTACAATTAATAAACGTACTATTTTAAGTCTCTCGGAATTTATGAAAAGCTGCCAACTTTTCAACAACAAAAAAATTATTTTTTGAAACTCCCATAATCGGGAATTTCTTTTCTTTTTTTTAATGCAAACAGTAAATGAGTAATGATGTTTTTAATTTTGGCCACACCATATATTACTTCCAAGGTCAGAACTAATAGCAAAGAAATGATATTAATTTTGAACCACATTAACCGTAACTCGAAAATTACTATTAGTTATTTTTCATAAATGTACACTTTAACATTAATTGCTTTTTCGACAGTTAATGTTATAACAAGATACAAATTTAGATACGTTTTTCCCTCCGTAGATTACATAAATAATAGTTTTAACAAAATTTTAGAGAATTTAAAATTTTTTGAATATTATAATTGACGTCTGATAGTTGATTGTAGCATAGAATCACATTTTTCCCCCTGTAATTTTTGTAAATGATGAATATTAAATGAAAATGTCAGTGAATTGGGAAATAATTAATTTTTTATGAAAACTAAAAACATACAACGGTTATCACTTTTTCAGACTGTACTACGAATTGTAAAATGTTTTAGATATAATAAGTACATCGTATGATATTCGTATATGAGATGTCTGGTAGATTCGTTTTGTTTGTAATTATTTTTTTTAATTACGCAGTACCGAGAGCCGTTTTCGGAAAATTAAATTTCACCGACAAAGTTACATTTTCCATGAAAACTTCTTTTTTTTTTTTTTTTTTGTAATGTGATAATTCAGGCTTACGCGTAAAGTTTGCATCTCGGGAGAAAAAGTATGTTCGACAATTGTCAAGTTTTCGACGAGGTAGTGGATGGAATATATTCCGGGTTCTAACCGACTACTCGGAACATTTGTAACAAGTCGCCGTCAAAGTAGATCTAATGACTATCTGCGTATTTTAGTACGGTCGTTTGTAATTAAGATTTGAATTACTCGTCGGTTTGTAATAATTGCCGTTAATAATAGGGGATGGAACATTGTGCAACCGTTTGAGTGGGTTTCTTTTAATTCCAATATAATGCGGCAGTGGCAGCAAACTGAGCAGACTGTCTTTTTTGAAGACGGACGGTTGCCGACGATCGTTCGCATGGTCGAAAAACTCCGGTAATGAATACGGGGAAACAGTGGGGTCGGGCCGCGGGGGTGGAGATAGGGGAGCAGGATTACACGTCTAATTGGCCACTTTAAACGTCTAGCGCGCGCACAGACGAGATAGAGAGAACGACGACACAACAAACTCATAACGACTCACATACAACTCCGATAAAATCAAATTCTATAAATAACGCGAGGCCCACGACGACGACGGCGTGCAATTGTTATGTAACATATTATCTCGAGGGGGATGATTTTGAAACGGCACTGGAAAATACATTTCAAGTAAATATACTCACTTATTTCACACGCCATGCACACTGCAGCTCGCGTGAGCGCGTGCTTTTATAAAAAAAAAAAAAAAAAACCCTAACAGTATTGCTATTGTTATCACACGCGTTCGGGGTAGTGTGCGGAAAAAATCCATGAAAATCGATTTATGTCCGACGGCAATTCCGTGACGGCCACTGGTGATAACTATTATTAACGGTCCTGAGATCTATGACGCGTAGATATTGATCGTTTGTACTATTGCGCTCTGTACACAGCATCGGGTGCCAACGCAGGGTTTGTTTTTGAGTCAGGTGGTCGATTAATATTGACCGAAGACTTACGAGTTCAAATTTACAGACAGTTTTTATATTAGAATTTTCTGCTAATAACATTGTAAAATAAGACGTTAATAACTAAAGCATGACAAAAACAAAACATGAGCCATTAACATAGGGCAATATTTTAAATTGGAATCCATCACATGAAACATTTTAAAAATAATGCATTTTTAACTTTTTTCTTATCATCCGTTTGTGAACAGGATAACAAGTATTATTTGGACCAATTTTTTAAGACTAAAAATATAACATAATATGTGATTTTTGAGTTTCGGATTTAAATGCCTTTCAACAAATGAATTAATGACCCAAAAACTACAAAAAAATTGATAAAATGTAAATAATTTTCAAATATTAATATACAACTATTAATTTAATTTTTAATTTCCAAATTAGTATTACTTAAAAATAAATTCTGATATTGTTTTATTTCAAAACCTGATGATCTAATGTTCTTATAGTGTAAAACTATAAGAATACAAATAAATTATGTTTAATAAATATTGTTGGTATTTCAATCTAAAGTCAAGCAATTTTTTTTTTTTTTTTGTAATGTTACTAAAATAGGTTAAACATTTAGAAAACGCATTAATAATTACCAAGAATGCATGAAAATATCCCAAAAAAATATCCTGATAGCAATTTATTTACTTTTGAAACAGTTGAAAACACATTTATATCTTGTAAAGTACCTTGCATTGGATCAAGCATTTTAAAATCAAATGCATTAAAATTTGAATTACCTACCATAAATACTTTGTAGTAAATACCACATTTCCTAGAAATGTATTAAATTTTTCCCCCTCCTGGAAAAAATTCTGCGGTCGACCATGGCACTTAGTTTTTAGACTTTGTTATTTCATTTAATAACCTATTATATTGTATTACTACCCAACGCCGACTGCGTCTGATCTTTTTTTCTCTCTATTTGAAATATATAATCTGCACCTAAGAGACACAATGAGTACATGTTGTGAAGGTGATTACCTATATATATATATATATATATATATATATATATATTATACGTTAACATAACTAGAGGAACTAACATAAACATTTATATTTACATGAAACACGAGATGTGAGAAGCCATCCATCAATGACACTCAAAAGTATTTTTTATTTATTTATTTTTTTTTTAATTTGCACGGGGAGATCAAGAAGGTTACGACACCAACTACGTTTAAGACGCCTAGGTGGATTGCCCGGACTGGTCGGGACTGCGAGATTACGTATTAGTGGATTGTTGTTGGTGGACAGACAGTTATGAAAGCGCTTGTAATGGGCTTAAGCTTCTTCCTGGACGGTTTTCATTTTTAAGTCAGAGTGGATAGTGCTGTTTGAGACGTAAGGTGATGCATTGCGTAGCTTCCTGAGGGCTAAGTTTTGGAAGGTTTGGATTTTATTAAGGTTCGATTTTTTGGCATTACCTCATAGTCGGATACCATAAGTCCAAATTCGTTTTATTAGGAATTTGACGATAAGTAATTTCGCGTCTGATCTTACGAGTGAAACAATGTAGAGGACTAAAATCCTACACTAGTATCGACAGGTTTTTATCGGATGAAACTCTTGAAAGTTATAACAACGTGATTTTTATTTGAAGTCGATTGATTTTTTCATACAGATTATTACAACTTTATTTTGTTAAGCTCACAAAAAAAAACCGTGATTATGCACGATGCACTGATAGGTTTATTAATTTTATTTCGAACTTTCATACTTCATTTTAATTTACCAAACATCACCTTATTATCTAATAGTTGTCGGATTTTCGCAACTGGTACGAAACAAAAAACTGATACGAAAAAAAAACACATCAATATGATGCACATCGCACATATTATATCACGTAATATTATCACATGTGAATTACGCAAAGCGGAAAACGCGAGGTATGTTCGCGCGAAATTTTAACACGGTACCAATGTCCTCGTTGGTTTTCGGCCGTTGTTACGACTACCACGCCGAACAGTCGAAATGCTTTGTACGATTTCACCGCGACGGTACCGACCGACCGAATACTGATCGACCGTTGCGCAACAGGGAAAAAAAATATTTAACATTTGTTCGGAAATACAACGACCGCGGATCACGTTGTAACGTGTACACCTATACACACGACCGAACCGCACAATTCCGCGAGTATTGCACACGTACGAATACCCGAGGGAAAAATACGGGTGCGCTTTTGTTATTATTTTTTTTTTTTTTCCAAAAATGTTCATGACGTCCGGCGGACCGCGGGGATTTGCCGACGGCGCGTTCGGCCGCCGCAGCGGGCACAAAATCGGCTCTTCTCCGCAAACTCGTACAACGGTGGGTAAGACTCGTTCGCCGCGTCCGAACGTTTTGATTCAAAAACAAATCGCGGGGGTCGTGATCGTTTATCTTGTGGATAAAACGTGCGCTTGACCGCGGTCCGCTGTAAATATCGCAACGATCATCGAACGACAGAACTTTCGTTTTTTACGATCGAAAACGTCGAGTTTTCGAGACGAGGGGATTTTCCTCTGAAAAAAACGACCGTCTCCGGCCACCGCAAGAAGAAATTGACAAGTATTATACTACACTCACGTGTCGGCGGCGGCGCGGCGGTGTTAAGACAGCACTTTTATCTCTTACACACACACACACACACACACACACACACACACACACACACACACACACACACACTCGTTACCGTCATTAACCTGTGGCGGCGGCCGGTGCGTTAACAGTCACGTATTACAATGTCGTCTCAAACACGCCTGGCCAACGTACACTCGTAATGACAATAACAGCGGCGGTGGCGCGTGCACGTAGCCGTCGTCTTGCGGTCGTCGGTCATTCGTGGCGTTAAGTGAAAAATAATTTCCACGCGCCGTACGACGGAAAATCATATTTTATACACACACACACACACACGTTTATGATCTTCGGTGATGATACTTATAATAATAATAATTTCTCGCGCACGCCACTTTTCCGCACAATGCGCCTTCGCCGCCACGCCGGCGCAGGATTTATAATATAAAATGTGAACGTCTATTTGCGGCGGCGACGGCGGCCGGCAAACGGTTTCATTAACTGGATGTAAATTTATAAACGTTTCCGACACACGCGCGCGCAGAGCGACCCGTCGTTTTCCGTAGTAATGCGTTATTAGTCGTTACGTTGTTAAATTGTGTGTCACGACCCGAACCGTTGCGATGGTAATTTATTAAAAACGCGTATGTGTTACACTGATTACGCGCGATTAAAGGGCCCCGGAAAAACGTTCGTGTGTCGTCCCGGGCTTTTTCGCCCTCCGTCCGTCCCTCCGTGTCTCGGCCGGTTCGTTGTTTATCTCTCGGGCTCTCTCAGCGCGCGGTGTTTTTTTTTCCTCCCTTCAAAGCACACGGACTCCAGGCACGTTTCACGTCGTCGTCGTCGTCGTCGTGATGTGTCCCACGCGGTTTTTAACGCCGAACAGCCTTCGAACGCAGCCGTCGGTTTGCCGTCGCGGCGGGATAAGCCGGTGGCGGATTTTAAGTAAAATGCCCGGTCGGGGTTTCGGTTTTCGGGGCCCGCCGAACTGTGACGTCGGATTCGAGAGAAAAAGTCACGACCGAAATCGGTCGGTCGGACAACGTGACCGGATAATATAAATTATGATTGCGATACGAGTAAAGTCGACGTAATTATTTCGTGTGCGTATTTATCACGTTTCGTTTATGTTTTGCCAGCTCGGAAACGTGTGACTTGCCCGACCGTTAAATCCACCACCGCACTGCTGAAAAACGCACGTCTCTACGCAGTAGGCTTTTTGAAAAACACGTTTTACCGTGATCCTCTATGCCCTATGGTATTATAATATCTTCGACTAACGTTCATTTTTTTAAATTATTTCGTTGGATTTCCCGCCTTGTATGTAATCACATATCACTGACCACCACCCAAATATAACGTCTTCGTGAGACATGAATGGAAGACGAAAACGTAAAGGCACGCGAGCGTGCGGATTTTTGAACGCATCGCTCCCTTTGCCCCCTGCGTCTTGAATGTCGTCCCTGAGAAGTATAAGTCACCGTGTAATCGGAGGAGTACTTTGAGAGTTAATGTAATTGTGCAAAGTAGAGAATTATCGAGGGTATATAGCCTTGAAAGATTGCCCGTGATAATTTTATGCATTGCTTTGTATCCGAATTTTTCGGGACCCGAACACTGCGGATCCCAAGGGCACGACTAGAACGACTGTCTGGAGGCGCATTTTTCCGCGATCAGACGCCGTGTCAAATGACAAAAAAAAAAAAAAAATCATGAAGACGCGGTGTGTAGTACACATCGCAATCCGTGGAGTAGAGAATTCGTCTCGTTTCCTGCATTCTGCTTATTATATTGTGATCGTAGCCGAGATTAAAACGTAGAGCACACACTTTAATCCGTGCACGAGTTTCAACGATAACTCAAAAGTTATTTATTATTATTATTTTTTTGTTATGAATAACTATCCGAGGCTGCTGTGGCCATTGGACGTAACAATGTATACATGGTTTTGTATTAACACTTATCGATTATGGCGTCGTATAAAGTTAAAAAAAAAAAAAAAAAGAAGGAAAACAAAAGAAAAGAAGAACATTTACATCGACATTTGGAATTTTCACATTAAACGAGAACATTTAGATGCTGTAAGTTATATGAAATAAAATTTGGGTGTTATATTTGGTCAATGAGGGGTGTTTCCGAGGGGAATTGGATGAGTTTGACGATGTTCGCTGGATCAGGACCTAATATTTCTGCGAGGTTATCGGATACTTGAAGTTTAATAAAATTCAAGTTTGGTATGTGAGGACATTATTAGATTATCAAAAGTTATTGACGAATGGACTATTGATGTTATTGTTTCCAGTGGATTTTAGGGGACCAACCGTCAGAGCGAGAGGTTGAAAAAACGTAAAAGATCTGCACGAGAAAGAAGCAGAAACGCGAACAAAATCGTCAACGAAATAGAGCTGTGTAAAAAAAAGTCGTCGCGTTCGACGTTGTGTCTTTTGTATTGTCTACACTCGCGGCCGACTTTCAATATTGTTTCTCGGGCGTACGATCGTCAGTCGAGTAAAATATAAAAAATAATCGAATCGCCGCAGTGCTGTAGTCCTAAAAATAGCAGACGGTATACTACGAGTCAGAATATTATACATTTACACCACCATTAGGTAGAAAATTGTATTTTTATATTAAACACAAGATATTACAACAGCACTTATTATGTTATTTGATTGTCTATCGTACGTAATCTAATCTACAGCACATTGCCGCGTCCATCGCCCACAATGTATAAAATTATGTATATAATTATTTGAATTATTTTCTATACAAATCATGTATTTTAACTCGTATACGTATTTCGCGGTTTATTTTTAGTTTTTCTATAAAAAATATTTATAACAATACGTATATTAATGACTTTAATCTTTATATTATTTGGTGATTTCACTACAACGGTGAGTATACGACCTCGATCGGAAGGTATCCGGAGTTTATTAGAAATTACCGCCGTATATACCCTCCACTACAGCCCTGCGAATCGCGCGGCTGTCATCGACGGTGTTTAGTTTTTGCACGTTGGCTTCAACGAGCAAACGCGATATGGCCGCCGCAAACACCAAGTCTACGCGAGTACGCGGGTACGATTACATGACATGCCCGTGACGTGTGAATATTGAAATTCGTCAAAGGCAACGGCGTCGACTCGAGCACGCTGAATTGTGGCCGTGGGCGTGCGTGTCGGTACGTCGAACGTGTGTGCGCGCGTCTCTGATTTTCAATTACGTGTTTTACCGGCGCCGCCGCCGTATTGAATTGATCGAATAACGTCGGCTGCCGGCAGACGGACGGCCACGATCTCGAACGATTCGTGTTCATAAACGGTCTTCGGAAAAGCGCGACCCACACACACACACACACTTTGTACCGCGTTCGACCGGTAAAGTTTTCGTTTCATCTCGTTTCATCATCAACGGCTACCGACGTGTGTACATGATGTTATATCGACGACCACGAATGAAATAATATTTCTCGTGCGTTTTTCTCAAGAAACTTTCGCTCTTCTCGACCACGTGTCTCCGACGTCCGGAATATAATTTATATTTTACAATCATAATGTGTGCAATATAGCACGCACGTATATCTTATACGAGTATATAATATGTATGCATGCGTGCGGTGTATTTCTATAGCTGCGAGCAGGAAAGACCGAACCCTATAGACGACATGACGTACACCGCCAATCCACCCCGTACCTGTACACCGACTCGAGTGTCCCCGTAACAACGTGTGTAGTGTACACGTATATATACAGGGTGCTTGTGAAAATTTGCCCAATGCGATTCTACCCTAACGTTTTATTTTTTTTTTCGAGTACGATTTAAAACACAGGTAAAGCTGCGTTTTTAAGAAAAATATATATGTTTCCTATTTTTATTTAGATACACGGTTTTTAGTTTTTTTTAGACTTTTTAAATGGTTACGATTATTACTTATATAATATTTTGAAAGAGAATAATCGTTTTGCTTATTATGATGTTAAAATTTATATTTATCAAACAAATAGTTGAAGAGATGTTTTGCGTTGAAAGTTAAAACTTCAGAGTGACGAAATAAAGGCCACTGACAGTACGTTTTTGTGGTTTCTGTTTTCCTCTTTTCGCTACTGCGAGTTTACATTTTATAAATTATATAAATATCTCTTAAACTACAAATAAAATAATATAAATACGAGTATACAAATTTAAAAACAAAAATAGTATTCCCTTTTTGAATATTATCTTTTAAATAATGTTACTATTTAAGAAAGTATAATTTTTTTTCATACAAATTTAGTTTTTATATGATAATCAGTATTTAAAGTATACGTAATAAATATTCAAACATATGCAGTTATCAAGGTCAAACTAAATCGCGTTGATTGAATATTCGAGGGGGACACTGCATTTTGGGCAAATCGAATGACATTACGTCGGTTTTGCGGCTGTAGTTCGATTTTCACCTCAACATTATTTATCTATGGCGGTGGTCAATTTTGACGTGATAAGAATCATGACGTCCACGTTTTCGCTTGATCGGAGTCATTATTTTCTTTCGGGTTTCACGAGCTCACGCAAATTTCTCGGCGCGAAAATTCAACATTAAACCTCACGCGGGTTATCTAAGTTCCGATTGGTAACGACTCCTGTGGTGCGTCGTCGTTCGATGAGAGTATAAATCGCGTCATACGTTATCGCCGTGTCGGGCGCATAATATCGATTCCGCCGATTTACTATTTAACCCGTCGGTTACTGTCCCCATAAACATCATCTACCGAAACTAACGGCAATCGATCAATCGTATACGTGTATAGAACATAAAATGATTCAATATAAATCGGATTTTGATTTATTAGAAAAAAATTTGTAAAAATTCTTTGTCATAGGACATGAAAATGTCCGTGGTATCATTCCATATTATTAAAAGTAAATGTTAACAGAAAATGGACTTAGAGATAATAATTTATCAATTATGTTACCAATAACGTTTTAAATTGATACCACAAATTGTTTCGTTAAAAACTAGTCACATAAATCAAAATAAATACAAAAACAATGAGCCTAAAAGCAAAAAAAATCCTACGTGCATCGAAACCGGCTTTAAAGTCTGGTCTCGACGCAAATGTAAATTTCATGAATAGTGGTTTATTAACAGCAGTCGATGGAGTCTTAACGTAACTTTTATACGTAAATCGATTTTTATTCGTAAATCGACGAAATCGATTCATCATTTTTTCCCAAACTTGAAATTTCGACCCATAAATCTCTACCGTGTTGACTTGAACGTATAATCGAAGCTCTACGAGCGATAATATTGCATTATTATTAGATCACAATTATATTTAATGTCACTCGTAAAGCGGATACGGTCGGATGAGCGACGGACACTTTAGGGACAACAATACTGAAACCTATACACATATTATTAGGTACGCACACACGGCATTGGAAATTTTTCACGTTTGACGTAGAAACAATTAAATTATAGTGCAAATTTGTCGAATACACAGTGAAACCGTTACAGTCGGAACACGTATTTTTCTTCTGTCCCGTGCGATCCCGTCGCGAATTTTTCCCAGCATTGTTATTGGTATTATTATTATTATTATTACAAGCTCAACGCACGCAGACGCGGCAAAAACGATCGGCTCTCCGTGCTCGGGAGCCATGTGCGTGTGAGTGTGTGTGTGTGTGTGTGTGTGTGTGTGTGTGTGTGTGTGTGTGTGTGTGTGTGTGTGTGTGTGTGTGTGTGTGTGTGTGTGTGCATTTGTACACACGAGTGCGACCCGTTGTAGGTACGTTACTTGGTGCACGCGCTACTCATAGAACATTATAATTAAATCGTCGATTTCGACTTGCACACGCTGAAATGACCTCACCCGAGACCACAGGCGAAATTTCTCTCGGACGTAAGCCCGTACAAATAGAACCCCCGGCCGGCACCTGGCCACTGCCGTCCCGCGCGTACGAATTACATTTGGATATTAATTCATTGCACTCGAGTCTACAGGCATGCATAACATCATGATGTGCTTGGAGATATGTGGCTCGGTGGTGCGAGAGAATCGTCGGCTTTTGATGAAATTAAATTTTGTTCTCGTCTAATAAATGATACGTTTTCTCTACATAACGCTCTGAACGTTTGAACCTGACCGGTTCGATATCGAAAGATTGTATGCGTTTTTCACTTAATGAGAGCCTATTGTAAAATGTACACCACGACGGCTTAAATCACGGCGACAGCGCGCTCTTACGTAGCAGAGGACAACACACGGTTTCGGAGAAATTCGAAAAATTTCATTTAAAAAGTTCAAAAGTCGTAAAAAACCTCGCAAAACACACAAACACGAAGGTATGCCTGTCAGTCACAGTGGAAGATACGAGTAGTCGGGTACCCGTGTCTACAGGGATTTGGAAGCTGCGCGATGTCCGTGTACGAGGATAAGATAACCTAATTCCGCTACCGTTAATGCGTGCGGAATAGCAAGTAAACACACACATACACACACACACACACATACACACACACACACACACACACACACACACACACACACACACACACACACACACACACACACACACACACACACACACACATACACTCACGCACGAGAGGTAAAAACAAAAAACCAGACCGAGTACGTTTGTCGGAAAAATCAACTGAAATTAATTAAAACGATAAACCCATTAGGGATTGATCCATCACGGAAACGTGTTGGCGTTTTTAGCTGACGTTCAATTACGAAATTTCGGATTACGCGCGCGTACGCGGAGACGACAAAAAATTAATAATATTATGTGTGCCTACGAGAAAAATTCCGAACGAACGGCATAATCGATTTCATATATTTCAGAGATTAAAAAACGACGTCGAAAAACCAACCTCAAACGTTACAGTGTTTTTATTTTTTTTTTCCACATGAATTTCGAACTCTTTTTTTTTTTCACCCCGCTCGCGCGCGATTCCCGCCGTGACCAAAAGATAATAATAAAAATAAAAACATGCTCGTGCGAGCACACACACACACATGCACACACATACACACACTCACACACACACATATATATATATATATATATACACGTCAAATTTTTCACCTTTTCTCCTCTTCGCTCTGCCCCGGTCCCGAAGCCACATACCGCGCGCTCCAGACCGCCCGCGCTCCGGCGAACGGGGTAATTTAATATAAACCGCTTGATTGGGTACGTAGAGCTCTCGTAATTCTATACTTTCACGACCACTACTACCACTGTTACCACTACCACAAACGTAGCGTCGTCGGCGTAGGGTACACCACTACTATTACTACTACTACTTCAACTGCTACTACTACTACTACTACTACTACTACGTACCGCTCCGGGGCGACGCGCATAGACACACGTTCGAAAAACCTGTTCTGAATACCAAATGCATCGTCATTACAATGCATATACGGTTCGGTCGGTATAAGTACATTTCGTCGTACGCGTGTGCGTACGGCGCTGCTATTGTGAGATTGTATTTCGATTTATCACGACGAAAAGAAGATTGGGAAAGAAATAAATAAAAAAAATGGAAACGAAAAAAGAGGAGAATACAACATATACATATACCAGAGATGTATTCGTCTCGAGGACATTTTTTTCTTTTCTTTTTTTTTTCTTTTTTTACATAAATGTTTATTGTTTTTGTTTTTGTTTTTTTTTCTGCTTTGGTATCTCCGTTTCTCGACCGTCGAATCGATTAATATTTATTTGACATTTTCGACGTTCTTTCCGCTTTCCGTGTGACATAATGTCGCGAATGTTATGCGATATTAAAAAAAATGAATCGCCGACGCATTAGTGAAACGGTCGGTAAAACGTTTTGACGCCACGCGCTACACAGACATTAATAATATCAACGTTGTAGTGCAATATCAATTCCCCCCCGACCCGACTTACAATTTTTACTCGTTCATATACACATAAATATACGTACAACATATACACACAGGTATGTCGTGTAAACGCCAACATCAAGCCGCCGTGTACACGCATTAATCATTTATACGTACGTTCACGTATAGTATTCGTGGCACGCGGGATCGGTCTCCGGACTTCACGTCGGGAATTATTATAATGACGTTATCGTTTGACGGTCCATTTTTTTTTTATTTTTTTGTGGATTTTTATTCCACTTGGTTTCGTTTAGCGGACGCTTTAGAGTCCGTGTGGTTTTTCTCGCACATCGTCCGAGGCTTTCGTGACGCGTCGGCTCGTAAACACGGTCGGAATGCGGACGAGGGGCGGCGAAGTGGTCGTTTAGGTTTTTCAAAATTCGTTTTTTTCTTATTCGTTGTGTCCGGCAACGTGTCGGAGAACGCGACCGGTGCGAATCCGTGCCGCCGCGGGACTGAAATTCGCGTGTCTACGATTTATAAATTCCCGGAAAATCCAATTTGTTTCCGACGGGCGGGCCCGTGGAGAAATATTACACTCTCCGACCGTTCGGTTAATGTTACATACGATAGCGTAGAAGTCGCTTCACGCACCTCCTAATTATTACACCCGGTGAAACGTTCCGATCGACTCGGAAACCGCGGTCACTAACGCGTCCTTTCGTTCTTCACGCCTCCTTTACGCCAGCAGCTCGATGGTCGTTACTGCCGCCCCACGGTCTGCACCCGAAAACCGTGGGTACGTTTAAAACCGAAAGAATTATAAATAACTGCCGTTGTAAATATTTTTACCGCGATATCCGAGCGCGGCAGTAGCGACGCAGTCGATACACTGTTACGGTGTTGATATCCCAAAACGGTTTTGTGTCTCGCCCGCATCCGGGTGCGCACGGTTTGACGGTACGCGCTACAATGGAACGATTCGTGTAAATGCGTGGGTATATAGGCCGGACAGATTCACAATGGAATTCAGTGTGTTGTTACTAAAGTCCGGATTTTTATGCAATTTCGTATTTGTAATGAGTGAATGCAGTTCGATGACTGTTAGAAATGTGGACGATTTGTGTAACAGATAATGCATAGAAAAAAATTTATTTTGCATATAAATGCATATTTCAGAGATGACGGCATATTTTAAAATGTTTGCATATTCAAGCATATTTAGTACCTATTAAAGTTTTAAAGTTTATAAAACCGTGTTTTTTTTTTTTTTAATTTCTTTATTTTGTATCTTTATTCAAAAATATTAACCAAAGAAATGGTATAGGTAAGAGGATTTAATATGATTTTATATATTATTTTTTACTATTCCTAATTAAAATATTTGTTTTATTTGTTGAATACATTTTTAAATATTTACTATTCCTCAACCAATATTGTAAGTTGATGTCTGCAATCAAAAAATTAAGTTACCTGTCAAATTTAGTTGAATTATTATTTATGAAAGAAATTAAAAAAATAACAAAAACGTAATTAAGTGCATAAAAATTATGCAAATAAATGCATATATGTTGGGCAAGAGTATATTTTTGCATATAATTAAAAAAAAATAAGAGCATATCAAGTGCATATTTAAAAGTTTTTAGATGCATAAATGCATACTATTTTAGGCTTTTTGATTGCATACGAATCCGGACTCTAGTTATTACCGTCGTCGTATTGAAAATAAACGATATCATTATGTTTTGTGGTAATTTGATTTTCGTCTAGTGTTACGTTCTCGTAATCGTCTCGCCGCGGCCAGAATGTGTTCTCGAAATATGTGCGGCGACTAAATTCCTCCGTAGGGCGAATTCCTCCGCCCTCGCCACTCTGTCCACTCTGTCGAGGACCACGGTCTTGGAAGAATTCCACGGACGATCTGTAACGATCGAAAACCCACATCACTGTAGAATTTCCGATTTTATAACGAATGTTTTACCCTTTAAAGTTGACCCTTATTCGGAATATTTACCGACGGAAATCGACGAGAAAATCGAAATGATAGCGACGCCGCGGAGGAGGAACGTACTTAGTTAATTACCGGTCAGAAATGCCGACAGACCGATACCACGGCGTCGTGCACAGTACGCGACGACGTCTGATGTATAATAATATACGGCCTTCGTCACGCAATAGATTCGGAACCGAACGGTCGAAGCGTTTATTCGACCGGTGTTGCAGCGGTAATAACACGCAAAAGAACCGTCGGCGTGCCAATCAGAGACGAACCGTGGACGGGTATTATATTGTTTGTCTTTTAAAGATTCCGCTAAAATTGATATTATATCTTTTCCACAGTCGATTAAATAACAGAATCCTCATAATCAAAATATTTGTTTTCTATTGTTATTTTCAGACATTTAGGTATAAGTCATTGTCGTCATAAAAAAAAAAAAAAACAAAAAAACAAATAATGTAAAAAAATATTTTTTCTTTTGTTTTACTCGTGTTTTAAATATTGTACGTGGAAAAAATGCACATGTACCCAACTTACGCACGATTAAATCACAACTGTTAGGTCCCGACGGGACACCCTGTATACGCTTGTACTGTGGTTCAACGCGAATAATAATCGTCATTGTGACGCGGGCGATTAACAATCGTTTTGTCTGTACGGCAATTTCGGCTACGCGTTCAATAAAATAATATTATGTACATTATAAGGCGGCGGAAATAATATCGCCTGCGCGGACACGTTGATTTCAAACACGCTTTTTTTCATGTTTAAACAGCCTTGGAATGACATATAGAAAAACAAATAATATTTCGATCCCGGTAAAACTTAATCGCGTACAGCTCGGATTTTTCGGTTCGGCTCCGAGTGACTTTTCGATTTCCGTGAACCGTACACTACGTGAAGTTTGGTTTCGACGGCCGCCGCCGGGTAAGCCGATTAAAAATATTGAAAATCGACTCTATCACGGAATTACGTAAAATTATCAATTATTACAACACTATATATCGATATTCGTCTGGACGACGGCTGGAATTATTTCGGGTTTACCGTTAAAACGCATTATAACGCGTGAACCCGTCACAAACGTCATCTCGTATGACATTATGAAAATGATCGATGAACCACCTGCAGTTAAAAACACGGTATAAAAAAAAATAGTTACGTTCTCATCATATTATTATGTATTACAATTCTTGGAAGTTGTGGGTAAACAAGAGACTTTCGGAAATCTTCAAGCGACTTATCAATTTGTCACAATCTCTTTGAAAACGATTGGAATCGCGTTTAGGTATTTTGATAAAATAATAAACATTGTAAAAACATGCAATATACTGTCAAAATACAAATTGAATAAATTATATATAATATACATATACGTATATATGCATTGTATTGGCGATGAATTTTAAAACAACATTTTACTGTAAAAACCATTTATTGTATATTTTTGAAATAACCGCCACGAAAACCCAATAGTTTCACCGAATACGTTTGAATTCATCATTTCGTCTTTGAGTACATGAACCGTACACAAAGGCACACGCAAATCGTAATGTATAAAATCAGGTACATAATAAATGAGAATTATTACACGTATGCAATTGATCACCGGATGTAAAAATTGTGTCCGTTGTCACAAAAAAAAAAAAAAAAAAACAATGAAAATATGCCTTCCTATGAATAAATAAGAATAGGTATCTACGTGTTAGCTAAAGGAGATTGCGTCTTTTCGCCGGACCGGAAAAATTTATTATTTTATTCATTACCTCAAACTTTCGTGATTTTAAGCAGTCGTCACTACTGAATGTGTGTAAAATTAAAAAGTAAATTTTTGCTGGTTAGTACCAAATATACTGGACGATATCGGAATTAAGTTAGCGTGGATTTTCCGATGTTTTAATAGTTTGGCGATTCATAAACACAATTTTCAAACGACAACCTGTTTATTT
Source organism: Therioaphis trifolii (assembly GCA_027580255.1). NCBI lineage: Eukaryota > Metazoa > Arthropoda > Insecta > Hemiptera > Aphididae > Therioaphis > Therioaphis trifolii. The sequence goes on along the minus strand of CM050407.1, from coordinate 33,348,279 downwards.
GTAAATTAAAGAATAGCTACAATTAAAATAAAGTATCAAAATGAACATACGAGAATGTTCCGATACAGCAAGTTCTCGTTCATAAACCGTATAACAGGTCAGTGCCGTTACGGTTTGACTTTAACTTGGGTCCAACAATTTGAGAAGTGCAAGCAAATGTTTCATTGTGTACACGCTACGTACGAACAGAAAATATATGTGTGTGTGTGTTTGTGAGTTACGTTTTACGTGTCAAACGACTGAAAAACAAATTCATTGTTACTAATATTGTTACGGTATGCCTAAGGTGACCATACGTCCCGTTTTTAAAGGGACAGTCCCGTTTTTTGAATCTCTGTCCCGTTGTCCCCTGGGAAATCTTCGGGACGCTAAAATGTCCCGTTTTCAAAAAGTAGACAAAAAAATAATGAAAATAAATGTTCTATGGCGAAATATCGTTTTTAGAAAAATATACAAGTATTCAATTTTGTAATAATTATCTATTAAAAATATTTGTTTATAACAGATAATTATGATTTTTTTTTTTTTTTTTTATCCCGTTTTGATTAAAAAAATATATGCTCACTTTAGGTATGCCTGCCTTCCCAGTTTAGTGAACATGACCGTATTTTTAGATTCCAAGTTAAGCCAGGTAAGTATTCGTGTGTTTTTTTTTTTTAAATCATTTTTTCTTTTATCAAAACATTTGTATGAAAGAGTTGTTCAACGTTTCATCTGGTCACTATTTTTGAGAGGTAATTTTTTCAACGATTTATCAATAGTTTTCCCAAACATATTACACGGGAAAACCGACGGGATATATTTTGTGTTTTTTTTTCCACCAAACACTGTACGGAAGTTAGAGCGACATTTTTAAACGAAACGGAATCTGTCGGAAAATTAATTAATCCATACACGGCAGTGCGTTTGTTTACCGTGCGGCCGAAAGTCGACGAGACAACCGCCGGCGACGGTAACGGCGGCGATCCGTTAGCGTTTTCGAGAGGACGCGTCGTAAACTATACGTTTTAATTGCCACAAAAACACACGTTGGCATTGAACCCGTCTGATAAGTGCATTGTTTCGTCTTAACTCGCGTTAATTGAATTATTAAAGAAATAGCGCGCTCCCTACTCTCATCGTCGACTCTCTTGCAAATGAAATCTACCCGAGCACTCGACTCTTCAGCAGTCTGGCGCGACTCGCATGCTCGTAATTTCGCGAAATGATAGGGAAAAACATCGCGCGACTATTGTTAAACAAGTTTGCGTGTAAACATCGCAAAGTCTTGTGTTTATTTTGCAACAATAGTACATGAACGCGCACTTATGTATTACACATATATTATATCCATATAACAAACGAAACGTACGCTAAAACCGAGTGAATGAAACACACGAATAAATTCATTATTTTTTACGCCCGCGCGAATAATATTCGTACTAATGATGATATAATTTCAGACTACTTTAAACGTTGAACTCTAAACGAATTAACGAATAGACCGGGTTCATTAGGCTCATACGACGCCATTAAGCTCACTTATATCCGTGTTAATTCTAGTTTATATTTACATGTTACTGCATACTACTCACGGTACCGGTGTTATCGGGGCGGAGAACTTAAGACGAACAAATCCCGAAATAAACATTTACAAAAGAAAATACACCGACCGTAAGATTCATGATTGATATGCCTCGCAGTAGTGGACCTTAACCGAGTGAAAACTATCGAAGTACTCGATAGTTTAAACTATCTAATTACTCGGTTGTTTTATAAAACTATCGAAAAACTATCGAACTATCGAACTACCTGTTTTGATTCATTTTTAGGCCTACTTACCCAATGAAAATTTAACTAGTGAAAATTATCAAGTAAATTCGGTCGATAATACCGAAAAATCACTGGGTTGTTTTTTTTTTTTTTAAATCGATAGTCAAAACTAGTCGGTGTAAGAGTGATGGGCACAACCGAGTGAATTACTCGATAGTTTTTAAAAACAACCGAGTGAATTACTCGATAGTTTTTAAAAACAATCGATGAATAATAATATCTATTCGATTGAAAAATCACTCCGTAGTTTTTGAAACTATCGATAGACTATCGATAGTTAAAAGTAGTTGGTTGTGCCCATCATTACCTCGCAGCGTGTGTTGATAAAATATTTAAAATCTTCAACTCGGTCAGTGTGTTCGTTATCTATAGAATTGATATTTCCATTGGTGTGGGCATAACTGCAGCTGTTCACCGTTCCTAAGAAAACACCCAAATTACATTTAAGATCAATGGTAGAATTTTTTGCGACTTATTGAGTTATTGTATCTAAATTGTTAGTTATTTTATCGGCAAAATAAAATAGCTATTGTTTAAATAATAGGAACAATTTTGTAGCGAAGAGATTTTATCTGTTCATTGAGTTTTAGAATAATAAAACATATACATAAAATAAAAATGCACTGTCGACAAAAATAATAACAATCTATACGTATATAAATTACTAATAACTAAACCAGTTAGGCTCAATATGGTTTACATAATATTATATGGGGCTCTGATACAAAGTATACTATCGTTATTTTACAATTTTTACTCGAATTTTGGATACCTAATTTTTTCCAATTATGGAAAATATCTGAAAATAGATAAAAGTTTATAATTATTTACCTGTTAGTATCATCAACTAAATAAAATTCCCTATCTATATATTATATACGGGGCTAAACATTGATTTTGAACGAAGTAAACTGCTCGAAAAACTATATTTTTATAAAAATTAAAATGTATATTTAGTATACATAAATACTTATTTATTTTATAACATTTACAATTTTTACATATTTTTAAGAATATTTTGTTATATTAAAATTTACTTGTCTACATTATAAATATTAGGCAGAAATAAATAAGCACAATTTTCATTGTACACATTGTTAATAAATAACTATCAGTACGACTTATTACTGTCTTATATTTATTTACAATACAAAAGTTTAAATTTAATAACGTGCTTTAATTTTAAAGATTATTTAAACGCCAAATAATATTTCTGTTTTTTTTGGCATTATGTCAATAAATTAAAAGTTCTATATATATATATATATAGTATAACTAGATAGTGGATGACTTTTCTAAAACTTTTGTCAAGTCTGTATACAAATTATTTTGAGTTAAAATATTAAGTGTCTAGCACCATTAACGCATGATTGATGGTTCAATATCGAAAATGGATTAAATGAAAATCTCCTCCCTACCAAATTTTACCTTTTTTTCTAAATTTTTTAGGTATTTTGTCTATACTCTCGGAAGATAATCAAGAATAGATAAAAAACGACCCCTGTAAGTACCAACTAGATAAATTTCTGATCTATAGAGATGTTTGATGAAACTTTTGGGCTACTATTTCTACCTGATAACGCGATAACGAACAGAAAATAATGTAAAACATATTGTAAAACCAATGAATTCATCGTCTGACTCAGAATCGAATAAATTTTAATATTCTACCTAAGAACGAGCTTGTTTTGTGGTGACAGTCGTGCCGATTCGCATCGTACAATCATTGTTATGCACACGTTCACAGAGATAAAATGTGTATGCGTTTGAGTAGGTGTAATTTCAACGCGAAACGTTAACTTTATTATATTCTCGGCGTGTGATAAAAATCGTTTGAGGTCATTAGTCGAAACTTTTTTTTTTTCATATAAGCCTCCAAGTCGAAAAAACGACATAAAATTAAATTTATAATTATCTGATCCCCGGTCAGAATCGTCTTTCAAATGCGATAATAATTATAGTGACTTTGAAATTCAATACGGTACGCGCCTTTCATGCGGTCCATCCGAAAACAGTAGCTTTCGCGCGACGCGTGAAACATATCAAATGTTTGTTTTTCTTCGCCATTAGAATTTATTAGTTTTGACGTCGGGTCCGACGCAGTAAATAATTTGTCAGCCTCGATAGGCACTAAAACACATCGGTCACAATGGCTCGCATTGTACGAGTATCCGGTACGGCTCGTATCAAAATGTTATAGCCGCTGGACATTAATATTATCGTAATAAGGAATTTCTTTTGTGCACGCAACTGTTGCACGAACGCGACCGCGCACAACGGGATTGTCACATCGGTGTTTAATCAAAACAACAGTCGTCGAGCTCGAGACTGACCCATTTATTTAATCTATTATGTTCGGACAAAAATAAAAAAAATCGTTCCTCGTAACGTTATACTATAATAATATTATATGAAAACCACATGTTTTGTTCGTGACGGTTTTTTTTCGCGCACGTGAGAGAGGGAATACGTATCAAACTTTAAGAACGATGTTTTTGTTTTTATGATATTCCTTTTTCGATTGTCAATCGTTCATAAATTACCAGTAATTCGGGTGTAAACAAGAATAATGACTAAATATTAATTTTTACTTTTCAACGGAATACTGAAAATTCTAATGTGTATATTTTACGAATTAACCGGAAGCATGGCTCTTGCTACGACATAAAGCTCTTAAGCCTTACTTTCGAGATTTTAATCTTGAAATGCTATGGACATTTTTATTATTATTATTATTAAAGATTCTGAGTGAAGCGAAGGATATTATGGTTTTACAATGATATTTATTTTTTTATTTTTTTTTCTGTAAACACTTTTTTGTATAGAAATACTTGTCCAAAAGTTTCGTCCAGCCACTTTTTAGATTTAAAATTGAACTGAGATGGTACTTTAGAGACGTCATTTTTCCAAAATCTCCATAGTTTTTCCAGTAATCAAGAATAACGATCGAAAAACTGAGTAAAAACGGTAAAATCGGTAAAAATCCGTCGTAAACGAGATTTTCACTGTTCAGATTTTAGGTATTTAGTCATAAATCGAAAAGTATTGAACCTAGAAACTTGAAAATTTTATCCAATATCAAATACATACTTTTTTATATTGGACAACATTTTCAGAACAATTATAGCACTTTTGACTTAAATATAGAACTTTTAGTTTACCAAATTGTTTGAAAGTTTTTATGTAATATAATTTTAAATATTTGACAAAAAGTTCTGAAAATTTAATATGACCTTACTCATATACCTACCTAATTATCCTAACAAAAATTCAAAAATCGTGACTCAGAATTTTTTTTTATACACACTTTAATAAATTATTATACGATTTTTTACGATATTGTCTGATTTCTTTTAAGTTTATTTCTAATGAAATATTGAGTATTTGTTAGAAAGTTCTGAAATTTTAATACAAGTTTACTCTTATACTAAACTATCAATACCGAAAAAATATCAATAATCGTGACTCAAGATTTTTTTTCCAAGCATTTAAAAAATTATACAAATAACCGTAAAATACGTAAACAGTATTTAAATAATAATACATTATATTACACTGAAGCTTTGCTCAGAATCGTTTTATACTCAAGAAATGTGTCATCATTTCTTTAAAACTTAATACATTCATCACCAATATCTTGTCCGAAGACCGAAGGGACGAAGGACGAACATGTACCACCATCATCTCACTTACCAGCTTTTTTTTTTTTGTATGACAGCGGTTTATATTATGAAATAATAGTCACGAATGCAAATAATCAAAAAACGCGCATCATGAAAAATCAATCCACGGTGTACAATTTATTTCTATAAAACATATTTTATAAAATAAAATCTCTCGCTGAATGAACAAACGGTGTTCATTATATTATGAATTTAGTTATGGTTTTTGTGAATTAAAATTTAATACCCGGAGTGCGCCTAAATCACTTTGATACGTTAAATAACAGCTGTTCAGGCGACATTGGATGATTATTTCAAAGTAATCATTAAAACGAAAAAAAAAATCATTCTATGGGCCGATTCACTAGAAATATGCTGTCAATTCAAAGTCGAGTTCGACTCATTCTATTATCACGACTTGCGGCGTATATACGTAGATTATGACAACGAGTTGATATTCTTAATTTATCCATAATAGCGACGGAAATGTGGTGACGGCGTGAAAACAATAAAATCGCGCTTAGTCCGCGTTATTTGTGGATCGGAAAATCGTATTTTATTATTTATACTTGTAAATATTTTTTACGTCAAAACCGAATATATTAATATCACAGCGTGGTGAAATACAATGCCGAACCTTCGAGATACGCGCGTGCACGCTCTTGTGTGTGTTGAGTTGCCGCATTTATAATATTATCAAATGCAGTGCACTAACACTAAAATGGTGTTTAAGGGCCATTTTATCAACGACCAGTTAAGATGATTTAAACTCCGGTTAATGTTAATCCCCAGTTAAACTAAAAATGTAATTTTACTATCACTTGGTTAACATATTAACCGTACCTTAACTTTAACCGTAGATTAATTAAACCGAGATATTTGCCCGGTTAAGGAGTTTAACTAGAGATTAGGTACGAAATTATCAGTAAATATCATGTGGTAACATTTTGTGTGATTTTATTAATTTCAAAGGTTTTTTTTTTTTGGACTTTCGATGACTCTTTTTTAATTAATTGAATCTAAGTACCTACCAATTTAATTTAAAAATTAACGAACTTGTTTTTTTTTCTACCTACCTATTTGATATTGTCACAACATTAGATAAAATCAACAACTTAATTGAATATGGACTATTTAAGTATCAACAGTAGTAGTGGTGACGAGGAAATTGAATTTTCGGCTTATATGAACCAACATTTTGACAATGTTCGAAGACCATATTTACTAACAAACAGAATTGACCATTTAAATAAATGGGATGACCAAGATTTTTTTGCGAGATCTCGATTAAGCAAAAATAAATTTAAAATTGTATTTGCATTGGTCCAACAAGAAGTGAAAACTGTTACGCAAAGGTAAAATAATATTTATTTAACTGATTAATAATTAGGCGACTATAAAATATAGTATATAATATATTATATACAATAAAGGTATAGATACTTATACACCTGTGTGTTACAGTATTAATATTTATTTTTTTAATATTCTTTTGTTAATAGTATTATTTTTTGATAATATATGATTTTTTTGACTTTTTATACTTATATTTGTATCAATGTATATTTATTTTGCTGTATTGATGTTATGTAAAATAAGGTTATAGTTAGTAGCCATAAGATAAATAAAATAAAATAACTTATATACCTAATTTTATACTCACATTATTTATACAGAATTATTTTGTGATAACAGATAACAACTCATTGATTGAAGTATGCGACATGTTAATATTACCATTGATTTTATAAAATCAATGATATTACCGACGTATCTAACGTAAATAAATGTATTTCTATAGTGGATTAATCTTCAGTTTGTTAACCCTAGATTAGTTAAACTCAGAATAAAAATAATTGATAAAATCATAATTTCTTTCTATCTACAGTTAGTTTGAATCCGAGTTTAGTTAACTGGCCATTTAACTGATGATTGATAAAATGGCCCTAAGTCGTTTGCCTCGAGTCGGTTCCGCTGTACTCGCACGAATTTTTTTTTTTTTTTTGTAAATTTCCCATCTACACACGCACCCCAAGTACGTCGAAATCGCGAACACCGTATACACACGCTCGCGAGTGCAGTGTCAACAAGTCGCTACACAAAGAACGTTCGTACATTTAATGCCGTCGAACGCAAATATTCCGTTGATTTATCAAAACAGACGTGAACGACATAATATTCGTCTCCACTATTCGTTGAGAGAAACCCGTCGAATCGTGGGCGCTTCCGAGTGTGTGTGTGTGTGTGTGTGTGTGTGTGTGTGTGTGTGTGTGTGTGTGTGTGTGTGTGTGTGTGTGTGTGTGTGTGTGTGCAAATAAAAAAGTCGGGGGAGGTGTTGGGGGTGAAGCCCTGTGCGAAATCAACTGTGTACAAAGCGAGGCCCTAAAGTAGAGTCCTGTGACATACGATGACGTGCGCGCGTTCCCCTTTCCCGCGACACCTTCATAATAATAATATGATATTACGTATTACGTCGTGTATAGCGACTGCGTGTTCCAATATACACACAGCACAAACGACAAACATCGTACGCGAGTCGTGTTTGTAAACGTACACAGCGTTTTTCACTCGCGCACTGTGCGCGTAGGACTTCGTTAATACAAACGCGTATGTTCACAAGCGGCACAACGCGTGTTTCGAACAGGTGATCGACGGAAAAAGAAATAGGAAACGATCGTAAACCCTCCGACGGATTGCGGTCCGTGCTCGTTCGTCGATGCTGTTTTGTTTTGTTCATTAGTACGCATGAATTTCGGGCTCTCGGTCGTTTTTGGGTCGTGGATTGTTTTTAAGACATCTGGAATCCAGACGATTTTCGTTTTTCGTTATTGTTCAATATCGAAGAAAAATAATTATCCTGTCAAACATAGGTTGAAAAATTTTTGAAAGAACTAATAGTTGAGTAGTTAAGTCACATAAGATGTACGCCGAGAGCCGACTCTAGGGGACTAGAAGCCTCTATTTCGATATCACGACGAGGAAATTCGTGGTTTTCTGTAAAGATTTTAGTTTTGACAATAAACAAAAGTGTCGAGTGATTGAGAGGGGGGGGGAATGACTAGTGCAGCTATTCTCAAACTATAATGGTACGCGTACCACTAGTGGTACGTGGAAAGCTCATAAGTGCAGGTAGGTACGTGATGAAAATCTACTTTTATAAAAAAAATTAGAATAAATCATTATTCACAAGCCCTACGGTTTTCTAATCTCTTTTGTGTCAACTTATCTGTGCGAAAATACATTTTTCCACTTATTGTACACAAAAAATAAATATAGAAATAAATTAAACGTAGAATGTGATATAAGGTTTTGAGTTACCAAAATGGAGCCCGATCAAACGTCATCGTTCGTTCAAAACAACAACAACCATCGTACTGAATTATGAAGTAAACCATAATGATAATATTTGTACTTACATATTAAGTAATTTAATTTCTTTTTGTACATTCAATACTAATATTGTCATAATTTTGTAGTTCCTAATAAAATGAAATTGTATACATATAAAAAAAAAACGTCAGGGGGTACGTAAAAATGTTCAAACTGTCTAGGTCAGGGGTGGCCAAACATTTTTTGGTCATGATCTACTAAAAATATACTTAACCTTTGAGGATCGACTTTCATAGAAAATTTTGTAGTTGAAATTATACAGATAAAAGTTATTACGCGCGCGCCCTGCGACTAAAACTATCGCGATCGACCGTTTGGACGCCCCTGGTCTAGGTGGTACGCGAATATAAAAAGATTGAGAACCGCTGGACTAGCGCCACCCACAACATATTCATTGCACACGAAATTAAACAAAAAAAGTATTTTTGACAGTTGCAGCGTACTTCATTTTTGCGAACTAGGGCTTAAGCATTGAAATCACTACGCGAGACAACAATAATTACGGACCGTTACGAACGATTCGAATGTACGCTTTGAATGACTGCCGGTCATAGACTCTTACGGCGGGTGTGATTTCTCCCGTTCGAGTTACGCAGTTGTTTATTTCGAGAAAACAATGATCTCAAATTTTGATAGCGAAAACAAAAACAAAACAAAAAAAAAAAAAAAAAAAACAAATAAATAAATAAATAATAATAAAAAAAAAATACCGGACGAGTGCGGGGAAGTCTACGGCAGTAAATTCACGGTGATGCGCGCTCGGTATATTATTTTCCGTTAATATTTAATGCGAACGGACGGTGCGTCGGTATACGCGCGCGCCCTGCGACTAATACAATCGCGCGGTCGATACGCCCTTTCAGCGATAAATTTTCTTTTTTCTTGGGTTTTTTCCGCCGTTGCTTTACGGTCTCTTTACTCGCCTCGTATGGCCCGTGGAAACCGATATGATCCGGTCGGTGGCAATAATCGTCGACCGGCCGATTATTATATTGGAAACCGGTGGACGATAAATCGTTACGTTCCCGGCCCCGAAGCATACACACGCAATATTGTCGCTCATGTGTGCGTCCATTGTTATCGTCGTTCTGGGACACACGATTACCGTAGTCGTGTTAATCAAATACAATCAAATTCGAAATCCTCAAAAACAATTAAAACGCGTCCGTATTACTACTGCTCTACAAGTGCATTTGTCTAGAAAACGTAAAAAAAGAAAAAAAAAACGAAAAAAAAATAAATATATTAATAATAATATTATTATCCGTTCGTGTTGAAAAATTTGAACAAAAATCTAGCTTTTATAGAGCTAGGGGGTTCTTCATCAAATGTTTGGACCCCTACAAGTATTCACATCACATACACTACACACTCAAACGTCGTATTAATTCAATACTTCTTATGGAAAAAAAAATAATAAATCGGAATAAATTACAATAACGATTGCACGAGTGATAAATCAATAAAAAATGCGATGTATTAAATGATTTCTTTAAAATACTGTTTTTAATGATATATATAAACTATATTGCTATCTTCTTAAAAAAATAATTAAAATCAATTAGGTTTTTATATAAATACATGATTTTTTGCTTTTGAAAATTCGATGACCTCAGTGGTCATCGAAACTAACTTCGTAACATAAATTTCAAGATTAAATAGTATGTTAATTTATTTTGTGTAACTTTACTTTGTTCCCTGTCTATGCTCCGACAACTGTGCATACGATGTTTTAATTTCATCTCTACTTTGTACAATAAACTGCAAGATACATTTATTTTTAATCTGTTTAAATATTTTTTTATATTACACTCAATTCTGGAAACTATTTATCAGCTTTGATGTGTAAACATTTAATCGAGTAAACATTTTATTCCCTAGGCCTAGAGTACATATACCTACTATTTACATCTGCCTACATTTGCTACTTATGAAAGTTCCAGAAATTTTTTTTCTTTAATAGAAATGTGCTCTTGTATTTCACATTAAGCTTTGTATGTACAGGTATAATAATAAAAAACTGTTGTTTATATATAAAAAAAAAAAACGGTTTAAGCGTATTTTTCATATTTTACGAATTATCGGTTTAGAATTTAAATTATAAGTGGACTGAGTACGTGCCTGGACACCGTAGAGTCCACACGTTAATTCCGCGCTCCGTATTTCATAGCTCCCGATAGCAGTAACCGCGATAGCAGCGACCGCGACGCCGTTATCTGGTAACGTATAAAATAAACATTTTTGCAATACAGCCCAAAGAGCAATTTCCCAACACAAAACACACTGCATAGAGATAAAATCCACCGCGCACGGGCGATAAGCCCAACAGACTAATACGAAGTTCGACAAACTACGTACAGTCAAAATGAATACGTCAACAACCACGCCATCTCGTAAAAATAAAATACCATCGGAACGAAAGGTCCCACCTCTCATCATCAGGGCTCGGAAGTTGTGGCATTAAAAATGTTACTTTTTAGCTCCTTAATATGCACTTAAAAACTCCAAAATATGCGCTATAAATGGCACGAAAAAACAAAAAATATGCATTAAACTTGAAAAAAAAATAATTGTAAATTTACTATAAAAAAAATTAAATGTTATTTATAATTACATTTACCGATTACTAATTAATAAATAAACTATTTTATTAAATGCCACGAATTAGAAATACATCGGACCGTCGATGAGTTTGTAGAACGGTGAAAAATGAAATATTTTTCGCTTTATTTCCCATAATTTAAATATTAAAAAAAAAAAATAACAAAGTAAAATCATTCTTTTCAACAAAATGTGATTTTTTCCTATATTATGTGAAAATATACCCAAAAATAGCACTAAAAACCCTAAAATAGCAATAAAAACCGTAAATATGCAAAAAATGGCAAAAAAAAATTCGTGTATGCCATGAGATAAGTGTGAAACATGTTTCTATCTTACTTAGGGTGTTCTAGGACGAACCAAAAAAAATATGCATTTGCCGCAACTTCCGAGCCCTGCTCATCATCAACAAAAATAGACTAACCACCGAAAATGAAGAATCGTCATCGCCTTCCCCAAACTCCGACACTGAATTATTCAGATCACCTATTAAAACTGCTAAAAACAAAACCAAACCAGCCGGAAACATATTTTTCACCACGCCAAATCGCTACGAGCTAGTGATGGGCAGGAACGAGACTATACTTGATACTACCGACTATTAGTCGGTTTTCATCACGTACTAGGCCCTTTGGTTTATGAGAAACAAACAACTTCACAACGATACGGGCCTACCACACCTATCTACCAGGGTAACACAACAATTCGAAAATTTCCACGAAAATCTTCACAAAGTTGATGGAGCACGTCATTACAGAATCGGTAGAAGTTCCGCCAATCTAAGACTCAAACTTCGGCTTTTTATCTGAAATTGAAATAAAAACGATGTAATAAATTTAATTTCTTTTCGGTGAGCCAAAAGTTGTATTACTTAAAATTTAATTTATATTTTATAAAACGTAGGTACATATAATCTTTTAGCTTCTTAATGTTTTTTTTTTTTTTTAATTAAAAAAGTTACGTTTCGTAGAACATTTTTGTTTCAAGTAAAACACTTTGTAGTAATTTTATTAAGTAAAGGATTATTTCACCAATCGTTCAGCCGAGTATAATATTATAATCGCATAATAATTCCCGGTTGACTACTTAACGCGTAGCAACAAATTAACACTACGCTAGTCAATCTAGTTTATTAATTTATAATATTTATGCATCATCGTCTTATGCATTTTTATTTTATTTTATTTTTTTTTCATCTCAAAATCAAATTTACTATAATTTAGTTAGGTTAGCTGCCCGATCATTTACCCACTTCAAAAACAATACATTGATCGATGATGATAATGACCATAACGATTATACTAAGAGCGCGACAAAAAACCGAATGTGCATTGTGCAGTCAATTATTCTATTTTTATAACTATACATACTTATTATGTTGTCATCGAATTTAATATTTCGATTATTCGTTGGAAAAATCAATTTTTACAAATAATACATTTGTGATAGTAGATATTATAATACGTATAGTTAGGTAATATTTTGACTTAATTATTACTTATTCGTTTTTATCAAAGTCATAATTCATAAGCGTAGTCAGATGACATCGTTTGAGGCACTTAACATTGAATTGGTCACTTAGCTTATGATATCGTTCACTGATTTATAGAGATTTGATTCAAGAGTTCACAACCTAGAGGACGCCTCCTCCCCCCTTATCGAAAACAAAAGGATATTTTCCTCCATTCAATGTTTTCGTATAGTGAAATAATTATTTATATTCTTTCATTGAACTATTCATCGAATCAAAAAATCACGAATTTAAAATAATAATAAAAATATGAAAGTTATTCGTAAAAATGTAGTTCAATAATCGTTTGAAATCCTACACTAAGAATATAGTACGAATGTATCAATCGTCCAGAATTGTAACAGCGTAATGTGGATGCTGCACTCTGAATGAGTGAAACAAAAAAACAAAAAAAACACGAGACGAACGGGATGATAAAAACGATGACAAAAATAAATCAATGATTTATATATTATGTAATAATTCAAACGAGGAAACGTTAACGAGGTTACGTCGTACCACGTAACATTACCACGAACGACTATTGTGCTGATTCCCACGTGGGCGTCAGAGACGGTTCGCCGAAAAGTAACTACGCCGCCGAATTTCCGCATGGATTTGGAAAAAATTTTGTATTGTAGTATATTATAGCAACGAACAGTAATAATGAATTCAATTATATTACGGTCGTAGCCTCCTCCGAAACGAAATCCTAGAGCGGTTAGAGCCGCCTTTGGTGGGGGACACCACTTCGACCACAAACCCACGTGCTCGTCACGAGCGTTTGCACCGAGATTTGATCGCGTTGGCGATCTCGTCAACGGAAACCTAATCGGCTGAATGTTGAAATTCTTATCGATTCAATAAACGGTACGGAACGAACCGAAATTCAACGTCGTATGTCTCGAGGCACTGTTTTTTTGTTTCGAACTCGTGTCCGATAAAAACGAATGAAACACCTGATGGAAAACGTCCGGACGCGTGTGAATATTGAATAATTCGTTTTACTCGTAAAAAAAAAAAAAAAAAAAGCAAAATCCGGTAAGGTCAGGAATGGCAATAACTACAATTTATCGGCGCTGAGGTTTCCGTGCTATTCTTTCGCGTTTCAGTCATTCCCGGTGATGCGAATGGGGGGGGGGAACGAATAACGCCCGCTCCGCGTGTTATTAACTACAACCAGGTCCGGCTCAAGCGATTTTACACACCTAGGCAAACTTAAGTTTTGCCACCCCTTATATAATACGTAAATACTAAATCAAATATTTTTTCACATGAACATCACTAAAATATAGTGAATTCTGAGTTCATTATATTTGTTGTATAAAGTTAATAATTGATTAGATTGATATACCCGTATTTTTAGACAAGTAAATCCCTACTAATTTTATTTAAAAAAAAAAACAATTTAAAAACAGTTTTATTTTAATATAATAAAAGTCAATAAAAACATAATATAAATGTTAACATCGTATTCAAACTTGACTTTTCTTGATTTTGCGTCAGCGAAATCAGATACAACTCCTTCCGTGTCCATATTATAGGCCGATTCTTTCTCGATTGAAATCGTCGCAAGGCACAGTGGGCCAGATATTAATAAAAATAAGACAAAAATGAAAAAAAAAAAACAATATAACTTGGGTTTTGTAATAGATTATATTTAGATACGTAATATAGATAATGTTTATTGTAGTACATGACGATTTCCCGTCATTAAAGCTTATCAAAAGACGATTGTGTATGTATAAATATGAACTCATTTTACGGTATTTGTTTGCACATGCACATAGAGTTATCGTGTTGTTAAAATTTGTACGCTTCTTTTTTGAACTTTTCTACATTTTTTGTGTCATCTAAAAGCTCACAAGGTAAGAAATATTTTAAAATGGTTAAAATAGAAATAAGTAATATATTTAATAAAAATCGTACAAATAAAATCAATAGCTTTTTGATAAATTTGTATTTATTTTTTTTAAATTCCATACGCATATACTTCTTATTAGCATTGATTAGTGATATAATGACTACATAATATTATCACAAATTAGATCTATTTTTAAAATATGTAACTTTTTCCTGCACATATTTGCACATTTCTTTAATAAAAGGAATTGTCTGAAATTTTAGGATGCCATCTGTAAATATTTCCCGGCGGGAATTATATTTATTACTCGTGAGTTCACCATCAAATGATAACGACCGTGTCAACGTTCTTTTATTATACATAAAATCAAAGTTGAATTTATGTGAAAATAAATTTTTTGAAATTGAAAATGATGTGAAAAAAAAAATAAATTTTTTCTTGTACGAACTTGATAAGCGATGGAAATTGTGCCATAGAATACGCGACCGTTTTGAACAAGCAAACAACGATTGGCTTCAAAAAAATATCCAACTTCCAAATATTCCTCCATCAAATTTATCTTCTGGTAGACCTCAAGTGCAATTTTCAGGTGCTAGTGAAAAGACTAAGCGTCGGAGAACGGAGTTACTACGGAAATCAACTTCTGTTGGTGAACTTGTCTTTGCAGCACAAGTTAGTCTTAAAGAGCATGGTAAAAACGATGAGAGTAAGCTATTAAAAGAATCAACGTCAACCACTCCCACTCGTGCTCATAAAATTAGAAATGCATATAAAAATTCAGCAACTCTAAATACAATTTTAGCTTATTCTGAAGATGAGGCTTTAGCTTTAATAATGGATGCAAAACTAACCAAATCTCAGTATACACTAATTAGATTACAGGCAAAGAAAAAAAATGCTAATATATACCCTACTTATAATAATGTGAGAATAGCAAAATCTCATTGTTATCCTGAACAAAAATATATAAGTGTTTCTGAAACATGCGCAGAAGTTGAACTCCAAGGTTTACTTGACCATACAGTCAGTCGAATAATTAAATCGATAAATAAATCAAATTTATCATTTTTTGGGAATCAAACATTAATTCTTATAAGTAAATGGGGGTTCGATGGGGCATCGGGACAGTCCCAATATAAACAAAAATTTTCTAATACAGATTCTTCAGATAGTAATATTATTTTGTCATCTCTTGTTCCTATATGGTTGTATGCTCAAAGCAATGATAACACAGAACTTAAGAAAAGTATATGGAAAAATCCAAAAACGTCTTCTACGAAGTACTGTCGACCCATTAGACTACAATTTGAAAAAGAAACAACTGAGCTAACAAAAAAAGAATTTGAAGATATATCAGAACAAATAAAAAATTTAGAATACTCAACTATTGCTCAAAAAGAACAAATATTTAAAATCAAACATGAATTGGTATTAAGTATGATCGATGGAAAAGTGTGCAATGCTATTTGTAATAATTTATCAAGTCAGGTTTGTAATGTTTGTCTTGCTTCTCCAAGAGACATGAACCAAATTGATGATATACAAAAACGATCCACTAATTCCGTAACTTATAATTATGGATTGTCGACATTACATGCCTGGATTAGGTTTTTTGAGTGTCTTTTACACGTAGCATATCGCTTAGAATTCCAGAAATGGCAAGCAAGAGGTGGTGATAAAATTAAATTACAAAAAAAAAAAACTGAAATACAAATAAAATTCAAAGATAGAATGGGACTTATGGTTGATGTTCCTCGTCCAGGTGGAAGTGGTACGTCCAACGATGGGAACACTGCGCGTCGATTTTTTGCAAATCCTCTTTTGTCATCAGAAATTACTGGTGTTAATGAGGAGGTTATTAAACGTTTTGGCGTAGTACTTCAAGTTATTTCTACTGAATACAAGATTAATTTACAAATGTTTGACAATTATGCAATTGAGACAGCTAAACTATTTGTTTCTAATTATCCTTGGTTTTATTTACCGGCAACTGTCCATAAGGTTTTGCTTCATGGATCTCTTATTATTGAAAATGCATTACTTCCAATAGGACTTCTAAGTGAAGAAGCACAAGAAGCGAGGAACAAAGATATTAAAAAATACCGCGAACATAATACTAGAAAAATATCACGACTTAAAACTATGGAGGACTTATTCAATAATCTATTAGTGTCTTCGGATCCTTATATTTCTAGTTTACGTAAAACATATGACAAAAAAGGTACTCCATTAACTATTGAAGCAAAACAATTATTACTCTTAGAAAAAGAAAAAAATGAAAATGATTCTGATGAATACGAAGAACAGTTTGAAAATGAAACTGAGGAGGAAAAATCTGATGAAATGTAATTTTCATTATTTATATTTTATATTCTATAATTTATAATATTTAATAGTTTGTATATTTCATTACTTGCAAGTATGTTATAATATTTAAATTTAAAATAAAAAAAAAAATTTTTAATTTTCAATATATTATTTTTATTTGCTATTTTTATACTTAAATCTAATCAGTTAAGAACTTATAAGTCATTATATTTTAACAAATGACCTTAAAAACGTATATATTGACCTATAAAAAGACGAATTTGTACAAAATATGGGTATTATTAATTTTGACCTATTTTTATTGATATCTGGCCCACTGTGCAAGGCCCTCTAAACGATCTCGTCACTTGTCCGATCATACTGACCAAATTTTATATTTTTAAAATAATTTTTATTTTTCACTACACACGATTTGATATAAGATAGGAATTTGAAAAAAAAAATTATCTAATTATGTACAAAAATGTTAAATGCCGCCCCAGAAAAATGCCGCCCTAGGCGTGGGCCTATGTCGCCTACTCCTTGAGCCGGGCCTGACTACAACAACACTATGCGCTAACGCGATTTAGTACCAAACGGATTACATATTTCCGAGTACGATATCGTTTCGGTTTCGCGAATTTCACGCGCGAGCACTTTTTTTTTTTTTTTTTAATAACATGACGCGCCGCGCGCGCGTTTGTTTCGCATTCCGACCGCGAGTCTTACGACGCCCGGCTCCGGTGCACGCGTTCATCCCTTAAGAATTCAGCTGCAAAATATCGAGGCCTGGCGTCGGTGTGGCGGACGAACCACTCGGATTTCGACGCCAGCGACGCACGACCGTAAAACGCCGAAAACGAGGCTTGACTACGATGTGGACCGTGGACATAAAAAACATACGTATAACCGTTTCGACTCGATTAGAGATCCGTGATGGCGTCTAGGTAGTGTTTCAACTTTTTACTTACAATTTGAGTGTGTTCTATTGTTAGGGACGCCGTAAAATATTTTCGTGCAGGGACGCGCGCTCACGTTGATTAATAAAAAAATAGTTATCATCGTGTTGAACATGTGCAGTTATTGAATATTTGTATTTTTCACGTTCGCACAAAGCGACCACGATCCGATGTAAATCACACTACACGGCGTTATGAGCATTCCAACAACTGTTGAATAAGATCCTTTATATTCGTTTTATTTCTTATTATTTTTTTGGGCAGCCGCATCCCTAAACAAAAATTACAAAATTACAAACGATACAAAACAAATTTCTTAGAATAGCTCTTAAGGCCACTGGAATTCCATACCTAACCACATGGATTAATGAACAATTTAAAAAATTTCATTCGAAACTTAACACAACAGAAGGAGCCCTTCACTTCAAAATTAGAAAAAGAACCGAAAACCGCAGACTAAAGCCACGACTTCCACAAGATGTCTTGTTACCTCCAAAATCATCATCATCATCTTCAGCATCGGTATCATCAGAACATTGACCTAATAAAACAAAGCATAATCTAAGTACATTTTGTTAAATTAAAACAATTAATAAATTATCTTATACTCTATTATAATACTCTTATACTCTATATTATTAAAAAAAAAAAAAAAAACAAAAAAAAGATCATGCTGAAACAATAAAATTTAATAAAAAAAAAAAAAAAAAATGATAATTCTTATCCGTCCGCGCTATTGACCCGATTTCAAATCGTTAACTAGACGAACATCATCTGGTAAATTCAAATACATTTTTCGACGGACGTCGGATATGATACGTTATAGAAATGAAAATCAATTGTTTTCACCACGGGTCCACGGAATCTGTCCGCTCGAATGAATAATTAATATCACGACCGCACAACACTTTGAAATCGGGATGAAAAAAGAAAATCCAAAGAAAATCACACTCTACGGGCGCACTATAAGTTTCTATTTTATAGTGGATCACACGCGTAATTTATGCGTTTGAATTAATCACGACGCAAAATATTGACGTTCCTCTGGTAGACTCGCGAGTTCGAATCGTTCAAATCTAGCAAAACTGTTGAAATCGCCTGTTTAAACAACACGCGATGTATTCAGAGAAATGTATTAAATTTAATAAACCAATAATTCGTATTCGATAAAGCGATATTACACACACACATACGTGTGAAGGACATCAATATACGTGTCAACAGGTTAAAATAAATTGCAGAATTTCGAATCGATGTGAAAAAGGGGAAAAAACATTTAATAACGATTTTGCGTAACCGTAGCAACACAAATCTCAACGAAAGTGTATTGTTGGTCGTGATAAAATAGTATTTTATAGAAACATAATACATTTTACATTTTATATCTACACATACATAACACAACATTTGAATAATATTGTCGGATATAATTATTATATAACCAGTCTTTGTCGATTGCCGAGCCAAAAGCAACCAATCGAAATTATATTTTCAACATCGATGTCTGTACGTATTTTAGAACGGCACTTTTTTCGCCCAAAACTGATCTTCTACTTTTCATCCGCGTCTCTATTAACCCGAAATATAATTACTTCCTTTTCGTCACAGAATATTATAATTTTTTCGTCCACGTTTTCATAATTAAGATTTGAGAAACCACTTTAAGTACGTATTAGTTTTTTTTATAAAATTTTGACGAAGTGATATCACATCAAAGGCACCAAAGTGATATTTATTTTTTATTTATAAATTCGTCTGTTGCTACGACAATTTTATCGTCGTAATGCATTTTAGCACTCATAGCGTTATACTGATTCCACTAGGTCTTATATGCTTCGATTTATTACATTTTATTGATTTTTATATTTTATATGATATTAATATTCACAGCCCACAGTATTGTACTTACGGCTCGAAATATACAAGTTTTCTGTGATGATTTATTATTTATCAAACATTGTAGATGATTTCAGGAATAAGTGATCATTTAAAATTTGTACCCAATGAAATAAACGTAAATTTTATTTCGTTTTGATACTTTTTTAAATGTAATAAAAGCCACCTACTCGTGTAGTACTTTCTGAGTATTATTAAATGGCTTTATAAAATAGATTTATTCAAATAAATAATTTAAGACTAGTGTTTTTCAAAGTCTAAAACAGGGGCGTAGCTTGCATGTAAGCACTGTAAGCACTGCTTACACTTTAAAAATAGGAAAAATAAAAAGTAACTATTGTCGGTTTTTATACGTAGAATTCAAATTAAATCTTTAAACAATTTTTTCAACTTTTAACAATGATAAAAACATGACGTTATGTTTATAAGGTTAATACGATTCTTGACGAATGATTCGGCAATGTGTTATCGTCGCCCGTCGCGTCAATATTACTGTAGAATATGACTTTTGTGTTCTATAAATACTTTGTTTTTACACGTCATGTAACATGTTTCAAAACTGCTCACGTGAGCTCATATATTATGATTAGGGGCCGGAATTATATTCTTTGAAAATCATAATAAAATATGCGAAAAATATGCTTTTTTATGAATATATTCTCTTGAAATAAAAAAATTCATTTATATGCAAAATAATACATGTTAAAAAAAACAGATTAAATTATATTAATAACAATAAGGTATTTTTAATTACGAAAATTTTTGAAAAAAAGTTGACAACTATATTTTGCTCCATGTGTTCTGGTGTCATATTTGTACGACGGTCTGTTAATATATTTTTATACGTGCTAAATGAACGTTCAACGTCAACTGAAGTCACGGGAGCATTTTGTAAATCAGTAATCATAGCCCTTGAAAAATTGTCTATAATTTGAACTTCATTATTTCCATTCAAAATTTTAACTATGTTTTTCAAAATGATGAGCACTTTATTTGTTTGTTGAAGTTGATCAATTTTTATTTTTATTTTTTTTCCATTTTCTCCGGGTATTTTTTGAAGTTGACCAATTGTATTTTCAATTAGATTTATCGAATCAACAAGAGACACTATTATCGGACAGATAATTTATATTTTTTACGCCATTGCAACTAAAAATATAGAATGTCTATAAAAATTAATCGATATATTCTCAAATATTCTTTATTGTACGAAATATTCTTTTATCTTGAAATATTCTCAAATATGCTAAAAAAACTTTGGCCATTAATTAACCGGTTTCATGATTTGTGAAAATTTCGAACCCCCGTCTGACTGCATAGTCTCAAAAGAAATATGAAAAAGAATATAATTCCGGCCCCTAATTATGATATAGGTACATAGATGTAGGTTAAAACGCCGTAGAGGGGCTCATGTGCATACAATATTTGTAAACACTTTTGATTTTACATACATCACAGAAGTACAATACTGTTTGTCTTCGTTATACGTATAGACTATTGTTTTGATTATTAAGACAATCTAAAATAATTTAAAATTAAAAAATAAAGATAGTATTTTGGTAAGGTTTATTAAGTTTAAACATTTGTTCTTTCCTTTTTTTTTACCTATTATATGGTAGACGAAGACATATTATATTCTAGAAAATATATTTTTTGATATTTTAGTTTTACTGCTTACATTTTCTCGGAACCCACGCTACGCCACTGGTCTAAAAGATAGAATTTTGGAAAAAAAGAATTAGATTACACTTGGGTAAAAACGAAAAACTGTTTAAAATTGTTTGTTTGAAAAGAGACGTGGGCAAAAAGAGAAAGGTCATTTTTGGGTGAAAAAGGTCTTACTTGCATTTTTATCTTATTTAAATAAATAATAATTATTATTTTCGTGCATATGATATAAATATACAATCAGTCCGCAACAATTATCGTTTAAATGACTGGCAGCAGTACAATAACATTTATCCAAAGAAAAAGCCTGGCTTTAAAATATTATATCCGATAGACAACAGATACAGAAACCTCAGAAATACAAAATTCTGATTTTAAAGCTACTTAATATTACGTGTTTACTGACTTAAATTAATACACTAATATCCAATAAGATTTTAGTTTTTTCACCAAGTACAAGAAAAAAAAACATAGTGCTTTTGGATTCATACAACGATGCTTTTTTATGCGGGTATAAACTTTTTAAATTTTAGACCGAATGTATGGACTTTATTATAATGTCTATTATTTTTATTGGTTTTTTCGTTTGTTGGAAATCACTTTTTTTTATTGTACTTTTCGTCGTCCACAATGTAAGTTCAGTAGTTCTATATATTGGAAATCACATCGAGATTATAGATGAGACTTTGAAGAGGTCATTTTTCTTTGTCTCGAAGTTTTTTAAGCGTGAGAAAAAAACGACGAAAAAGTCAAGTGAAAAATGTACCATGAACGTGACAAATTTTCAGCAAATATGAATACTAAAATAGTTGTAATTAAACGAAAATAAATCTTAAACGGATTTGAAAATTTTTCAAAAAAGTTACATAATTTTCTAGCTATATAAAGAACTTCGAAAATACCTCATTTTTTAAACTTTTTAAACGGAAAAATTTTTAACTTTTGATATTTATACCTGTAAATTTAATACGAACTTACTCAAACACTTAATTATAGTTTAACTAGATCAACAGTTTTCACATCATTATCTATTTAAAATGTATGTAAAGAGTAATTTTTCGATCCACATTACATGAAACTAAAGATATAAAAACGTTTTTTGAAAAAAAAAAACTATTAATAATTAGACTGACAACGGTGAAATGTGTAGGTTAGGCATTTCTCAGAATTATTTTACCAAAGAAATTAACTATCGTTTCTTTAAAATTAAAATATACTCATTTGACCATTATATTATCTGAGGATCACAAGGTAGAAGAAACGGTTTTCATCCCCGCTATCTCATCGAATTTTTTTTACATGTTCGTTATTTTTTCGAAGCGGAGTTTTCCTTTTTTCGGAGAAATTGACTTATACCCGTGTAATCATTGCATCTGAGTCATTCACTTTCGCTTTGGATTTTCCAATCAACACATCAGTAAAATATTGGAATAAAGTATTACAGTGGTATAATAGTGTACCTATGACAAAACATCAGAATTGTATTGAAATATATGACTATCTCAATATTTTTCGTTTTTTTTTTTTTTTATTTAATCATTTTTCTTCCATATACTATATATACTAACATAATATTTCGTTGTTAAAATATTCAGAAACTTCCGTTCAGTGCATAAGGCGCGTACAGTATTATGAATTTCCCATTTCCTGAAAATCGCAAAAGTCCTGTTAAATTTATTACCACATACCTATTGTCTATTCATTATTTCACATGTTCTACGCAATTCCGATCCGAAACGAAACCAAACAATTTCAACTTTTTGGACCTCAGACAAAAGTTCAAGCATCAACTATTTTCAAAATGTTGGCGATTTCTTAATAAAGTCCAAAAATAAATAAATACGACAAAATAAAGTCATAATTCAATAAAAAAATTAATGTTAAGCCTGGAGTATTTTCATACATTAATAGGTGTTTTTTCGTATATAATAAAATAGAAACGCGAGCATTGTCTTAAGTGAAAAATTAGCGTTATGTAACTTTCGTTTTTTTTTTTTCTAACGATCTAAACGTATTTAAATACGTTAGCTTCCGAGGATATATTAGTTAAATTTTTGTTGATATTATTATTTCTGTCTTCACAACAAAATATAATAATATGAATAACACTTTAATTGGGTATAGTGTATAGTCTCTCTAGACGTTTGAAATGTCAAGTACACTTACACAATCCACTCACAATCTTTATAAACTAATTCGAGCATAACATTATATCATACAGACTTTTTAATGGAGTGACATTTTTTTTTTTTAATTCCACGTTTTTCTCGTGAAGATAGCAAATAATTATTTTTGAGCACAATACGTGCCTATTCTTTTTAACCTTTTTTTTCTTCAGAATTTTACGATGCGTTCGAAAATAATCAGTCTCCTATAACACCCTTAAACTACAGAGAACAATGAATTACATACGCTCAGAGCCGTATTAAGTGGGGGGGGGGCTAAGTGGGCTATAGCCCAGGGCCCCTCAAAATAATATTATCGAGTTATAGATAAGCAATCAAAAAAAAAAAAATGATTTTAACAATATTTCTTTAAAGATACATTCATATCAATCATTTGAAATAATTTTCTGTGACAACCAAATCATTGAATTAGATAGGCGCATACAACACGCAATATGTTGTCTTATTCCGTTCTATTTTATAGTTTTAGATAAGAGGTAACAAACTTGAAATTACAGTCGTTTAATAGCTATATTTATATTGGTTTATCATTCACAGATATAAATCATATCTGTGATCGTGTTTGTGATCTTTTCGTTTTCCGTTGTTAATATTGTACCATATTTTTACGTGTTTATTTAATACATTGTTATTATAGATAAATTGATTTTTGAACTTGACAGAAGATTAATATCTTATGATCTTTTTCTTTCTCAATTCAAATTTTTAGTTGACTTTAAAATTGACAGTGAACCAGACATCGATTCATTAAATCACTGTATTCAGTTTTACCATAACGATCTCGATGATAATTCGAAAACAGAAATATCTCATTTTTATCATTATACCAAAACAGTTTCTTCAGATATTGACAATTGTGGTGCTATAGCAAAACTTCTTTACGAACGAAAAATTATTCGTGTTTTTCCAAATGTATATATTGCATTGAGATTATACCTGACAATACTGTTGTGAACTTGTGAAGCAGAACGTTCATTTTCAAAGTTGGCTCTAATTAAAAATCGACTTAGAACTACACAGACTGAAGATAGGTTGAATGCATAAACAATTAAGTCAATTGAAAATGGAATGTGTGGAAAACTCTCATTTGATGACGTTTTAGATACTTTTGCATCAAGTAAATCTAGAAAAAAGTATTTTAAATAATCATTTGTCTGTATTTTTGTGTTATTGACATATGTATTTTATATTTCAATACTTAATTAAATTGTATTTTTTAATAAATTAACTGTGTAATGTACATTTTCTGCCTGAGAAAAAATATTTTTCTTATTTGACTACCTAATAAATATAAATTGACATACAATTATAAAAATACTTTTTTTTGTAAAATTAGGACCCCCAAAAATAAATTAGCCTAGAGCCATTAATTTCATTAATCCGGCTCTGCATACGCTTTTCCGTTTTTAATTTTTCATTAGTTTACGTTTGTAACAAAACGACGCAAGCTAAAAGATAATATGTATCGTGTATTTAATAGATACATATGCACGTTAACTGTTTATTTTACATAAAAGAATATATATATGACCAATGAGTATATTAAAGAAATATTTGAACTTTAACCGGCAGACTTTTTTTTAAAATAAATGTTTAATGTTCTCAAATCAAACACCAAATCGATATTGTGAGAAACGTTCTCTGAAAAGAGTATTTATACTAGGCACAACGATGCAGACACAATTTCATAAAGTGTTTAGACCTTGTACTATTAAACACTATTATGGTTGGGTGTTACAAACAAAACTAATACGGATATTTTTGGAAAATATTCATGACAATTTTTTCAAATAACTTGTGTTTCTTGGCAAATAAATATGATTCTTTGAAACAGGCTCCATTGAACTTTCTGGTCATGACTCATTGTTATTTAAACATTATCATCAACTAGAAATCCGCAATTAAAAGCTAACTAGAAAAACTATAATCATCACAACATTTTTAGTCACGGTACCAATTCCGAAACATTCTGTAATAATTATTAAATTTTTCATGTTTTTATAATAATTTCACTGTGATTTGGTATAGCGCGGCGGCCGTACATGTTAAATGTTTCGGTTGTTCGTCAGTGCCGAATGAAAGATGTTGCAGACGTTTTTGAAATACACTCTTACAAGAATGTCTGATGCACGTATTCGGTTTCTCAGAATTATCCGAATGTTTTCACTCGAAAATTTACTTATAACAACACTGTTGTGAAAGAACGGTCTATTATAATTTCATCGCCGTAATTAAATATTCAATGTCAAAACGTCGAGAAAACAGTGGATATTCTTATCTTTTCCATACGATACGACACCTCTTACACGTCTTAACTACGAGTCACGAAAACTCGGCATAATATATTTGTTTAAGATTCCTTCGGAAATTATTACTTACCGTGTTTTCAGTCACGTTATCCCGGAGGCGAAATCGTAACAATGGCCCAATCAGTATCCGTGTTTAGAGAATATTTAATTAATTTCGATCGTATCCTTCGACTCGGACAGATTTTCAAAATGCATTTTTTTTTTTTTTTACGATTATTTTACTCGGGCACGTAAGAACGCACGACGGGTAACGGTTGACCTCGAATAGTTTCTTCTATTACGAATTTACAGTTTCTCTCGGAAAACTTACATTTGACTGCAGCAGAATGCTATCCACCCTCGAAGCGTGAGAAGATTTTTGTCTTTTAACAGTTGAAAAGTCAATGTTATTTCAATGAATAACTTGACTGAAAGTAATTACAGCAGTATTTAGTATAGTGTAGTTTCTACAAAACTAAAACGTCTCATCACAATATAGAATGCGATGCAGTATTTTGTTTAAAAATATCTGACGATAAAAAAAAACAGATAAAATCTCACAAATTACAATTCACTGTATCCTTATACTATTATGACCTGCGAAAAATAGAGTATTCTATGTTTGATTTTTTGTTTTTTTTTTTTTTAATTTTAAATATATTCATATATTGAAATAAATAGTGTTTTTTTTTTCAAAATTTTAACTATAGCTTTAAATTCAATTCGTAAATAATTGTAATATAATTATAATAAACACAATATTCGATTCCAATATCTGCAAGTATCAAATGAGCTCTGTTTCCGTATGTAATGCAAAGTATTATTTATACGTTATACCAGAGGTCGGCAATTGATTTCTAAGACGGTCCAGATAATTTGAAAACAAATTTTTGAGGGCCAGAAAAAACTTAAATATTAGTTAGATAATAATTAATGTATTTATATTTTCGTATTGAATCACAGTAGTTTAAGATAATAATTAATTTATTCGCTATCATAATCTCCAATTACCTACGTCATAACAAACGGATGAAATATCTAAATTCTATAAGGAATTCTAAAATGTGCGAAAAACAGACGTCTTAGAAAAATATTTTCGGTGGTCCAGTTATTTCCTCTCCGAGGGCCGCCTATTGCCGACCCATGCGTGATACCATATAATTATAGATCACTTTGACTATTTAGTAGTACCGCGAATCGCATATTTAATTATGAAACAATTGGATTTAATGGTGGCTGCCAAGATAATAGACACTAAAGCTTTTAAATATTTTTCCAAATATTTAAATTAGTTCATTTGAATATCAAGATAACATTTAAAATTAATCCAACTGAAAAACGTTACGCATAATTATGAATTATAGTATAAAATGTTCTTTATGCCTATTAATATTTCAATTAATATAAAGTTTTGAAATTGCAATTAGGTTTGAAAAAAAAATAGGAACTATTTGCGCCACGGGTATATTCTTTACTCCTTGGAAAAGATATCGGTGGTGAATACATTGAATGAAAAAAAAGTGATAAATATTTTCCGTATGAAAACGACTTTGGGTGAGAACACTTAGTGTTATATACAAGAATTAAAATTCTTACATAAAACTTTCACCAAAAAAAATCTGAAGGACGATTTGTTTTAAATTTTTTTTAAATATTATAACGTGATAAAATATGTGAAAAAGATTATATTTGACTTTCGAGTCTTAATACCAATGAATAAAAAATGTATAAGACAAAAAATGTATTGTCAAAGTTTTAAATTTAGTTCAACAGTGGTTAATTTTTTTCGGAAACTTTGCCAAGTTTGTATAAGACTAGTAGATATAATATGTAGTTGATATATGGTGAAAGTTACAAGTTTTTAGCCAAACATTTTTGAAATTATGATTAAATAATTCAAATCGATTAAAGAAAAATTGTGTTTCCAGAACATTTTACCATTTTTTATCAACATTTTCAATAGTGTCTCGTCAACATTAGAAAAAATTAAAAAAAAAAACAAAATTAACGACATGTCTGATGTATATACTAATAAACATCGCTGTAAAATCAATTGATCCTCTGCTTTACTCAGAATTTAAAATAAAGTTTAAAATTATTTGTTTAATTCGGTTTTGCAAGCCACGAGGTTTTCGGACGTTTCCAATCGAAAACACTCGAGCGTCAGGGAGCGAACACTCAGCCGCCCGCCATCATGATATTATTTGTATTTTTCTTCGTCGTCTATTTCTACGAGCATAAATCGTCGGGCCTCCACGGTCGATCTTTCACTATGACTATCTGTAAACTTCAATCATTAATACGAAACCAACGCGCGGCATTTCCGTCGGATTTTTCCGGTCGAAATTATCTCGGGAAAATGTATTCGTTTTTAAGAACACTCGTGGTTAAATCCATACATTAACCTAACCTAACCCATAACACACGAACGGAACATTCGATCGATCCCGCGTCGACGTGGGCATGACGAATATAATAGCGTTATCTTCTTCTTCTTCTTCTTCTTCTTCTTCTTCTTCTTCTTCTTCTTCTTCTTCTTCTTCTTCTTCTTCTTCTTCTTTCTTCAGCTTAACGGTCCTTGAAGGGCCTGAGCTGCCACAAGTAAGTCTCTCCACCTTTCTCTGTTGCAGAGTGCTAATTCAACAGACGCATTCGCATCCACCAATTGAACGCTCTTCTTCACAGCATCCTTCCATCTCTTTCACGGTCTACCCAGTGGTCGTTTTTTTTGTATCGTTATGGTTATGACCTTTTTGAGTATATCATCTTCAGCTCTCCAAATACGCCCAAGCCACTCCATTCTCCTAGTTTTTAAAAACGTTAATATTGTTGGTTTTCCATACGATTAGTACAAATTTTCGTTTTTCCGCCTTTCGAATGTTCTTAGATCGGGATTGTACACCGGGCCAAACATTTTTCTCATAACTAATAGCGTTATACAGAGTTCTTTTTTTCATTTATTAATTATAATTGTTTCAACAAAATGTTTGTTTTTACAATTTTTTTTTTTATACATTTATATTATTCATACATTTCATATATAGAGTACAATTTGTACATTATTTTAATTTTTTAGTAAAATGAATTTAAATTATGAGTTCTTTAGTCGGGTCATTGTTCTGATGATACCGATGATGAAGATGATTCTGGAGGTAGCAAGATATCTTGAGGTAGCCGTGGCTTTAGTCTGCGGTTTTGAGTTATTTTCCCAATTTTGAAGTGAAGGGCGCCTTCTGTTGTTTTTAGTTTCGTATGACATTTTTTAAATTGTTCAATTATCCATGTGTTTATGTAAGGTATTCCAGTGTCGTTATGGAGTTGTGTGTTTCGCATGAACCATGGGGCTTTAAGAGCTATTCCGAGAAATTTATTTTGTATCGTTTGTAATTTTTTAATTTTTGTTTGGGATGCGGCTGCCCATATTGGGCATGCATATGTAATTAATGGTATTATTATTGATGTGTATATTAGAAGTGAGCATTAAATTTGAAGTGTTGAGCTGTAATTTATTATGGGGTATAAGATTTTCAATTGTGTATAGGCTTCGTTTAATTTTTTATTTATATGTATTTTCCATGTTAATTTTTCAATACAGAGTTTAAATCGGCATGTCGGCGTGATAACACGCGGACGTGACCGGTGCCAAAGTCCTACGTACGAAAGCACTTGGTTCGGAGGGGAGGGGGCGTTTATTGTTATTCATTTAATGATCCTCGATCATAAACATACAGCCGCTTACCCGTTCTCTCGAACCGCTTACGAAAATCGTCCCCTACCCCTCGACGAACGATCGGATTCGCCGTTTTCCACCCGACACAGTCCTGCAGTGCGGCGATTTTCTCCCTCCGAGATCGTCTGTCTGCCCACTGATGCTATTCGTTTATTACGTTCGATAAACAGCGTCACGACGGAGGTACCGGAAAATTGCAAATGGAAATGTTCAGTTTTCCCAGAGTTCCACTAGTCGACGTGTACGTATCACCCATGACGTATGCGACGATTTGTTCGTCCGTAGAGGCGACGACGCGTGACCATCATATATTATATTATGCAGCTATTCTCAACCGGGGGGTCGCGACACCCTCGGGGGTCGCCAACAGTTATTTTAGGGTCGCCAATCCATGTGGGAAAAAATTGTTTTACTTAGAATCTTATATAAAATTAATAGTTATAAATAAAATAAAATAAAATAAAATTTGATAGTTAATAAATAAATTATCATTATTAAATGAAGAAAAATTAATCGAGTTGTATTCAGACAAAGGGTTGGAACAGATTTTTAATAGTAATAAAAACATACATTTTTGATTTATTTTCAAACAATTTGTATTTAATTTTGTTCAAATTATTTTTTAATTTATTTAAATTTATATTTCATTTCAATTAAAACTAAATCGAGAAATTGGCTGGATATATCGCCAACAATGAGAATAAGTCTATCCAAATCTGTTGAGTCAAAGATCAACAAAATTATTTCAAATCAACAACAGCAAAATAGTCATTAAATTCAAAACATTTTCAAATGTACATAATATACCTTTTTTGTAAAATATATACACAAATAAATACAATAATAACACTTTGTTCCATTTTTTAATGCTTATACATTACAAAAGGGTCGTTAGACATCTTGGTGACATTATAGGGGGTCGCGAACTCAAAAAGGTTGAGAACCTCTGATATCATTATGCACTGTCTCAGTGACACGCCCGGCGGCGATATACCAGTACAAGTGTCGAGATCGCATCACGAGAAGACGATCGATTCTAGACGGGGAAAAAAAAGAAAGTTATAAATGCCCGCCGTGGCAAACAATACATAAACATCATCGTCGAATGAACGAAAAGCGGAACGGACGATGATATAAATATTTATACTTATAATTTTTTTTTTTTTTTTGTCGTCTTTTAAATATGATATGTAAATTATCGTGGACTAGGTAAGATATGATTAAAACGCTCGCGAACGCTTTCAAACGACTGCCGCCGAGCGCTGCACATTCTTAGTTTTATAATCCTCGCATAGTTGTCCGACGACTTGTCGGTTTTCAGCGGCAGCCATCTATGCTCTTATTTTATTATTATTTAATTTTTTTTTTCATACGACTCATTATTTTGTTTTGTCGTCGAAAAAGTTGTTTTAAAACGAAATGTCATGACAAAATATACGAAAAATACTTTGGCGCTAAAGCTGTTGCTATCGCACTTCGATAATAATCGTTATTGGAAAATGCGCTTTGATTATTTGCAAAACCGATGTGTTTTTGGCGATTTTAATGTAGATTTCGATGCAATACAATACGATTTGTACCTCCGAAGTTGTAAAACAATAATGGTACACAAAAATCCTTTTAAAAAATACGCTTTTTACGCTGAAATTATTCTGCAAATTACACGAAAAACATTACGAAAATAAAAATACTTCACTGTGTGTAAAAATCACAAAAAATTTAATGTGATAGTGTCCAAAAAACCAAAAAAAAAAAAAAAAAACAAAAAAAACCACAAAGCCTCAGATTAATTTTTTTAAATTGATTATGTAAATTATTCAGTAAAAAATGATATACCTTCAATTATTAATTAATGATTTTTTTCATTTAATATTAACTAAATAACCAATGGTTTTCAAACGGGAAACCGTCGCGGAAAACCAAATCCAAATAACCAAGTATTGAAAATCGAGTACTCTGAGAAACATAGCGTTCGATCTTTGTACCCTTTCTGAGAGGTGATCTGAGCGGTAAGCAAAACAATTAAAAAGAAAAAAAATGTATTCGTCGAAAATTTCAAAGGCTGGTTACATGCGCTCGATCCTTATTAATATATACCAATATTATATAAATATTAATATAATAATATTATAACAATAATAATAATAGGTATAGTGACCGAGAAGAAAAAAAAGCGGACGATTTGAGAGATCAGAAATACTTCTTGTTCGGATTCGTACCCTGTTATGCGTATTACACCGGTCGTTGGGTACGCAGATGTATGTACGCCGCAGAGGCAGGAACGTAGTTGAATCGGATTGAACGCGATCGTATCGTCAGCCCACCGATCACAGAGACAAAACAGTTTGCGTTCAACGAGCAGGGAACGAAATAAAATGAATCTTATATTTACAGAAACGTTTCGACTACGGACGTGTTTAAACGTGTTATCGAAAGAACCACTGCCCGTATACACCGTAATGTGCCGACAGCGAACGACAAGTCCTGTATAACATAATATTACATTGACGAATTTAGTACCTCCACAGGTGTCCATAGTACTCGAGGTCGAACGTTTTGATTAAAAATATACATTTTGACTAATAAAAATAATATAATCGTAAAGAAAATCAACAATAACCGTTTCACACAAAAATATACGGATATCAAACAGTTTTAAGATTGTATAATGTTTTATTTACTTTTTGTCACAACCACTCATCTACGTAATGATTAAAACTGATTAAAATTTAACTTTAAAATTGAACTTTGGAGGTTTTCATAGAATATAGCTCTAAACCTCTGTTGCTGCGGGCTTGGTCGTATTATAGTAGCTGCAGCCGCACTGAAGAGTCGATACGGTATGTGGCACGACCTCGAAGAGTTGTGCCAAAAGGTCGTGACAGTCGAGCGGGACGCCGAAAGAATCCGCCGAGGAGAGCAAAGCCTAGTTTAAGTCGACAATCAGATTAAGTTTTGTGTAATATGGGCCAAAGGTCACATTTAGGAAAATAGAAGGATAAAGCCCTACGAGTGCATCATAATCGTATAATCCGTCAGTGTTTTGTACGTATGTGTACGCCACTCACTTTGATTTCGATAAACAGTGGCGGCCAGCTTAAGAAAAACACCACAGCCGTCGGGGAAAAAAACGAAAATGAAAATTTGACGTGTCCGTCGTACAGAGGTCTCACTGCTCGTGGTCGACTCGCGGACGGTCTGCGGTCAATATACGGATAACGAATTACGGACACACGGTATATATAGGTGGCTGTTTAATTTTGAGCGGACGGGCGCGCGATTGTTTACGGTTCATGTTGTAACTATATCTAAATCAGCGGTTCTCAAACTTTTTTGTTCGCGGAGCCCCTGAAAAAATTACGGAGCCCAAAAAATCATAAATGTCTATTTTTTGAGTTAACAATAGTTCATGAAAAATGATGTCAATCGCAAATGATTTGTTTTTATTTTTACAAATTTATACGAATTATTTAATTAATTTAACAGTGAAAAAGAACATATTATTTTAGTAAATTATAAATTTTAATATTTTAGTGATTTTAATGTGATCCATGACGTTGGCTTTTTTTTATTGACCTGTATTTTAATATTTGGCTTGATAGATACGAAAACCCCGACTTTTGTCTAATCTCATTAAGACTATGACACCAAATAATATGTGGATCTATAAATAGTTTAAGGTTTTGAACATTTAAAATAATCCTTATTGACACGATCCAAATAACATTGAATATAAATATAAAAATATAACTAAGGAACATAACAATAATTCAATAACTTGAATTTAATTAATACAGATATGCCCAGAGAGCCACGGAACCCCTACACTACTCTCGCGGAGACCTAGCTAGGGCTCCGCGGAGAACAGTTTGAGAACCGCTGATCTAAATCATTAAACATACGATTTGTTTAAAAATTTGTCTAGTCAAAACCTGAGTAGAATTTGATTTCGACCTATGAAAAATAATTTTGTAATTTAGTAAAAAAAAAAAAAAAAACCAAAAAAGTTTAAAATTCGCCGCCCTCCAAATGTCGCCGCTCTAGGCCCGGGCCTACTGCGCCTGTGCCTAAATACGCCTCTGCGCGTGTGTCGAACACTATAATACATTTGGTCCGAGAATATTATTACTTTTATAACGCACCCGCGTCCTACGGCGCGACGTTTCCACCCGTTTCGCCCGCGTGTCACCGGTCGTAGAAAAAACAAAAAACAAAAAACAAAAAAACATAGGAAATAAATACACATAATAACACTACTCGCGGTATATTATTTTCACGGGCATTCGTCGTCGTAGCTCCCTGTCCCGTCCACCTCCCGGTCATATTTTTGGGGAATTCGAGAATCACCCGGCGAAATCGCTATTTCGGCACGACCGTTATTATCGTAACTACTGATAATGATCAAATATCGTAATTATACTGTTTGCGATTGTGTTTTATGTTTATTGTGTGTGACATGCACATTTACACGGCGTCGCGCGCATTATCTAGTGCACACGAGTGGTAGCCACCTAATTTAATATTCCGCGTACGTATCACGATATTATTATTCATTTACGAGAGGTGCAAACCTAATCAATATCGTCTCGCGGTATTAAATTAAAACTGGGTTTTTTTTTTTTTTTAACAGGTGCGCTCACGATAATAATTTTACCGTCGTCGTGGTATTGTGGTAATGGAATTTTTCCCGAGTCGACGCCAGTGAACATTTTCGAGATTGCCAATTACTAATTCGTCGTGATTTAAAACCGAGTAGTACGACAAACGCTAACGAGTTGTTTCATGGGTGGTTTTTTTTTTTCATTAAAAACTCGCGTTCGAAACCTTTACAAATACCTGTGAGTATTGTATAAGTATATATACGTCGACGTCGACGTTCTAATAAATTAAGTACGCGTTGACGTTTATATTAAATTAATATTCGGTATTTTTCTAGAGATCTGAAAGTTCCGAAAGACCGACAGCTGCGAATCGAGCGAAGAATCGTGAAGTGCGTCCTAACTGAACACCACCGATCGGTATGCTGACGGTGTGATTACGCGAAAAGCGCATTATTGAATTTTTTTTTATTTATTATTATTAAATGACGTTCGAAGAAATTGAAAGCATCAGACAATATTCGAGTTGTCGTAAATACAATTAAACCGATCTTTGAAGCCGATGCGATTTTCGAAACCTAATTGTGGTTTTTATTATGATTATTATTATCATTATTATTATTATTTTTTTTTTTTTTTAGGAGTATTATTTTAGTAATTCAATCACTCTGGCTATCATTATGATAATTATGATGATAATACACTAAAAACGACTTAATACATTCGGTATCATTTATCATATACATATTATATACATTTTCGGCGGAGAGCGGATGAGATTGTGGTGTTTGGATGAAAGAGGTAATTGTTAGGTAAAAAGCACGCCCCGTCCGCGATAACGAGCCACTTGGTTCATCGTAAAATGGTAAAAACTGATTTTCCGGCCGGAACAATGTATTTTTTCTGTTGTGAAAAAAAAAAAACTAAAATAATACTGTTATTGTTCCGCACTCCGGGATCGGACGCACGGGGTCAAGTGTTATTAATATGTATTATTGGTTTCGCGTTACGATTGCGCGTCACTCGTCAGAAAAAAAAAAGGTAAGTAACAAGTGGGTTTTGTAACTATTATTATTATCATATGCATTAAACTGTTCATCGTCCATTCGCGATGCATTCAAATCGGCGCGTAGTAAATATAGACAACATTCCGTAAAATTGTTATTTTTATTTTTCAGACGAAAACCAGCAGATTTCGTATCATAGGAATTTAACGACAAATTAAAATTTTACCTGCTTACATACGCCGAAGAAATACCGACGATGACGTCAGAGACGACAGCGTGGCTTGGCTGTTGGTGCAGACAAACGGGACGGTCGCTTGAGACATCGGCTGCCGCGTTGAGGCTATTGTCGTAGTTGTCGCGTTACTTGAACCCTTCGCACCACTCTTTCGTCTAGCACTGTCATCAGGGGCAACAATTTGGTGTGAAACTGGGGGGCTAAGTTTTTTATGCTCGTGGGACCTACTTACCTATCGCTTGCGACTATAAATTAAACATGTACTACTTAGTACTTGGTACAAACATTACTTGAATAATATTTAAAAAAAAAAAAAATATTTAAAAAAATAATAATGAACTCTTTGTACATAATTTTACTTTATATATATATATATATATATACAATTATAATAAATCAACTTCGTCCTTTTTCGAATACAATTCTTTAAATTAATTTAAAAATTATAAACAGATATAAAATGAGTACTCGGAGCTTAATTACTTCAATATTATGTATCGGTTTTTATTTGAAAAACCATTAACTATGTCCTGATTATTTATCACTATAGTTAAATCTTTTTCAATACTTAATATAGAAAGAATTTCAGGACCTCTACTTTAAGCTTTTGGAAGAATTGTTCTCCCTATATCTGTCTTTGACTACCACCTAAGGTACCTAATATAAATAGGCCGTTTTCGTGGTCACCGGTCGGCTACACACATCAAACGATCATTATACCTGTTAATTGAATTAATAATATGACATCAACTATCAAGTACAACCATATGATAGTTGTTTATATTTTACTGGAAACAGGGAATTGTTATTAATATTGATTTTATTATGTGATTAGAAAGCAATGGTCTTGTCGTCACCCAAAATTTGCTCGGAGGTGTACTATCATCCTTCTTATTAATTATTGTTATTTCGAAAATATTCTTATGTGTGTTGTACCTTTTACCAGGCAAGTCGGCATGAAGCCGCCTTCTCGAATGATATTAGCTCCAAAGGAAGTCATGCGAAAGCAGTTATTGTATTCAAGGATGTGTTGAAGAAAATGGCTGGAATCAGGATCACTTCCATCAAACAATGTTTTCAGTGGCTGTGGTGGTGTAAGTAATGGATCCAGTTTGACTTTTCCACTTGCGCAGCACAATCCAACCGTTTCTCTTTTGAACTTTAACGCATTGCAATATTGGCATATAGTCGTCATTCGTCCAATATCCAAATTTTCATCATCACTGTAGTTCGCAGTGGGATCATATTGGAATGCCAAGCGATTGTATGATGCCAATGATCTTCGTGTGCTCACGCGATGTCTCAATCGGTCATTTTCTCTTATTATATTTTGTCTTTCTTCTCTTAAGTTCCTTGAATAGACTTGTTGCTGGCTTGCATGTCTTGTGCGGCGGCCGATGTTCGCACGTCGTTCTCTAGGCATTATAATATTTTATAACGTACGTATGATTAAATCTCTGTAGAGTGTATGAACAGACTCTAAAAACAAACAATCATTTTTATTTTGGGCTCTATTTACTGAGAATATTGTCATCAGCATTTTCGTATGACTCTGTGAGATTTAGGATTTGTGACTTTAATAAGTTTAAAGGATTAAGTTTGCAGTTGGCCCGTATGCGCTTCGTTTTTGTTGCGGGTTATTTTTATTCACCTGTAATTTGTGAACGTGACTGAGTTATAGAAATAATTGAACTATAATTATTTATTTATGCATTTGTAAGACTTACGAATCTCATAGTTGTTACTAATTATTTTTGTTTAGCCATCTCAATGTTTTTATTATAATCCATTAGGCTACTATTAACCTCACTAGGTAGCGAATCTAGATTTGAACGGTGTTCTCAACCACTCTGGACACACACACACACACATACACACATACACACACACACACACACACACACACACACACACACACACACACACACACACACACACACATTATACACACACTGCCGAGTTGGTTAAGGAAATATTATTGGATAGATCGTGACAAGAAACCGTGTCTGGTAATAATAAATTACGTTTCCAGACTGATCAAAATTAGTGTTTAATTACGTCATCTAGTAATATCATTGGAGAAAGTATTTTCTTTTGTCTGTTATTAAATGTAAAATTAATGGTTACCACTCTTTGAATAATATTTTTGAAAATGTTTGATACAGATCTGTTCTACCCCATTAAATGACGCGCGTATTTGTATGTATGTGGAATGGAACCGAATACGTATATTAACTGAAGCAATTTCATCACCTACAATATTATAGATGAGTCAATGAAATATCTTCACATACATTTTTCAAACATAATCACTACTAACTAGTGTTACAACTTACAAATAATATCGTCTACAGCCTGAATGAAACTATTTTGAGAGGCGTTTAAGACTTTAATCCCTCCTATGCATACTAGTGATGTGACATTAATCCGGATAATCCGAAAATCCGGATTTAAGATTTCGAATTTCGAGTTTCTTAATCCGGATTTTGTATTTTGAAATCCAAATATCGTATTTATGGATTTAAAAATCCAAAGTTTGAGTTTCGGAATTTTAAAAACTGATTTTCATATTTGGCGTTGCGAATTTCTGTATATTAAACTGAAAAAATTTAATTTTTAGTATAAAACAAAAACGGATGAACTAACTTTACAAAATTTTTTATCATAAATATGGAAAATAATTCTTATTTTAAAATTAGTATAAAATAATTTTTGCTTGTCTCATGATACAAAAATGTAATGAATGTTATTACTTGTTTAATTACCTGTAAAATGATAATACCTAATCATTCTTTTATAACGAAATCCGGATTTCGGACTTCAAATTCCGATTTTTGAACTTCGGCGAAATCAAATTTTTATCAACACTAATACATACATGGGACCAAGACTGTGCCACATATTGTCAAAGTTTTCGGCGCCATTGTGAGTGTGTGTGTGTGTGTGTGTGTGTGTGTGTATTATATATTATCGCCGGCGTTTTATTTGAGGCTGTGTGTGTACATAGATTTTTCGCTCGAACTGATCGGCCTTCTATCACGCGTCGTCGACCGGACGATTTTTCTCGTGACATGGCTCACCGGAAACGCGGCCGCCGTTTTGGAAAACCGTCGGTCAACGTCATTATCGAGATTTGCGATCGATGGGCGTGCACGAGCATTTTTAATGAGGAAGTACCGGACGAGCTGAGAGGGACGAACGATTAATGCAAACGAGCCATGAGATGTTTGGCTCCGGGCCTTTATAACATAAAACGTCCCTCTCGGTTTTCCTCTCTGCGTGGCGAAAAATCGTTTTCGGACGTACATCTCAGCGATCACAATCGACCCTCTCTCCGTAACCGTCCGAGCCAAAAAGACAATACAACAATGACGCGACCGTGCAATTACGTCGGCGAGGAGGCGTGCATGATATTATTATCATCTTAGCGTACAGGTTTCACGCCTACGACGCGGCTGACTGTCGAGAGCCAACGTGCAGGTCCGTCGTTTTATCCGCCCGTCATTATTTCCGGACGGTTCTCGGACGCCGTCGTCGTGACCCCGAAAAAAACGAAAAACCATGTCACCGGCCGGGTACGGTCGTCGATTTCCACCCGCGGCCGTCCGCGCACCGATTTGAAACAATACCGTCTAGCGCAGTGGTCCTCAGACTTTTTCATTCGCGACCCACTTTTCTTTCCATACATTTTTCACGGCCTACGTCAGCTTTGTCAGCCCAAAAAAAGTTCAAATTACTTAATGTCTCTGTATACCGACGTAGAAGTACTTTTATAACTGAATAAATAAAAATTTACATTTTTCTTGGAAATATCAAAATTTTGTATTATAATATATTATAATGATACAAACCAAAATTAATGCAATTAATGACCAATAATGATTGTTCATTCTTCTACAAACATAAAGTACGGTTTACCCGAAAAGTATTTTATCCGATGTCATATTATGAAACAATCGTTTTTCGCGTGACATACAAAATTTATTATAATAGTATATACATAAATATGGATTTTTCAAATTTTAAACATACGACATATCGCGACCCAATTTAAAAGCTTAATCGTGACCCACCGTTTAAAGAGGTCTATTACATACGTCTCAATACGCATTACATTTCATCGACTAACACACACACACACACACACACACACACAATTCCGCCGTCGTTAAACGGTCTGATGTTATCGTGTTGTCGACGTCGTATTACGTACTGTTATTTTTCCGCTTCCGGCAAATCCGATGTAAAACACGTGTGTCCGCGGTAAAGTCCGTTCCGCCCGTCGCGCCGCCGCGGTGGCGATTCGTTTCTCCAGTTGAATTTAAAATGGAATTCGTTTTGAGTATTCGTTTCCGAGGACGGGGAAAAAGAAACGAGACGAGGCCCAATCGTTTTTTTTTCTTTTTTTTTATTAAGATTGAATGAATTCATTTAGAAAATAATCAAAACAGTTTTTTGAGATGAGTTTTCTTTTTGCATTCAAAAATAGAACGGGACCGATTGGTGTTTGAAAAGGACGCAAGAACGTCGATAACACTGCGTCGGCGATACTCGAGGTCGTCGTCGTCATACATGAGAAAATTTCATCTACATAATTTGCGACGATGACGGAGCTCGTGATGAAATTCGTCTGTCGAACGATAATCGCCTGCATCACGTGATCGCGGAGGCCGCACGACTGCGAAAGTACGAAACCGAGCGAATTCACAATGCCAAAGGTGGACAAGTTAATGAAAATAATTAACTGTGACGAGTCAAGTCAATTCCGTTAAATTGCCTTCAGTTAAAAGTTAAATATTAACAAAGAAAAAATTCAACTCGACAAGTTTAAAGTAGAGATGGGAAATAAAATTAACTTTAATCGGTTAAAAAAAAGTTAAAACAATTTTTCAACCTATATAATATCTATGTCATAAAATGCCCTAGTATTTTTATTCATACAAATATGTACCAAGATGCTATTAAAACTAGGTAAAAATAAAACATTGATTTGTATTATTGTAAATTGTTACCATAAACTTATAGACAACACACGTACATAATTTAAGATTGATAATTTTAGCTGAATTGAAAAATGAATAATTCAATTATACGAAAATGTTCACATGTTAATTTTTGTTGCCAGATGCAAAAAATACTAAAATCAAAAATTATAAAATACCTTACACCCCAATTCTCCAATTACTATAATTCCTAATATGTTATGTCAAAGTTAATAATATTACCAATAATTATTTCCAGTATATATTATACCATTAATTATAAATAGTATTTATAATCAATGATTATAAGTTATAAAAATTCGAAATAAGAATAGGCAATAGGTATATACTAATATATTATTAATATCTCAAACGACTAAATAGACTAAACCACTAGAATTATTGCATTTGCCGTATATTATTGATATTAATTTATGGACTGATATTTCTTGTCACGCAGTTTTAATACTTTGGTAATTTCCGCCCGGCCATCGATTCAAACAGAAAAAACAGAAGACCACGATATTTATTTTATACCTACCTATTTATTTCTTGATCTACAATTTTGAGAATTCGACAAAAAAAAAAATTAATTAACTTCACTCTATTTTTATTTAACCATATAGATAAATAAAAGTACTACAAATTTTAACTGAATAAGTTAATACGTTAAAAACAAAAATAATTAACTAGTTGAGTTGAAAGTTAAAAAAAAAATAACTTTTTAACAAACTAATGCCCACCTTTGCACAATGCACACGTGGTTGTGGTGCATAGACGGATTTTGGGGAGGCTTGGGGGACCGAAAGCCCCTAGGACGTTATCAAGCTCTCTAGAAATGTTTTTATTCCTTTACTTTACTTGTTATTCCGCCGTAACTAGAGGTGTTACTACTCTAAATTTAAAATAACCGAAGCTCGTTTCCTAAAAATGTGTATTTATGTCGATTATGTAATGTCAAATCACCGACAGATGTAACCAAATATCCGACTATCGTGTACGGCCGGGCCGCCTAGGCAGACAGAGGTAATACGCACGTAGCGCCCGTGAAATATTACGCTGTTGACGGTTTACGGAGAGAATTTTCGCGGCCGACCGAAGTGTATATTATAAATACCCAATAGGGAAAATGTGCGCGACGGAGTGTATAGATAATAATAATTACTATTTGGTATTTCAATCTAAACTCTGACCAAAGTAAACAATATACTAATGGAATTTCGCCGCGGACCGAAAATTTACGGGCCGGGCGTTAACGGCGCGGGGTTTTATCGCACCGGGCGCGAATTTTTACCCGACGTATTTTACGGCTCGCCCGTGCGAAATTACACCGAGTGGCCTATAATCACTGTCGTACCGGATTTTTCACTTTTTCCCCTCTGCCCCGTTTACCCGCACTCCGCTCGTCCGAGAGCGTGTTTGATGTTTTTTTTTCTTTTTTCGGTTCCACGCCGATGTTCACTCCGAATAATTATAATTTTTCACCATAGAACGGTATGAAACGAGATTTTTTTCCATCAAACATCTCGAAATGACTGCCACGACGTCCACGTCGCGTCAAAACAACAATAATCATTCAAACCACTTGGCGGCAGTCGGTCGGATTCACGATGTTTCGCGGGCGTACCGACTTCAATAGTCGCCGTTTCGTATTCGAAATGTCATTGAAAACGTACGCGCGGACGGCGTTGAAAAATACGACGACGTATACGTTCGGGGCCATTATTCTTTGTCCGCCGTGAAAACTGTCAGACGTCCTGCGGCCGGAAACAAAACAAATATAATCAATTATCACTCTATAAGTACCTACGAGCAACACCAGTGTTCA
Organism: Therioaphis trifolii; assembly: GCA_027580255.1. Classification (NCBI taxonomy): domain Eukaryota; kingdom Metazoa; phylum Arthropoda; class Insecta; order Hemiptera; family Aphididae; genus Therioaphis; species Therioaphis trifolii. Next base: position 33,305,756 of record CM050407.1, on the reverse strand, counting down.
GTATTTGCCCACCGTATCATACGGTTATACGTGAAAAAATGTCCGACAGAGTAATTCATTCCAATCAAAAGCCGCTGATCAATTGGATGCTTAAGTGTCGACTTTTTAACGGTGTTACGCTACAAGGCGACAAGCGTTTTAAACGTTCGAGTCAAATCAAAATAAATCGATTTAAAAAAAAAAAAAAAATCAAGTATTAACTCGTATCCATTATTTGGACATAGGGTTGTAAAATTTCATGAAATTTATTTTGAGTGAAAAATAAAAATTTTGTTTCATTTCAGTAAAAAATATAATGTTTTATGTTTTATTTATTATGGAATACTATTTGTATTATTTATTGTACTGAATAGAAATAAAAACTATTTTTTTATAAATTAACAATTAACACCATAATAGTTTATAGCTATTATAATTTATAAACAATTGGTTAAGGAGGTAACAGACCAATAGTCATTGAAACACCTGAAGAAATTTTACAAAATATAGATTAATTCATAAATAAGTGGCCAGTAGTTCCATTACTCAACAGCTATCACATTATTGCAGAAGTTTCTCATCTAAAAAATATATTGGTACTTAGTGAGTTTAAAAGTCAAGCACATATTTATAGAATTTATTTTAAATATGGTGAAACACGCAATATTATACCAGCATCTGGAAATTTTAAATGCTTTAAAATAAAATGACTGAATTCATAATGTATAAATATATTATTCGAAGACTAGTAAAATGTAAATAAATAACAAACGAGTAGAACTATTATTTATTAGAAGAACATTATTCATAAAATTACCCATTTATAGGCATCTAATGGACTATCTATACCACGTTAAATAGGAAACTCAAATATTGTATCAAAACGATATCATACAATATCAACTGAGTAAATGATATTTAACAGTCACTATTTCAAACGTAAAAAAAACAAATATTTTTCAATATTTCATGTGAAATATTTCAAATTTACAACCCTAATTGGACAACATGCAATTATTTTTATTTCGCGGCCAACCGTATTTACGTGTTAGAAATAGGGTTTGTCGGACACGCGGCAGTCGATCTGCTCGCGAAAAGTATCTAGGGTAAAGCAAGTCGTTATTGACACCCTAAGGAAGTTTCACTCTCAACTGTTTCTATATCATTGTATTTAACCATGGTTGCAAATATTAATACCTTTGACTTTATTTACAATGTTGTTATCTTTCTAAAAATGTTATCAAAATTAGTGTAGGAATAATATATATTTATTTTTTTTTTTATTAATAGTTTTAGGTATATACACTTACATTAAATTGATGAATAACGTTGGAAGTCGAAGTATCCAACGATGTCACCTGACAAGTGGCACATTCGTCGGCCGTCGACGCGAAAGTATATTTCCGATCCGTATGCTTTTTACGGCGAATTCAAAAACAATCTTTTTTAATAACGTTAAGTGCGTTAAATGCGTATAACGCATTGATTTTACGTAAATTATAATAACTATAGTAAAATCGTACGAATAAACCGGAGTTGAGTGTACGACTGTAAACAGTGTAACTCGTGTGCACGGGGCATTATAATAATATCGCAATCAATATTAATTGTGTTCTCGTATAGTACCCACACAAAATGTTGTTGATGGCGCGTTATGTAAAAACAATAAGAATCCATATTATATATTCGTTGCGTGTCATTACTCGATCGTATTGATCTGAATAAATTGGAAGTTATGATTCTAGGTTAATTAATGATAGTGAGTTTATTCCCGGGATTTTCAAATTGATGATTAGAAACTAGGCGAATGGATCATTATGAAAATTAATATTACCGTTCAGCTCTCGTATGGCGTCCAAATTATTTCAAACAAAACGTTAGCTAAAGCTTTGAATTTGAAACAAATTAGTTAAGTTCTTTTCTATTGTCTTACTCTTGATTCTTTTATATATTTTGTATCTTAAATTAATAATTTTGTAACTATTATTTATATTAATTTTGTATTTCTCAATATTTATTGTATTCTGTACACACTTATCTTTAATTGTAATCTCTTTAGCTGTAATCTAACCATTGTTCAAGGACTTTGTCCGTTAAATATTATAAATAAATAAATAAATAAATAAATAAATAAATAAATATTGAAAATTCATCGCTAGAATTTGTAGTATGTTGGTCATGTCAACTTACAAGGTTGTACTTACAGAGAGTTTGTGAAAATAAATGCACATGTATTATAATATATAAATATGGTTGTACATTTCAATAATCCTTGAAATTTTCGAGCTCCTCGTTAAAATAATCGGTGTTAAATTTTACCACGATCGACAACCCTTTTTTCATTTTTATACACCAAGGATGGTAAAAAATGTTTGAACCGTGTGATATCGTCGGATTGAATCTGAAATAGGATTTCACTGAATAATAATAAAAAAAAAAATAGTGGATGGTTCCTCTACGAAAAAAATGCCTGCGTACCAACACAACTGTGCAGAGGTAAAACTCTTACCGAACAATGAAAAACGAATTTAGCGTTATTATATATCGTGACAGACTTTCTACTACGCGTGACACGAGTCGTATTAAAACAGCTGCTGATGTTATAGAACCCGTCTAAGGGTGACAGACCCATACCTCGAAGGTCGTCGCGAGACGGGCTGCGTGAATGGTATTTATTGAGACAAAAACACTACGCCGGGCTCTCGACTACCGCCGACAAAAGTAATCCCGATGTTATGAAAAAACCGCCCGACCGGGCGATTTCTATGGTGCTGCAGTTGCGTAAGTACTCGTCTCGGCGGTGGCGGTATATGCCGTTATTATTATTTTAAATTCAAACGCGATAGTTACCGCGTTCTAAAAAAAAAAAAAAAAAACCAAGTACAGAGCTCGGAATTTACTTCTACGTAGAATTCCGTCTTCATTGAATTTTAAATCCTCGGGGCAAAACCCTTTTACGATTTTTTACAGCCCTTAATGTATGTTTCAGAGGGGAAAATACTGAAGCGTTGCATGACCGATTTGTATTACAATAGCCCGATCGCTTGGTTAGATAGCTTGCATGAGAATCCAAAATACGTACATACACGAGGTAAGTCATAGTAAAAACAATGATTAAGCGTCTCGCGAGTCTTTGGCGCGAGTTTAAATCAATTTTCAAAATTATTCCGTAAGTATATTCATCGAAAAACGAACGCGGATATAATTTGCAGGGCCAACGCAACAGCAGTACGGCTGGTGCCAGATGCCTGTGAGAGAGTGAGGAGCCTCCGTGAAGCTCACTTAACAATTTTCACTTACCACAGCAAATCATCTCTGAACAAGTATTGTAATTCAGAAAAGATAGCATTATTCAAATTATGTTTTTCAAACTTATGTTGAAATAATGGTCTTGTGATATCTATGTTCGTAAATCGTAACTCTAAGTTCAAACACTAATGTACGAAATTTATTTTATTTATATAAATAAGGACCGATTTTTGAAATTTCAAATGTAGTATTTTGGAGTTTGAGTGAAACGAAAAATGTATTGGTTTTATAGTGGTTGATGTTTTTAGACACTAAACGAAACGAAAACGTAATTGCTTGTTTTATGATCTGTGTGTGTGTGTGTGTGTGTGTGTTTTTGTTTTTATGTGTATAATCATGTTATTGGGTAGAAATGATAGTCCAAAAATTTCGTCTAACATCTCTAAAAATTTTTCATTTTATCTAGTTGGTGCTTTAAAGAGGTAATTTTGGTCTACTGCCGAAGATTTTTCCAAGAAAATACTACCTAAAAATTGAGTAAAAATGGTGAAATTTGCTTTATACGCGATTTTTATAATATATTTGTTACTATGAATGTCCGCAATTGGTGAATGCTGACAGTCAACTGGTGAGTGTCAACATGCACCTAATAAATTAGTGAATGTAGAAAAATTAAAATAATACAGACATTTACTAGTGAATGTTGACATTTACGTTTGTATTTTGGTCAATGTTGACATAGGTACGTATTCGCACATATCATATTATTATAGTTGAATAAATCTTATATCATTAAGTAGAAACAACATATTATTATGTTTAATTAAATCAAATAAAAAAAATAATTAATATTATACAATATTATACTACATTATATTTGTTTTATTATTAGGTATTAAAATTATGATTATTTTATAATATTTCTTATTAATGCATGACAAACTGTATGTACACAAATTTAATCAATAAGTCAACATTCACCAACGACTTTGGTGTACGACGACATTAGCCGGTGACTGTTAGCATTCACCAACTGCGGTCATTCACAGTAACATAAAAATACGAGTATATATACATCCAAAAATAATGGTACTGGACGCTTGAAATTTCTGCCAAATATCAACACGCAGTGTTTACATATTGAACAAATGTTTTGAAAATATTTAACCATTTTCGGGCTATTTAATACAATTTGAAATTTTTGATAAAAAACCTGAAAATATAATATAATTTTACTTCAATATTTAACTAATAGTATTGAAAAAATTCTCGAAATCGTTACACAGGTTATTTATTTTGTACGTTGTTTAGAATTTTAACGAAAATTATTAATTATACGTAAATTATCAATGCTAGTCAATAAGAACCTTATACAATTTGGTATTATTAATCCAGTAAAAAATTGTATTTCACCAAAAAATTCGCTACAGATATTTTTATCTTCAATTCGAGTTTCATAAGGATTAACTCAAGATATTATTTTTACACGAGTTTAAATGTGTAATTACAGCTCAACTAAAAAACAAAGAAAACACTGAAATTTTGATTGTTGTCCCCCACGACGTTTTCCTTCGGACGACTATATCAGATATAGTCGGCGTTTCCCAGTTGGTTCCAAAATCTCTGAATTGGCTCCTGTGTTGTTACAAAGTCTATATCCGAATCATATAGGCATACATTAAACTTATAAGTTTGGGGGGGGGCTAGAATTTCAAGTTTAAAAACCCACATGGCAGGGGGCGACGAATTTATCGTAAGCATACATGAAATTGTTGTTATGTGTGTCTTATACTCTTATCGCATAATAGCACAAGTCCGTAAACATTTCCCGTTGTCGACCACGGTCGTCTTTAATGATATACGTAAACACCCATATAATATTATGTGAATACAGCTATAGCGAAATTCGAAAACACGTAAATGAGTACCTAAAAATCGTTTAGTATTAATGTGTTCCTACTCTAAATTCAAGACCAAATGTCTATCGTAATTTCTCTTCGAACAAATTAAAAAAAAATCGATTTGGATATTCTTTGAAGTGACGTAGATTTTATAAGGAGGGCCATGAAAAAGTTTAGGGGGCTAATCTCCTCTAAGCCCTACACCAATGATTTGAATTGGTTCTCAAATAATTTTAAAATCAAATTTTATTTTTTTGCTCTTTTCACGCAGACTCGGAATTGTCTACATTTAGTGAGTATGGTTAAAAACTGTTTTTTTTTCTAGTATAATATTACAATATTATTCTCGTGTCTTATTACACGAACGGCTGTAAAATGCATGTTGATTTTATGGTTTGAAAAACGGAATAACGTAATAAAAAACAAATTAAAATATTATTTACGCAACTATATTTCATACAGTGGTAACACTTACGACAAATGTTAGTGATGAATTCGGTTTTAGAAATTTCAAATTTTTTCTTTCTTTTTCACGCATCCGATATGGTAGCGAAAAAGGCTATACACGTTCCCCGCCAGGGCGGTACGCGTCTTTTGATCGTATATGGTGAGCGGGCGTATTTTCGTCTAATCGGTTTCTGGAATAGACGCGAGGGTGCCACGTGGGTGCCGTTTACGACGGGGTCGGCCGACCGGGGACCGGGACAATATTGTAAGGGAAAGCGACCCGCGTCGCCGATCCACTGTCGATTTCCACGTCGTCGTCGTAGTGTTATGCACGTGCGGAGTGTGAAAAAAGAACAAAAGCGTCGTGCTCGCGGGACACGGGAACACGAATTTCTTCGGCGCGAAAAACGCTCGACGACCGACTGTTTATTGATATTTCACGTCCGCGCCGAAATAACAAGCGTACTTTTAATACTAACTTGGACGGCCGCCACTCAATTCCCGCGCGGACACGACGGTCGTCTGGACTTTTCCATTTTCATCCGTCCGCTCTTCATACACACGTGTGTATTTCACTACTGTTTTATACTAAAGTATAAAAGTAAAGTAAAGTAAAGTGTTTTAAAGTATCTGTACTTGGGCCACGGCTCGTTCCGTAATAAAATAAAATAAATAAATAAAATAAAATAATCAACACGTTTGTTTGGCAGTAACACGGATAAAGGCTCGTCACTTAATTCGCCCGCGCGTTACTCGAGCATCACATGTACTCGTACGTAATTGGTCGGTTTAATTTGGCTGTGCGACGACGACGGACATTATTATGCTCACACACACACACACACACACACACACACACACACACACACACACACACACACACACACACACATACACGAGTAATAATAAATGAGATAACGTACATGGCACGACGTGTGCAAACACAGCGCGGAGTACGACACAATGCGGATGCCGATATCGGCGGTGTCTAGAGTTCATCGAGCGCAAGAGCCCGGGCAAAAACTCGTTGAATCGTAAATTCCTCTACGACGCGTGTGTATAGTTTAAAATTGTGGACGGGTGCGAACCGTATCACCAACAGTGTACGGCGGATAGAACAAACTCGCTATGTAAAATGATGTAACGATGTGTTATATAAATCTCTGCACATCGCGCGTGTGGTTCAAAGCAATTGACAAAAAAATGTAATTCGTATGTGTGTGTGTGTGTGTGTGTGTGTGTGTGTGTGTGTGTGTGTGTGTGTGTGTGTGTGTGTGTGTGTGTGTGTGTGTGTGTGTGTGTGTAGATCTACGAAGATTTAGATACAGTAATCTAGAATGATGCGAACATTTTTGTTGTTTGTGGGAGTATAATACAATTTAATAGACTCTCATATTACATATTTATAGGAAAAATGTATTATCTGCATCGAATAGTGTAATGCAATTATTATTTAGCATATTATGAATGAATGGTAAACAGTAGATAAAATAATATTGGATAGCTTTTAAAATATCGTCTACAAATATCGTATCCAAACTGCATACAAATTGTAGATTGCCGAGAAATTTTTTTCGTTACTATCCGCAGACAAAAAGTCATTCGATCTTTTTTTTCTGAAATTCTGTGTTTTTAAAAGTTTTATGAATTTATTGTAATTTAATAGCAATCTGGACAACTTTTTAGGTTGAGTATTGTGAATATTTTTGTTATTAATAAAATAATTCCAGAAGTTATTTGTTCAATTTCACCGTTTTTCAATGAAAACTTTTAATTTTTAGATGGCCTAGTAAACATATCTTCAACTGATTTTCGTTTTTAATTACAACGCCATATTTTTGTCAATATAAAATACTTTTCGATAATTTTTATGATTATGTTCATAGAAAATGTCTACGAAACAAATTATCAAAATAAATTGTGCATAAAACTTACATGTTTTGACGATACAACACTGACGTTCAATACCATTTTTTAATAAGATTTGAAAACTTTCGTATCCGTTAGTCAATTTTCATTTTCATTTTTTCATAAATAGATCTTCTTCAACAACAATTGATATATTAAATACATTTATGGATCACTCTAAATCAGAAAATGGCTTAGTTACAAATAAAATAAAAACACTAATTATTTTAAAATATAATTTCGGGTAAATTTTTTTTTAATTGTAAATTAACATATGTCTAATACTTAAAATCAAATAAAGTTTATACACTTATAGGTACATGGTGCTTTTATTATATAGGAGATTTGAGTTCAGGAAATGCTACGTTGTTAATCTTTAAAATTATTGAAAAAAATATGTCCGTTTTTGTTGAACAAGTAACACTCATACAGATTCCAAATAAAAACTGTCAGTAGCCATTGTAGCTCAAATGTCTGTTTAAAATGATAAAATGTATTATCTTCTGTTTCTTATCAATTCGGTTTTTGAGTTTTCATCAATAGCAATCACTGTTTATAATGAAATATTATGCGAAATATATTTTTTTGTGCAAATTGATATATTTAAATTCTTATTACTCTGAAAGAGAAGCTATAGGGTTATCACGAACAATGTACTACCACTAACCCATCTGTTTTTTACGTTATATACTTATAAATGATTAATATACTTCAACGCATTAATGCAATAATGAAAAAATTAAATATCAATAACGTTGTCGAAAAATAGCATTCTTTTTCAGATTCCTATAAACAATGAGTAAAATTTAATAAAAACGAAAAATCTTATTAAATCACGCAGTTAAAAAAAATCTTTATTTTTTCCATAAAAATATAGTTCAGTATACATTGTGGTATGTATTTGAAATTGTTCATGAATAAAATTCAAATGTATGCGTTATCTATGGTCAAATCGGATTTTTTAAATTTACGAGGAGGTACGTATCATGTACGTTGTACACGATAAAGCGGATGGGAAACGTGACGTGCGTTTCCAACAGTAACACATTCGGAAAATTTCGGTTTCGCGAGCGAATCATTTTAATATTATATTTTAACGCAATCCAACGTCGTGCGTTGTCTATCCGAAACACGCGCCTTGCACGGTTAGTCAATTACACACGACTTTATAATGTGATAAACAATCGTACGCTAAAGATAACGCGATGATTGTATAACGACAGCGCGGCGTCTGGTGATTTCTCAGACGCGATGCAGTCACGGGAAAGTAACGGCTTCATTCCACTACAACAAACAGGTACCGAGTTGCAATGATTATGCGTGTATGTGTGTTTTCATGCAAACTTGGCCGCCATCGCGTTCTTTTCCCGTGTTATTTCTCCACCTCGTTTTCTTTCGCCTATCCCTCGTTTTCCTGCACCTCATTCTTTTTTTACTCGCAGACACAGATAATACAACCGAAAGTACATCGCTTTGATGTTGAATTCATAGTCGTGAGCGGCGCGCGCGTTTTCAGCAAACAGTAATTTTTACGCGTACGTTTATCGTTCAAGTTAAATACCGACGGAAAAAAGTCTAGACTATTACGTGCATAACCGGCAACCGTAATTTCCCCGTGCCAGAAGTTTCTCAAAAAGTAAATAACACGTTTCTTTGCACGGAGCTGGAAAAATTGTTTTTAAAAATTCATGTTTTATTCGATAACACGCGGCACAGCGTTTTTTGTTTGCACACGACAATATTTCAACGCCAGTGAACAAATGTCGACGACCGCTAAATGTCGAATAATGTTGTTAAAGCGAAAACGATGTTTTGAATAGAGAAATTTATCGAGAAATCGTCGAGTTTTTTTTTTATTTTTTCTAAGTACTCCATCTGCGATGTTTACAAGTCATTCTTCGCATTGCATCACCAAGTCACCAATGACGGAGGCAAAGACAAAGACAACAAAAACAACAAAAATGATTGTTTGTTATTATTAATATTGGATGCTGTTAAAGCGAGCGCCGTGCACAAAGGCAAACATCGGTATTTCATTAAGAGTTACGTAACGTCATTGTTAAACTCGCGCGGATATTATTAGTTACTTTTAGATTATTATTATTATTATTATTATTATTACTATTATTATTGTTATTATGTATACGAGAAATAGAGAAAATGCGTCGCGCAGGTTGAGCGTGGGACGTGCGGGCCGTAAGACGCCACCTTTGCCGTCGCCGAAGCCACTTTATACAGAGTACGCGAAAACTTTAGACTTCCTCCTCCTCCTCCTCCTCCTCCTTCTCCTTCTTTACAATGAAAACTTAGCTTTTGGTCCACGATCGGACCAAAATCTAGGTGATCGACCAGCTAGTGTTATTAATTATTTTCAACATTAATAATATAATGTCACGAATAGATTACGGCGCGCTGATATTTTGATCTTGGGCGCGCGTCTTCTGGACGAGATTTAATTTTACTGATACTATACTTATTGGCAAAGAAAAAAAAACACCCCGCCGATCCGACCTATGTGATCGCGTATCGTATCGTTTTATTCGATCGTCCAATGAGATCTGTTGGCTACGTAGTCATCACGGCGACGGTGTTTCGGAGGCCGTGCAGGCGGCGACAAGAGTCCCAGTGTACACAGGGTGTATCGGACAAAAGTACGCGTGTGCCCGCGATCGTGATCCAGGATAAAACACTACCGAGTACGCGATATGACGGCGGCATCCCGTTTGAAATTAATTTTGCGAAAAGTTGTCTCACACTGAGACGTCGGGAAACATACGAGTTAACTCGTACCAATACGTTGCTATCGTCTTTTGAACTCCGGAAAAATCAAATTTATTTACGTATACTGCACATTGCGTTGTATTCTACTATATTTCGATTCAGGAATCATTTATAATTTAATATCGTTCTTCGCGTTACGCGCAGGTATTCGTATATGGTTTTTTACTTGTGTATCTCGGTGCGTTGTGTATTTGATGAAAATGTAAAATAATGATTTCGACCAAATAATTTCAAACGTAAAGCGCGTCGACAAAAAGATCGTAAAGCAAGACGAAGGTACGTTTTTTTCCAACAAAATGTTTATTAGTTCTTATTGCTAAAACCTGGAAAACTGATATAACCTTAATACTAATATTATTTATATATATATGTCTGGCTAACAATAGTAAAAAATATCAATTTCAACTTTTTCTCATTAGAGTTAAAAGTTAAAATTTTAATTTCTTTAATGAAACTATAACTTTGCTCGGAATTTTCGACATGAAAATGATTAATCGTTTCCTTAAAATGCAGTGCATCCATAGTTAATATCTCGTTACGGTACCTACTAACATTTGAAATTTTGAATCAATTTAAATTTATATGAAAAAAGTATATTTTTCTTTTCACATAATATGCGTTGTTTTTTAAGTTTTCTTAAGCGGAAATCACTATTTATATACGTTATTATTGTGGAAGAGATGATATTTGAATTGACAATGCTGATATTAAATCTATTATTGTTGCGTCAATATTTTAAGGGATACAAGTATTCGAAGACTAGACAAGACGACTCGGTGGCAATAAATTTTTTCGGGAAGACTTGTTTAACAGCTATTTTAAACTTAAAACATTAATATCTTTTGAACCATTAGACGAAATCGAAAAAAAAATTAAATGCCAATATTCTATTGTTATAACGAAATGGCCCTTATATTGGTGTTTTAAAATATAGAATGTCAAAAAAACAAATTCAAATGCAAGTGTTAAACAAGGATCTAAATGAAATAAGCACGGCGCATGCTCGATGGATTTCTCTATTTAATATAATATATAAATTGTTTTTGACTTTATTCGCTTTGGTACGTGATCATTCCGCATATGGATTTGACAGTTTGTACTCGCAAATAGTTTATGTAGGGTATTTAACTGTAAAGTCTGTTTGCTGTTTACACAACTACACGCGCGACGTCTGTTAATAGAAAAGACAGTGTCGATACGTCCCGAGTATTATTATTTTTATTATTATTTCATACGACTTTTACGTGGCTCCTCGACGTACAGTTTATTACCCACGTTTAAAGAACGATCATTTGTTTTATCGCCATCACATCAAAAACTTTTCCTGGTCCACGGCTATTTATGAAATTAAAACAGAAGTTTAATACGCGATCCAAATAATATGTTTTCTCCTCGTTCTGTTGCACCCCGATCGAAATACATGGTGATTATATTTATACGTACATGGTTTATCGCAGTAATATCGTCATAAATCATGCGGGGGAAAATAAATGTACGTTCCCGGAACAATAAAAACTAATCTAAGAAAACAATATTGAATACGGCATCGGACCGATGACTGACGACGGCGTGTTCGCCGGTCCACGGTATTTTGGCGCCAAATTATTTCGAAATGAAATATCGTCAGAACGAAACGGATATGTCGTCGTACATAAAATTCTCATTGTTTTTTCGTTTCGTTTCCGTCCGCCGTATTGACTTATCCATGCGAAATGTATCTTTGACGAAATTTGCGAAATCCCGGCAGCTACGTTTTCGGCTACTGTGGTATTTTTTTTTCCCGTACCGTACCGTTTTTCCCAACCCCTATTTATCTCGGTAACGAGTTTAGATACAGCGTATTTGTATTTTATTGTACCAACGTATCGTATTCGTTTTGCGGATTTTCACAAATATGGTTCACTGTTTGTTCCGCATAATAATAATAATAATAATAATAATAATAATAATGCATAAAACATATTTTATTATACGATCGTAATAAGTAAACATAATTTGTAAAATAAAAAAAATAAAAAAATAATTTTTTGTAATAATACGTTATATGCGTGTCAGAAAGCGAGGAAGGATGTCTGTTACGTGTAAATAATTTACATGTGCATGCATAATTTAATTATTTTGGATACATGGAATATTTGAATTTAATCAGGAAACGTAAAAATACCGTAGATGATCTGGATGTAACAAAAATTATTATACATTATAAATACACGTTTGTGTATTTTCCTAAGACAGTTTGATGAATGGGGGGAAAAAAAATAAAAATAAATTTTTTTTTAGAAATTCATCAAAGCGACAGATACAAAGAATATTGTTGTACCTACGACAAAGTACCTATACGTAACACGAGTGTCTAATACAAAGAGTAAAATAAAACCGAAGTGCGTTTTCCCAAAAACTTAACCGTTGTAATAAACAATAATATTTGGTCTTAAAGTTTACTCGCTCATACGTATAATAGTAATAATAATCGGGACTCGAAAATGCGTGTAAACGTCGAATGAAGAGTTATTATTTTTTTCATCGACGCCTGTCACAGCGAATTAAACGTTTTCGACGACCCGTAACGAAGGCACCTGAACGTCGGTCATGCCATTCAAAAGCAAATCAATATCCATGTATTTCGCACTTCTTCTCTTTGCCATCGTTTCTATGATCTAACGAAATAATATCGTGTCCTCGGCGGTGAATTGACCACGGGTATCGTTTAACGGAGCCACACAGACGGATTCGACACTTACGAGAAGAATAAAAAAACTGATTTTTGCCGTCATAACCTAACCCGACTTGAGAAATCGTGAATATCGTCGTGTTGATCCGTAAATCCAAATCGGATCATGCACGTATCAACTCGTACTAGTTTACCCAGTGATTGAAACACGCGTGATGTTTTTATGGCCCCGACAAGCGGGCACCGTCGTCAAGTAATGATCACAACGGGTTTTTTTTTCCGCCAATACTTTATTTTCTGTCTGTGTTTGTTCCGTCTTCGAACGTATTTTACGGCAATGTCTTTACATTGGATTTTTTTTTTTCGTACAGTACTTTTATTAATGTTCTGCGTTTTCTCTTCTTATTTGTTCCAGCGTGTAACAGTTGTATTTGTCTCTGGAAGTCTCGAGGAACCGTGAACGCTCATTCCGTATAGTTAGAAAAATAAAAAATAAAAAAAACGTCTCTGATTTTAAATAGGCTACCGAACGTTTGTGATTATACATCTGTGAAAGTGGTCGTACAACATGACTCGGTCGGATTCCCAAAACGTATCCCAAAATGTCGTCCGTAAAATGTCTATCGTTCGTGACTTCCTGTTGTAATTGATTCAATTTATTTGTAGTATGATTATCGCTTCGCATTAGGGTACTAAACATCTACCACCTCCTTTGACCAAATCAGGTTTCGCAGCTGTATGATCGGTCTTAAGGACCGCTGAATCCCGGGAAAGGCACAGGGGCATGTCCTGCCGTGTCATTTCTCTCTTGACGATTTGTTTTAACAGCCATCAGGTTGTGAAAAATTTAAAAATCAGGATTTGGTTAAAATGTGTTTAGTGAGATAAAAAGAAACCAAAATTAATCGATTGATTTATTATTTGATAATATTGTTGAATTCGAAAAATCAGAATAAGTACCAGACGTGAAACATTCGTTGAAAAACATACAAAAGACCTTATACAGAGTATGTGAATCTATAAAACATTAATTTTTTTTTTAATTACTACAATTATTTACCTGAGAATTATTTTTATGACGTATTTAATCATTATTATATCACTTACGTTGTATTAAAATAATAATATTACATATTAATAAGTGTAGCTCATATATGATGGTACATTTTGTATATGCCATACTGTCAAAACGTCCGGGATCCGAGACGGGTCGAGTGCTTTGGAGTCCGTTTCCGTGTCTTCCGCTGCAGTAGGCGCCATTTAGAGTAAATGTAACGTACACAATAACCGACCGCGAACATCACGATAAATTGTGTGCGCTGGACACGCGAGTACGCCGCGTTCGTGTTCGGTGGCCGAGGGGTGGTAGAGATGACAAATACACACACGTGCGGGTAAACAATCGAATTAATATTATCACGCAAAGCTGGGGCGCACAATGTCATTTAGGTCGACCAATCGAAATCATATCCCCGTGCAATCAACTGCAGGTTAGGTCAGGTGAGCTCGACTATTAGTCCAATCAACAAGCGTCTTTTGTTTGCACGGCTCTACGTGTTGCAGACATGTGTGTGTGTGTGTGTGTGTGTGTGTGTGTGTGTGTGTGTGTGTGTGTGTGTGTGTGTGTGTGTGTGTCTGTTGACAAGTCGAAACCTCGGTTGTTTCACGGGACCCATTTTATCGGAACTTCCACTTACACACGACATTCCGCGTACGAAAAGTGCTCTCGACTCCGGTGGACGGTGTACCGGACAGACCTACTTAAAAAACTAGCGCATATGGTGTCATTGTGGGACCGTGGTTTACGAAGTGGACAGACGCTCGTTGTATACGTATCGATTTGGACCGACGGTTTAAACAATCGTATAATTCGTTTAGAGTACTTTACACGAGTATTCGGACGTTTCTCTCCGTGTCTCTTCCTCGTCGGACTTTTCAGCGGTACCGGAGGTTCCTCTCCTGAGATGATAAATCCCCCCTCTTCACAAGAAATGATTTATGTTTTTTTTTTTATTACGGACCCGGTCGTTAAGTTTATACGTAATTATAGGTTTGGAAATTGGTACTTCAGCTTTACCTCACGTACTTATACGAAGTACTTGTACACAATATTGCAATATAATAATATGTATACATTCGTACATAAAGGCTTTGGTTTTCATTGAAACTCAAAACACGAGCCTACCCAAGAGTATCTATTAAGATTTTGAATCATATAATAACAACTCTCCACAGTAGTGTATGTTACAATCAAGTGAAAAAAGTTAAGTGGACGTTATCAAGTGACAATATTTTGAATTATTTAGTGTTTATGAGCTAGTGTTTTTTCCTCTATTTTTTTAATTTTGAATAGACACATAATTTTATTACGTATTTTAATGTCGGAAAGTTTTAAAGAACAGTGAAATAATTAATTAATAAAACCGTATTGAAGTAAAATATATTAAAAAATTCGGGTTCTTTAATATTTGTATTTTTGGTTTTTTGCCCGGGGTATTAGTCGCTTTTGAGAAAAAGAATAGGTCCTATGTACCCGAGAAAGAGAGAGCAAGACAGGGGAATGCACAGAACAGATACGACCTGAATTCTTCAGGATGGTCTCTTCGCGTTTCACGATTGTTTTTTCACGCAAAAAAAGCCAAGTGAATTCGGTAGTTTTACGACGACAATGACGACGACGTTTACTTGCACTCCGCCACACATCATAAAACACAACACACAGTATAGGCGTACGAGTAAAACAAGCCAAAAGAAATGTTCAAAACGTCCCGCGTACACATGTATGACAATGTCGGTGACGCAGAATAATTAAAAGTGCTCGGCAGATGAATCACGTGGAAACAAAACAAAGTGATATTAGTTTAACATCAAAAAGTTTCCACCCGCTTCACTGGAAACGAATAGAAAAATAACAGTATACGAAGCTTGGAAAATAATTATGGAAAAAAAAAAACGTTGCCTCTATCAGAGATCTTTACGTAAAAATGTATAAAAGCGGCCTAACCGGAACTTTAAAATCTCTAGTGTTTCTATTCATGAAAGACGAGGTTGAACCAAATATTTTGTTTTCATTGAGCATAGTCATCAGACCTAATAACATATTTATTACTGACGTAAAACGTTGATTAAAAAACGTGATAAATATTAATTTACTCATAAATTGCCAATACGTAAATCAAAAACATAAATAATATAAATATATAATTACATATGATGAGCGAATGTTAATATTTCGTAGTACAATGCAACTAGGCATACGTTTTTTGAAGAAAACGTAAAAAAACGGAAGGGTTTTCAAATACTACGGAACTTTTATAATAAACGTACGAGTAATGTATGACAAAAATGAATAAAAACGAATAACTCGTGATATAATTTATTTTAGTTTTTTTTTTTTTTTTACATTATCACGCGTCCGCCGTTTTTAACGATTGACCTAAAAATATGCAAACTATGTAGATTGATGATCGATTAGTTTATTTAATTTAATTTATCCCGAGAGATTTCCAAATTCTCAGAATTGAAGCAATGAAGTTCACGTTGACGCAGTGGCGTAGCTATCATCGGGCAAAGCAGGGCAGTGCCCAGGGGCCCCTAGAGCTTAGGGGCCCTCAGAGCCTTTGGTAAATTTTAAAAATATATCCGTAAAATAATAGAAATAAAATTAAAAAAAAGGTTGGATATTTTTAATATGATAATTGAGTATTCAAAATTTAATATCAATATTGTATACCTATAAATACACACAATATGCAATGATCGGTGTTCGACTACGGAGTAATCGTTATCTTATCGCACAACGGCCACCAAGGTTTGTAAATATTAAAGAAGATTGTGACGTACATAGGAAATAACAATCCTAAAATAGCCTGTTGTCAATTTTATTGTACCTATTACAGTATTACCTATATAATGTATTGTCGAATGAAATAATATTGAACATGTTATTATATAATTATTATGTTCACGTAGTATAATATTCACTATTCAATCAGTCATCAGCGTAACGTTATCGTGTTCGTAGGCCGTAGCGCAGTGCGTTCGCTTAAATTTTATTAATTCGATAGTTTTTAACGTTGTCATAAAGTAGTGTATTAAAGATAAAGTTAAAATTATGGATATAAAAAAGAAAACCAGTGGTGCCTTTAAGCGAAAACAGAGACAACAAAGAGAAGAAATGAAACAAAAGTTACCGAAAATGGATAAATTTTTAACTAAAACTAAATGTGATATAAGTAATGTTAGTACCGAAATGGAAAATGTCGACTCATCTGATGATAGTAAGATCATGACTATAGTATCGAATGAAAAATTGACAACACCCGCGACAAAAGAACCTTTGATCTCTGCATTCACCGAATTATTTAAAATGTCCAATGACTTGGGTAATTTTATAAACAAAAAATTAAATGATACTGAAAAACGACTTATTTTTGATATGGGACCATTAAAACCTCCAGGACCATTTCCTAAAGACCCTCATCAGGACAACAGGAGTTTTTCTGAATCATATTATATTTTTCAAACTAAATATGGACCAGTTAACCGTTTTTGGCTGTGTTATTCCCCATTGCTAGACGCAACCTATTGTCAACCGTGTTGGTTGTTTTCTTTGCAAAGAAGTACTTGGTCTACGGGTCTTAGAGACTGGAAGCACTTATCAGAAAGAATTAAGGAACATGGTTTTTCGAAAAACCATATTGAGGCATGTGCTGTATACGAAAGGTGGCAAAAAAATATAAATATTGACAAGAATCTTGAAAATCAAATTCGTAAAGAAGCATCATTTTGGAGAATGGTTCTTCAAAGGTTATTTGATATTATAATTACTCTTGCAACTAATTCTTTGGCATTAAGAGGACATAGAGAAGATTTAAGTCTAGATGGATATCATGGAAATTTTTTATCAATGGTGCAACTTGTCTCTAGATATGACCACGTCCTAAATCAAGTTTTGGAAATGCCAAAAGGTAATGAAATGTTTTTAAATATTATTTTTAATTATTTTAATTAACTGTCGTTATTTTTATTTATAGGATCAACGAGGTATCTCAGTCCAACCGTTCAAAATGAAATGATTGAGTGTATAGGTAATACACTTGAAGGCCATTTGTTGGAAAACATTAGAGCATCGCCTTTTTTCGCTATTATTATGGATACTACGCAAGATATAGCAAAAGTAGATCAGCTGAGCATTGTTGTAAGGTACGCAGTAATATCCAGGTCTGAAAATAGGCAGGCAGTCGATATAAAAGTCAAAGAAGTGTTTCTTGGTTTTTATGCTGTCACTAAGCATAGTGCCATAGATTTAGTTACACAGGTGATTACATTATTTTCCCATAAAAATCTTGATTTAAAAAAGTGTGTAGGCCAAGGATATGATGGGGCAAGTGTAATGAGTGGTAGGTATAATAGCGTACAAAAGCATATTAAGGATATTCAACCAAACGCTGAGTATGTACATTGTGCCAGTCATAATTTAAATTTAGTAATAAACGATGCTGTTCGCGGTTGTATGGAAATACAGCATTTTTTTACAACTTTGCAAGATATGTATAACTTTTTTGGAAACAGTATCAAACGCTGGGATCTGTTATCAAAATTTACAAGCGAATCTGAAGTCACTTTAAAAAAATTAAATCCGACAAGATGGTCTAGTAGGATAAATACAATAACTGCAGTTAAACTCCGGTTTTTTGATATTATTAAATCTCTATCTGAAATAGGTCTTAGCTCGAAAAATGTTGACGAACGCAATGAAGCAGATAATATTAAAAAAAAAATGTTAAAATTTGAATTTGTGTTGCTTTGTGAATTTATGTACCATGTTTTAAACAACATAAATTATGCATCCAAAATTTTACAAAAAGTTGATATCGATTTGGATCAAGCAAGTAACGTTTTAGGAGAGATTAAAGACAAATTGAAAATTTACAGAAATGACTTTGAATCATTTTATAATAATGCCACAGAAACTGCGAGAAAATATGATATTGATCTTCATTTTCAAGTAAAACGGCAAAGCAAAATTAAAAAACATTATGACGAATTAGCTTCTGATCATCGATTTGGTAACAGAAAAGAGATATTTAAAATAACCATTTTTAATAATATATTGGACATAATTATCACTCAATTAAATACGCGTTTTATTGGTATGAGTAATGTCAGCAAAATATTTGATTTTTTAACTCCAAAAGTATTACGTAGCATTGACGAAAGAACTCTGTTGCAAAAATGTGATCAGTTTCAAAGCAAATATTCGGATATAATAGGACCAAATTTTTCGCTCCAGTTTCTCAATGTTTACCATCTCATTTTTCCTGAATTAACTGAGACGCGTAATGTTTACCAGTTATGCAAGGATATAATAACCAAATTTGGAGTGATGGAAAGTGATATAACAGAAGTGTTCATGGCAATTTTACTGTTTTATACCATTCCTGTAACTTCAGCAGGAGCTGAAAGATCCTTTAGCAAACTAAAAATAATCAAAAATTATCTTAGAAATAGTACCGGACAAGATCGACTCAAATGTTTATCATTGATTGCAGTTGAAAACAAGGCAGCTTCAAAATTGGATTTAAGTGAAGTGATAGATCACTTTGCCAATACCAAAGCTCGTAAAAGATTATGAATTTGATTTTATAGACTTTATTATTTTATTGGCAAAGTGATCTATCACTTCACTTAAATCCAATTTTGAAGCTGCCTTGTTTTCAACTGCAATCAATGATAAACATCTTCGATCTTGTCCGGTACTATTTCTAAGATAATTTTTGATTCAAAATTGGATTTAAGTGAATTTGATTTTATAGACTTTATTATTTTATTTTATTAGATAGAATTAATAAATTAATAATGATACAATTTTAATGTTTTAAATTTGTTTTAGTAATTAAATGGATTTCCTTTTTATTTTGAGTATCAATTAATTATCTGTATATTATTTTCATCAATGGTTTTATAGAGGTATTTGTATTTTAAATAACAATATATACCGTATAATGTAGTTTTTCCTATAGATAAAATTAAGGGACCCAATTTATTTATTGCCCCGGGGCCCCCTCTCATCTTGTTACGCCACTGCGTTGACGGTCCAATTACTTAAAATTAACAAATCCCCCAGTGTATCCGATGAAATAAATTGTTCTGTGGATACGTTTTTAAATAATTAGACTGTCCTTTTGTCGGCCACTTTCATTTGCGACGTTCTGATGATTACCATGTCGTGTACCGTGTACGTCTGTTCAAATCGGTAATGACATGACGAATTCCCATTGAAGTCCATGCGACACAAACAATAATAACAAAAACATTCCGAAACTGCTGTGTACAGCACTGTTATCTTCAAATAATTATCAACTACTGACTAAAAGCAACGAACATTTTAAGCATAACTTTCAAACTTTCTAAACGATGCATTATATGATTAAATCGTTAATAAGATCGTACAATATATAGTACATATCGATATAAGCGCTGTTTAATGCAGTATTCATTTTATATTTTATCATTACTTACATTTTAGATTCTGAGTGAAGCGAAGGATCTTATGGTTTTACAATGATGTTTTTTTTTTTTTTCTGTAAACACTTTTTTCGTATAGAAATCCTTGTCTCACATGATTGTCGTAAAATAATGTAAAGGCGAAGTGTCTAGAAGGATTTTATTATTTCTGCAGTTGCTTTTAGATTCTGAGTGAAGCGAAGGATCTTATGGTTTTACAATGATGTTTATTTTTTTTTTTTTTCTTTTTTTTTTTTTTTCTGTAAACACTTTTTCGTATAGAAATCTTTGTCCAAAAGTTTCGTCCAGCAATTTTTTAGATCCGAAATTGAACTGAGATGGTACTTTAGAGAGGTCATTTTTCCAAAATCTCCATAGTTTATCCAGTAATCAAGAATAACGATCGAAAAACTGAGTAAAAACGGTAAAATCGGTAAGAATCCGCCGTAAACGAGATTTTCACTGTTCAGATTTTAGGTATTTAGTCATAAATCAAAAAGCATTGAAGCTAGAAACTTGAAAATTTTATCCAACATCAAATACATACGTTTTTATATTGGACAACATTTTCAGAACAATTATAGCACTTTTGACTTTGTACTTTTAATTTACCAAATTGTTTGAAAGTTTTTATGTAATATAATTTTAAATATTTGACAAAAAGTTCTGAAAATTTAATATGACCTTACTCATATACCTACCTAATTATCCTAACAAAAATTCAAAAATCGTTAGTCAGGATTTTTTTTTATACACACTTTAATAAATTATTATACGATTTTTTACGATATTGTCTGATTTCTTTTAAGTTAATTTCGAATGAGTTATAATTGTTATAACAATTGAAGTTTAAATGAGTTATATCTAATTGAATATTTAATGAGGGTTTAATTACAAAAAAACTCACCAAAAATTATACAAATAACCGTAAAATACGTAAACAGTATTTAAATAATAATATATTATATTACACTGAAGCTTTGCTCAGAATCGTTTTATACTAAAGAAATGAGTCATCATTTCTTTAAAACTTAATACATTCATCACCAATATCTTGTCCGAGGACCGAAGGGACGAAGGACGAACTTGTACCACCATCATCTCACTTACCAGCTTTTTTTTTTTTTACTTCTCAATCGAGTGTCACTAAATGGCGGCGCACGACGAAAATGCGACGCGTTCGTCGAAGTCATGGAAAAATGAGTTTATTTCCCTGCGGATCGCGTCCACCCAAGGTCAGTGTAAACACGTATTTGTATTATTTATCTACAACGACCTCGGAACCGTCGTCGGCAAGCGCGACAGTGCCGACAACACGCGCGTGCGCGCAGGAGAGTTTGCTATTATCTTTGGCGGTCGGAAGACGCTCGGACGTTCGGGTACAACCCATACACCAATGGATTGTTTTTCTTCCGGTGGCCCACTCACGGTCGTTGCGTGAAAATCCGTTTAATTATATTAAGATCACCAATATCTTGTCCGAGGACCGAAGGGACGAAGGACAAACTTGTACCACCATCATCTCACTTACCAGCTTTTTTAATTCTTTGCCTATTAATAGTATTATAATTTTTCTGTATCGATCGCACAATATCGTATAACTAAAGTTGTACTGTTATCTGTGTTCCATGTTTGTATTAAATGTATAAAATTACTGTTCTGAGCCCTCCTAGGGGTATATTTAATTAAATAAAAACAAAAAAAAAATATGTGTGGCACTCGGGGACTGCCGCGGTAAAGCTATTGCATAGCATTTTTATCAATTTAGGAAGCACCAATTATTTTTTACGTGCGTTTAAGTGTGTAATTTTATGTAAAAATAAGAAATTTTGTCAAAATGCAAACTTTAAACGCTTGTAAAAAAATATGGTGACTAACGATTTTCGATATTTTTTCACCATCCGTAGAAATATTTATGAGTATTATTGTATTAAATTTTCAGCTCTTAATATCCAAAGACAAAAGTTTTACGAAGCAAAAACTTCCAAAAAAATGAGAAATTTTTAATATTTTCAAAGTTATATAATACATATATATATAAGTCAAAAGTTGTTAAATCTTTGAAAGAAGGGGAACCGGTTTGTCACTAGGAGCGGGAAATTGGGGTCCGGCGTCATTGAAGCCATCAGTCGTGATGCGCGAAAAGTGATTATTCTCTCGTGGAACAGACTGTAAAGTGTGCGACGACCGTTCCTGTGTACCGAAATATATGCACGTGGTATACGTATAACTGGTATACCACCGGTTGCACGGCCAAGTGAAACCGGTGGCGTGAAAGCAGCTCTTCAAATGTAAAAATGTGTGGTGGTCGATTGAGCGCCACGACGACTAATATTATTCTCGGTGGGTAAATAAAAAAAAAATACAAATCATACAATGCCAAAATGGGTATTTATTAAGAATTAAAATTAACAACGAACAAAAACTTATAAACTAAGAAAAACGCCA
The DNA here is from genome assembly GCA_027580255.1 of Therioaphis trifolii. Taxonomy (NCBI): domain Eukaryota; kingdom Metazoa; phylum Arthropoda; class Insecta; order Hemiptera; family Aphididae; genus Therioaphis; species Therioaphis trifolii. The sequence goes on along the minus strand of CM050407.1, from coordinate 33,282,863 downwards.
AATCGGCCCCTCCGGAATCGTCACGGAGGGGGGGCGCGAATACGCCAACGCGGGGCGCGAGGGGGCCGAGACCGGACGACGGACGCCTCGTAGCCGGGCCGTGGCCATGCCGCACCCGCCGTAGCGTCCAAACACGTCCACGGGTCGTACGGCCAGGTGTAATCTGCTGCGCGGCAGCAGCCCCTGGACCATGACGTCTGCCGGCAGCTCCCGGACTCGTACGCGGCCGTCGATGAGCTCCCACGGTTCGTCCGGCGCGGCCGTCTCCTGGCGCGCGTACACCCGGTACCAGTTCACCGGTGCCGTGTCCCCGGCCGCGGCCCTGCCTTCCGCCGTCGCCGGGTCCGGTCCGAACACCAACCGGACGGACGTGTGCGAGGCCGGCAGGACGCGGACGAACGGCGCGTCCGGCGCGCGGGGCCGGGCCGGGTCCAGCGGGTGCCACGGCTCGTTCGGATAGCTCGGTGCCGGCGGCCACGGCGGGCGGCGCGCCGGGGACTCGTTCCGTGGTCTCGGCTGGCTGCGGCAGCGCCTCGTCCGCACACCGCCCGCGACCGGCGCGCGCGGCCACGGCGACGTGTTTCGCTCCGCGCGGTGGACGACGGCCGTGTCCGCGCGGTCCAACGGCCGCGCGAGCCCGGGCGACCGACGGCAGACGCGCTTGACCGCCGCTCCACCACACTCCACGTCTAACGGCCGCTTGACCGGCGTCCTTCCGGCGGCGGCGCGCGACCGGAGCTCCGGGCTGTCGGGCCGCGACCATTCCGGGCTCGAGGCCGGCGACTGTTCCGGGCTCGAGGTCGGCGACCATTCCGGGCTCGAGGCCGGCGACCGTTCGGGGCTCGCGGTCGGTGACCAATCCGTACTCGTGGCCGGCGACCGTTCCAGGCTCGTGGCCGGCGACCGTTCTGGGCTCGTGGCCGGCGACCAATCCGCGCTCGTGGCCGACGACCTTTCCGGGCTCGTTGCCGGCGACCATTCCGCGCTCGTGACCGGCGAGCGTTCCGGGATCGGGGCCGGCGACGACGGCTTCCTGACTGCCGGCGTCCGGGGGGTCCGTTTGGCGCGGGATCGGCGAACGGCGGACAGAGGTGCCGCAACAGGCGTCGTCGGGCGTCCGGTGCGACGGCGGAGAGATGCCAGTCTGGCTTGACGTGCAGCTGTTGGTGTAGGATAAAAAAAATAAAAACGTTATTAATTAGGTTTTCAATCTATTTACTGATATAACATTTTATAATACGATAACGTTTTAATAATTTCTTCGCGAAAATCGTGTGTATCATTTAATTTACGTTTATTCATTTATTATACGACTCCTTATCGCTCTACCACAAAGTCACGAAGTTATGAATCAAGTTTTATTCTTTATACTATAATCCTTTTAAAATTTAAAGTTTTTACAAAAAACAAATCAATTTTCGATGAAAGGGAAAAAAATCTTATACAACTAAGATGTCTAAATATTATTTATCCGTACCTGACAATTGGCGCTTCTGTCCACGCGTGAACGCCATCACTTTTCAATTGTCGGTAAACCAAACAAATTTAATTGACCGATTTATACGAAAAACGTAAAATATTAATTTTTGATTGTTTCTTCTTAGCAATGTGCCCAGCACGAACGTTGAAGATGGAATGAGACGCTGTTGCGATTTCCGCGAGCGGTTCGTTTGCAAAAGCCCCGTTGCTATAGGCGCACGCGGTCGTCGGCCACGTGTGTTTGAAACAAAACAAATTACCAACCGGCCGAGACACTGACTCGTAATATCGCATCGTTCAAAAGGCACGATTTTACGTCGTGAACGTGTAATCGTTTTGAAAATTCGATAGGATTATAATATTTTACACTTTTTACAGGTTTTCGAATATCAAATTATATATATATTTTTTTTTTTTTTTTACTATTGTAGTTGAAGGAAAAAATAATAAGCTCTTTATTACCACAAAGACAGTTATTTTGTCTTTCATTTTAAAACGTCTCGAATTAAAATTATTATCCGGAGATAATATCTGAATTAAATTTTCACCGTAGTTGCGTTTCACATAATATTTTTATAACGTACGTCGAGTTGATGAATGTTTGCTCTAGCCGATTGTTGTGCAAACGCTCTAAGTCTAGAGGCTCCAACCTCACACCTAAATTAATTAATATCATTGTAAAGATAATGATTGTTACACTGAGTTTTTATTTTGTAATGAACATAAAACTCATAAAAATATTATTACCGACCATAATTTACAATGCATTAAATTGCCGTTCTAAACACTCAATTTTACACAAATTTATCATTCTACTGAATGTGGGTATAATAATAATTATTGCCCGTCGAGAAGGCGATTTCAAACAATCCTCTCGAAACAAAATATTTTAAACATTTCTACTATAAAATATTAGATTAATTAAAAAAATAATAATAATAATAATTAAAACGATTTACAGACGCGAAGACACTTTTTTAAAGTATTCGTATAACATTTGTGAACTATGTACATTACTTATTCGTTGGTTAATTTGAAAAACTCCACAAATTGGACATCAAATGACATGCAATTTAAGTTTGATATTGTTGGGAACATTTAAGGTTACAATAATTTAAAACTCTTGAAGTTTTAAGTAGCTGAAAACTCTGCGACAAAATCAGGAAAGTCCACAGATATATAAAACAACTAGATAGCCGACTCAGTGATAAAGTCTCATAAGACCTATGAAGTCTGACAGCCGAACAGGGCAAATGCGATTGATTAATCCATGAAATATTTAATTACTCCATGATTTTTTTAAAACAATTTATGAATTCACCCGATTAAGAGGACGTTGCAGTCGTTGCACAGATATTTGCTTTTTCCGTCTTACAAGTGCGTACATCGAAAAATGTACGCTCAGCCGATCACGTTCATCACCGTTAGTTGAAAAATTTGAGTAAATTTACCTCTTGTACAATTTAAAGCTAAGATTATTATCAAGGGTATGTCATAGGCTATTTTATTATATTTTAATTTTAAAGCGAGTTATAAGTTTTTAAGATGTACAAGTAATTTACAATTACTACTCGTGTGTTAAGTATTGCCAAAACATGGTTTGACAAATGACAATAACCTCCTGGAACTTAATTTAACAAAAACTTGCTTTATAAACTTTAGTATAAATAAATCGTCACCCATTGGTAATAATTATCTTAAGCCTCATAAAAAAAAACTGTAATGTATTTAGTATAAATACAGTGATTGCTATTAATAATGACAGTAGATGTAATTGCACTACTATATTTTATCCAGTTCAAAAAGTAAAATATCTAGGTGATAGATGCTAATCTAAAATGGCAAAATCATATTATTAATACAACTAGAAAGATCAGATTATACTATAAATTTAAAACTCTTAGCAACATACTTTCACCCACCACAATGATACCTACCTACTTATATTTCATATAATTATAAAATATATTATAATATTATAAAGCATAGGTATATTACTAATCAACACAACAATTGTTAACAAAGAGTGTTTATTTCTTCATTACACTTGTATGAATACAATTATCAGGAATAGCCGTCTCTTTCAAGTATAGTTTATAACTACCTCCTGGTTTTAAGTCATAGTCAGACTGTACAAAGTGTTCACTACAAATACAACTGTTTTTGGTACAAACAAACCCTTTCCGACGTATAGCAGTAATCCACAGTTGATTCCTTTCTGGATTTTTTAATGGAAATCTAATGGGAACAATCTTATTATAGTTTTTACATACCTAACTAATAATAAGTTTACATAAGATATAACAATGTATAACTTACGAAAAAAAATTAACTTTGCTTCCTTTGAGTCTCCTATTGACACAACCAGACACAGAACAAGAAACCACCATGATGTTGAATTACTTGAATTGCACTTTATAGTTTATAGTTTATAAATTATAATCGAAAAATTGGGTTTCAATCCGAATCCATACATAGGCGCCACTAGACCAATAATTTTGGGGGTGCACAAATAGTGAAGAGCTCGCTGACCCGTGGGGGCAAAGCCCCCACACCCCCAAGCCACTAATCCAATTACTCTTCACATTACATTTATAAAAAAAATAACTGCTAATTGTAATATAAATACTTTGTTTTAATATTCATAATACAATTTATTTAACAAAATTAGATGATCAGAATACCTATATACCTATTTTAACATAATTTTTCTCGAATACAAATCAAATTTGTTTAAAATTTGTTCACTTTTTAAATTATTTGTGATGTCCCTCTCAATGTTTAAAATTGATAAGTTGCTAAATCTTTGCTGTAGCATACTTGTTCTCAGCCAATTTTTAATTCTGCGCATACTGGAGAAACTGCGCTCACAGGTGGCAGAAATTATCGGAATGGTGATACATACCTGAATAAGTTTGTACAAATTAGGATTTGTTACTTTTTGTATGTTTTTTTAATCCTAGATCCAATTGAATTTTACCGAGTTTCGTATTGTTAAATGGACGAGCAAAATGAATGTATACCATTTCTAACGTATTAAAAACACAACGAGCATTCTACAAAAAATAGGTTGTAATATTATACAAATTAAAAACTTCAAATACCTAAATTATATTTTAGTTACAATAAATTAATATTATACCTAAATTTAAAAAATTATTTTAAAAAATACCTTAATTTCTTTACACAAGTCCACAACAACCAAGTTCAACCTATGGGCCATACAATGTGTATATATTGCATGAGGATAATCTTCTTTAATTTTGGCTTAGACACCTCCTATATGGCCGGACATCACACTGGCACCATCATACGATTGTGCCACAATATTTAGTGTATCCATGTTTAAATTACAATTTTTAAAACTACTGTAAATAGCAGAAACAATTTGCATTCTGGCCACAAAAAACATCAACAAATTGTAAAAATCTTTCATAAATGTCGAGGCCAACTGCATAATGCACACAAACAGACAATTGTTCTTGTTTATGAGACCTAGCCTCATCAACCATTAGAGCAAAATGTCCAGTGTTAAGAATTTGTCCAACAATAGTTTCTGTTACCAAGTCAGCACTAATTTTAATAAGTTCTTCTTGAATTTTCCAGCTGGTCAAGTTTATTTTTTTTTGATAAAAGCTTTGAAATTCTGGCATAAACTTAAAAAAACTACATTGCATAATTCTTTAAAATTACCTATATTATGTGTTTAAAATATTGTTTATTAAATTAAGTTCAAGTACTAAATATTTTCAGACACCTATTATTTACCTTGGTTTATTGAATCAGTTCCTTCATTACGTCCTCTTACTGCAATGCCTTGTTTTGCAATATACAAAATTATTTCAATTAAACTCGACATATACTTACAATTGTTTGCGACTTCTTCTTTATGAAAACTAGACAATTGAGTAATAACTGATCCAGTTTTTTCACTAGACTTATATGCCATCATCTTCGATTCATTTGTTTTATGGTTGATAGTAGCTAAATGACTTTTAAGTTTCACTATAAACTGACATACAAATAAGTAGACGTAGGTATATCAAAATATTTTAAGTGTTGTCATTGGAATTATTAAAAGCATTATTTATTTTGATGTTATTTGAAATAATAATATTTAATCATATACACCATGGGTCGGCAATAGGCGGCCCGCGGGCCAATTCGGGCCCGCAGAGAGAAAATATCTGGACCGCCTAAAATATTTTTCTTAGACGTCGGTTTTCCGCACATTTTAAAATTCCGTATAGAATAATTTAGATATTTGATCCATTTGTTATGACGTAATTTGAGATTCGATACCGATTACATTAATTATCTTAAATTGTGATTTAATACGAAAATACATACATTGATTACTATCTTACTAATATTTAAGTTTTTTCTGGCCCTCGAAAATTTGTTTTCGAATTATATCTGGACCGTCATAGAAATAAATTGCCGACCCCTGATATACACAAACACAAAATATGCAAAATAAAACTTAAAAATGTCTTCCACTATTGGTAATTAAAAGGAATTTTTAATAAGTTGTGTGCTGTTGTTGTACAAATTGCACAAAAACAGCTGCAAACAACTATTCGATTCCCGATGAACATGATAAAACATGTCAACCGAAATGGCCGATACCGGAGTAATAACAACACTAAATCCGAGACATTCGGCACAACGTAACGTTGCACGACCATCGAGGATTTTAATTTCGATTACCGAGATCCATATTTATTGAAAGCAACGGTAGGTAGTCGATAGTACTTCTATATGAATCGTGAATATGGTAAATATAAAATAATTCACACACGGAACGAACTCAACAAATACGTCTGACGTAATATATAACGATAATTACTATAGGGACATGCGTACAGAATGTCGTCGTTACGTTTTTAAATGATCGGATGTAGAAAAAAAGATTAAAAAATAAATAAATACTTTAATATAAATAATATTATACGTGTCCTTTATAATTCAACGTCTTCGCGCGTTTTATCGTTATTTATTATTTTCTGTTACGGTCGTCCAACTAATATTATGACTGTATATTATTTTCGTTGCAGATGTGATAGGTATGCAACTCTGTAATTTTATAACGGAAAGTTTATCGTGTCGTATGGCAATCTGAGAGTCTGGGAATTTACTTCAATAACGTTCTATTTCTTTTTCTCTCCCTTCATCTCTCTCTCTATTTCTTTTTTTCATTATTTTATAAAAATCGATTTTAAGTGTGTCATAAGTGATAATGGATTAAACAAATGATTATCTGAAAAAAAAATTACCAACTTACTAGCATTGATTATAGAATAGATTCTATAATAATAATAATAATAATAATAATAATTCTATTCTATAATCAATGCTTACTAGATATTAAAAACTAGACACAAAAAAAAAACAAAACGAAATAATTGATAACTTAAAAGATAAATAATTTAAGCGTGTTATAATATTATCAGCGTAAATAACAACCAAAATTCTGAAATCGTTAAACACAAAAATGTCATAAACAGAGGTCGGAAACAAATTTATATCTTTGAATCGGAATTCGTCCAGGACATTTCTTTATTACAGGCTTACTTAAGGAGGATAAAAATTATTTAAATCGACTGAAAGTGAACTTTCACTTTAAGTATTGCACACCAGTGTGGTGTAATATTAAACATTTAAGTTATAAAAGCATTGATTGCGGGTGAGGGGGTAGGCAAGCGTTTAATGGGTTGGTATATCACATATAGGGTCTTAATTTCACTTAAATTCACTCATCTTGAAATATTTCAATGAAATTATGGAATATAAATTTTTTTTTAAATACATGACATGATGTTGGTAAATAATAATATGATATGTATTAGTGAAATGTTATCAATCAGATTCTATCATTCCTTGATTACAGACTTACAGTTTGACCATAATATAAACTAATAATTATTTTGTTACCTACGCAATGAATTTACGAGTATAAAAATCTATGCGACACGGCGTATTGTGAAGGCTCCATGTTTTATACCAGATACCAAATAATAAAACATGTTGAGTTTTATAAATTTTAGGTTGTAACTACGGTCATACAAGATATCTTCTAAGACCGTGGTTATAACTACTAACTATTAATGATTTTCGGAGCTAGAAGAATTTTATTCACTTGATAATAGTTCGTTATTTCGTAATTATTACTTATTGTCTTATTGACATGACATTTGTTAAGTAGTAAACGTAAAGAGTAAATTCTTGGAACAATTAGCATATTATTTCTTATTAGAAACTAAATTTAAAAGTTCAAAAAGTGAAAACAGCCCAATTTATTTTACTATATTAGTTATTAATTATTATTTTATTAATATGGGTAAAAGAAAACATGATAAACACGGATATTTTCGCGATGAGTGTTCTGAAGATGGAAATAAGTTATTACATAAAAAAATATATAATTTTTGTTCTTGGTCAACATTTCCAAACGCTACTAGACAAAACAAAACATATTTTAAAATGCAATAGCTTTCCCTCTGATGTGAAAAAAAATTTAAAACACAGTGGAAAATATGTTGGCAAGTCTTCTATAATAAGTAAGTAAATTTAATACAGATATATAAATTGCATTAGCTAAATTTTTATTAAAGTTAAAACATCCATAATAAACATATGTACATATTTTGTTAATATTTCCATTTTTTTTACATGTTTCTATAAACATCACTTTAGTACTGAAAATTAAGTACCTTATATAGGTAATTCTATAAATATTAAATCTCTTACCAACCAAAATAAAAAAATAAAATAGCCAAGTTTTTGCTTATGAAATTAAAATGGTATTTTATAAATGTTACTACTTAGTTTTATTTGTTTAATGAAATAATATCATTTCATAAATAATTTTGAGAAAAAAAAAGTAAAATCTGTAATATATAAATAATATTGTTTTGTAAAAAATAAAAAAAAATGAAAAAATAAAAATGTAAATGTATAGATAACATTCACAAGTGCAAGGGTTAAAAATAAATAGTAAGTATGTTTTATGTATAAGTATAAGTGTATAACTGTATAAGTGAATATAATTTGGTTCAGGCTATATTTAGGTATCACCTTTATTTATACATTATAAATTTAGTAAAAAATTAAACACTATAGAACTAAAAGTAACATAAAAAACAGGCATTGGGCACTTTGTGCTTAAAAATTATTTATGTTTTCAATGTTTTCATAGAATATAATAGACATACTACCTAATTAAAACGTGTTTTCTCATTTTTATTACATAATATAGCTGAATGGCTCTAATATGTATTAATTGGGAAACAACCCTTTTTTTAATTGATTTAGGGAAAATTTTTATTTTTCGTGTAAATGAAATATTTCATGAAAGTTTCATGAAATATTTCAAGAAAATAAATTTCATGAAATTTTAGAACCCTCATCACATATTATGATTTTACAAAAATTTAATTTTAATGTTTATTTTTTCTATAGATTCTTTACCGATCCTATAACGAAGCAGACTTTCTGACATAGATTTCTCGAATTGACCTTTTGGTTTTGCGAGTTTCGTCCATTGCGTGATTTATGAGTTCATCATAATATTTATTACGTTTTAGCGTCATAAGACAAAACGGTTAATCATCGATTGCAATATAGCTGTAAGTAACGACATCACTATACGATTTATCACCTTCTTCGTCCTTTTGACGGATACGTAATATAATGGTTGAATAAACGAAAATTCGTTATTTTCAACATTATTACCTTTATCTACGCAGAGGTTATAAATTTTTGTCCATAAAAACATCGAAGAGTTAAAAAAAAAATTATACATAAAATATATAAATTTTTTTTAAATAATATTCTAACATTGATGAACAAAAAATAATTATAGTTCCCTGGTTTGTTAGAATCACTGCACAGCATAACAACAGTTATAACAACTATATCAGTGACTGTTATCCGGCATAAAACCAAATCATAGTATTTCAAAATAAAATATTTCATCTACGATTTATTGTTATTCTGAAATTTTCGAAACCGATTGTTAATTCACAAAGTTTCGACGAAAAAAAAACTTGCAATTTACCGACTCGATATGATACATAATATGTATATTATACGTGCGTATTATGTAGGTCAAGTCGATGGTAATTTACATTACATTTCACGAACGATATAACCTGATAAAATGGATTTGAATATTTGTAAATAAATATTTGTATGACAAATGAGATATTACCTAACGGACGTAAGTTTGTTCAGCGTATTATTTATAAAGTCAAGATGACTTACTACCGTGTTCAATTTTTAACCAGACAAAACTAAGTTTGATCCCCTTGGGATGATGATTGGAAATATATTATTATAGGATTCCCGAGACCCGAGAAACCCGGAATTATTTATCTTACATCCACCTCGCCGAAATAATTATACCCATTCGATAATAATGAAATTTCGAATTTAATTTTTAAATATGAGCCAGTCTCTAATTACCGTCCTAAATAAATAGTGCGGTAATTCCTCAGAGAACGGAGCGAAATCAAAATATGTTCTGTCGGAATACAAATAAAACAATTCAAGGGCAAGTTGAAATTTTTAAAAGTGATTTCCATTAGTTCTACGAAACGCAGTGTTATTTAACTCGAGTTACACTCAATGTTATGTAAATTGTTGATATGCAAAAGAAAAAAAAAGAAATTTGTATGTAAATGTATCCTTATTCGTTTTAAGAATAATTCAATGAACTATAAATATATGTTAATGATTACGCATACAAACTTTTAACAGGGTAGGTAGAAAGAGAAAGAAGAGAAAAGCTGTTGTAACATACCTAAATATAAATTGTTTCCATTCAACTAATTTTTCGATATTGAAATTTAAATGACTAGTTTCATTAAGAAAAAAAAAATCAATCAAATTTCTTCAAAACACGAATTTTGTACTTTATTTTTGATAAAACATTTATAATTTAAAATGCAATCGCTTCAGATTTACAACAAATTAAAATTTTTTTTACTGATAAATTGTAATTCATTGTCATTATTTAAAACAAAACAGTTGTTTTTTGTACTGATAATATACACAGAGTCTCACGGAGATTTACGTTATAGGATTTAACCCCGAATAATTCATAGAATTTCTATTTTTTCGTGTATATTTAAAACACTTATAAAACTATTTTTCATATAAAAATTATTAAACTACGATTTTATTTATCATTTTTTGAATTGTTTAGATTTCTTATATTATTGTAACTACTTTTCATAAATTAATATTAAAAAAGAGACAACTTTGTTTTTTTTTTTTAAATCTTTATGTTTAAATTTTTGTTCTTTGACTTACCTATATAAATAGAAATGTAAACGTTCAAAGTTATTCAAGGTAGCGGATTGAAGAAACAAAAGTATATTGTCACTTACTTCGCTGCTCTAAACATTATATTATACTCATATGTCCCGTTAGTTTGAAATGAACATTGAAATATCAAAATTTGCAAACAAAGTATTTTCTATCATAATCATGATGTAAATAGTGGTTATTGTTTAAAAAAACTAAAAAAACAAAAAAAAACAAAAATTGGTGTACAAACAATTCAAGAATATTTTATTTTTTTTTTTTTTTATAAAAATGTGGTTCTACAAGTGTTTCAAAACGTATTTGAAAAATACATAAATATATGAATCATCGATTGTTAAATTGCATTGATTAAATCTGTATTGAACCCCCTAAATTTTAATGGACTTTTACATATTATATTGCTTATGATGATGCATATTATCAATGATATTTTTCAATTAGGTTTGCCTTTGATCATAAACCTACGGTATACAAAGTCACCCCTATTTAATTTATCTAAATGACATACTGTTGGATTTTGTAATTGACCTAATGATTAATATTTAGGAATCCAGTGTTCGATTTGTGGAAAATCAACTCGTGATTTGTGTGTTATTGTCTTTGTTTATTTATCCATTAAATATATACTTGATAAAACCGAAAGGAGTCGATTTTTAGTAAGTATTCAGTATATTTTTTATGTTTGCGTTTATGTTTTTCTCACGTAATTTATATTTGTTACGCATTGATGATACATGTGATATTTAATGTTGTTGATTGATCGGTAACACTATCACGGTGTTTATCATTTTATTACGTCCAAAAAAAAAAAAAAAATAATAATAATAAAAATAATAAATAATAATAATAATAATAATAATAATTTGAAAACCCCGTCCAACGCTTCAGCTTATCTTTTTGCGGGTACGCAATTAAATGTCCGCAGAAGAAAAATACGGTACAGTATACGCTATAATTTAACGCAATAAAACACTTAATTTATTATAAAAGTAAATAAAAGGTCATTGGTTTTGTTTTCCGAGCTATAATTTTCACATTTATTATTTTTCTATAACTTTTATTTACTTTACTGCCAACCACCACGCCAGTCCCCTCCTGTCCATAACTCTTTTTTCCTTCTGTCCATTATTTATTTGAATTTTCGTTCCGTAAAAGTATTATCTTCGGAATCACGTACCACGGATATTCAAAAAACATACAATCACCGACCAATCTGGTATAAACACAATTTTCCGTTAAAATATTACATTTAAGTAATCTTTTTTATGGTATTTTACAGCGTCTTTGACTGAACGGTATATTGTTTACGCTGTAGGCCGTTTTAAATTTATTTCTGAACATTATTTTTATCTTCGATATAAATATAATTTACTTTATAAGTTTTACAAATTTTGATTAAAAAAAAAATAATAATGATAATAATCATAATAATAAATAATATAAATAAGTATAATATATGCATACGCACGATGAATGTAAAAAGAGAAAACAAATTTATTATGTTCGAAGAACATTTTAATTAACATTTCATAAATCATAGGTACTTTTTTGTTGCTGTTGTGTGTGTAATGAGGTGCTGGAGAGGGAACCGCTTTTCGCGTTACTTCCTCAAAATAATAGGTACATATATTATCATAATATTAAACGTCGCCTGATATCACCGTAGTTAGTCGCAATACAGATTATAATGTACGTTATAGTGGCATTTGTTTTGGCGAATCGCTTCAAATCCTATTGAAGGCTTAAAAATTAACCAACTGGTATTTAAATTTTAAATCTAAAAATAAAAAATAAAATGTATGTGTTACACGAGTTTTAAATAAAAATTTGTTAATAAAAAATCGTACATCAATATTGCTTTTAGTTTTCACGATACATGATAATATGATGTATAAGAAGAAATAATTCTAGTAAATCGTACCCGAAACAGCGTACGTCATCGAAATGAGCTGTCAATAAACGTTGTAATAATAAATAATAGTAACGAGAATTGTATATACTGCGCGTGAATAACTGGCAAGAGTATCCGTAGAATTATATCGTGGTATTAGTACACGAATATTCAAAGCACAAAGACACGAGAAATTGTGCAGCGAAGTATTCTACCCACATATTATATATTTTTTGTAAGTGATAACATTACGTGCTGAAAATAATTTTACTACCGTTTCTATTTTCGGATAATAGATTTCTCTCGACAGCTATTTGTTCAGCTACTCTATAGATCACAAATTTTATCAAAATGGTACTTTGAAGAGATCATTTGTTCTCCGTTCTCAAAAGTTTTCCAAGCGTGTGGAAAAACCACTGAAAAGTTGAGTAAAAACGATAAAACGTGCAGTAAACGAGATTTTCATTAAATCGGTTTTAGTTAATTAGCTCATCACTCCAAAAGGAATAGGTAGTGCTGAAAACTCGTAATTTTCACCAAACACTTTACGTTGAATGAAAAAATTCGTGACAAATATAGAATTCTGAAAAACTCTCGATTATTTAAACGCTCTGAGAAATAGAATTTTTTAATTGTCGTTATTAAGACCTGAAAATTTAATACGGCTCGACTCATATAATTCCAACCCGTCGTAAGCGGGTTTGACAGTCGTCTAAAATTCGAATCTCAAAACCACGTAGACACAAAAACAAATAAGTACCCCCGTAAAGACGTGACGAATCGAGAACAAAAAGCGACGCGTGTTTGTCGTCGTTACTCGAAACACATCAAACGGTCGTGGAAAAATGAAAACCCGCGACGGCGAACGCCGTCGACTGTTTTGCATGATTGTAGGCGTGGCCGATGCAAGACCGAAGACTTCCTTTGAACCGGGGCCCACCGAGAGAAACGCAAAGGACGATAAATTAATAATTATTACGTGGGTACATTATATTACGGTACTATACATTATTACTACGTGTATAGTAAATAATAATAACATACTGTATTGGATTGAGTCTATATCGAACGCGATGTTTACGTGTGTATGTGTGTCCAGTGTATGTATGTGTGTCCAGTGTATGTGTGTGTGTGTGTGTGTGTGTGTGTGTGTGTGTGTGTGTGTGTGTGTGTGTGTGTGTGTGTGTGTGTGCACTCGCGCCCGCTTAGTATTTTAAATCATATACCAATTGCATGATAATGTGCTCAGAGTTTTGCAGGGATTATAATGAAAATCATGATGATTTTATTTTATTTATTGATATTACGATAATTTTATGAAAAACACACGATGCTTATGAATCATGATGAACTCATCAAACTCGCTTCGAATTAGTCATAATCATGAATCCAACACTACCTACGTATATTTATATCTATAAATGTATACGATAGAACACGTCCCGACCAATGTACGGCAAAAACTATCGGACCGAATCATTTGACATTTTGAGGGAACGTACTTTTATAGGCACACTAAAAAAGGATTTTCCTAAATTCGCGTCTTGAAGAGCTAAACCATCATAAGATGTTTGATTATGTTACAGCTTATATTAGCAACTTGTCAAAATTATTATTGTGGACATAGAGGCTGACCATAAAATACAAAGATGTTAATACATAGATGTGTGTGTGTGTGTGTATGGATATATTCTAGAGTATCTATGGCAAAGTAATCGCACCAGTATTCAATGGCCGGTTTGGTAATCTTTACACAACACAATAATTGCAATTATTGCATACTTCAATCACATCGTTACAAGATCAATTAATATTGATTTCAAAAAAGCCGATACTAATTCGCACCTTGGATATGGGTGTATTGATTTAAAAAAAAAAAACGATACGTAATTGATCCAGTTGAACGATTCTGAGCAAAGCTTAAGAATAAAAATAAACCGCTTATATATTTTACCATATTTAGTCGGTAGATTTTTGTGTGTTTATCAAACCCGTTCAAAGTTTTCTTGTTTGCCAAGGAAAATTTAATTTTACTTAAAGATTCAAAACGCGTGGTTCTATCTCTATCCAAAGGTTCCTAATGATTGGATGACCCAACATTTCTACAAACACATGTAAAGTTTAAAATTGAAATACATTTTTTTCTGCTGATGGAAATGAATAACGCTACTGAACTTCAGAATATTTTTCATTTCATATTTTTCCGAATATTTATGGTGCAGTAACACATTTTAATACATGCACTCATATTGATTTACTTACTTACCATTAATTTGTTTATACTTAAACTCAATAACGGCATGTTATTCAGCTACGAAATATGAATATTTATAATAGGTACGATATGTTTATATTTATGTATATTGCTCACATCTAGACTGTGCCTAATTATATTTTTATGAACAATTTTGACTCCTCTGCCTGTCAATTGTATAATACATCCGGATAAATCATTTTCATACGCTTCAATCGAAAAATTCATTGATTGAATTAAAATATTATACTAAAAAATACGATTAGGATAAATGTATTGTACATCCATGATAAATAAAATGAATTAATGATGAAAAATTAATTATTACATGACAATTTTGATGAATTCGCGTCGATTTTATAATAAACTGATGACGATTAAAATTATTCATGTACGTGTGTGTATTATAGATTTAGTATTTGAGCTCGTATACCAACTACACGTTACTGTGCTTAGATGGAGTTTTGCAGAATTTAAAACGTTGTCTGCGGCAAACGACCCGTCGCGTTGAGGCGGATCAAGAGAATGAAACTGCAAGACGTGTGTCATTTTCAGTTTTTCCATAAACTCTTTCCGAAGCATTTCCAGTACTTTTGAGAACCATTTCTCTCCTGGTACTCGTGTTCGAAAACGCTAAGTACGTTTTTGGAAATAATTTCTTATCGTTCGTGTAGTTTTACAACGTTATAGTGTAACGAAAACGAAGCCTATACATATATGATATACAATGCATATCAGTTCCAAGGACCCGTGAGTTTTTCTCGATATAACCAGCGACTCGTCGAATTACTGGCTCGTGGTACACGTTGTCATCAGTTCCCACTGTAATCTGATTATTGAAAAATAAACAAGCATTAACTAAATCGTACTTCTATGACGTCATCGTATGCCGTTGTACGAACAAACGTTTGAACTCGACATTTTCCATCTACTCGATTGTCTAGATAAAATATGGTTTTTACATTTACCACACGTCTTCGAGACGAGAGTTTTACGGCAGAACGTATCAATAATTACACGATTAATTAATTAATTTCAAAACGTTTCTGTTTTCGTTTTACCAATGCTGTTTTTATTACGATACCCGTGTTTACGCATAATTTTCATCGTGGAGTTATGAATTTTCATGGATTGTAAATTTGTTTTTGGCTAAACACGTATCGCATAATTATTTTACACGCGCGCTCACTACGCAAATATGGCGTATGACGCAATGTAATAATATTAGATATTTTCTACAGGTAATAGCGATATTAATGAAATTCAGTTGGGAGAAATAACATAATACGCTTTTCCAAAAACGCAAAACGTCGCGAAAATCCGAAGAATAAAAACCGTAGCTGCAGTGGTATAGCGAAATAAAGTATTATTAAGTATTCAAATTACTTTACAAGAAATGTATTTTTACCTTTTTTCAAACGCTTTTTAGAAAAAAAATAAAATACGCATTTGAATCCGAAGAATACGTATTTCAAGTATGTACAATTGCTGCTCTTCGGTTTTAATAATTATTATTATAAGTGCCTGTTCTCAAAATTTTCAGATGCGAGTCACCATACACTAATGCGGGTTTATTTAAATTTTAATGAGTGTTTTTCGTTAAAATTATAAATAATATAGTAAGTAAATAAGCTGAAAAAATAGAATTTATTAAAGTTGTATTTTCGAAATAAAGAGTTTCTTAAATCTTCATTTCGAAAGCCATTCATTTCAAACTTACATTTTCTTGTAAAAAAAAAAACAAAAAATTGACCAATGAAAATATAATATTTGAATTATTATTTAAAATAATACCATTATTGCCCCGCCTGAAGTTCGAATCATTCGCCTTTTTATATGTTACTTATTAGTTTGAACGATGGAACACGTAAATTCAATGTATCCATCGTTTTTATTTTGTGTGAAGAACGAAAAATACCCATGGTACGAATTACGTCCGACTTATTTCTATTTTTTTTTCTCATACTTACGTCTTGCAAGGATTAAAATTATTTTTATAATAGGGTTCTGTGTTGTCCCGTGCATAAATATTAGCTAAGAAATTATAGATTAGCATACAAATATTACACGAAACTTATTCAACATTAGAGTTCATGATTATAAAGGCTCTACACCTACTAAACCAATACTAATTAAAAAGCAAACAAATGTTTATAGTGCAGTTTATTTACCTTTTTAGATATCACTATCATAATTTCAACGCCGTCACAGCTGTACACGGGTAGCAAACGATATCCAGACACTTTTTAAGTTTTTCGTTTCGAAAAAGCTCATAGAAGTTTTTTTTTTTTTTTTGATAGAGGCCTTTTGAAAAATATCCCACCTCTCACGTATAAAACTGACACTCATCACTATACAATTCAAATACTCATTACATAATAAATGTATTTTATTTTCGAGGGTTCGTTATGGATTGATAACTTTCGAGACAAATTGTTTTCATAAAATAAAAATAAACAATTTTTTTTAAAAATGATGGATTGAATATCATGCATAAACCGAGTTTAAACATCACATACCGTCTTGCACAATCTTACCCACGTTGAATGCCTTTCGGACTTATTTCGATCCTTCGAGCTTCTCGAGCACATCTAACCGGAGACGCGGCAGGCGGACTAAAGACGGGGGGGGGGGAATTGGCGGAATTCACCAAATAACGTCACGTCGAACGTAACACTATAAAATCACACCAGTACGCCCTGAGCCAGTACGTCTGAGTCGACGGGAGACGCGAAAAGAGTAATGGAAGTGTTCGCCGACGGGAAACGGCATGCCGCCCGATCGAGTGTCGTGTAAACGAATTCGTATCGTTAATATAATCAATAATAATTGTCCGTATGCGTTTGTTCGTCATTATTGATATATTTATTGATGAGCTGGTGGCACTGGGCTGCAGATCGTGACAGGCCACAACATAATATAACCGGCTTGAGCGCGCTTGGGTTTGGTGATTGTCCGCACAGTTAAGGAATCCCTTAGATCTCGTTTACAGACGCGCGACCAGCGACGCTGGAAAGGAACTCGCGAGCCTGATATTGCAAACAAGTGGCGTATTTACGAGGAGGGGGAGGGTCTCGACACCCTCCCCAATAAGTAAAAAAAAAATTTAATTTACGTTTGAATTGAAATGTATTATACGGTAATATATTCGTTGTATTTACAAGATTCCAGACTCAAACACAAAATATAATATAAGATCTTTTTTGAATTTGAAAAGTACGTTTATTGATTTATAACTCTTATAGATATCAATTATAGAATTAAAAACTCACTTATTTTCAGGACGAAAATTACTTTCATATACATTATCATAAATAAATCCGTTGCATCACTTAGAATATAACAAATATTTTTTGGACCTTCCACCAGAAAACATTTCAAAATACGCCACTGCGACAAACGCCTCAAGTCTTATGGCTCAAGACCGATCGTGAGAGATGACATCATCATGACGTACAACGCGCTTTTATGGCGGACGTGTTGAGGACACCCCTCGTGCACGTGCCGACGATGACGTAATTATAGCGAACGGACACGTTTGATTGAAACTGGGCCGGTTGGGCCGGTAAAGACCTTCATCGGTACATATTGTGCGTCGACAGAATAGGACTTTGACGACCGACGTGTGCTGCTCGTGTGACTCGAGAGTCGAGAGATCGTCTTGTGTGTATAATCGTTCTAAAAATCGGACGAATCGTTGCGAATACTACGAGTGATGGCCGCGGAAAAAAGTCCGCACACTCGATGGTTAATAAGTGATGGCCGGAGGTAAACATATTATTATACGTCGAGTACTACAAACGGAATGATTTATACGTATATTCGTGTATATTAGAGCCACTGTCGCGCGGACGTCGGTTTTTTTATTTGGAGAATAAAAAAGAGAGAGAGAGAGAGAGAGAAAAACCAGTAGCCTAATCCCCCGTGTCGTGCGTCGTAACGTGACCCTTGCAGCCGGCACACGTCCGGCGTGCGGTCCGGCTGTCTTGTTACGTTCCGAAAGAATCGGCCTGATAGGACTGCCAGATAGTTCGTGCGGCTCGTCTACTCGACCGGAACGAGACGGAAAAACGAAAGTAACGAGAACACAATAACGCATACATTATTATGACACGAACACGTCCGACGCGCGCTCACGCCTTGACCGCGCGCTTGCCGATGCTTTTACCCGGAGTCCTTGGACTTACGGACCGTGCGACGGCAACATAAGTGCATAATAAGCTCAAACGAATTACCGCTTTCACCTCCGTGACCCGTTCACGACCTCGGCGGGCACGTGTTTTTGACGTACACGTCGTACGGTTTTCGAACGACGTTCGCTGAATTTTCCATTTTAATTTCCCGAGTCGCGACCGCCACACGTCGTGATCTGTGCGACTCTTGTTTGAACTTTACGTTTTCTACGTTCGAACGGTTTGCATCCGGAGCGAAAGCATCGTGTGCACGTCGGTTTTCTTGGTTCGCCGTAAGTTTCATAATTATTGTCGTACGCGGTTTCAAGACTATCCTCTCGGGCGCCCATAATCATTAGCGTCCAATTATTCATTCGAACGGTACAAGACGCATATATATATATATGTGTGTGTGTGTATTTTATACACAAGAAGTATCTTACGAGCATTATTATTTGTTTTCTGTGTAAACACAACCACATCGAGCAAACAACGCGTGCTTTCAAAGTAAAACAAATTTGAAAAAAAAAAAATGTTCATGTTTTCTGATTAATAGCGGGATTTCTCTTTTATGTACACATAAAGTTTTACATTTTTAAAGTGGCTATATATGTATATTATTGTATATGGTATATGTTTGTGTATAAAACATTAACAATTAAAATGATAAATGAGTAAAATACATTTGGAAAAAAAAAAAAACAAAAAGTAAACCAACGAAAACATGACCTGAATCCACGTGCAACACACAATACACGATTCGGAAGCCAAGTCAAAAATCTTACAAGATTAATTGACGCTGTAATTTGACTCGCATTCAAATGAGAACGGGACAGGGGGGCTCGCGGTGAACGGGATGCGCGGGCACGTGTAAAGTTTTCCCGCGGCAGAAGTTGCGCGCGGAGCAGTGTACACATTGTTGCGAACAAACGTGCGCGCGGTTTTTATTAAATCGTACAAAACTCAAGCGCGTGTTTATGAACAATAAAGTGTTTAAAACGTTTACCTGCCGACAAACGTGTGCGCGCAAACAACGAGGGTTCTCATTCCGCCGCGGTAATTTCGCCGATACGTATGAATCTCGATCGTTTTCGATTTGGACGCCGGCGGACGACTGGCGTTTTCGGAGGACGCGCGCGCCAGACTGACCGACAACACGGCCGGTCGACGTCGGAACTATAATTATCATTTATGATTGTTTTTATTATGATCGTTATTATTCGAAAAATACCGATCTCCATTAATCCCGCGGTGTTTTACGCGCGAGATCGTATACGCTAGTGCTCTGCACAGTACGTGTTTTTTTTTTTTTAGACCGGACCGGACCGATCAATATTAACCGATTCCAGGAAGGGACCGGACCAATAAAAAAAAAATCAAGCTAGACTGAACCGGACCGTTTCATTTGTATTGCATTAGGAAAGACCCAGACTTTACCGATAAAAAAAAATATAAAAATAAGACCGAGCTGGACCGATTGGGAAAAAAATTATCTTAAATATCTAGTTAAAGCAATTAAATATCTTTCTATTATAGAAATTCGTTTAGAATACACGTCCCAATCACTAAGTTCTAGGAAAAATTACAATTATAGAAGAATTGAACGTGTTAACTACATAATTATACGTATATTATATTACGTGTTGAAATAAACGAGATTAGACCACGATTTTGTCGTTAAATCTTATGTCGAACTGAAATTGAAGATGGACCGGACCGAACCAAACCATTTTAGATTATAATACACAAAGACCGAAAAATTCCGGACCGTGATTTGGTCCTGTACACAAAGACAAAAAAGACTGGACCGCGCAGAGCACTAGTATGTATATGCGGTTCGTTCGCCGGCTAATACACGCGACGTGCGCAACGCGAGTCGGTAGCAGTGAAAAGATTTCGTAATCGATAAACTTCGCTAATCGAACGCTGCGTGTTCATTCGACTTGTTTGTTATAAAACCGATTTCGTTTCCGTCGCACACAAAAGAGAAAAAATTACCGTCTTTATGAACGCAAAACAGTAAGCCTTTTTTCATTTCTTTTTTTTTTTTTTTTTGTCCGCCGTAAACTCAAAAACTTCTGCCTCGATTCGCTCGTAGTTTTCTGTTCTGTGGATAATAGTTGTCTAACTCGAAACATAAGCATAATTAAATACGTGCTTTTTCAATGAAACTTTTCCTATAAATATACCGATATTGCATAGCAGACGGTTTTAAAATAACCAATGTACATACATAGATGCATAAATGCATTGCTATGTCTAAATTTACATAATGTTATCAATTTATCACAGATTAGATTTGTTTAAAACATTCGGTGATTCTTCATAATATTTTGTTCATATAATATAAATATATGTTTTATTTGTTTTTTGAATCGTCGACTGGTCGAATTTTAATTGAATAATTAAGTAAATAATAAGTAAATTGGTCAAAAGTTATTTTTAAATTGTTCGCTTTTTATTTAAAAATATTATTTTTTAAACTAAACTGCTATTCCTGATATAACAATATATGTATATTTATATTCACATACATGTAAAAATCATGTTTCACTATCTATTTTTAGTGAACTACTTTTTGAAAAATGAACATTCGTGTATAAAACCACGTCAATATGTTATTTGAGGACCGAAGGACAGAACTTTTTAATAAAATAACAAGCCTCTTGGATAATTATTTAAAAGGATGTATCTCGGATTTACGGGCATACTTAGATTTAGAAATAAACGTACACCAGACATTTGAACATAGCAACTTATCCTACATATTTTTCTAAATGGATTTTTTAAACAACTATCCCAACTGAAATGACAAGAATAAAATGGCATTTAAATGTAGTTTGTGTGTGTGTGACTACCTTACTGTATCCCAAAGCCATGTACGAAAAGTGCAAGTACGTATCTTTAAAAATCAAAGTTCCGTGATATTTTCTGCGAGCTCAATCATGTCCAAATATTGACAGTCGATCTCTCGACACACATATCTTTTCACCTGTACGAATATCCTCTAGGTATTTATTGAAGATTTGTATGAATCAGTTATCTATTTTACTTCTCTATTATTTCATACCACCTGCATCTCATGCGCCAGGTGTTGCGCTTAGAGCTCATTATACACCGGCTTATGATAAAAAGCTTGAAATAAAATAAAAATATTCAAATAATTATTTTAAAAAATCGAGCGAAGCAGGTATATTCAACTAGTACTGTACAATTTCAAAAAAACTTTCGTTACTAACCCTACAATTATACAGTTACCTAGGTTTCTTCCGTGTTCGTGCAGTTTGACCGGGGTCGGCAACCCGACGTTTGATAAGAATTGTATATAAGCGCTATACGTAAACTTTATCTAAACTTGTTATAAATATAATAATTCGTTCACATGTTATACTTTAACGATTTTCATACTGGCAAGCATTACTCGTTCACAGATCCCTACGAGGTATGTAAAAGTACAAAGTTTTATTACCTTTAGTGTGAAAAAATATTTAGATAAATTCAAATATATATCGATTTTATTGTTATTAGATTCTTAGGTTTTTACGCGAATGTTAAATATTTGAGTATAATATACATTTGTGGTTTAATATTATTAGGTATATATGTTTACATATTTTATCAGTCACACATATTTTAATTTTTTACTATATAGTAGTAAACATTTTTCAATTATTTATAATGACAAAAGTATGTGTAAATTAATTTCGTAGTGTTTTTATAAACAATACGTATAATTAATTACCACCAAGATTACAATAAAGATTAAGTTCGATCGTTTTAGTTGACCTCTAAATGTTTTTACGAGAATTAAATATAGTTAAAGTGATTTCAATGTAAAATCGCCATGCAGTTCATAATATTTACGATTGTATTTCAATAACATATTCAGATTTTTGCCGAAATTCTTATTTTCTAATTGATTTGGAATCTGCCTTTTGAAACAGAAGGTCAATAAAAATTATAATTTCCAGAATAAATACCAAACATATTTTTTCTATTTACTTAACATCTGAAAAAATCAGAAACAATAAAAACATTTGGAAACTTATTTTCATCTCAATGGTATGATTACGTGGCAACGTTTACTAAATCAAATAAAAACATTTTTTCATGACTTGAAATTTAATATTTAAATACATGGTATAAACGTATAAAAAATTTTAATAAATAAACAAAAAAGCAAATAAATACATTGCGTTTTTATGAATGTTTTATCAGATACCTGTGATTACACGCTTACGATATATTATAAAAAGACTCGGGAGTCAAAATATGGGCATTGATACTATCTCAACCATTGATTGATTTTATTTGCAGCTTTTATTTAAGACGTAGATATTATAGGTATAGTTCGATTGTAAACAAATATTACCAATGAATTTTGAAAATACACACTTTATGTCATATTGTATACCTAATTTGTACACGTGATTTCAGGAATATAAGTTTAAAAGTATTCAAGAAAAGTGATAACCGGTAGAAAAATTGATGACTTTACGAGGAGTTGACTTTGGTAACGTGCATATGGCAAATAAGATGAAAGTGCATATGGCACTTCGCCAGTACCTTCTTAATTGAAATATTACCGAAAACACGTGAATACGGTCGACTTTTAATGACTGGATCAGCTGATCTCAGTTGTGATCACGCCCACACCCACACTCACGCACGTTCACGCGCGCGAACGCTCACTCGTTTAAGTTTGTACACGAAAATAAGTTCAAAATCACAGAAAACGGTGGCGATGTCAGCGGGAAAACTGATTTACAAGAAGTTGTCACTTGAAGATGTTCGTAGACAAAACTAGATATTTGCATTAGTCTGCGTTACTTATTTTGTCCGTTTATGTCATATACATCTGAAGTCCCGGGGAAATACGTTCATGAAAATGTACATTATACACACTTGTTTTTGGAATGTAACCTATTTATAATCCTCGAGGAATTGAAAAACCGACCTTATTCGTGCAAGATAAAAATAAAAAAGTAGTAAAATAAATAAAATTTCAACTATGCACGAATAAACGCCCCTAAGTTTTTATCTTTTATTCGTACGAGAATTAGCCCACACTAATCACATAAATTGTATGCGATACATAAAATGTATGTCACAGTTAAAGAAAATTTGACGTTGGTCAGAACAAAACTCTCTTGGATAATTCGATTACACAATGAACGATATTGTTCACATCGTCATTCGTTTGCCAACTGTTGTTATACGACCGTGACGGAAACATCGTCTGACAATTCAGACATTTTCTAAAAATCACAGAGGACCCTGAAACAGGTGCCTTTGTAATGGAAGAATTTCGTTCAGCAATTATTTTTTGTGCAATATTGATGTATTGATATAACATAACATCTTGATATGGTATGACTTTACACGATAATACATATTATTATTATTTTTATTTAATAAAAGCTATATTTACAATCTATACAGAAGAGCACATTAAGTAAATTTGATAGCATATAATAATAAGTAATAATAGTGACTTGATTGGCTTGAGGGAGGAAACCCGTCCATCAAAAGTACCTCCTGTTTATTGTGGGTTCATTATATGAAAAGACCGTTTTTTTTTTTTTTGTACGGCTAGGGCATCCCTTGGCCATTTTCTTTTTAATCTCCTTGGGGGGTTGATTGGGATGGTTAAAGAGGACATACGAGAAATAAGAGGGTTTTGGTTTGAATGGAGTTTTAAGTGGAACTTTTTGTATTGTCGAGTTGCTATTTCGTTGACTGTTGATATTTGTAGGTCCTTATCGTCGCTGATACAGCAACTACACCCTATCTCATATTATGAAGGCTTTCAAGAACACCAAAAAACATGTTCCCAATGACATACGTTTGATATACATCTTGTTATTATTTTCGTTATCGACAGTGCAACCAGTTGTTGAATTAAAAAAAGTCTCAAATAAAATATTTCCGTATGATGTTTATTTTCAATTTTCAGCAATCATCTCATTTTGTCAAATTTTAAGATAGGTGTTGTTGCTGTATCACCGACGTTATGTAATGCGTCGTTGGTCATGTACCAAGGAGCTCCAGTTATTTGTCTAAGAAATATAGACTGGAAGGCTTGTATGGGTCTTATATTAGATGGCTTGGCTTGGCCCCAGATTTGGATACCATATGACCAAAGAGGTTAATAAATTTAAAAGTATATCGGGATAAAAGAAAATGAAGCGAGTAGTTATGATGGAAAATATATTATGAAATATAACTAATGAACGTATTAATGACAGAGAGGGGAATATTGGGTTCGATAGAAATGTAAAAGCAAGTACGAGGGAGTTAAGTATTAATTTGAATTCGCCGAGAAACCTAGTGATAATATGGACGATTGTCGTTTGTATTTTGATGAATTGGCAGTGGTTTTCGCACAAGACGGTTTTTGTTTTGAATTAAATGTGGCGACACGATTGATTTGAGGGGCATACGGCAGAGCAAATATTAAAGTAGATTGATTGTGGTCGTTTCCGGTTTCTTCGCGGGTTTGCCACGGTATAACATGATTTTGAGAATTTGACATCTTCTGTAGTCAGCAGTGTGACGTCCATCACAATTTCGTGCATTTTTGGAATCGCTGTTATTGTCAATACATATTTTGATATATTTTGATCGGGCGTTGTAGTAAATGAAATAACGAAGAAAAAAACATGTTCTCTAAATCTTTATCTTTTAACGGTGTTTAGTTGGTATAAAATGTAATGTTATTTTTACTCGTTAGATCGAACGAAATGAAATCTACGACTGTCGACTGTTCTTCTAATATCTAATGCGTTTTAACGAGAATTATCATTTTTCACGTACACTATGGTCACTAGTGGGACGGAGGTGACTCAGCGAGACTCGGACTCGCACGCACGCGTGAAACACCGCGGGGATAAATGTTTTCCGGTTTTACACGCAACCGCGCACATGCCTTTTTACATTATTATTAATATAACGAGCTCGGTGCTGATAATGTTATTTACCTACGAGTGTTTTTTTTCGGACAAAAATTTTTCGGTGACCCATTCTGCGTGAGTAAAAAAACGAAAAAATAAATAAAATAAGAATTATGAACTATCCGATCGGACGCGGCTCTCGGCGCGGTCGCGTGTTTGCTCTGGCGTTTTTTTTCCCTCCGGTATTTGTTTTTCCGTGCTGAAAACCGTACAATTAACCTGTCGTAGCGAAAAAACCGAATAAGTCATTACGAGAGTCCCTGGGTGTTTGAAATAATGCATATTAAAAATCCCAGGGGGGGGGGCGAAAAAAAAAGAAAATACAAAAGAGAACGAAACGTATACGTTTCAACGGGTTTGCCGTCGCGCGACAACTATACGAAAACTACTATAGTCCGGCGACGACGTTTGCGTGCACGATTCACCGTATATATAATATACCTATGTAATATTACCTATGTAATATTACCTATGTAATATACCTATGTAATTAGATGTGTATAATACACTATTTTGTTTCTCCTTCGATTTTTTTCGGCCGGACCTCGAACACATCGCGTAGTTTTCGTACACGTAGATGTGCGTACAGTTAATTATGTTCGCACGCGTACAACAACGTGGCGTTTAGATTTTCTTTTTCTCCATTTCATTTTATTTCAGTTTTACTTTCACGAAACTTTTATCGAATCTCGTAACTCTTATTAAAATTAACTCTATTGGTGGTGGTGTGTGTGTGTGTGTGTGTGTTACACGGTTGGTACACACCGCCTCGACTGCTGTCCGTACGCTAAAGTTTTCACCTCTCGCCCGGCGCGGGTTATCGCAAATTTTGATCCTTGCCGGAAGATTTATATATAATAATTGTAATATTTCAGTCGCTATCGATTTGTCCGGATGCCGGCCGGGTCACGAGGGGGATGAGGGGGACGCGAAAGAATTCAGTTCTCGACGGTAACTTTTTTCCCGATCCCCCCCATCCACAATTACACGGTACCGGACGATTAAAACCGCTCGCGAAAAATCGCATCGGTGTTTTATTCGGCGGTGTGGCGTGCACGTCTTTTAAAATCGCCGTACTCGTTCGAAATCGTAACCCCAGATATCGAAAACGACCGATAAACCGCTGACGATCCGAGGGGTACACGAAATATTGCTGCGCACAGTCGAAGTGTACGCAGCTCGCTCTCCGCGAACGTTTGTAGATATTCAAAGGCGATAAAGCGACGCACGGCGAATCGACCCGTCCCGTTCGTTATCTGCGTCATATTATAATATTGTTATTATCTTTTTAATAATTATTACGTGTACGTATTTTCAGACGTATATAATTTTATTGTTGTTATTATATCGTGCGAGTGCGCGCGCTGTACGATTGCAATTTAAAGCGAAATGTACGGTCGTGGAAAAAATAAAAGAGAAAAAAAAACCATTTGTTTTTATAACACTTTCGGGAGCGTGTATGTGCGATATATACGTAACGTACTCGGTCGCGTGAGCGTAGCCTTAATCCACGTCAACGTATATACGCGTTTTCAGTACGTGCAGTATGCGTATATTATGCTAATCCGTTTACATTTACTCACACTAGTCGTAAACATCGAAAGTATGATTCGCCGTCTCGGGCTGGATGACAACGATCATAAAAATAATAATATTAATAATAATACTTATAATAACGGCAATAAGCATTTAGTGCGTATCCTATGGGATATTGTTCATTTTTTTCTTTTATTTGCGTTTTCTAAATCGTGAATTATCAATTCGCTTCTAGAACGTTGAACTGGTTTCTCCGAAGAACGGTTTTTTTTTCTATTTCTATTCGCCGTCGCTCGCGTCGATTGCTCGGATCGTCGTTAAAGCGTGCGCTAGCCCTTTGTCTGGATCAACTAATGATATTATGCAACAATCCGTAGCACGACAAAGCCTCAAAGAGGTACAAGGGGGAACTCTACCTTTTTCGTCGCGCTTCTGAAACATCTTTGTCCGTTATGCGTGATTCGGATCCTTATCACTACTCCTCGTACAACAGCACCTGAATATTATATGATATCTTACGAAGTTTTTCTTTTTTGTCCTTTATTTTTATTAATTATTTTATTTTCACATGTATTATTTCGTATTTTATGTATACATTTTGATTTAGTTTTAAAATTTTTGAAAATTATAAATTTATACCTAATCATCATAGACTCATAGCTATAAATAACTAGTATTAAACTATATATATAAAAAAAAAAAAGTAAATCGGAATTAATATATTTCTGTTAATAGAGATTACTATTATTATTATTATTTACGTGTCGATATCGTAATCATTTGATCGACGCAAACCAGAAAAGTCACGTAGACCAGGGATCGTCCGGGGAGGACGGTAGACGGAAAATCGCGATTCGTACGTTTTTATTTGATCGGATAAAACGCGTACAACGTCATGTGCACAACAATTGAATGCGATTCATTAGGCGAAAAAACGCGAAAACGTCAAACAACGGCATGTCGTCTGAAACAAAAATGTTTTATACGGCGTGTTCTCGCTGCAGTACAATATACGTACGTCATAATATCGTCGTCGCAACGTTTTTCTCGACCGTGCGCAAAACACATCTCCAAAAACGACGAACACAATTTATCAATTTCCCGAAAATACCTCGGGCCCTAGTCTCCCGGCTGGCAATACGAGGATTCTATTTGTTACATTGAGTGTACGACACGACTCATTTATTCGTATACGTATTTAGCATGTGCTTTTCCGTACAAAAAAATCAACACAGCCGTACACTGCATTCGCATTAATAATATCGTCACACCAGTGCAGCACTAGTCACACTGCGCGTACGCTCGGGCTTATACAGAGTGAGTCAGATATATCTAACAAATGCGATAACTATTTTTATAGTCGTGATTTTTTATTAATTTTTTCTTTTCAATAATTATTTTAGTACTGCGTTATCGTATTATTGAAATATTTTTTGATTTTTGGTACTTAAATTTGAAAATTTAATTTTACCATTCTTCTTCTTCTTCTTGGCTTTGAAATTCTTTAAGAATTTTGGCCACCACCGTCGCCGTTTTCCAATAGTCACGATCCTGGACTCTATCTTCCCGATTTGTCACTTCCAGTGTTTCTAAGTCATTCCTTATTCCATCCATCCATCGTTTTCTAGGCTTTCCTCTTGGTATTTTCCCCGTCGGTTGCACATTCGATTGCTGCTCTCGTATTAGTGGTTTCTGTTTTCCGCATGGTATGACCTAATCACATTTGAGTCTTTGACACTTAATGTGGCGTGTTAATAGTGGAACTTCAGTGATTTCTCTTAGATCAGTATTTTGTCTTCTGCGCTATTTGTTTAACTCACTATCAAACATTGGACCACATTTTTTTTTTCTAATTGTATAGTAGTGGGCCATATTTCACACCCATAGGTTACCGTTGGTCTTATTATGGTCATGTACAATCTGATCTTAGTTCTTCTAGAAAAAAATTTTGATTTAAAAATGTATGTAAAGCGAAATAAGCCCTATCTGCCTTGCGTATACGACTTATGATTTCGGTACTCAAATCATTATTGTTAGTAATCGTCGTTCCAAGGTACTTGAACTCTTTGACTTTCTCAAATGTATATTCATTGAAAACCACGTTTTCTTCCCCATTGGGAAGTAATTTCGTTACTTTCGTTTTGTCATGATTTATTTTTAACCCAACTGATTTAGCACCTCCTACGAGCGTGTTTGTATTCTGCTCAACTATTGCTCAACTTATGAATGGTCTTTTTGGAAATGGAAATTTTCCCACCTCCGTACCTACTTAATTAATTCTGCTGAAATCCCGTCAGATCCTGGAGATTTCCAATCTTTTAGACTATTGATGGCTCTTTTAGTTTCTTCTATAGATTGGTCTTCCATTTTTACATCAGCTGTATGAACAGCCCACTCCCGTATTGGTAACTCTGGTAGTTCGCTGTTTAGTAGTTCTTTACGCCATTTAGTTGTCTTCTCTTGATGGTCCATAGAATTGATTCGTTGTTTTACCATTAAAAAAAAAAAAAAAAAAAAACTGGTATTCAAATATCTTTTTAAAATTTAATCGTGAAGTTGTCAAAATATTTTAAACTTTTTTAAATGCGTACTTAATAATTATAAATTACTGTACGTTTCATCAATATTAAGTCAGCGACGAAAAATCTGTCCATGAAATCATGTACGTGATTTAAAAATATTATTCTGTGCATATTAATATAACATTGTGGTTATATTTTTTCAATTAATCACTATACAATTAACAATACTACGAGTGATAATAAAATCTCGGAATAAATGAAGTTCCGATCAACCATTTAATTAATTGTGGAATACTATAATATGTGATCAAATTCTATGAAACACAACTTTGCTATTAACTTTTTTACAAATTAAAAAAAAATCATACTAAATTACCAAATTAACCTTTATTAGTGGTAGAAGTACCAATGTTTTTTTCTAAAAATCCGTTTCATGACATAGTTACAATTAATTTTTCACTACTCGGTACAGTAACATATACAATTTAAAAAATCGAGTTCTAAAAATAAAATTAATCTTAAAACGCAATTTTATTGTAGCGCACGACTCAAGTATTTATTGAAAAAATAATTAAAAATAATGAATAGAAAAAAAATTATTGCATTTGTCAAATATATGTGACTCACCCTGTATATAAGCAGACCGTGTATACGTTGTTACATTGTTTTCTGCGTCGCAAAGTTTTGGGAGGCAAAAATTATTCAGAAATACATATCGATGGTTCATTAGTTATTCAAAACCTGTGCTTACGCGGAAACGTTTGATTTTACGCAAAACGTTTTGGGCACGTCATGCTTTCGATACGCAATATTATCCTAATTCAAAATGTCAAAACCACATTGCGTCATTTAAATAAATTACATTTGTAATCGTATGATGATATTATTTTTTTTCCGACCCGAATAAATCCAACAACGTAATTGAAATGTTTTATTAAATTTAAATGTCATGTTGATTAGTAGCAACTAATTAGTCGACGAGCATTGAAAAACTAATATAACATTTCACGTGTGTAGTATTAAATCTTTGCCCATAATGTTTTTCCATTTATTATTATATCACAACGTAATAATATTATTATCTAAAATTCGTTTGTATTTACAAAGGGTATTAAAACCGGTAAATTTTATGGGCAGTTAATAATTTTTATAAAATATGAACACGTGCGCTATGGAAAATTGTGCACAACAATGTATTTTAGAAGTCAACTAATATTTGATCCACAATAATTCATAGGTATTATATTAACCACTACCAATATTTTTCCATTGGAATTATTTTACGAGAAGCGACCTATATAAATCCAAAGGGACATTTTGTTAGACGTTTCGTAACAAATCTAAACGCAAATATGTATATTTTTGAGTCTTTTTACGTTAAAAACTAGATTTGTAATGTTATCCGTGTATACATACAATTAAAACAAAATTAGTACGATCCGACGTGTTTTTAATAGTCAAGTAAAGTATTATCTAATAAATGTTTACTTTTCCAATAATCGATATTTCTCATACAAAAGATACCTAACTTAACTTAACCTAACGGTACTTTTCCAATTCATATTTGTTTGGCGGTTATTAACTAAAACACAATCGAAATTGGCTATACATCATTTTGTTTTTCGTTTTATTAATGTTACGAATGTATACGTTTAATTTGTGAAATTCCCTTTTCAATTTTCATATCACCTGAGGCATAAAACTAACGTAATATTGTTACTCTACTGCGAGAATTTGTTTTCGACCTACGTCGTATTACTTGTCTCGCGATCGTTGTTTTTTTTTTTTTTTTGTTCAAGATATTCCAAGAGGAACTATATTTCATAGTGTTGACAATTCTTTTTTCGACTTTTTCACTAACCGCACCGTTCACTCGTGGGAGGTTTCTTACGTTTCGGTTACCAGGGTATCCGTCACGGACGTTTCACAGTTATCGTTGCAAAACGATTACGATATAATAACGTTCAATAACACGAGACCGGGATCGCAACGTTCCAAAAACGGCTATTAATCAACACGACGCGTTTCACTCGGATCACTATCGTTAATATTAGATATATATATATTACCGTCGTCTTACTGGATCGGTTGGTTTTTCTTTCTCTGATTCCAACACCTTAATTTTGCGTACCGTGCGCGCAGTATAACGATATCACGCGTTTTGCAATTAGCCGCCCCGATCGACGGGCTGTTTAATATCGAATCCCATACGCTATACAGCGCACCGACGTTTTGCAAATAATTCACGTCCGTCGCGATTACAATAATATATTCCGGACCTGACGTACGCCGGGAGACACTAAATTACCGTGAAAGCGTTCGTGTACGGCCACGGGGACGCGGGCGGCCCGCAGAAATAGAACAAAAATAAAAAAAATTACGCCCCTTACCACAACTCGTAACCTCGTATACCCGGCAACTCAAGTGCGCGCGTGTGTATTATAAGTTTAAAAGGTCAATGGTAATGCGGCGGCGACTGTGCGGGCAGACAGGCGGGCGGGCAACGGAAGAGACCGTTTCTCCGCATCTGCTTTTCGTTTCTCCGAATCCGTTCAAAGTTCATCAGTCAAACTAAAACGATTTGCACTTTGTGACGGGTGGGGCAGAGCAGCGGTGAGTGGGCACACTCACACGCGCGTATTCGCAAATATATATGTATATATGTATATGATGTATATAATACGGACGATGGGCGGGGAGGCGCGCGTGACTTATGGCAAGTTTTCCGTAAAGCCACGCGGTGGCGCTAAACGCATTATATACGATATAATAACAACGACTAATGGGTTTCGCGTGTTCCAAAAGTGTGTACAACATCCGGTGAAATTTAATCAACCGAACCGGTGTATCACATCCCATTAGATTTGGCGGCCTCTGACGCGGGCGTGTGTACGCAGTCGCGCCGCCACGGCGTCGAACCGGAGCGAGAACGTTTCGTGGAGGCGCATACGTGTGTTCCAGACTCGAGGTCCCAGACGGGTCTCGAGTGCGTAAACAAACGCGCGCACACACACGCGATCGTGTAAAAGCTTAAAGTCGAGACATTTACAGAGACGACACTCGGGAGGCTGTCGGTGTACCAGTTCCGCACGACTTCAGACAGAGACGACACGGTCTGAGCGACACGGGTAGGTGATATTAGATCGTCGATATCTCTCGCCCTCGGCGGACGTCTCGAGAGCGTGTGCAATACGACAGAGCGCTCGCACCTCCCCCCGATCAGCGTTTTCCGCCGTCGGTCGGCGATTTCGAGTTCGGACGCGTGGAAGTCGCTTTTCTCGAAAGGTCCGAGGCTACGTAATCGCACTGACCTTAAGCCGCTGCCGTTTGACGTTTTGGCTAACCGACCCGAGGTATAATGCCCAGGATATTACACCCGGCCGGGTGTGCCGTGTTCAGTGCATAATGCGATCACGTACACCGAGATTACAGTGAACAACGGCGCGGGCCGGGCCATTACAAATATTTGTGCGGGATTTTTAAAAGAGACGCGGGTCGGGCCGGGCTTTTTAAAATCAATTAGCGTCCGAGACGAACCCAAAAAATGTATTATTCAAATCACCAAAGTAGATTTGATTGCGTCGTTAGTGAAATCAAACGTGAAATGGCAAGAAAAAGTGGATCGCACGTGAATTATTATGTATTCAAATGATTCGGAGCGCAATAATATAGCACTCGTGCACATAATATACTCCGAGTTGTTGATGTTATTTCAAACATTCGCATAGAAACTAATATTCAATTAAAAACCGTAAAAAAACAATGTCAATAATGATCGTCAAAAGGAAATAATACAAACGGCTGCAGAGTATACACACGCATGGGCGAAACATTCAAATTCCGAAATGAACCAATCGAAGCAATCGAAACATATGGTTCGTCAATTTTTAGGCAAACCTTCCAAGCGTAAATACTTTTTGAGAAATAAATCATGAAACAAAATAATTTTAATCAATCATACCTTCTAGGTCTGTACAAGTGGAACTTATGAGTACAATTCGTACGCAAGTTAATAATTGTTGTGACAAAATTAATCTGTGCGCAAACAAGCTGTTTTTTAGACGGAACATTTTGAAATGTGCCAAAATCTGTAGTCAAATTTATCGCCACGTGATTTGAAAACGATTTGACCGTGTTAATTTTTTTTTTCGTGACAGATTTTTTTTTGTTTATTTGTTTGTAAGGCATATGTACAATCTATACAATTTGTACAATAAGTAAATTTGATAACATAGGTAAATAAAATGACTTGAATAGCTTGAGGGGGGGAAAACCGTCCATCAACAGTAGCTCCTATTAAATTTGGTGGGTTCACATATTAGAGACCGTTTTTTTTTTTTTTTTTTTTTTTTTTTTTTTTTTGTTAGGCAAGAGCGTCTCTTGGCCATTTTCTTTTTAACCTCCTCGGAGGGTTGTTGTTGGGAATGGTTATAGAGGACATGCGGGAAACTAGAGTGCAGTTTGGAGTGAAATTTTTTATAATGACGAGTTTCTATTTCGTTGACTGTTGGGATTCGTAGATCTTTATGTAATGCGTCATTGGTCATATACCATGGGGCTCCAGTTATTTGTCTAAGACATATAGACTTCCAGTTTGGCAGTTATTAGCTTCCAGCTTGTATGGGTCTTCTATTGGAGGGTTTAGCTTGGCCCCAGATTTGGATACCACCGTGTTAATTAGAAAGACTTTCGGGTCAGACATCGATTTTCCGCGCGATCCGTTTGGCCACCTCGTGTAGACACTGCACGGTGTGCGAATCACGTGAAGATAAACACGACATCACGAGAACGATGTCGACGAGACGGCGGCGGTGAAACGTCAATATCGTTCTGTGCAAATATCAGAGTTGGCTACAATATGATATTAAAGCGCGTATATGCAAAGGGCGGCTTTGAATTATATTATTATATCCACAGTATTCGCGAGAAACGCTCGACGGGGACAACGGCGTATTACATATTATTATATGATACACACACGACGCGAGACGATGTCGACGACAGAAATGCGCCACGAGAGCATTGAGTTATGAGGCTTTTTCGAGTTGCACACACACGCACACACACACACACACACACACACACACACACACACACACACACACACACACACGCACACACACACACGCATACTAAACACACACATGCACACACTCTGTGACGTATGGGTGACACAGAGGTGCGTAATAAATGCGTGTCGATTTCCGGTACGTTCTCGTGTCGATCGTAGAGCGTCTGTACATGTTATTCACGCACATGAATCCTAACCGTGTACGCAGGAAATATCATAACACTAGTGATGTGCCAATTCCCGGGAATTCAGTTACGGGAATTTCCCCGAGAAAATTCCCGGGAACATTTCCAACACCACGAATTTTCCGGGAATATAAAAAGTTTTTAAATATTAATCATACGTTTCAGTGTAAAATTAATCTTATGATAGTAAATGGTCCAAATGTCTAATATTTTATATATAAAAAAAAAAAAAAAAAAAAAAAAAAAGGAGACAAACTTAACTTAACTAAGTTGTACACTTAAATTTCAGTTTTCAGTGTAAATATTGGATTTTAAATAATTTCTTTATTATTATCTTTAATTATTTATACTGCATATATGTTTAAACTTTGCACCAGAATAAAATAACTAAAACAAAATTTGTATCATTGTATTTACTTTACTACAACAAAAATAACAGCTCTTGGCTGATATTATTTCAGTTTGGATATTTGTTTTTTTTTTTTTTTTTAATAATTAAGTAACTATAGATTACATTTTTATAGTTTACACTTTCCTTTTTTTTTAAAGAAATTTCCCGAGAGGTCGAGGAATATTCCAGTGATATTCCCTATTCCTGCGAACCTTCCTTGGGGAATAATCCTAGTGGCACATCACTAATCATATCCACGTCGATGTGATGTTAATACGTTTAACATCGCGTCATAATAAACGACGGCTTTCTTTTAATTATTATTATAATTTTTGTTTTTTTTGTTTTTGTTTATTTCGTTTACGTGAGGCAAACACACAAAATATGACTTTAACACTTCTTTCTGCCGGTGCGAGTTGCCGGTGCGAATCAACCACGATCGTTAGGATTTTGTTCTTCTCGTTATTTTACACCCGTCGTTGTTGGTCGCGTCCGACACCCACCCGAATCGATCCGGTCCGTTGCGAATCACGCCGTACGCGCTACTTTCGCGGTATGCTGTGCATTTCAAATTCTGCGAATCTCGAATTATAGATATTTAAAAATGGCGTACTATTTACGCTGCGATGCAATAATTATTATTAAATTCAATCAATTTTCCAACTATACATTATGACATTATGTAATATGTCGTTTGGTACGGAATGAACGTTTTGATAAATTTTTGCTACATTTAAATTCGCCTATAATTTTTCGCCATTGATGACGAAGAATTGAATCGAACTGTGACTGTACAATTCACACAAAATCATAATATAAATGGCATAAATATTACGTGATTATTTCCAAAAAGATTTCGCCGTTTTTTAAAAACACCAAAATCGATATCTGACCCATTCTGTATTTTTCAAAGACAATGTCCAGTATGAGATACCAAGGTGTCCGATGGTCACAACAGCAAGATGGACCATGTATAAAACAGTCTAATCCGCACGTCGACATAACCAAGTGGTTCCAGGTCAGATTTCACTCGAGATCGCAGGTGCAAGTCAAAATTCATCTCCGGGTCGGAACAAACCTGCAACCGACGACGTCTTCACTCTTTGGTGTGCGTGATGATAATTATGCCAGATACGGTCGATCGTGTAGTAATACGTATTGAAAAAACGACCGAATTCAACGCACAACAAATGCTTACGTTCATCGAGAGACCGTAGATTGCGGCATCAGTATATACGCACGCGCGCTTCGTACGATTATTGTATTTAAACGCGAATAGAACAAATCTTCGTGAATGTCAGTGTAAAGCATTTTAATATTGTCGTCAAAGCACTCTACGCGTGTATACATGTATAGCGAAAATCCATTACAGGCTCGTACACGCGTTATGACATCGTTCTGTTGGGCTCGACGGTGTACAGTCGGAGAAATACAAATTTAAACTCACGTAATCAGAGAGCCCCGTCCATGTATGCGAGCGTGTGTGCAGGCCCGTCGTAAGATATCATCCGCCCTAAAGCGAAAATTTGAATGCTGCTCTTAAATACTAAATTAAATAGCTACATGAATAATATTGAAATTAATAAATTTGTGTCAATGTGTTGGTTCATAAATTTGAATTTGAAAAAACCATAAATAAATATACAACTTTAAAAAAAATTAAAATAAAACACGAGTACACATCATACACATAGGTACTATTTGTTTGAATAAAAATCAAAATGAGAAAAATATTTATAATAATTATAATTGCGTTTTGAAATTGAACGACTGAGTAGAAAAAAAATAATATTCCAAAAATTGAATTTTTGGAAAATAAAAAAAAACTGTTAATTTCCTTAATTTTTACTAAAATTGATAAATTGTTTGTACAACATACCCAATGTAATACCTAAGCTTTAACATTCAAAAATATGAGATCTTAATAATCAACTTTTTTTTTTTATAAAAAAACGTTAAATGAGCTGGAATATTTATTTATGTATTTTTGGAATATTATCATTTTTCTACTCAGCCGTTCAATTGTAGTGCGGCATTATAAATTAATTTTTCTTGCCTTTTTTGTTGCTAAATCTCATACTAAATTTTTCAAGTTTGTGCCGGCTTTGCTTCAATAGATAAAATTTAATGATTTTTTGTAAGTTTCAGTTTGAAGAAACTTCTTCCAGCAGACGCTACAGTCACTGGAGTCATAAGAACGATTCTTAAACTGGTCGCAATATTAAGATAGATTTTCTGAAGTTGATAACTGTAAATATACTCGAGATTTTTTCACCTTGAGAAGTATTTTTCGAACATTCAATAATTTTATTTTGCCGCCTCAATTTCCTTAAAATATTTTGCCGCCCTAAAGCAACGCATAGCTTGCTTGTACCCTAGCGACGGGCCTGTGTGTGTGTGTATGCGTGTGCAAACGGACGAAAAACGCGGGACAGAAAAACGAAAGCGCATTAACATCATCGCCTCGGTGCGACGACGGGGGTCCGTAAGCCGTTGAAATTCGACTCGCGCAGGAAAACGTCCGCTCGGACGAGTGACGTAAAAAGTGTTTTACGTCCCGTTAAAACGCACACATAAATTTCGTCCCGTCCGTCAGTGTTTTTCCTGTGGCGCGTGGTGACAACTGCGTGAAAAATAAAAAACAAAAACGACAACGCGCGCCCTTGACTGAGTGTCTCCTCCGCCCGATCACACAATCGCACGCGCGGCTTACAGACGAAATGCGCTTACGACCGGGTGAATTCACGGCGCGGCGCGGCGTGCGATTGTCGGCGGCGGTGAGCACGATTTCCCGTGTAGAGAACGACGTCATTACTTCGCAACGCTCGACAACGGCCGTCGCGAGTCAGGGAAAACCGGTAAAAAGAAAAACAATAACCGTACCGATAAACGTGTCCCAGCGAGCAGCGCGTCGTAACGCACCGGCGCGGCCGGGATTATTTACCGCGTGACATTTTACCCCCCCCCCCCCCGGTAAATTTTCACTAGTGAAATTTTACCTCCTGGTAAATATTCGCTAGTGAAATTATACCTCCCGGTAAGAATTCGCTAGTGAAATTTTACCGGGGTTTATAAATACACTTGGGTAAAATTCCACTAGTGAATTTTTACCCCCGGTAAAAAATCACTAGTGGATATTTACCGGGGGTAAAAAATCACTAGCGGATATTTACCGGGGGTAAAATTTCACCAGCGAATATTTACCGGGAGGTAAAATTTTACTAGATTAAATTAAGTTTTTCATCATGGTCCTCGAGGAAGCCCAGGTCCCGGAGAAAATACTCAAGTACCCCCCCCCTCTAGTTGGGCCTGTTAATATACTTGAAACTTACTTGATGAGTTATCAACGAACTAGTTGTGTATTTCAATATATATATATCTTATACCATAGTGAATTTTTACCCCCAGTAAAATATATCTAGGGAAATTATACCCCCCCCCCAATAAATTGTCTCTAGTGCAATTTTACCTCCCGGTAAATATTCGCTAGTGAAATTTTACCTCCCGGTAAATATTTACTAGTGAAATTTTACCTCCCGGTAAATAATCACTAGTGAAATTTTACCGGGGTTTATAAATACATTGGGGTAAAATTCCACTAGTGAATTTTTACCTCCGGTAAAAAATCACTAGTGGATATTTACCGGAGGTAAAATTTCACTAGTGAATATTTACTTGGAGGTAAAATTTCACTAGTGAAAATTTACCGGGGGGGGGGTAAAATTTCACGGGGGTAAATAATCCCGGTTACACCGGCGCGGCGA
This sequence comes from Therioaphis trifolii, assembly GCA_027580255.1. Lineage (NCBI taxonomy): Eukaryota > Metazoa > Arthropoda > Insecta > Hemiptera > Aphididae > Therioaphis > Therioaphis trifolii. The sequence continues at coordinate 33,243,315 of CM050407.1, read as the reverse complement.
CGGCGGCACGAGTGTTATAAAACGAGTGTTTGTGCGTATTGTACACGTTACATAAAATGTGTTATTATTATTATTATTTGTATTCGCGATATCCGAGCGTCGTCGTCGTCGTCGTAAAAAAAAAAAAATTTACTGTTTTCGCATTGTTCGAGGAACGCACTGCAGCGGAAACGCTACACGACGTCATTGTCACGCGAATAAGGTAATTTCAACGTTTCAATAATTATTATAGACGACGTCATGACACGACATTGCTATTTCGACTGAAACCCTTGTTGGTGTATTTCGCAGAAACGTCACGTCGAAATTTCGTCGACGAAATTCGCGAAATCGCGTCGGACCAACGCGCGAACGCTACGCATAACGATATGACGGGCGAGTCGTATCCGATAGTCTGAAATTGACAACACTATCGATCAGTCGACTTCGGCCGTTAGGTTTTGATCGGATTCAACACGATGAAAATACCGAGAACAACTCGAATGTTACGACGTGTTCGCGTTTAACGCGTTTCGTCCGCGTACACGTCGACCAGGGCCGGATTTAGGGCGGGGCCGGATGGGCCCCCCACGAAATAAGTGCGTTCACTATGAAACAGTAAAATTCGTTGAACGTATTTTAAAATACATTTTTTCGGCAAATGTTTCAATAATTTTAGTACCTATTGATAAGTGATAACATTACTTTAAAGCAGCGGTTCCCAACATTTTTAGTTTCACGGACCACTAATTTTGTAAAAAAATATTTGAGGCCCATCCATTGTATATCTATACGCGTTTTCATAAAATTGTATTATATATTATATACATGTGTGTATAGTTATTAGGAATAAAAAATTAAGAAAAATTAAAAAAAAAAAAAACAATTGTTCAAAAAAACTTATTTCGACTCAATCACAAGATAAACAATTTAATGTGATTTTTGACATTGCTTGTTCTTCACGAGAAAGTCAATATCTGGATTAAAACTTGTTAGTTTTAGTCTTAAATCACTCTCAACATTCAGTTTGTTCCTATATTTATTTTTTAAATAAATTAAAGTAGAAAAAGCACGTTCTCGTAGATAATTCGTCGAAAAGCCCAACAAGTTTCTGAATGTAATTTTAGTGATCGCTGGATGGTCTTTCCGAACATTTAACTAAAATGGCACTAATTGTGTACTTTTAAAATACGATTTTAAAGTCTGATCACATGACATTTCAATCAACGAATCTTCTTCACTAGCTGATATTTTCTATTAATTTAATTTAATTTATTTTCAAAAATAAGAACCGAAAAATATATCATAATATCATTTTAAATATAAGTATATATAATATTTAATATTATACCAATGGCTCGCGGCCCAGTACCATGCTTCTCGCGGACCACAAGTGGGCCGCGGCCCATTGGTTGGGAACCGCTGTTTTAAAGGTTGAAATTTAATGACGATATTTTATTAGCCACTTGAAAAAAGTCTTCAGTCATGAGTTATACTTAATAATATGAGCCCTGGGGCTCCCACAACCCTAAATTCGGCCCTGACGTCGACGAAATTGTCCATCGGCGAACGAAGGCCGATGATTTGAAATTCAAAACGGATAACATCGCGAGTACGCTTTTTCGACGATTCGAAAATATATTTATGATAAATTGTCGTACATTAAACCGCGAAAGCGGGCACTATTAGATCATAAAAATCACGACAAAAAAGGCATAATAATTGTTTTTTTAAATCATTGTTTTTTTTTCTGTTACCGGTGACTATAAAAATAAGAATCCAAAGCTTTAACTACGTGAACTTAACGGCGTTAGTCATTTGTGATCAATACGAAGAACAATAGTTAACCTGATTTTATCGTATTATTACGTAGGTGCAGTGCCGGATTTACCATTAGGCTAACTTGGCTGTAGCCTAGGGCGGCAAAATTTGGGGGCGGCAAATTTTTTCTCTTTTTTCGTATCTATAAACAGATAAAAAATTATTTCACTCATAAGTTGTTATAGGAATCGAACGTTATCATTATTTTGCGATTTTTTTTTGTTTTTTTTTCAATTTTTCTTTTTCGTCGTCGTCAACATACGATAACGATTATTATTGTTATGTTCACATTGCATACAGCGCGGGACGGTACTCAAAATAAAAAAAAAAAAAATGATTGTATGATTTTAAGGCGGCATTTTCCTAACAGCCTAGGGTGGCCGAAGGGCGTAGGTGCCTACTGAGTTGTACTGACGTTCGGTTATCGAACACAATGTTAATTATTTATATTTTTAAGAAACATACACCGAACGTATCAGACGATGCTCTATTGTTTTCATTAATTATCGTTCTCGATTTTATCCATTGTATGTATGTAATATACGTCTGGCGAGTCTACTAATATGATTATAGATCAATGATAATTCATACATTTCGATCCAATAATTTTGACCTGTTCTATTTCAAGCGTTAAAACGCATCGACGGATTGCTAAAATATCGAATACCACACGAGTACTTCTTCGGATGAAAATCACTAACGATGGTAATGTCGTGTACGGAGTGTTATACGCGTGTTAGGTTAGGCACATACGACAGACATGTACTGTGTATCAAGAATCGCGTATTTTAATGAAACTAATTCTATTCGTTCAAAGACATTATAATATGCGGAATGTTTCGTAAACCTAAAACCACGTATTTGGTTGTTTACATTGAAATAATATGATTATTATTGCATATGATATGAATATATTATTTTCTCGAGCACACTACGTTCAGTTTACCGATTTCGATGTACATATTATAATTTTTATCGTTTCGAAGCATGTGCGTTTATTTCACCCCCCCCCCCCGGTTTTTTTTTTGTCTAACGGCTGAAAATCGTTTTGCGTTTCGTAATTAAAATACTTGTTTCGCAAATAAAGTCGCCACGTTATTTATTTCATCTTGATTTTTCTGTGAATCGTTTCTATTCACAACGATTTGTTTTACCGTCAGTAAAACTTTTGACATTCAACAATTTCCTCGGTTTATACTTTTCTATACACGCACGCAACATTAATTATAACTATGGAATAACTATACACAATATCCTATTCACGTCCAACTTTTTTTTCAACTTTATTTTATCTCGGAACTTTTTTGTCAATCGTTATGACGCGAATAAAAGTGTACTAAAATAAAAGACAATCTCTTCCAAAACATTTCGAACAAAATTAAATTTGAAACAACGTGTCATTTAGACAATTTATACAGACATTGAAAAATCGTCGTCGATCAATACCGTTTTATTGGACGTATATATTTATGTTTATTTATTCAGAATATATTTAACACTTATTATTTATTTATATTTATGTATATATATGTACATATATTTATTGTGTGCACACCCGACTAAAAACACAATCTCAAGTTTAATTCTACCGGTTCTCATTAAAACGCTTTCAAAAGGATCCGAAACGACTTTCCGTTGACACGAGGCTTCAGAAATTAATCGGGAATGTCTCAGTTTAAAGTTTGGTGAAAACTCGCGTCACAGATAATCGCGAGCTGGTTTAATTTAAAATTTTGATTGCCTATTTTTCACGCTACGCTAACCCAAATTAGCGTGAACACGTTAAACCTGTCGAAAAGTTTTCTAATTTCGAAAAATAATAACAGCAGTTAATACGCACAGTGCGTATACTCGTGTTCGCGCACGAATAATATTATTCAATTATTATTATCGTCTGTTTTGATTCGACGCGTATAAAACTCGTTCCGATCTGAGTGTACACTTTCGCACGGGACTCATCGACGTTTGACGAAACTATTACTATCATCGTCGTCGTATTGTCACGTACACTCCGAAGACACGGGCGCGTCTGTTATGCAGACGTTGATCTAGGACTTCAAATTTGGGGACGAGGTGAATAAATCAAATACACATCATTTTTTGTTTTTTTTTTTTTACACGCCTTTTTTCTCTTTTATCGCTTAATTTCAGACATATAATTTAATGTTCGTAATAAGTATTTTTAGTTATAATTTCAAAACTAATGGGAGAGGTGCGGTGCCTCCCCTGCAGGTGTATCCGCCGCGCTCGTAGTTATTACTAGGGCTAGGATAGTATAGGATTTTGCATTTTTTTTTAGGATTTACAGGACATAGCTTTTCAAGCACAAAATGTGATTTGGTCATATACGAGTCCAAATGTATAGTTTTTATTTTGCTTTTTTTTGCATTTTTTTGTACTTTTATGGATTTAGGGTCATTTTGTACCATTTTTAGGTCATTTTTTCAATTTTACGGTCATTTTTTTGTATTTTTTTGAAATCTAGGTAATATTTTTAAACATTTTCATTTATACTAGATGTTCTCGATAAAAGCTTTGAATTTGTAACAGAAATAATATCATATTCATAATTTCAATTATAGAGATAGTGTAGAGAATAATCTTCGATACCGTGAGTTATCTTAATCGTTAAATTAAATGACAGTGATTTGGAGAGTACAGTGTGTAGTAGTCACATAATAGTGCATGATAAGTCCAAACTGCAAACTTTATTATTCATATCAAGAAAATCTTAAATTGACATTTTTTTATAATATTATGATTTAAATAATTTTGTACCGAAATATTAATATGATAATTATAATGCATTTTTAAAACATTTTAAAATCATTTTTTTATCTTTTGGGCATTTTTTGAGGTAATTTGTTTAGGTCATTTTTAGGTTATTTTAACGTCATTTTTTTGGGTTTTTTGGGTCATTAAAATACTAGCCCTAGTTATTACATACGTGCCGGACTTGATCAGCTCGCCAAGACTGTTCGCGTGCACTAAAGTGCGCGTCGTAATAATATTGTTCCCACGGCTGCAATATAAATACGTTTTGAAGCGGACGGAAATGACGTGTGCTCGAGTGTTCGTCGTAGCCAAACATTTGTCGCAGAGTGTGCCGAAACGTATATTGGTTCCGTCTAAGCAAAACCCGAAACAGTTGTTAAACATTTACAGTTGATACCGACGTGTATATACACTTAATTTCAATGTCAACGATAAACCAAGCTAATAACATGTAAAGCTTACTCTGCTAGAGACCGAATTCACCCCCGTAGGCAATAATATTATGCTTAGTAGTAGAAAACGAAATTTCTATATTGAAAAAATATAGTATGAAATAATTATATTTAAAAAAAAATACCGTACCTATATTCAAAATGTAAATCTCGTATAATAACGTACAATGCATCGAAAAGAATGTTTTTTCGTACAGCACGGAACGTTCTTTGCTCTCCGGACAAGATTATGGTGATACACATGTGTAGGTGTGGGACATTTTAACGAAACCATCGATAATTTCTTTAGTTGAAAAACGATTGAACAAAGCTTCAGTACACAAAAGTGCGGTTTGTAAATTTTTAGTCCAACTGTCGGACGATTTCAACCTGTTTAAAGTTTTCATGTTTGGTATAGGAAATATATATATTTTTTTTTTTGCAAAAATATTCCAAATATGTTGTTCTATCTGTTTTCTAAGTTTCATAATGATAAGATAGTCCAATAATTTTGTATACACGCTTAAAATTTCACATTGATGTAAAAATCGTATAACAATTATTTATTTAAACGCTTATAAAAAAAATTCTTAGTCACGATTTTTAAAATCGTTTTCAGTATCGTTTCTTAATTACACGAGTATGATCATATTCAATTTTCAGAATTTTTCGTCGATTTTTAAAGATAAACTTTGAAAAATTAAGTATTTTAAAAATTCAACTTTTAGTCCAAAAATTGTCTATTTTTAAGTATCCAACGACATCACTTTTTCCTATTAATGACTAAATAACTAAAATCGATTTTGTATAATAACCGTTAACGGTAAATTTTAATTGTTTTTTTCTCGGTTTTCGGTAGTTATTTCTCACGCCTGGAAAAACTATCGAGAAAATCAATAACCTGTTCACAGAACCAACTAGAAGACATTTCCGATCTCTAGATACGCCGGATGAAACTTTCGGACAGAATCAACAGTACCAAAATGCGACTCCGGAAAAAAAATTTAAAAAAATAAATATCATTGGAAAACTAATGAATTCTTTGTTCCACTCGGGGTTTAAGAGAGAACAGAACAAATAGGTGACAGCAATTCGTATTATCCAACGCGGCGCGGTCGAAATCACCCCCTGAATTGATCACGATTCTCGCCGTGCAAACAATACGCACGAATGCGAATAAAAGTGATTCCGGCCGTCGCGGCGCTGACGACGACGACAATGATGACGACGATGAAAATGATGACGACGATGAAAATGATGACGACGATGAAAATGATGATGACGATAAAGACAACGATGACGACCACGGCGCGGTGCTGAAGACGACGACAATGATGACGACGATGAAAATAATGATGACGATAACGACAACCATGACGACCACGGCGCTGACGACGACGACAATGATGATCACGACGACGATGATGACGACGACGACGTTGATGGCGACGATGAAAATGATGATGACGATAACGACAACGATGACGACCACGGCGCTGACGACGACAACAATGATGATCACGACGACGATGATGACGACGACGACAATGATGATGACGATGAAAATGATGATGACGATAACGACAACGATGACGACCACGGCGCTGACGACGACGACAATGATGATCACGACGACGATGATGACGACGATGAAAATGATGATGACGACGACGACAACGATGACGACCACGGCGCTAACGACGATGACAATGATGATCACGACGACGATGATGACGACGACGACAACGATGACGATCACGGCGCTGACGACGACGACAATGATGATTCTGTGATAATTTTCAATGTATATTATGTATGTGTACACTAGTTCTATCACAAAAATACGACAATTTCGAATTACAAATACATACGCCAGTCATATATTCTTGATTCACGTATATTAAAAATATTAATACATATTACACATGAATATATTTATGCATAAAAAAAAGTTTTGCCAGTTTGTGTTTTCCAGTATTTTAAAACTGGAGATAAAGAGATCGTTTTATAGACTGTTTTATACTTGTATAAATTATTGGTGGTATAAATTAAAAGTAAGAACGTCGATTATTGGCCAAAATTAGGGGCGCGTGTGAAAACTACCCGGGGGGATTGTAAAACAAAGCAAGCAAACGACAGAGCCCCAAGTGAAACAATACGTTATTGTTATTATAATTGTTATTAGGCATACCCTCACAATGGTTATTTAAGTATACTTCACGAATATAAAACTATAACAGTGTTATAAATAAAAAATTTATCCAATAAACGGATACCGAAATCTCGTCCGAACAGAGTGAAATTCCTTGAACCGCCACTAAAAAAACGTGCTGCGTTCACCCTACATTCGCGTAAAGTCGTATTTATTGGTGAAACGGTAGTTTCTTCGTAAACAATGCGAATGTAGAGCGGAAAATCCGCAAAAGTAATAGTTTGTTAGGCAGTACCGGATCCAAAAATTATAAGAGGGCGGGGGGGTTAATTTTTCCAATACTAAATTAAGTAATATTTAATAGAATAGTAAATTACTACCTGTATGACAAAAAAATTGCTCAGTGAGGGAGTATTTACTTCATTACCCCCCCTCCACATTGGACCCCCTATTTTTGTTAGGTAGGATGGGAAACTGACGTGCACATTCGATGGCATTAGTACATTACATTTTCATCACACTTCAGCACTGCATTACTATGACGAGATTTGATTTTTACGGCGTCCTCTATTCCGCGTGCGCCTACATTGTTGTCGTTGTAGTCGCGAAATATTTTCACAGTTTCGTAAACTCAATTCCGCCGCACTGGTACAATAACAGTGGGCCTATGTTGCGGCACGCAAAGGCACACGTCAGCTCAAAACGTTCCGAGTGTTCGAGCGGTTGTGTTTACGTGAAATTTGCATAACCGTTTCAAAAAAAAAAAAAAAAAAAAAAAATGCCCAGAATGAAAATGCGGGAAACCTTACTGTTTGTGTGTCGTATTGAATGCAGTCGTCGTTTATTGCTCCGACGGTATCCCGAACAAATAAAACGGATATTACGTGAATTCGTACCACGAGAAGAAATCACGGAACCCTATAATAGGCTCGGCGGCCCGTTACCAGGACACGTTTTAAATCTGGAATGTATTATCCATTGAAAACGTGAATACTCGTCGTGTTTACAGAAGTAAACATTTCAGGTAAAAAGGTTCAGCGCAAAATACGGTAAAACAAATAATAACAATAAACGAATTGGTCTTTCTGAAGAAATGCTGCAGGTTTTAATTATTTAGGAACTTTCGCTGTACTATCTCGCAACTAATTTATCAACACTCGTACTGGACGTTGACACTTGGTAGTTTCTTAATCCATAGTATTTACCCCGTACCAAAATGCTTACTGAACGTACAATTTTTTTATGGATTAAAAATGTACTTACTCGTATTATACAAAAAAAAAAAAAAAAACAAATAATTTTATTTCGTCAAAATAAATTAATTGTAAAGAGTAAAGACGTATCGTATACATTTTTCTAGGTTTTAGCGGGCTGGTGAGACACAGTGGTTGTCGCTGTCACGGTAATTAGTTCTGTGGTTTTAAGCATCGTCCGGCATCACTAGAACTCGGATGCGTGACAACGTGGATTTTTAGCGATGCATGCCCTTAATGCTGTTGAGGAAATAATACGAAATCAGTTCTCTCTCCGGCACCTCATAATATAAAATTAAAGCTTTTCTACACTCATAAATGAATGAATTTTAAGCGGTCTGTGTGTTATTGATTTTTTGATTGGTATCATAACAAGATCATATATTAAACGTGTGTGCGTGCGTGTGTGTGTGTGTGTGTGTGTGTGTGTGTGTGTGTGTGTGTGTGTGTGTGTGTGTGTGTGTGTGTGTGTGTGTGTGTGTGCGTGTGTGTGTGTGTGTGTGTATGTGTTTGTGACTGTCAATGTACTATATTTCCACATTTTCACTTAGTGATGGTTTCTTCTAGTTTAACCTTTATAAATCAAAAATTCGTTTTCAATTTTGATTCGTCTTCAAAGTACGACAATTAGTACTTTGAAGACGTTAAATTTCGAAGTATTCTGTAGTGTTTCCAAATTACAAACAACTATTCTAAAAATTAGAGTACAATATTGGAATGCGTCTTTATGAAATCGATTTCAGTTATTTAATCACGACTTCAAAAATATTTGTGTTAGAAATTTGGAATTTTCGCCAACTATCTTCAATAGTGTTGAACAGACTCGATAACATTTTCAAAAACTTTTGGGCTAAACATAAAACTTTGAAAGTATTATGTTTGTTGAAAATAAATGATTTCTCCCATGTTTTTCTACATAATGCACAATTTTTCTTAAAAATTGACTTAGTTTATTATTATTTTATTGAATGTTTTTAAGTTTTAATAAAAACTCGGTACTCAAATGACACAATTATTACGAAAAGCAATAAATATCTATCATGTATGTAACCAATTTATTATTTCTAACAATTTTCAATCACTTGTTTTAAGATTAGAATATTTTCAACAAGTTTACTCGTGTATTACACATTTACACGCGATACGTCTTATTTTGTTTACATTTAATTAAAATCAACTTGGTCGATTTATATGCATAAGCCTTTTAAATATCAAAGCAAAAAGGAATATTTCCACGAATAATTAATCCGATTTTTTCCAGTGTGCCGTAGTTTTAAAAATGATACTGCTTAAAGCTTAAAGAATTTTCTTTAATTTTTTCTTGGGTTTTGTATTCTTTCAAGACCAAACTAGTAACACAATTATTCAATGAAATATTTTTAAAGTTGTTCACTGAACACAACGATCATTATCGTTTCAAACATTTTAAATAATATCGCAATTAAACCAAGCCTACACACGATTAAAAATCGTATGCCCCTTATAAACTACAGCTCAACACTTCAGATTAAATGCTCACTTTTAATATGCGCCAGTGCCGCAACATCCAACCGGGCAGCCGGGGCAATGCACCGGGGAACGGCCTCCATTCCTATTTTGTGGCCTCTATTTATAATTTTCACAATTTGTAATTTTTATGTACCCAGCAATACCTACTGTATTGTGAGAATTTGTGACAACTGTGTATACTGTGTAAGATAAAATTAATTTTAAAAATGTTTGTACTATTACACTGTTACAGTAATTATCAAAATATTGATGACTGAAAATTATAGTCCGGCATTGATTTATTATTATCGTTTGATTAAATCGTTAAATTTGTTTAAAATATTAACATCATATTATTTTTATAAAATGTATAACTTTATTCTATTATAATGAACTTATTCTTTCATGTGTTTTTATTTATAATAAATTAATATGATGGATATTAAAAAGTGTTGTTCTTTACTAAAATGTATGTTTTACATGTATGAAATACTTTTTAATAAAGATTATGTTTGTTTGTTGAATTTTATCTAACTGACTCCAATAAATTTGTTCACTAATTTAAACCCTGGTGCAGTGATGCTAGATGGGGCGATTAGTGGCCCCTAAATAATCTTTTGTCCTAGGGCTCAACAATTCTAGTTGCGGCACTGATATGCGCATCAATAATAAGACCATTAATAACATATACGTGCTCAATATGGGCAGCCGTATCCCTAAACAAAATTACAAAATTACAAACGATACAAAACAAATTTCTTAGAATAGCTCTTAAAGCCCTGCATGGTACATGCGAAACACACAACTCCACAACGACAATGGAATTACATACCTAACCACATAGATTAATTGACAGTTTAAAAAAATTTTATTTGAAACTTAACATAACAGAAAGAGTCCTTCACTTCGAAATTGGGAAAAGAACTAAAAACCACAGACTAAAACCACGTCTTCCACAAGACATCTTGTTATCTCCAGAATCATCATCATCATCAGCATCGGTATCATCAAAACATTGACCTGATAAAACCACTCGTTATCTAATTACATTTTGTAAAATTAAAACAATTTATAAATTATCTTATACTCTATTATAATACTCAGATACTTTATAATATTTAAAACGAAAAAATTGTAAAAACAAAGATTACGTTGAAACAATAAAATTTAATAAATAAAATAATAATAATAATAATAATGATATCGCGTATTCGACATTATCGCGTGTACTAGATGAGCTGATTTTAAAAATGCTCCAATTCGCTATAGCAATATCGCCAATTCGTTATCTTGTCCAAGAAACAAAGTGACAAAGAATATACTCCCTCATCATCATATTGGCGATTTTTACAAAAAAGAAAAATATGCATAACTCCCGCGTATTGTCATTATACAATACAATACAGTAATAATAATATAGTAACAATAATCAAAATGTCTCGAAAAAAAAAAAAAAAAACTTAGAGTGTCATGGGTGACCCTTGGAAGATGTGAAAACGGTAGGTATATGTGAGCTTAGAAGTATAGATTTAATATGTAGAATTTGAAGTAAATATTCTTAATTTGAAAGACATGCTTTCATAATATTTGTAGGCTAGGTTTAAAATGTTTTAAGAATTAAATTTGTTTAAATTTTATTTTCCGGACAAAAAGCGATATTCAATTATATATTTTGAATAATATTAAAGTAATAGTTGACTGAAATCATAAATAGGAATGGAAATTTATGTTCTCAGTTAAAGCAAAAATGAAAATGTATCAAATAACATTTATTAGAAAAAAAATATATATATTTATATAAACAATGAACATGTAGAAACATGTCAAACGAGCGTTAGAAAGAGAAAAAGATATAACGCTCGAAAATTTCACTGCCCAAACGGAAAGGACTGAACTCCGTATAAGATGTTTTCACATCAAAAAGTAATCGCCGGAGACACATTATGGAGCGTGAACTACGTTTCGAACGATCGGATAATAATATCACGACTGTTGTAACCAGATCTGTGCCGTAAAGCGATACCTACTCCGAGGTACTGCAGTTGCGGTGACGTGTGCTTATTTCGTGTTCGTTTTCTTAAACGTTTGTAGCGTCGTCGCGACATCGCGAGTCCGCGGCGGCCGTCGAGCAAAAAAAAAAGAAAAAACACGACTACGGGCGCGCACGAAACGAGTTTAGCCTTAGAAATTATTACGTTTACTATTAACAACAACAATTATTATTAATTCATTAATCGCGAAAACGCGTATTTAACGCAAATCGGGTATATATTTTTTCGCGTACTACCGTTTAATGTGTACGAAAACTGTGCTAGTTACGGTTTAATCTTAATTGGATTATCGCGTGAGCTCGAAAACGATTTTCATTATGCTATTATGTTGAGCAAAATTTCCGGCATACCCACATAAATAGTCTGATATAATTATTTCCGTTCATAATTTTCGGAATTAAGAGACGCAAAATATATATAAAAAAAAAATAAATAAATAATCAAAAAATTACGAAAAAAAAAAAATCCGACGTCGTTATATAACGATGTGGTCGATTCTATGACGGCTATATAAATATACGCTGTGCAGGTGTGTCTATATAGTCGTGTCGATTATGTTAAATTAATTTTTTTACTGCAGGCGCGAAATTCGCGGCGTTATTAAACGAAATTAAACGAAATTAGAACATTATAATTATACTGATATTTGACGTCGAATAAATTGACATTATTCTCATCGAGTGTTTAATACTGATTTTTTTGTTTTTTTTTGCATTCGGAAATCTCGGGATTCGAAATCCATAACAGTTTATTTATTATTTTATGATAGATCTCGTCAAGGGACACGGTGTTTGATTGAATTTAATTAAAAACAGTTATCAGCGATACGCACGAAACGCAATTTGAAAATACATCGTACTTTTATGATTATATTGTATACACGTATTTATTTTTATTATTCGTGCATTTTATCCCAGATGGCAAAACCATTTGTTTCGATGTTCAAAAATATTTTGAAAAATTACCATAAACGAATACAGTGAAAATCATTAACCCTATTTTGATTCATAGGAAAAAAACAAAAATTTCGTGTTTTTTTTTCACAATAAGTTGTGTTTTCAACTCCAAATAAATATAATAATTTATACAAGTCAATGAAAATATTAATAAAAATTTAGTTGATCAATAACTGTTTGAATGTTTGTATCGAAAATTTCTCGTTTACCGCTCAAACGTTTCATATCCGTATTAAAAATTGAACAAATGATACAACTGTTATTGCGTATCATATATACTAGGTGTAACAGGTCTATTTGACAAATGTAATAACTTTTTTTCTATTAAATTTTTTCAACATAAAAGTTTAAAAAAATGAACAGAAAAAAAGTTATTGCATTTGTCAAATAGACCTGTTACACCTAGTATATATGATACGCAATAACAGTTGTATCATTTGTTCAATTTTTAATACGGATATGAAACGTTTGAGCGGTAAACGAGAAATGTTCGATACAAACATTCAACACATTCAAACAGTTATTGATCAACTGTATGCATAATGCATATATTAATTTATTGTCGTGCTTTTGATACACATAATATGCCTACAAGCCGTGTTTAATTGTCACACGCACTGTCGTATACATTTCAAACGTAACAAATACCTGTCCGTATGCCACCACTGCATCGGCCGGCTGCAGTGAAAGCAACAACGAAAAGAAGTCCGGCGAAAAGTTTCCGGACGTACAGCTTGTGTTTCACACTGGAAACGATATCATAAACAAAATATGATCCTATTTCATAAGGTCATATAAATAACATCGTCCGATTGCGAGCTTCCTAATTCAGACTAATAATTGCATATAAATTGAATAAATTATACGTACATATAAGCATCATGAAATCAAGCCGGGGCACTTAATTTAATTTGTATCGGTATTATTATTATTTTTTTTTTCAATTCCATAAAGGCTTGCCGCCTCATACCGATATAACGTATGTATCGCATTTCAATAGGACTATTATTGAGAGACCACAATACAGTATACAGTCGCTAATTAACTCCTCCCAGTCCGCTCTCGGCCGGTTCCAATGTGCATCGTATACGATGCGAAACAAAAAATATAACGTAGGTACAAATCGAAATCGTTGTCTGTTCGGGGGAAGAAAAAAAAACAGAAAACACACGTATTTTTTCCACGTGGAATAAAATGATTTTTCTTTTCCGCCGTATATGTATTAGGTATATTCATTGAAGCGCGGTTTAGCTTGAGCAATTATTAGCGTTCACGAGTCTCGAAGAGGTTGACTGCGGAAAAAGCTGGTGATCGACGTCGGACCACCCGATTTCGCCCAAATAGGGAAATTTCCGACGTCGTTTCCCCTTGGGCGCGCCCTTTTTCGGTCCCGGAGCACGACCCTCAGTTTTCCAGTTCGCCGCCGACTGCTCGACGCGAATTCCGCGAAAATATTCCGACGGGACGTGAAGAACGGTGTGCCTGCACGTCGAGCGCGACGAAGTTATTATCATCGAACGATTAGTCCATCGGTGTATAGGTTTCCGATCAAACGCTGACAGCATTTACGCTCAAATCCGACATGACAACGTCGACCGTGTGAAAAACTTGATTCGAACTACGAAATCGCGGCAATCTGCGACCGTCGAGACCGACGGTCGGGGCTGAGAGAATTTCGAAAATCCAATTTCGATTTCAGCCGCAGCATTCGCAGTTTTCGACCGGTACCCGCGCCCGACGTCTACGTCGCGGTCACGCACCGAGTCGAGCTAATGATGATCGCATTTTGGACCCACGCATCACGGGCGTGTAATTATGTCACTTCTCACACTCTTCCGTGAGTCTGAAACTTTAAACCGTTTTTTATGACTTTTATCGCAAGCATCAAAACGTATTATTTTTGTCGATATCTGCAAATCTAGTGTACTTCGACAGAGTTTGAGAGGGTATTTTTTTTTAGAAAGAAAAAAATCTGCTTATGGTTGTTCGTCGTTCCTGCGTTTCGCGTGTTTCGACGATAAACAAAATGTTTTTATGACTCACGTAACTAGCTTCTATTACAATATGGACCGTTAATAATCAAATATTTTTTTTTTTTTTTTTTAATTCCATTGTAAATAAATATGCGTATACATTTTTTGAATGCGGGTTTTGGTTTATGGAATAATTGTTTTGAAGAATTTGTGATTTTTTTATTTTCATTTTTTTTTTCAGTTATGTGGGTTTTTTCAATCATCGCATAGTTATTCAATTTCACTTAACCATCAGGAGTCAACATATTTTCATTTGCAGCGGCGAACCGGCTGTATTTTTTTTTCCATATTTACATCCTACAACACATACCGTTGTGACGTGATTCCGTCGTTTGATTTTTCTCTTTTTGAAAAGTTACGAGAGAAAACACCGACGTTTTTCCAGGCACTCGTCTTTAAGAAATTGCCGTGTGACCCGGCAGACGCGTCCAAATGTAATATTTGCCGTCGTTTCCGTCCACTCACGTCTTGCCCACAAATCACGTCTCGTTCATATCTGCACATAATATCTTAAATTGAAATATTGCACTTGATTATCTTCCCAGTGCGTCAATGTCGGAATAATAATAATAATAATAATAATAATAACAATAGCGATGAAACGAAACGTGAGGTTATTATTTCATTGCAGCTCTATGGTTGCTGCCGTTCTTACATACAACGAAACCTCTAAATACCGAACACTTCAGTCATTGATGATTGGTCGTAGGTGTTCAGAGTGGGTTCAGTTTCCAATGGGGAAAATCGAGTGTGTTTTGTATGTCTATGAATACCAACATTTATTTGATGTAATAACGACGTACATACGTATATTATATACACTATTTATATTTGAACTTATAACATATTTTGTTGTTATGTATACTTGGTTATTTAACAATGCACGTTTTATTGATTATTTCTTATCTGACGAAAAAGTAAGTAACTTTAGAGCGAAAACCAATTCTTATGAAAATAATTAGTTGTTAACTACTGAATGTTCAAGATGAGATTAACTCTATAATAATTAGTTTCAATTAATAGTATAAAATTGCATTTACAGGTTCCACGGTTATTTAACATGTACGATAAAAACGATCAAAATTAAAAATTAAAATACTATAAAAACATTCATCATTTAGAGTGTTTCCGATTTTTCAGTTGAAAATATTGATAGTCCCCGTTTCAAAAAAAATAAATAAATAAATAAAAATATATATAAATTATAAATTATATATCAAATAAAATATAATTCAGAATAAAATACATTGTTGCTTTTTAATAGCTGTTAACTATTAAATATAAATTATATTAAGTTTTTCAAAACATATTATCTACTGTTGTTTTGCATTTAATTATTTAAATGCAAAATTAGAGTAAAAAATAATAGAAAATTTCACGGGGTTTATTTGTAATTTATCTCATTTAAATATGTGATCTCACACATCCGTGTATTTTGTAACTCTATTTTAACTTTGTTGATGTGCCATGGAGCTAATTCCTCGAATTTACACTAACGCAGTACCTATGTGTATAAATCATAGATTTGTCCAGTAGTCATTAAAGCTTAATACTAATGAAGGGGTCCCTTTTAAATTTTTTATTTTGATCCCCCCCCCCTTGGAAAAATCCTAAATACGCCACTGCGTGACCTCGCATATTATTATTGCGTACCACGGGGGATAAACTTTATATGCGATTCTTGTTTTATTTATACCATACTAATAATGCGTATTTTCATGTAAGTACCTAACCCGTGTTCACGGCGCCACCCCCGGCTGCCGGCCGCGAGAAGTGAATGATGAATCGCGCGTTAACCGACAATTCTCTCGTGTGTCGTAAGTATTTTGCGCGCGACAGGGTAGGGGTGGTTCACGTACGCGCCTTGCACGAGATCTGGTCCGAGGGGTGTTCGAAAGCGACTGCAGTAACGGCCAAATGGGGGGGGAGAAAAAAAATACTTACCCCCTCGTGCCGGCATTGTCGGCAGTGTTATATGCGTAAAAGCAGTTCGTCTCTCGCGCGGCTCCTCTCGACCGTGGCTGAGTACATAGAAATAGCAGCTCTCGCGGGATTCTTTATAGTAGTAATAATGAAAATAATAATAATAATAACAATAATAACAACAACAATTTATTTACCCCTCCCCATTATTATACTCTAAATGTAAAAATTATATTAAACGCTCGACGCTAAATTCCGTCAAGAGGGTAAAAAAAAAAAAAAAGGCACATCTCGAGGACACTCAGCCGTAACCGTATATTTATTAATACTCTCACGAGTGTTTTTTCTTTCTTTTTTTTCCCCTCGATTATTATTACTGTTATTGTTTTTTGTTCGACGACGTAAAGCATGTTATTAAATACGCGCCGCATACTTACGCAACATTGAGCATATCATTATTACTACTCGTATTATCATTGTGCTTATACGCAAAATACACTGTGGCCTGGCCGTGGACGGACAAGAAAAGGCGTACGAAAAATGACTCCGGTAATGGAAATATTCCGCATCAAACGAAAAAAGCTGGTAAGTGAGATGATGGTGGTACAAGTTCGTCCTTCATCCCTTCGGTCCTCGGACGAGATATTGGTGATGAATGTATTAAGTTTTAAAGAAATGATGACTCATTTCTTTAGTATAAAACGATTCTGAGCAAAGCTTCAGTGTAATATAATATATTATTATTTAAATACTGTTTACGTATTTTACGGTTATATGTATAATTTTTGGTGAGTTATAATAATTTATTAAAGTGTGTATACAAAAAAATCCTGACTCACGATTTTTTGAATTTTTGTTAGGATAATTAGGTAGGTATATGAGTAAGGTCATATTAAATTTTCAGAACTTTTTGTCAAATATTTAAAATTATATTACATAAAAACTTTTTGGAAAGAGATTTTGGAAAAATGACCTCTCTAAAGTACCATCTCAGTTCAATTTAGAATCTAAAAAGTTGCTGGACGAAACTTTTGGATAAGGATTTCTATACGAAAAAGTGTTTACAGAAAAAAAATAAAAATAAAAAAATAAAAAAAAAAAAAAATAAATAAACATCATTGTAAAACCATGAGATCCTTCGCTTCACTCAGAATCTAAAACGATATTCACGACGAAACGCTGTAATTCGATTTCGTTAAATGTTTATGCTGTTTGGGAACAAATAATAATTGTATCGGAACAATACGCCGTGCGTTTGTTTATTTGCTTCGGTTTGTTTTCGTCGTTTTCCGACGAAATCATAATTTTCCGTCGGTTGTATTTCACCTCGGTCGTATTTTCTCGTATAGCTTCTATATGCGATTTTCCAATACGATATTAATAACACGTTTATACGTTATGTAATTAATCGAAGCCGAGTCGTTTATTTTGTTCACGAATACATTTAATTATTCCTGTAATTGTCCCTGTATAATACCGACCCGTGTTTAAGATTCAGTTTTAACTGTGACGAAATAATTCTGACGGATTACAAAGTTGGTTTTTAATTTGGATATGTGGCAAAATCAAAATACTATTTTAAAATGCCACGTTAATTATAATGATAATGTTCAGTACTCCCGACTAATAATTGACATTACGGGTCGTAATTAAGTATCGAGTACCTAGCTATTACAAAAATCTGAACAATTTTAATTAAAAGTGTTTGAAAGGAAGCTTTTAAGAAAACACATTTATCACTTTTGCGGAAACCAAAAGTCAGTAGATCAGGCGCGGATCCAGAGGGTGGGCCTGGGCCCATCCAAAATTTTCTACGATCACGATTTTGATTTTTAAAATTGTCATCCAATGTTTGAAAATTCTCAACACTTTATCTAATATAGTATAATAATCGCGCAGAAGAGTAAGAAAACAACAGTTTATCCACCTCCTAAAATAGGTGTCATGTAATTTTGCCATGTGAAAAATTTATTTTTATTTATAAATATCGATTGTCTTTTGTTACCGAATCAAATTCCATGGAAGTGTACATCTTTATCAAAGGCTTGGGAGCATTGTTTTTAGGGTTGGAAGAATATATGGACGAATCTTAGTTATTCCAATTTCAAGTGGTACAGCTGACAGAAATTTTCGGACCATGAAAATAATAAAAACCTTCAACAGGTCAACAATGACCAGTAAACGCTTACATACCCTAGCTCTGCTATCTACTGAACGAAAAAAAAGTGAAGATTTAACGAAAAATCCCGAGAAAATTCTAAATGAGTTTGCATGTGACAAGATACGAAGATTGCATATTTCATTTCGACTTTATTTTGATACTAAAAACTGAATAAAAATTATTCTGTAATTGATTTAATAATAATAACAATTTTTAACTTTACTATATTGACTTATGTGATTCAATGTGTATGGGCCCACACAAAAAGATATTCCTAGATCCACGCCTGCAGTAGATTGAAAACAGACAAACAACGTTACAAAGGTAGGAGTAGAATAAAATCTCACAAAGGTATTACAACATTAGTAACACGTCAAAAATGAAATTATTAACATCGTTTTACAATAATTTTTTATTTACAATCATTTAATTTATAATCATTTAAAAATAAATCATCAATTTACCATATAGACATTAGAACTTTATTTTTTTTACTGCGAGAAAAAATATAATACTTGCTTTGCGATTGATTATTGTAAGAAAAAACAATTAACTACTGATGCATGCATACGTCGTGTTTTAAAAATCCATAGAAGGATGGAACTTATCTCCCCGGGGACGCCACTAAAATGTTGAACCTTACAATGACTGTATCATTCAACCGGGCACGGTAAACGAAATTAAAAGAAAACGATTGGACTTGTTGTTGCATGGGTTCTTCCACGAATTTCCGTACGATCCATTTGTGAAGATCGAACCCCGAGGAAATTCTAAAGGTAGTAAGTCACTTAAAAAGTCTCGATTTTAAAGGGAAAACTATGAAAACAAATTTTTTTTAAGTTTGAGGCCATTGCCGACTGGATTTATGTGCCTAGTCGATTGTGGATAGACAAAAACATGTATTTTCGGAAGGTTTTGGTCGAGAGTCATAAACTTGATGAAAAAAAAAAGAGGTCAATTAATAATGTAGTATATTTTTCAACGTTGAGTTTTTGAAGAATTATTTTCAATAATTTATTTTCTTTTAAAGTTCGAGTTTTTAATATTTACTCGCGTACATGAATAATACATGAATCATAAATATATTCAATATAAGTAGGTACATGTTAAAAAGTATATCATTTTTAAAGAAAATTATCATTGTTTGTTTGTGCTCAGCTATCACATTTAATTATTATCACATTTTACCCGTTTGGAAACAATTTTCTAATCTGCTTAAAAATATAAATTGCATGACAAAATATTATAATCCATAATCCTCATTGATTTCTTAAGTATATAAAAAAAAACAAAAAAAGCTGGTAAGTGAGATGATGGTGGTACAAGTTCGTCCTTCGTCCCTTCGGTCCTTGGACAAGATATTGGTGATACGAGGCTCGCGGAGCGCGCCGCCGTCGGGTCCGCGCTCCGCGAACTGATCATTATTCTTGATTACTGGAAAAACTATGGAGATTTTGGAAAAATGACCTCTTTAAAGTACCATCTCAGTTTAATTTCGAATCTAAAAAGTTGCTGGACGAAACTTTTGGACGAGGATTTCTATACGAAAAAGTGTTTACAGAAAAAAAAAAACAAAACAACTCCAAATTCGTTATATTTCCAATACTAGTTGTTCGATTCGTCTCGTTCTTGTACAGATAAACTCGTGATTTTTGAAAATAATTAATTAACCTGATTTTGAATATGAAACACACGTCCCCGGGTCGACGATGTTGATTATTTCAAATGTCGGCTAAAACGGCGATAAAGCCGTCGCCGAAGTCGTCATGTCAACGGGCCGTTATTGGTCGCCGACGATGTCGCGTACCTACGCGTTTCCGTTCATTCGTTCTGCTGGACTCGAGCGCGAACAAACCGCGTTCACATCGTTCTGGTCGCCATTGCGTTTTTCGGCGATTGCGTAATTCGTTGTTTTTTCTAGTGGCGATTTTTTCGTTTTTTTCGTCGAAAATGAGCCGCGAGATGCTTCCGGCCGAAGCATACATCACGGCGCTCCGGCAAGCTTTGGAGACGCGGGCCGTGGAAGCCGGCAACGACGGCACGACGTCGGGACCCCGGGACCACGGGCCGCGCGACGAGCACGACGGCGCCGACGCGGACACCCGAGGCCGCGTCAGCAGTCTGGTGCGACGATTTGAAGAAGTGGCGGGCGGGGCGGACGGCGTGACGGTCACCGCTGCCGCCGCGGAAGAGCTGGGCGCGGACTCAGAACGGGCGGCCGCCAATGGTGCGGCCGTGGCCGCCGCGACGGCAGTGGACGCCGTGACGGGCGCGGGCCGTCGGCTATCGCGCCGACTCCGGCAGCGGAGCCGGAGACGGAACGGCAAGCGCGACGCGGCCACTCCGGCGGCCGCGAACGAGGCTCGCGGAGGCGGCGGCGGCGGCGGTGGCGACGGCGGGGCGCGCGGCTCCGGCAAGCGGCCGGCGTCGCCCGGCCACGGCGGCTCGGAGTCCGGCAAGCGGCGGCGCGCGCACGGCCCGACCACGCCGATGGTAGCGGCCGCAAGTCGAGGTCCCGGCGTGGCCACGGGTCCGAGCGGTGACGGTGGACGTGACGGTGGCGGCGGACGGTGGCGGCAGGGCCGCAGGCGGCACCGCGCCGCGCCTTACCGCCTCAGCGTCACGGTGGCTCCCATCACCGTGACGGTCACCGTGCCTCCCAGGACCGGCCACGGGCGGCAGCAGCGGGCGACGGATCGCGCGGCCGTCGGGTCCGCGCTCCGCGAACCGTCGGATGTCGTTTCGAAGACGGCCCGGCGCCCGTATCGCTGCACCTCCGGGCAGCTCCGGCGCAACAGCGTTTCCCGAGATCGGTGGCCACGGTACATGTGACCTATAATCAATACATATTTGTTGAAATTAATATATATATATATTATAATATTTACGAGTCGTGTATTTATTTGGAAATGTATCGATGTGAAAAAAAAAAATAAAAACACGTACTTGGAGTTGAGTTCTAAAGAAATGATAGATCGTTTCTTTAGATGGACGATTCCGAGCAAAGCTTCAGAATTAATATGAATGAATATGTTCATACGCTTTGTCGTTTTTCGTTTAATTATCGGTAGATTTTTTTTTCTCGAAATTATCTAATTTTTTTTTTTTTTTTTTTTTGTGACAAAGAAGACCCTTTTCTTTCAAGATTTAAAATTTTTCTGTGTGTCTGTATTCAACGTTTCATTATGATCGGATGGATCGATTTCTTCGAATAAATGCTCAAAGTTGTGAGTTGACGTAAAATTAGTTTATTACGTAAAAGTTGTATAACAATTTACTTAAACGTTTATAAAACGGTTGTGTGACACGATATTTGAAATGTTTTCGATATCCTCAGAAAAGACCAAAAGTATGATTATATCAAATGTTCAAAAGTGTTAATTCTTATAATTATGTTTAACACTATATTAAGGATAAACTTAAAAAACAAGGTGTTTTCAAAGTTCTATTGTTAGCCTAAAAGTTGAGACATTATTTTAAATTTTTTTCAAAATATGTTATAATGCGTCATAATATGAATTGGTGAAAATTTCAAGTTTCTAGCAACATTGCTTTTAGAGTTATGACGAAATTACTAGGTAGTTGCTTTAACGAAAGTCCCGTTTACGGAAATTTCCGCCAGTTTTACTCAATTACTGAAAAAAAGCTGGTAAGTGAGATGATGGTGGTACAAGTTCGTCCTTCGTCCCTTCGGTCCTCGGACCAGATATTGGTGATGAATGTATTAAGTTTTAAAGAAATGATGACTCATTTCTTTAGTATAAAACGATTCTGAGCAAAGTTTCAGTGTAATATAATATATTATTATTTAAATACTGTTTACGTAGTTTACGGTTATTTGTATAATTTTTGGTGAGTTTTTTTTGTAATTAAACCCTCATAAAATATTCAATTAGATATAACTCATTTAAACTTCAATTGTTATAACAATTATAACTCATTAGAAATAAACTTAAAAGAAATCAGACAATATCGAAAAAAATCGTATAATATTATTTATTAAAGTGTGTATAAAGAAAAATCCTGACTAACGATTTTTGAACTTTTGTTAGGATAATTAGGTGGGTATATGAGTAAGGTCATATTAAATTTTCAGAACTTTTTGTCAAATATTTAAAATTATATTACATAAAAACTTTCAAACAATTTGGTAAATTAAAAGTTCTATATTTAAGTCAAAAGTGCTTTAATTGTTCTGAAAATATTGTCCAATATAAAAAAGTATGTATTTGATATTGGATAAAATTTTTAAGTTTCTAGCTTCAATACTTTTCGATTTATGACTAAATACCTAAAATCTGAACAGTGAAAATCTCGTTTACGGCGGATTTTTACCGATTTTACCGTTTTTACTCAGTTTTTCGATCGTTATTCTTGATTACTGGAAAAATAATGGAGATTTTGGAAAAATGACCTCTCTAAAGTACCATCTCAGTTCAATTTAGAATCTAAAGAGCTGCTGGAAAAAACTTTTGGACAAGGATTTCTATACAAAAAAGTGTTTACAGAAAAAAAAAAAAATAATAAATAAACATCATTGTAAAACCATAAGATCCTTCGCTTCACTCAGAATCTAAAATTAATATAAATTGGTGTTACATAATCTTTATTTATTGCATCAATGAATATATTTGAAATAAAACACGCTTTTCATTTGATAAGTCAACTAAAACGTTAACATGCATGTAGTAATCTTTATCGAAAATATAAGCATTTTGCTATTTAATTTAGTTTTTGACTTTACTAAACAAAATAAATATTGAAATATTTTATACAAACATTGTCGTTTAGTGTACATTCGTAATCATGTCATATTGATTAGTTATTTAAACATTAGGTCTTATGTTAAATATACATGTTTATTTATACATTTTATAACTATAAATCCGAATTAAAAAAATGAAAGCATTTAATCGTTAATAGAATATAGAAAAATTACATCATCGTTTTATAATAATAAAAAAAAAAAAAAAAATTCGAAAACAATATAATTTTTGTACTGCGCATATTATCTTGAATCTCATAAGAATTTGCATTCGGTTTCTCATTATGCAAAGGGCTTTTGCATTTTCATTCTAAAATACACAATACGTATGCGGGTAGAACAATAAGAAAATCAAATCAAATACAAAATAAAACGTTTACCCTTAAAAAAAGATATCTGTACAACGAAGAGTGTACGCCATCTTTTTAGTGGATTTTCGTAAAGGTTATTACGACGCTAAAACCACGTGTCCCCGGCGTTCTCGCCAAATACACACGATTACACACGCAATAAAATGATATATTATTATTATTTTTTAGTATCCACTCTTTGCCCGACGTAATCGTCGTAAACAATCTCACAGTCAGAGCGTACGAAATAAACAAGTGGGTAAAAGTAAAACCAAGACGAAACTTAACATTTCGACAATAGTAATTACAGAGGTAATGAGTAAAATTACGTTACGCTAAATACACGGTGTGCGTTGTCCTCATGAATAAACAATCGTGTTAATAATATTTTTTAAACGATTTCCATTGTGTTGTTGTTCCGATGATATTTGAAAATATCTGAGGGTTACGTTTTTGCATAAATAATTCATGTAATTATAACGTATATAATAATTGAAGGGTTGGGCTGAAGAACTAATTAAAACCGGGCTAGCGTGTTCGGCGTATTTATAAAGCACGTATACACCTGCACGCTGTACGGTTCTGAAATACGTTTCAGCTGGATGTCTCCAGGAACGGAGCGAGAGAGAGAGAGAGAGAGAGAGAGAGAGAGAGAGAGAAAGTTACCATGAAAGTATACGGAAACAAAACAAAAAATAAACCAGATTCAAGATAGTATTTTATTTACATTAACATTAAAACTTGTCATCGTAAATTTGCACGGGTAAACAATAGCGTGGACGGACGTTTAAATTACGTGCTCGAGAAATAAAGTAATTAAAATAATTACTTTTGCAGAACGGTATACTTTTCAAAAACTTTTTACACAGTTATTGCACACAATATTGATATTATCGCTAAATTACAATTTTACAAACTTCGTACACTTTAATCTGTTTTACACACATAGGCACACCTGCGTCACACAAAAGCGCAAAGGTTTTTTATATTTTTTTTTCATTTTTATTCATTTATTTTTTTTTTTTTTTGTCACGCGGTGCGTATGTATGCAAAATATACACTGTAATATGTTATACCGTAACAATTAACTGTACGATATTATTATTATTATTACCAGTGAATACAATTTAGCGTCAATGCTCCGTTACGATACAGTGGTCTTCTAAATGAAGTCTCAAAAGTGAGGGGGTGGTATCAAGGGTCAGTTATGATCATCCCTTTCTATCGAGTTTGCGAAAATTCGGTGCTCAACGGTCTCCTCAGCGCTCCCGAATGTTATAAAACGTGGTCGTCTCTCCGGATATGTAGATGGGCGGTCTGACTTAAGGCCCACCGAAGAATGGTCGAAAGTTTTTTAGCCGGCAACATGGAAAATTCTTTGACATTCGTCTCTAGGAAAAAAGCCTAGATTCATGTTTTCGTCATCTATGATATCAGCGTGTGGTTGAAAAGTGTTGTCAAGATGATCCTTAAAAAGTTTAGCTTTTTCAATATCCGAAGTCGCTAAGCTGCCATCTGATTTTTCAACAGGGATATTCGGTGGTGTATAGCGGAGTATATGTTTTGTTTCTCTCCATAGGCTACCATCTAAGGGAGTAAGTTTCATTAGGGCTAACTCTCGACAAACGCTTAACATGGAGCCCACACATAAAACTTAAACGCACAACTGTTAACTCTAGACTTCATATCCTTAGACCACTCTTAAAATCCAAACTTTCCCTTTTCAATAAACTTACTATATACAAATCAATAATTCGACCAGCTTGGACATATGGTATCCAGTTACGGGGCTCTGCAAAGCCCTCTAACACCAACACGCTTCAAGCTTTTCAATCTATCTGCCTACGATTAATAACATCTTCTCCTTGGTATTTCACAAACAACAATCTTCACAAAGATCTAAAAATTCTTACACTTAATCAATTAGCAAAAGCACATTACTCTAAATTTCACTCCAACTTAAACTCTCACAGTAATCCATTAATAAAGCAACTTTCTTCCACCTCACTTCCAGGCAATGTACGCAGAAGACTCAAAAGACAGTGGCCTAGAGACCTACTAAAATAAAAAAAATTAAAATTAAAAAAAATTAAAAAAAAAACCACGACATCAAAATGTTCTCGGTCGGGTGGTGCTGCTGAGTGCCTGCCCTTAAATGTTAAATTCTGTTATTTTTTAATTATATTAATTATCAAATTTGCCCATTGTACATAATGTTGTATAGATTGTAAATTACTTAAATATATATAAAAAAAAAAAAAAGTTTCATTAAGTGATTTTGCCATATGTTTGACTTAAATTTAGTGAGACGTTTTTTCAGTTAACTAGCTAGTTTATTGTTATTGAGTTTATGGAAAGGTAGACGCGTGCGCTGGTATAGCTAATTCCTCGGATAGATGACAGTTATCGTTACGCCACGAGAAACGTAAATACGATTTTTCGTTTTTATTAACGAATCATTGTTGCTGTTTTGTCAATAGGACGGACTCGATCGGACTCGTCTGACATTTCCGGCCGTTGATTCCACCACTGGACACGGTCAAAAGTTATCACAGGAACACGCGTAAATAAAGAAAATGCGATTTCATCGCAATTATCATCACATCGTCACAGACAGCTAAAAATCAATGACCACAACGACGTGGAGCGTATAGCGTGAATTCAACCATTAATATCGTCCGACCTTTCGACGGCGGTGGCGCCCGAGCGTCATAACATTTTAATAATACGTACGTCCTAAGCTTTCGGATACGCGGTCGAATCATACGTGCGGCACGCACACTTATAATAATATTATCCACGTTTATACGGGCCTTCCATATTTATCTACGGTTTAATTTTTTTCGCATATTTATATATAAATCTAATCGCACAGGCGACCGCTGATACGCCCGCGATTTATGCGTATAGAAGATTTTTATTTGCATACGAACGGTGACGTTTTGCATATTGTGTCGCCATACGCGGGCCGTACACGACTGATTGAATCCATTTAATAGAATACGTCCGCGTATCCGTTCAGTCTCTTACACACACACACACACACACACACACACACACACACACACGTATTATACACGTGTACGTATCCGCGTTTGTATTAATATTTATTTTATGACGCATTTGCCGCCGTTCGATTCGGAATCGACGACCTTTGAAAAATGTCCGTTTGCACGTACACCCGTGCACAGCCACGATTCGGCGTCGATACATTTTTAAACGAATTCCGATTTATCACCCCGTCCAAGTGGTGTATTGTATAATGTGTACGCGGGAGTACCTGTGACGCGGGGGTGCGTGTCCATTTTTCTGAACAATAAGTCCGAATTATTTTCGAATGCGTGTAGATAGGTACAGACGGTGAGGTAGCGTACGTTAGTAGGTAGTGTACGTACACCTATACCGCATTACAAATTCATTACTCGATAAAATATCGTGTCGTTTAAAGGGGGAAAAAACGACGTTACTTACTTAAATTATAGCGAGCATTAAATATTATTTTCGAACCTCGCAGATATATTTCGACTCGCGCGAGTATCTGTGTGTTTGGTTGTGTGTGTGTGTGTGTGTGGCTGAGTGTAGGTGTGTTTGGGTGTGTGTGTTTGTGTCTGTGTGTACAATCACATGCGGTGAAAACGTCTGTGTCAACAAATAAATTAACCGATTTATATATTTATACGTATAGTCTGTATATCCGGCGAACAAATATTACAATGCACACACACACACACACACACACACACACACACACACACACACACACACGCATACAAAGATAAATGTAGCGTTTACACCGCGAATATTTACACACGTGCGACGTACGTATTGACGTTTTGTTGTTCTCTAGACGACCGTGTCGATGCGCTTTTCCAAATGCATCTGTCACTGAATGTCACGACGAGAGAAGATGAATAAACGTCACCACGACGTAGCGTCATTTTCCTAAAACTGGGATTTATTTTATCATCGCGATCGTATTAATACATTGACATTATTGTCATTTGTCTATTGCTGCAGTCGTTGGTGTTGTCTCGTCGATCACTTTTGTTCTTGTAGCCGTCTTAATGCGACACACGTGGACCGACTGAATGGAAAATGAGTAAAATAAAATCTACCGGGTCCGCGTAAAAACCAATGTGACGAGAAACGTGTGCGCACGCCAACATAATTTATGAACACGTCAACGCGCGAACACCCTCTCTGTACGCGTGTTTATAAACATATATATATATATATATATATATGTATATATATAATAAAACCCTATGTATAGTATAAATGAGTGGGCGTGTGTGTGTGTGTGTGTGTACTACTCGTATGCATACAATATACACACATCGGGGCACACTACCCCTGACAGTGACCCTCTATAATTATACTCGTGTAGTAGAGTTCGCGTGGGGTCTTACCTGTTTACCATATTTCTTGTGATAACGAACGTCACCACAAAAGGGACGAGGAACGAGCAGAGTGCGTGTGTGTAAGTGTACACGGGCACACGCACACACACACACACAAACTTTTCGACAGTATATTGACCCGAAAAACGTAATATTTCCTATTTCGTTTTTCTGAAGTTTATTTTCCCGTTTCTCTCTGTTCGTCAGATCATTATCGACGAGGCGTGATGTGAGTGTCGTGTACAATAACAATAATATAGTTGTAATATTACGCTGTGCCCTACGTGAACGCGGCGAACACGGTGAACGCGTTGCGGTGCGAGCGACGCGGCAAATAAAATTATCAAACATATAAAAACAGATTGGATTGTCCATCGTGCGCGATAAACGCGGCCGGTGCGAACGAATTCATTCTTTCGCGTTCGCCGCACGGATTGAAAATCAAATCGTTTTGTTTTTGGTCGCGCGTTTAAGCGAGTAGACGTATTCGAAGCGGATGTTTATTTTAATAATTTCTAGTATAAGATCGAAATAAAGTTTCATTTTTTCGCAACTGTGGGTATAGGTGATAGAATTCACTAAAAACAAGTCTATCCTTATAAATAATTGAATTTACTGCTGATCTTTTTTTTTTCAAATATTTTTTATATAATAAATATTTCAGTCCAGTACTTTCAAACATAAATAATTGTTTTTGTAAATTCAATGGCATTTTTAGTTGACTTAATTTAAAAGAAAAAAAATTAAAAATTAAAATTAGAAAAGAACTGAACCTAAGCGTGTACAATATACCGCACAACCATCGCACAACTCACTTCAAAACACACTGCACGTCGAAAAAAACAAAAAATATCGAAATATGGCCAGCCGCAAATTCGTGTTAGCCGCAAATAGGTAGGACACGATTGCGAGCGGCGAATGCGGCCAACGCGAATTCGTTCGCGTCTGCCGCAAATTCGCGTTCGCCGCGTTCACGTAGGACACAGCGTTAATCATAACGGCATGGCTATCTCGCGGCCCTAGTCTGGCGCGCCACATGCATTACGGGTATTATTTGATATCACACGCGGTGTGTATGCACACGGTGTTTTCGGGGCGTTTTTACACAACGGACGTATATTTATACACACGGGATTTTATCGATTCCGCCGAAATTACCTGCTTAGAAAAAAGGTTTACATCGATTTCGCCGGCTATTGATTCCGCCGGCTACTGTTTATAATATTTACATATCGATTCCGCTGGACGCTGTTCGTAATTTTGGTAGTATTTATGTCTAAATTTTATAAAATAATACGTATGTAATTCAAAATTGATACGTATATGTGAATATATTGTGAAATTTCGTATAACAACACAGTAATTTTATAAATGTTACCTAACCTTACTACTTTTGGTAATATTTTGAGACATTTTTTAAATAAGTGAACATAGAAATTCTATTATGGTTCAAATCATTAGATAAATGTTGAATACATTGTTTTTTTTTTTTTTTAAAAGCACTGTTTTTGCTATTTTTTTCAATATTGAATCCGTTTATATGTATATGTAACTGTCAGTTTGTATTTTTGTGTTTGAAACATGGGTAAATATAAAAATGTTATGATGAGCTTTTGTAAATTGTGAATTAAATTTTGAGTGTTAAGACTCACAGCTATTAGTAGTACGTTCCGATGTTATCCCTCTTGATGTCCAAATGCGTGGATTGAATTTTGCTTCTTCGTCAACATAATACTCAACTTAATAATCACAGAACTTTAATACCCTTTCATCATCTGGAGAAACTGACATCAATTCTGTCGTAAAGCAATCGCTTACTTCTTCTGGATTCAATAGTGTAGCCGGCGGAGTCGATAAAAAATCGGCGGAATCGATATACGCGCACACACACTGGCGTTCGTTTACAATCCCAAAACCTTTAATCTCTACACTGCAGTGAAAAGGAAAAAAAATCGTTATTATTAAAGATGTTACGAACGGTTAGATTTTTCGAACCAGACCGAACTGAGCACTCCGAGAGAATCAAACTTAAAATAGTAAATAATCAAACCGAACCAGATTCTCAATAATTTAGTTCGAAAATCGAACCTGAAAAATCTCGTTATTCGTCAGAGTGATAAAAATATTTGAACATTGAAATGTACAATAACTCAATGAAATTCGATTCCTCGGAGAATGGACGACTATCGTATTTTTCCGAGTCATTTCCCTGTTCGATACGACTTTAAACGTCTGGGTTTGTTACACCACGAATTATTATAATTGGGAAACGGGGATAAAAAATAGTCCCTGAAATCATCGTTATTTTCATTTTACTGACATTTTGCGAACAGCCTCCGCGCTCGAATTTACCGTGATACGGTATAAGCGGTATGCATCGCGTAAATGCGAGCGCGTGAATAAACGTTTTCGGATACACCGGTGTAACCGGGATTATTTACCCCCGTGAAATTTTACCCCCAACGGTAAATTTTTAGTAGTGAAATTTTACCTCCCGGTAAATATTCGCTAGTGAAATTTTACCCCCGGTAAATATCCGCTGGTGATTTTTTACCCCCGGTAAATATCCACTTATGATTTTTTACCGGGGGTAAAAATTCACTAGTGGAATTTTACCCAAATGTATTTATAAACCCCGTTAAAATTTCACTAGTGATTATTTACCGGGAGGTAAAATTTCACTAGTAAATATTTACCGGGAGGTAAAATTTCACTAGCGAATATTTACCAGGAGGTAAAATTGCACTAGAGACAATTTATTGGGGGGGGGGGACAATTTAAACAAAATTAAAAAATAACCATAGAGAATTTTTACGCACTCGGTAAAATATCGAATAAACGTTTTCGGATACACCGGTTTAAAAAAATATGTATATTCATTCGAGACGCACACGACCGTTTCCTGCAGTCCCGCGTTAGTAGACGACGACGACCGACCCACCGAGTGGGCCGAGAACGACGCTCGGAATTAAAACTCGACTCGTCCAAGTTGTTAAAAATAATACGCACGTCACACGGTATTATTATTATTATTATTATTATTATTATGTCACGTGTATGCCCGTGTAGGTGTACGCGGAAGTCCGCGGGGGTTGCGCGCACGGGCCTCCGCGTAAATCTGCCGACCGTTATTGCCCCCGGCGCGACAATGACTGCAATAAAAGTTTGGTTTTGGGGTGAAGGGGGAGGGGGTTTGGAGAATCGTCGACTCGAGATTTCGGGCCATTTTAATAACAAACGTGCGCGTACACGACGACTCGAACTTAATTAACGAAAACCGCCGTCGGAGCCCTCTTGGCGCCACCACTAACCACGACGACCGCGACGACGCGAATACCAATGAGTCGATTGCGCGCTTTCGACCCCCTACCCCGCAAACGACTCGTACACCCTAGGCGTACCGCGTGGTAAAACGTGCATAACAATATCATTGTCCAGGTATGCGTTCGTTTAAAATAATTGTAAAAAAAATACTACCTATTTTGAGACTGCTAAATATATATATAGTTTGCATTTGTTTTAAAATGCAATTCTAAATTTAGATAGGTTATGTGAATTTAAATATTTGAAAAAATAAAAAATTTTGAACTTCTTTGATTTATTTAATATTATTACTACAATCGGAATGTTCAGACACGTCACATTCTTCGAGGGTTAAGTTATTTGATTCTATCATTAATAATAATTTAACTTCAGGAGGAAGTTGTTCTTTTTTTACAGAAGGAATATTTCGAATAGTAGAGATTACAGGATCAGATGATATTAATAACTTATGAAATAAATCTTCGTTTGAATTCAACCTTGAATAAAGACAAAGTACTAATGACAACAGAGTGTTTATATATTCGCAGCTTAAAGAAAACTAAAATAATACGAATATAATGATAAATAACGGACTGTTCACGACACAATATCGTTTCTGAATGACCTGTTATCGTGTTCATGAGTGGGTTTTTCGATTAAACAATATAATCTAGAAGTAGATAATATTATTCCCTTCTATCAATAGACTTTTGAATCGTACATTTTTATTATAGTCCCAAATTTTGACTTTACGCCTGCTGATTTACGTTTCAGACCACTGTGCGTCGTGCGCGTTTTTACTTCGAACCCCGACAATTCGTATCACTCGCGTCTTCTTATTTCGTTTTATAAATAAAACTATAAAATTCGTCAGTATGACATAAAACCTCGTTGCTTTCTTCTGGTTAGGTTAATACAAAATAATTCCAATCCGCAACATACGCGTATGGTGTTGGTGTCGACAGTGCGTACTGCGTACGTTTATGGTGTCGTCGTCTCTTATATTATATTGTCAGACGAACAACTGGGTCGAATCCGACCTCACGCGAGACCACAAATCGTGTAAATACCGAAAGTAGTGGTTTGTGTGTGTGTGCGCTCGTTTATGGCTGAAGGCTGCTGCTACGGCGGGTATATTATACGACGGAAATGGTTTCGCCGCGCAGCCTTTGTGTTGTACACCCCGCGCGATCACCGGTCGACAGCTTACGGGGACAGATACGACGACGACTACGCCACATCACGCCCCCGGTCTGGCGCGTGCAGACGACAGCCGAGTATTATTTCCATTTTCCAAAACGTCCTCGCCGCCGCGGCGTACGAGCGGTTCGATATTCATTGCGCGCGCGGGATGACCGCCGCGCCGCTCGTACCACCGTCGTCGTCACGGCGGCGTTTTGTGATCTCGGGACACGGGCGGATGAACGTCCGTCGTGGCCAGGGCCATGTCCCTGGCACCCCCACCTCGAGTTTTTTTTTTTTTTTAAAACCAGGGCATTCGTTTGTACTACGTTTGTACCGTCATTTTTATCGTTTGTACCCAAAACGCAAAAAAGTTATGAGGGTTTTATAGTGGGGGTGCCAGGGATATGCGAGCACCCCCACTTGGAGATTTTATTTAAAAAACCAGAGCATTCGTTTGTACTGCGTTTGTCCCAGTTTGTACCGTCAATTTTGTCGTTTGTACCCAAAACGCAAACAAGTTATGAAGGTTTCACAGTGGAGGTTCCATGTCTTTGGCAATTCTACTTAGGTTTTTTTTTTAAAAAAAACCAGGTTAAAAATAAACTCAAGGTGGGGGTGCCAGAGACATGGACCTGTCATGGCCCCCCTCGGACGGACGCTGCGGCTCGGTGTCGACAGACCTTTTTTCCGCCTTCAAAGTCGCTTTTTCTCGCCGTGAAAATCGTGTAACTTTGTCAAACGTTAATCAATCACAATACAACAACAGCTATCACAGGTGCATCTCTACAGGAATCATATACGTAACGCAGTACGCATGACGCTGTAAGAGGATATGCTCGAAGGTGGTTATCATCTTAGCATTCGTAGAGGCGTTTTCAAAGACGCTATGGAATCGACGATTTTGCGTCCAGAACCCCCATTTCATACGAACGTTGACCGATAAAAATGTAATTTGGCTATGACTATGTGTAATAAGGTCGGAGCCATAAGAATAATAAAGGGTGCCTCGAGAATTTCCGAAAACGCTTAAATGCCCAAGGGTTCCGTGGATATAACCAAATTAAGAGCCATTACCCATAGTGCGCGCGTTTTAAGGAAATATAAGAGGAAAACTTTATTATTTTTATTTTAAGTAGACCTTTACAGCATTTTCCCTCGGCATTCTTTAAATAATCGAAGTCGATTAGCCTTATTCTCGATTAAATTTTCGTTTCTTCCTGAAAATATTGTTTTTTCTTTTAAAACGTATTTATCATTTTACTCCCTAGTTTTTTTTGGGTTTTTTCTCAGAATAAATGATTTATTCCATTTTGTAAACTTCAGAAGAAGAGTACTAGCGGTTGTACTCTGAATGAGAATTAGGTGTTTCTCGCACTGTAAATGTAAAATAAAATATTCGAGAAATGTTAAATTAAATGTTAACTACGCAAAATACATTTTTTCCAGCAATCGTGATGATATATTTTTTATTATTTTAGATTTTATTGATTTGTTTGTTTTTTTTTCTTTATTAAATAAAATATAAAATGACTAATTTTAAAGCCAAAGCTATATTATTTAAAATTAACACACTACTGAATTATTTTTTTATTCCAATAAATCAAATTGAATATTTATCGAATTTCAAGTTTTTTTATTTAAAATGTCAAAGCATTAGTTTTTGTCGTTTCCCCGTCATGCACGCGTACAATACGGTAATATATGTTTACAAACTCAGTTTATAGTAGCATAACATAGCACAGGATTTCGGTAAGAAAAAGATTTTTATACGAAGAAAAAACAAAATTCGTACTAATAAAATTTATTAAAAGTATACCGAATCTGATGAAAGAAAAAAGACCGAAGTCGACCTTCTAAATCCCCTTTTGGCTATTCTGCTACTTTTTTGTTGACTCCATTGTGTTCAGTGCAATATTCTAAAAATAACAAAAAATACCAATTTTCAATTCTTAATTCAATGTATAGATATATCATTATTAATAATGTATCAACGTTATACGCGATAAATTATATAGACTTCACGCACGAATTAAAATAATTTAAAACGAAGGAATCGAAAGTAATTACCAAAACCGGTGTATTTGAAAACCGTGCTCCTGCAGCATACGAGTACGTCAACATTTGAATTCCAAGTGGATATTGTTGAAGATACTGGCTTGAAAATGGTGATTTTATGCTGATTTTTTCGGAAATCACATGTTTCGAATTGTGTGCGAAGTGATGAATGTATCATGTATGAGTTTAACAATGACTTGTGTTTTTTTTTTCAAAATGCAAGCGATTCTTCAGGTACGGGTAAGTTTCACTCGATATTGATAGTAAAATTAACATAGATGTGACTTAAAATTGCTGTAATGTGAATGAATAATAAAGTAAAATTTTCTCGAAAAATCTGTTTGGTTAAAATTTGATGTCTTGAGGACGTAATTTCAAGTTATAAGAAGTGGTTAATTTTTAGTTCATAAAAAACCTATGATTATTGATGTAAATTTGAAGTCTTGAGTAAAAATACTTCTATAATGTCTGTTTATAATCATATTTGTTATAGTAATTCTTTTCATTGTTTTTGTCTCTTAAAACGCACACATGTAAAACTAAAAAAATACTGTATCCGATTATTATGTAAACGTAAATTTAACCAGGGATTCACATTTGAAAAATATATACGAAAAATTCAAAGTTGCTGGACGTAACTTTCGGATTTCTTTTACACCTTGAAACGTGATGACATATCTAAAACTGAAAATAAAAATAAAATATAACATTGAGTACATAAAAATTTATTATTTTCCTTAGATGTAAAGATTAATATTCGGAATTCTAATTAATGTTGAATATTTCATTTTTACCATTTTAACCTAGAGTATGATGTCGAATATTATTAACACCATAGAGTATTCAAAGTTTCCATTTATTTCGTTATTTTACCAAAGACCCTGGAATCTGGATCCTAATCAGTTTAAATAATATCGCATTATGTAGACTGTAAATGCAGACATAGTATGAGCTTTTAGTGAGGATTTAGTGGATTATTAATTTCTATTATTGTTTATTATTCATTTATACGATTCAAGAGTTTAAGACGTAACGTCTTGTGTTTGACAGTTAAAATAATAAAGTTTTTCGTAACTGACTTATTACAACCGAAGAATAGTAATGACAAAAACACATACCTGAGTTAAATGACTTTATAAGTAACACAAAATCAATATAGAGCATTTAAATAGCAATTATTTTAATATTTCGCAAAAATGTGGCAAGTTTTACAAAAAATCCAACGCTCGTATTATATTTTAACATAATTATCTGTTAGGTACTAAAATAATATTTTTTTCTATTTTTTTAAAGAGAGAAGACACGGTCTTTAAAGTTGGTCCAAGCTAATAATAATATCTAATTTTGCTGGGGCCGGAAATAACCCGTTGGTTCCGGTTTTATATTACCTATTGTTTACCTATCACAAAATGCACATCCTAACGTAAACATTAATAAACCAATCCAAACTATACACCACATGACAAATACATATACAGAGTGGTTTATATTTATTTGGTAAATGCAATAACTTTTTTTCATTTACACATTATTTTTAACTTTTTTTTCTTTTACACATTATTTTTAACTTTTTATTCATATAATTATTATAGAACTGCGCTACAACAAAATCGTATTAAAATATTTATTTTTTATTTTTGGAACTTAAATTTTAAAATTTACTCTAAAATTTTATTTTACCATTAAAAAAAAAAAAAAAAAACATTACAATGGCTCTTTTATTAGTTGGATTTTTATAAAAATTATGATAGGTATTATCAAAATATTTTTTTAAAGTTTGGTCATTAGTAATTTATAATGACTTTTAAATTTTTTTAAAACGGGAATTTAACAAACAGAATAATTATAAGTTAAATACAGTTTAAGTGTCAGTGATTTCAGTGATTTTAAATAGTTCCTATTATTATGGATGTACTTGTGTGACCTGGAATATAAGAATTACCACTTAACATGTATCTTAAAAAAAAAAGTTTAATAGGTTAAGAAATAATTATTGTAATTAATCATATCGTTTAACAGTTTGTTTTCACGCAACTCTTCTAATACTCATTGGTTAATTATTACTATAATGTGACGAAATACTTATAAATTTATGTTATATATGCATATGAATAATTCATTGATCGTGTAATTTAAAAAAAAAAAAAAAAAAAAAAAAAAAAATCGTGTAATAAACACGATTTGTACCTGTTTGTTTAGTCATCACGTCTTACACGTAGCGTATTTGCGCTGTAACAGATGAAATAAAGTATTCAAATAATTTAAAAAAAACACTAATCGACGGATCAATGTAAGTTAAAACTTTTCAATGGTTTCTTTGAATTTTTTTTTTTCTTTTTCGCTTGTCTATTTGTCATTTCATCGTTCGTTACCAACATAATATTTCATGCGAAATTCAATTGGTACTCGACATTGGGATAAAAATTTAAATAAAACACGACTCGTTGTTCATCGTCGATACGCGTTTTGGTTTTCGTTTGGCCATTGAACGTTTGCGGAAACCCACTCCGCGGTCCATCCCGAGGCGTTTAGATCGATGCCGTTGTCTCGTAATTATCCACTGAAAATAATTATAGGTAATACGGATAAATGCGGTGCATTAATAATTTATAACACGGGTGTACCGTCCAATCCTATATCTTCTCGGTCGGGTCTAATTCGTCTCGGCCTTTGGCGCTGCCGATACGGATGGCCCGCACATTACCACATCATCGTGTCGGTTGCAGTTTTCCATAGAAAAACGTTATATTGATTTATACGTGTACGTAGTACATTAAACACTGGTATATACCAGCCAACCGCGTCCGTACGGCATAACGTTAATAATCAGCGATTTTTCATTTTTAATCATATCGACCTGAACGTTAACCGCTAACGTAGTTCAAGTCCGCCACGACAGTTATGTGATAAAACTCAAAAAAAATGTCACCCGTTCGGATCGCTGAAACTTGAAAGAGTCATATAGATATCGAAAAAAGTGTTTTAAAACGGTTCGGTGGCATTTATGCGGAATACCATAAAACGTGAACGTATTAAATGTACAAATTAATGCATGAAAAAGTATTACACGAATACCTAGTCGTAGTACCGAATAAATAATATTATGAATATATATTTTCTTGAAGAAGTGTCACCGCCCACTGGACACATTTTTCAATCACGTCCGCACGACTTTATTTCTCATCGCGATTTTGTTTACTTACCACATTATGTTTTATGTACACTTAGATAGACATTAAACAGACGGTTGTGTTTAGTATTTTCGTTCGTCTCTTTTAAACACGTTTTCTGTTTAAACCAGAAAGATACAAATAATAATAATAATAATAATAATGACGATAATATTTAATTTAGGACTATTGTTGATAAAATTTCCTAAAAAAAAACCCAGTAAAACACATAAATGCCTTTATAACTCTGTATACCATAGGCCGTTTTAATATCTAGAACCCTTACGGTACAATATTACCTCTGATAATGTCTAACTAACCGAACCAATTTCGTTACACATACCGCCGTGGACAATAGGGAACTGACGTGTCCCAGAAGGCAAGAACCACCTAAAATTCTAGTGCGGTGGATCTCCGCTTTCAGGTTGTTATAGGAAGACGGCCGATTAGGAGACGGTCAAATGGATATAGACGAACACTTTCGGCATCCCTTTGTCCCTCGTCGCAGTCTTTATTCCCGTTGATGACGCGACACGTTCGTGACGTGCACGCCACAAGCGTGTATTAGTCAAATCTAGGACATTTCCCTCTCGTGCCTTCCCCCCCCCTCGATACAATGGACGTTTCGCCCCCAAACAGGACAATTTCCCCCCCGGACAAAAAATAAAAATATTAAACAAATATTAAATTAATATATACATATATATATATTATTCAATAATCAGGTCATATATGATATTAAAATAATATATATAATATTAAAAATTAAAATATTAAATTAAAATATACAAATAAAAAAAAAACTAAATAATTTTTTTTTCTAGTAAGATAGCTCACGGAAATTAACAAATTTAAAATATCATCATTTGAAAAACCTTCAAATCATTATTGTTTTAAACTATCGTCTGTTCCTAAATTGTGACAAAAAGCTCTTGCTCTGTAATTTAATATTTTTACTGATGCTCATCTGTAGAGCTTCAATAAAAAGCCAAATATTGTAAAACCAAAGAACCAATTGTCTAACCTATTATTAAATGTAAAAAAAAATATATATTGATTCGGGGAGGGGGATGTCTCAGTCCTGGGGGAAACATCCAGTACCGCTAAAATCGTCGGGGGAAGACACGGGGGGAACGCCCAAATACCTATTAGTCGTAGTCGTGTGATATGAATCACGGTGAGGGGGAATTCGTAGTTCTGCAAATGGCGATTGCAAACGAACCAAGTGAAAACCACGACCGCGGTTCAGGTCGTTCTGCAACCCATTTTTCCCGAATCACATTCCCCGGTCATCCGGTGTAGAGCACAGGTGACGACGCTGACGACCAGAGCTCGGCCGCTACGGTGTCAAACCCGGGCAGGTCCACGAGAAATCTCGCAATCGATGACGAAACTTTACATCACGTTGATTTATTCTTTTTGAAATCAAAACTCGAAGTCACCAATGGATCGTCGTAAAGGTTTTTGTATGTTTTATTATTACGTATATATTCCTCCACGTTTGCTCACTACGTAGAGTCGAAGTCCTACACCTACGAACTCTGTTTAATATGCGACTGATGATAAATACAAATTATTAAACTGTAATTAAATACCCCGTGTTTATTAAATATACCGAATTTGCATATTTTTATTATTATTATTTATAAATTAACTTGCATGCAATCTTGGCGAATATGTAAAGATTTAAATTAACATTTAAAACGCTTCTAAAATATTCTATACAATGTATTAAAATAAGTTAATTTTCTCAAAAACAAAAGCAATTTATTCAAAAACATGATACTTAATATTTATGTCTCGGTGAAAAACAACATTATTTTTACCACTTTTATATTATTCTCGGACTAGAATTTTCATTTTAATTAACTATCGACTATATTTTTATGTTTTTTAATATATTTTAATTGAAATTCTCGTCTGAAAACGGTGATTCAGCATACTAATTTAACTATTCTACGTTTGAACGTATACGTGAATTAGATATTAAGTAGTGTGCTTTAACCTAAAAACGAAATATTTTATTACGTTCATTATACTTTTTCCAAACGTAAATTATTGCAAGGTGATTACACCGTACTTATTATCTTATTTGTAGGGTACGAGACTGCGAAACTTTTGTCTTTTGATAAGATCTCTTATTGAAGTCAATTGGAGCTGAAAACTGTATACAGTTGTAATTTTATACCTTTTGCTAAAAAGTTTCGTTTTAATTCATAGTTGGAAAGTTATGCTTCCAGTTGGACTTTGTTTAATTTTTTCAAGATCTTAATTTAATGTTACCGTATCAGATAGTAGGCCCCTATTTAAGATTCGACACTGGGGCGTAATTTATAAAACATTTCTTAACATTCAGTGAACCACGTTTTCGGTCGGGGTGGGAAAAATCGAAGAAAAAAAAACCGACATTTTTACGTAACATCCCAGTAAAATGTGTATCAGTAGAGTTTATGTCATATTTTTCTCATTAAATCTAAGTGTTTGAATTTAGATTTATTTTCAACTTGTTTCAGCGAGGCTTTAAAAAAAAAACATCAATCACTTTAAGTTAACAATTTTATCTAAAAGCACTGCAAATATAATATGATGTAATAAATCGGCGAATTTCTCCCGAATAACGATGAATTGACATTATATTGATATTTTCAAATAAAAGTAAATGAAAGTGGATCTTTTCTCGTGACATATATGGCGTGTGTGCGTGGAAAGATGGCTGGATTTATAAGCGAGAAACGAAGATTTAACCGATTTGTCATTGATCCATTCTCCGCACTATATTGTATTGACCGGCCGTTAAACGCGAACATCCAAAAGCGTCTAAAATACTTGTTTACGTTCCAGATATATCCGTATAAATATTGCGCTAGCGAGTTTAATAAAATCACTATTGAAAATCGTAAAATAGTTTCATTTCGTATTTTAACCCTACAGATCGGCCGATGAGCATAAAACGTTTGCCGCTCGATCGTTTCATTCCGTTCGCCACATTGTATTTGATTTAACATATTTTTTTACTATTGTCCGAAATAATAACACAGTAATACGAATAAAAAACTTTCTGGACATAATAACGTGATATTTGGTCGACCCGATGTGGTGGCCGATAGCTGAGCAGTATTTCTTAAAAACGAGAATCCTCTCTTTCTCCCTCGCCAAATCCACAAGGCCACCATAATATTAATAAAAATAATAATATAAATATATATATATAAATACATTTTTTTTTTTTTGTATACGGAAAAAATCCTCGTTTATAGCTCGGCCAACGTTGAAATTTATTTTTTGTAAAGATTTTTTTCTATCCGCAGCTTGTAGAAACTACACTCTCACACACACACATATGAATACAAGGACACGTCATATACACCATACAATACACACACATACACACACACACACACACACACACACACACACACACACACACACACACACACGTATTGCAGACTGCAGTGAGTATGAAATCTCAACCACCCGCGTACGGTCCGGTCATTTTTTTTTTTTTTTTTTTAGCACTCACGTATATTTTATTATATATAGACGTATTAAAGTCGTTAAGAAGGGTGCGAAAACCGTATCGGATTTATCACACGGCTCCGAGACGCGTCACAAACAGATGACTGGGTCAAAGACTGCATAAAAGCGATTTACAATATTATGCACGACGCGACTCGATGCCGCCCCTACATCCATTTCGCGTATATATTTATACGTGTGTGTGCGCGCGCGCGCACTCACGCATACAACATTTACAAAATAGCGTACACTGCTGAATGAAAAAAAAAACCAAAACAAAAATAAAAACACGTGCGCAAATAGTAATTATGTACTACCGTGACATCGACGTGTAATTGAACTTAATGAGATAGGGGGTCAAACGCCCGAATTCGTTCGGTGATTTTTGGTTTGAACAAAATGTTCGATGCGAATCGAAATATTTATACCGTCTATTAAGGCGTTTTCGTATTTTTTTACACTGTTTATTAAACCGGACTACGCTATCCGGTCGTCCACGTCGAAATTCCATACGGTAAAAATGCAATCCCTTACGGCGGACTCTGACGATGCAATAACAAACGTCCCGTTAGGTGACCGTGCGGGTACGAACCAGTGTGTGTGTAAATATAATACTTCGAAACACGTGACCACGTCGTGAATTCGACTCGCCGTCTCGCGAACCCTCCACGCACATTAACCGTTTTGCAGCACTCGTCCTAGCAGGGTCCTGGTGAGACCGAATTTCATTTGACCGATATATTTTAATTCTCAAAGCCTCACTTTCTGTTTCCCCGCCCTCGACTACGCGATTTATGATGTGTCGTCGGGAAATCAAAAAACGCAACCGGGACGACGAGTGCTGGAAAAAAAATTGAACTCGAAATCGTTTAAAGTGGTTGGAGGGGGGGGCAGGGGATAAAATATATTTCAACATTACAATAGTTCTGAACCCGACCGCATTCGGTCGGATATGCGGATTCCGCGGTATGGGTATTATAACATCGTGTTCACGGTATGTATTATAATTGTGTACAAAAACACACACACACACGCCGTTATTGGTGTTACTCGGGGCGCGTTTCAGGAAATTGAATTTCCACCCTTCGGCGGGCGGCGTCCGGCGGGTCTCGTCCGTGTGACACGCGATATACCGACCCAAAAACTAATCCATCAATAATGGTAATTATTATTGAATTCACGGTCAGACGCTGCAGCCCGTAATGGCGGCGACCGACGGACACGGAAACCGGAAACGCGGCCAACTGTTTTTCGGTTTGACGCCGTTACGCGACGCACGCGCGTAAAAAATAATATGTAAATAACGCGCGCACGACACGCGTATTGCACGTTATTACCCGGTCACCCCGGGGCGGAGGAAGACGTCGTCGTCGCCGCCGTGATCGTCGTGTGGCACGACGACGGCCACGGATAAAACGCGATATTTATATTATGATATTATAATAATATCATGCACGTATACACATCGCGGGCGTTGCGGCCCATGGGGTGTGCGAGGGGTGGTGACCGTACTTTTGACCCGTTCACATTATACTCGTATAATATATTATAAATCTTTGGTGCCGGGTAGAAAGGGCTTAAGTCAATTTTTCACAAAAAAATTTTTGTCCGTAAATTTAAAGCTTAATTTTTGCTGATTTTTTTGGTCCAATTGGCATAAGTCAGTGACGAATATTACTTATATTATTGAAAAAATAAATAGAGCATATCTCAACATGATCGTTTCTACGTTCGGTAGAAAAGGCGTATGTTGACTTATGCCGTTTATACCATTTCATTGCTCAGGTACATAAGGCTTAATATGACTTACGCCTTTTTTAGTGTAATCATATCTCATGTAAAAATGGCATAAGTCAATGATAAAAATTAATTTATTATTATAAAATATTATAATCGGTATTAATGATTACAGAATTTAATCTCTCATAATAATATTATATGATAAGTTTAAACAGCAGTTATATCAACAGAAAAAAAAATAATATTTAGCCATTGCCGTGGTATTTACATAGAGTTTTTTCATAAAAATAATAAATGAGTATACTATAATTATTGGTTATTAGTTTATTACTATATTCTATGTATTAGACATTAGTGTACCTGTTCAGTGATATTTTTATCTGATAATTTATTTATTTGAAAAGTCATGTACAAAAGACATAAGTCAATATAAGTGAACTCAAAAGGGCATAAGTCGTGGACAAAAAGGCTTAAGTCAAAACTAGTGAAATCAAAAGGGCATAACTACAGTTATCTCGTTAAATATTCAAAGTATCAAGAATTTTAATGGTTACATATATTAGGAATGTAATATATACAAAATAAAAATACCTTAAATATCTAAGGATATAATGAACTTACACGTAGGAATTTTCAAACATTGTTACTGCTGTCTCAAAAAGTTGGTCAAATTGACTTATGCCCTTTCTACCCGGGACCAAAGAAATATATACATATACACACGGTGCATACGACAGAAATGTGACAATGCATACGTTTTAAAAAGTACATAACTCGACGTGATTTCATAATATCTCCGTGATACGACCTGTGTCTGTGTATACTTGTATTAATACCGCACCGTACTGTGGCTGTGTGTGTGTGTGCGCGCGCGCACAAAGTGATCCAAAATGTACGTTACAGCGATGTATCACGTCAAAGCATTTTTTATTTAGGAAAATATAAAATGATTTATACATTTATCATTTTTTTTTTTTCCC
The DNA here is from genome assembly GCA_027580255.1 of Therioaphis trifolii. Classification (NCBI taxonomy): domain Eukaryota; kingdom Metazoa; phylum Arthropoda; class Insecta; order Hemiptera; family Aphididae; genus Therioaphis; species Therioaphis trifolii. The sequence continues at coordinate 33,198,828 of CM050407.1, read as the reverse complement.
CAGCAGTTTTCAGAGATAGCTCATACGGATCATTTAAGGGGTCAGCTTTTGAAAATCAAACGTGCGCCCGCGTTTTTTCTCGGCATACTTTTTTCCCCTTATTTTTCATACTCGCGCGACGAAATTGCTGTGACGTACATTTTAGATCAACACGTGTACGAAATCGGCACACAAGGGGACGGGTAGTGAAGCACATCGCCACCCCGTGTTCGTATTCGCAGCCGGAACCGGCTATCGCGTAAAAAGAACTAATGCCTGTTGCGCGCGCGCGCGCGCGTTATAACAATCGTTTTCGTACGCTTACTACATGGTCGTGTTAACATATTATTTTGTCGCGTTTTAATTTCTTGCGCGTGCATTACGGTAATAGGTGTATTGAACGCCACCGAACACTCGCGCGTATATTATTGTGCACGGCGATGCGGCGGCTGCGATATAATATTGTCGGCGAATAACAGCGTTCGAATAAATTATTAGGTACGCCGTCGGTTGATTATCGTCGAGCACGCGAATGACAGGTCCTATGCAGTGTGCGACCGCGTGCTGACGCCCTTACACTTGGCGCGGCGCATTTATGCGGGGAAGCCTATAACTAAAGAGCGGATATTTAGGTTTTTACATATTTTTATTGATTTTATGCAACTTTACGAGGGAGAAAACTGTGGACGGTTTATCTACCACACAGAGTTTATAGAAAAAAATTTAATTTTGCATATTAAAGCATATTTTGGACATTAGAGAATATTTCGCCTATTTTTCATATTTTAGAATATTATATTCTATTATTCTTCATAAAAATTCGTATATTTCGTTGATTTATCGAAACGTGATTTTGTCAGGAATAATTTGATTAAAGAGTGATAAAAATTCAAAATCATTTTATTATTTACTTGTCTGTAATCGAATGGTTATGTTCCAAAGGAATGGTGCAAAGTTATGTATTATTTTTTACTAAACTATTATGTTTTTTTTTTTAAATTATTATATTTTTTTATATTTATATATGGCTCTGTATCAACTGATTTACATATTTTGTTATTGTTCAATAAATTACTATTACCAAAGGAATGGTGCAAAGTTATTTATTATTTTTACTAAACTATTATGTTTTTTAAAATATATTTTATCACATTTACGTAGCTATGTATCACCTGATTGATATATTTTGTAATTCAATTATTTATCTGTTACCAAAGGAATGGTGCAAATTATCTATTATTTATTATTAAAATCTTATGTTTTTTTAATTATATTTTATTTGAATTATATAGCTATGTATCAACTGATTTACATTTTTAATTATTTAATAATTTACCTGTTACCAAGAGAATGGCGCTTAACAGTTATTTATAGTTTTTATTGAACTGTTTTATAAAAAAAATCATATTTGCATATTTACAAATTTAAAGAATATTTAGAGAATATTTTAAGGTTTTTTTGAAGCAAATTAGCATAATCTTTTAAGGTTTTAAGAACCTAAAAATCTGCGCTTTACCTATAACTAAATAATGTTCCAAGAATGTAACAAATTTTCTTAAAAAAATACCAAAAAAAAAACCACCGTGAATTAATTTTGAAATCATCGTAAATTCATAATGGATTTACATGACACACTGATACACGCACAAAACACTCGCACTACCACACGCTCAAACGTTTTATCTTATAAATATACAAGCCTTTCCATAGTAAGTATTTCCTTGTGATTTAATTGTTTTTTACTATAAATATTTAATTTGAGTGTATAACGTTTAAAAGGATATCAAATTAAAATTGTATTAAATATAATTGAATGAAAAAATCGTATATTAATATTTTTACGAAACTTCATTAAAAAATCAACAATCAAATTAAACGTTATGCTCTTGGTTTAGATTTGTTTGTAAATATTGTTAATAATTCAAAAAGTAAATCCATTGCTTGTTTAAAATCATACAAGGACCTTTTCAATTTAAAGTCACGTAAAAACGAATTAATTCATTTGACTTTATAATAATATTTATCGTAAATTTAACCACCGAGGACGGCAATATCTGTAATAATTCACGAATTACGTAAATTTGGCGTTTTATAATATGATATTCTAAAATTAATTATCGCATGGCTTTGAATGATTATTTAATACGAGAAACTCATCGTTTGACAAAAATTATATTAAGAATTTCGTCTTTTCAAATCCAGCAAAAATTTATCTTTAAGTTCAAAATAATATGTTTACACACGGGTTAGGAACTCTTGACACATTGATAGTAATGTACCTATGCATTTAATTTTTTTTTTATAATTATCAACTGACCAAAAAACGTAGACCTGATAAAAAGATTGCTCTGGTGAGACTTTTTGAACTGTTTAGACGCATATTTCAAGTAAAGCATCCTTGTTGTGTTCAAACTATATATTTATGTTTCATCAGTAGAAAACATATTTTCCGTAATTGTAATTATTGTAGTTTTTCATGAGTTACGACCGTTTAATTCTAAGAAACGAATTTGTGTAATATTTAACTCGGTTCGCACACAACACACCGACGGTGTGTTTCGATAAGTATAGTAAATAACGCAAAATGTAACTACCTTGCTAATGTATTATAACAAGAAGGAAATCGAACGGATCTTTCAGTCTTTTGTTCTTCATTGAATACGTGCGTGTGTGTGACAGCATATATTACATAGGCGTACGCATAATTGAATTCCCGAAGTCATCCACAATATTTTTGATCCCCTGAGATAACTTGGGCCCTCAAAAAGACAAAAGTATTTAATGACGTATAATGTACGAACAAATATCACTTAAACGTTTTTGTTTAATATTCAAATATACAAATAATGACTTTCTAATAGCATGCACATCTTGGTTAAATTATTAAATTCATTAATGACTAAATCAACAAAAAAAAAAACAAAAACAATTTGAAACCATTTCTTGTCCTATGAAAAGTAGAATTAATGGTTCTAAACGGTCTCGAGTCGTGGTACTTTTAACGATATTTAAATTTGCAAACTAACTTTTTAGTACGCAAAAAATAAAAACTACGATTGCCGTGAAAATGAAAAAGCATGTTATATTTTGTAATATATTGTCTCTAAAAAAAAAATATAAATAAATAAAAAAAATTAATTATAATAATTATTATTCACACGTAATCCCCTCAGTCAATGTGATACGCTATAAATTATTTTAAATACTATATTTCGTAAAATAAAATAAAAGTATAAATCTAAAAATCTTATATTTAATTATCTCATATTTAGTATCGACAACCAATAGCAGTCGTACGTCACCGTGTTCTCACGTACACTCATCACCACCCACCCGGTACATACCAGAATCCAGGTATGGGCATTTAGCGGCTGGCGTATAGTTTCCATGTCTTGCCTGCGCTGCTTTTTAACCGTATGACACACTCCAAAGTTAAATGGAAGAAAAAATAGTAAATTTAGTACTGATTTGCCAGAAAAATGTAAGTTTTATTTATACAAATCAAACATTAATGATTGAGTATTTTATAAAAATATCAATCATAGGCCTATACGAATCACAATATACCATTGGACACGATGTTTCCGCGCGAAAACGAAATAAATCTTTCTAAAATGTGTGTTGTGACCCAACGGGTTTAATGCTCTGAACACCAATACTTTCATTCGGCTCTTCGCCACTTCGTGTTGCCCACACTCGGCCCGTACGCGATGACGCGTGTTCATAAGTCTATTAAATTACGTGATTGTACATAGAATAGACGTAGCGAACGCCCTTTGTATTTCCACGTACAATAACGCGTCCGCGCGCGGTGGTTATTACCTACGGCCCCGTGCCGTGTCCCGACTCTGACATAAAACGTTGCAATGATCACATATTATTTCGTGTGAATCGAGTGAGACACGTCTCGAGGCATTGTCGATCCAGTTAAGGACCGTTTTGATTTGACCGATGATACATTTTCTTAAATCTATAACTCTAATGCAAAAATGAAAATTACCACAGAACATTTTGAAAAAACGTACGTGTATATTTGTATTCGTGCAAATAATTTACTAGATATTTTTGCTTTCAAAAATGTTAATACAAAATTATAGTGGACGATTCCAATCATTACAATAATATTATTCTTAGTGAATAAATTTTTATTTATTTTTTTCTGGCTCGTTAAATTTTGAAATTCAGAATATTGGCTCTCGAGTAACTCAAAGTTGCCCATCCCTAACGTATACCGTACAGACGCTCGTACGCGGGGGACGGAATAAAGGATCGAAATCACGGGACGCGCATAATCTACACGGGCACACGTCTCTCTCGGGTTCCGACTCGCACTGCGTATACCACACTATACCCGCCTACTATATAATTATATAACATGTGCTTGTACGACGCAGAAACGGGCAGTGGTGTGTGTGTGTGTGAGTGTGTGTGTGTGTGTGTGTGTGTGTGTGTGTGTGTGTGTGTGTGTGTGTGTGTGTTTTCCACAACTTTGGAGCCCGTTTGCGGGAGAGGAGTTTTCCCAGTGCGACGGTATTAGTCGAAAATGCCAGCAGCAGCACACGAGCACCACCGACAGAGACGACGCGGAAATCACGACCCCACGCATAGGTCCGGGAATTTTTATTCGGCGGCGGCAGTGGTGTAATGGACTTTGAAAACGTTCAGAACCGGCGGGACGCCCGCCTGGAGAACGGCCGTACTATTGACGCGCGTCTCGTATTATTTTCGCGTGACGTGTTCCGCCGTGACGCGGATTGATATAATATTTGCATCGCACGTGGAAAACACACGCTAAATTTTCTTTTCGTCAACCGTCGTACCGTAACTTGTATCGATTCGTTAGTTTAAAATCGATAAAATCGATTTACTCACAGTGGCGCTGGGTTTTCCTGGCACCACTTGAAGAAAACAGATTTTCCCGCGGAAGTTTTTGGGTACAAATTACGGCACGGTTAACGGGGAAGAAATTCGAATGCCGGCGAATCGCTGCTGCGGGTTGTCCGCGCTCGTTCGTGTGCAGTCGTCTTCGCGATTTCACAAACGTTCGCGAATACCGGAGCTGACGGCCCGCCGTCGCCTGTTTTCCCCGCGGACCACGGCGGCGCGCGCACACTGTACCCGTGGTAATAACATTATGCTCCTAACGCCGAGTACACTCGATGCGAATTCTATTGAATTGTAATATACGTGCGTGAGATAGAATTACTCGATAATCATTATCGTCCCCGTGCATAATATTCGGCACGGTTGTTAATTTTTTAATTAAAAATAGCGATTCGAATGATATTCACTCCGACTTGAACGTTAAAAAAATCAAATTTGAGTTCCTGAAAAGTACAAACGTTTTCATAACTACCACGTGTAGTCTAAAACACATAGATCATTGCACGTTCAAATCGTCGACGTTGTTTGAATCCACTCGTGATTTGTACGATTAAGTGTACAGTTGAAAATTAAATTTCGCGTTTACATTTACATGCTAAATTTTTTATTTTTTGTGTCTACATAATATGTTTTTTTCAAATACAACACGGTATTGAAAACGTAGGAAACAATTTAATTTTTCACATCTGTACATATTTGCTCGATACACCCTATACATTATAACAGCAGTACACAGTGACGTTTCCAGGAGTATCAGAAAAGATTAGAGGTAATATCTTCTCCTTGATTTCTGTGTCTTTTAACAACTTATTAAAACAACTTATTCGAGCTATTATTGAGTTTTTTTTTTCTAAATTATTAGGATCACTTATTACTATGAATATGCACCATATAGATTACAGAACACGTCGCGCGAGCGAACACAGAGATACGTTTAAAATCTATGGTTTATGTTTGTGCAGACCATAGAGTAATAGTATATACTCTATGGTGCTGACGTATAGCTATGGTGTATCAATGCCACGGGTTATCCGTCATCGGCGTGATCAATACATAAATGCGATTCGGTTATACATTATATCTATGGTGCCCGTATTTGTGTATCAATAAACTTATCGGTTAACCGTTGAATAAAAAACGATAATACCGTATTAAAAAATAAAACCATTTTTTTATTTTTTAAATTTTTGTTATTTTTAATTTATTTTGAATAATTGTATTTATTTATTATTCTATGTTATAAACAATACAACTTTACTGTAATATTGTAATCTAAACCAATTCTAGTTAAAGTAATTAATACACAAAAACAAAATGAAAATACTCATTTTACGATTTATAATTTTAATTTATGCACTTGTGATTGTGATTTGATTTCAATTGACAATCTGCTGTCAAAAACTATTTTTTCGTTTATAGTGAACGTTAAAGCTTTAAAAATAAACTTTTTACGTGCACTGTTTATAAGCTATAACATTTCCTCTCATTCCAAATTCCTGGGCACGGCACTGGTTGCACGTATATAAACTACGCGTTATTTAAGTAAGCACTATATATAAAAAAATATGTTGTAGTCCCCCCTCATTAAATTTCAAACTCTTATATTATAATAAAACTAAATCAGACTAAAAAAATATAACTCTAATTGTGTATTATAAAAATTCAATATTTATTGGTAGACAATGAATTATACTATTTTATTTAAGTACAATATTTTTGTTTGTTTATAAATTTAACTTTCAATTTAAATGGCATATTTTGAATTTGCAATTTGAGAGCTCTTAGGTGAGTGAATTCGTTAATAACATCATCAAAGTTATTAATGGGCAGCTAAGGTATGCTCATTGGATAGACGAGCAATCGAATTTTAAATTATTTTACCATTTGCAGACTTTTGTCGAGTTTAACCAGTTTCTCTATTTACTAAAACATCTTTCTACCGGAATACTAGAATATTACAAAACAGACGACCACGTAAACACACGTTCCCAAACATTGTTTGAACATTTTTCGCACAAATGGAATTTTACAGTTCTAAAGATGGCATTCAGCACTTCTATGAAATGTTGAAGAATAAATAGTTTTTGAGTGTAACATTTCATAATATCAAAATTTGTCTTTATGTTGAAAATATGCCAAATATACAAAACAATATAAAGTGTTTAAACTTAAAAATAATATCTAGATTCAAATTTTAATTTCCAATAAGGCTGGCTCCAATTATCCTGTCCCCTATATTGTGGGTCCTTCCATGTGGGATTACCTGGGTCGTAGCCCGTAAAAGGCAGAAGAACCGAAAGATACGTATTGTTTTTTCAGCAAGCGAACATTTTGGAGAACATCAATACTCAATAGTTGTTGTTATAAACACACACACACACACACACACACACACACACACACACACACACATAATAATAAAAGTACTTTTACTACATCTGACGCATTGTACTATTGTGACCCTGTGATAATAGTGGTAACCAATAAGAACGCAGTGGTCCCCTCAATTTCGGATACTATTCTGCCTGGTTCTTGCCGACTGCGAATCCCTTCTTTATATATATATAATATATACCTACTCAAAAGATCATTATAACCACTGTCCTCTATTTTTCTTTACATTGTCCAGCGGACCAAATGCAGTAAATGAGTTTATACCCATTTTTAGTCATCAAAAGTATTACGTTTGTTGTTTACATAATAATATTATGTACCTAGTGGTATCTAATGTGGTTATGGAAATACAAAGTGACTGTGAGATTAAGTACACATAATGTGTCATCCACCCGTACAATCGTACTGACGGAGTAATATTATCGGATGAATAGGTATTCAAGCTACGGAGATTAAAATTAAGAACTTGAATCACTAGTGTTTTTCAGCGATAGGATAATTTAAGCTTAAACATTTTATTTTTATAGGAATATCTCAACGTTTCAATTAACTCACTTGTGAATCGTTGCGATTGTGAAATCCACTTTAATGTCATAAACTCGATTTGTTCTTATTCTCAGAGTGGATTTGGGTACATTGTAGTACCTGATAATTATGTTTAACTTTCAAGAATTTTTACCTTTTGTTAGGTCCTCTACATTTTTTTTTCTTAAATGCTGTAAACATAACATCGTTGAAATGTTAATTATAGTTTATTCGAAAATATTAAGCAAAAAAAAAAAAAACTCTTGAACTTGAGCGCATAGAGCAATTACATTATAAATTGTAATTGAGTTGTTGTCAAGATAACTTTCTGTGACGATTCGTGACGATTTGTATCAACTAAAAGTTTATTCTTGGAAAACAATGTGCTAAATATCTCAAATTCATAATACTGAATTACCATAACGACCCCAATTTAATAGAGAAAATAATATGCTGATCAGATATTCGTAATTCGGATTTTATTGCAACACGAATACTTTTTACTCGCCCAGCGCTTTATTCGCGACCGTACGTACTAACAAGACGAAATGTAAACACACTCACACACACAACTAATTTTCTCTGGAGAAGGAACTTTGTTGGGGTCGCAAACGGAAGTCCATACTCAAGACGAACGTAATAACAACACTACACGTCGACCGCGCCGTGAGCACAACCGGGCGAATCACTCTGAGATCCGTCGCCCTCGGACCGAAATGTAAAGGGTGCCAAGTGTTTCGACGACTAATAACGTTAAGTCGGCGCGCGCGAGTGTGAGTTAGCTAACGCTAGTCAAATGGCGGATGCGGCGCAGATGTAGCCGCCGACGGACGGGCTGCGGTGTGTACCGAAGTCAGGCTCCGGGGGTCGGTGGTCGGGGCGGAGGGATGGACCAAAAACAACAACGGCGCACGGCCGCTGCTGTTCGATAAGCCGTTTCACAATTATTATTATTGTTGCGCGCACGAGCCCGGGAAAAACAAAAACATCGCGTCGCGTCGGGTAATAAATCCAATATGAGAACGTCGCTCGAAATATTCCCTGCGGGCCGAACGGGCGGCGGTGGCGGCGGCGGCGGCGGATAACATCGACGTGGGCGGACGGTTTTTTTCGCGCGTGCCGCCGATAGAGGGTATGATATTATATCGCGCACGCTTGTTCCGCCGCTGCCGCCGCCGCCGCTCGCGAGCAATATTGGAAGATGGTATCGGGCCTGACACCGTGGCGTCGTCTGGGCGGCGGCGGAGAAACGCTGACGGAGAGAAATACGTTTAACGTGGCCGCCATATTCGCTCTTGTTATATAAATGATAGTATATATGTGTATATATTTGTGTGTGTGTGTGTTATGTTAAGACCTTTCTTGGATATTCCTGCCATATGAGCGGTGCGACTCAACCGAGCGGAGGAGAGAGAGAGAGAGAGAGAGAGAGAGAGAGAGAGAGAAAGAGAGAGAAAGAGAACGTTTGTTCTTTATGAAAAACAAAATAATATATGTTATATATACCCCTGTGAAGCAAAGTCTGTGCCCTGCTCCGGATCAACCCAAGAAACAATGCGACAGTAGTTTTACTATCATAAGTCGAGACAGATTGATTCGTACATTATATAGTAATAATACGTTTTTATTTATTTATTTATTTATTTATTATACGCAATATTATAATAGATCGTAAGCTGGTGCAAAAACGGCAAAAGTAAACGTTGTGCTCTCCGAACATCACGACGTTTTCGGCATAGACATTCGCTATTCCATTGTTATTTGTCTGTGGTTTTTCGTACAGTCACACGCCTACACCTGACACGGTACACCTGGAGATACGGATACGTTCAGTAGCGCACGCGGGATTTTAGTTCGCTTAGGGTTTTCACTACAAGTTGATCGCGCATCCGTGGGGGATTTTGCCCCCCCAACCACCACTCCATAGTTGAACTAGTAGATAACGCCAACATTATAACACAAAACAGTTCTTACCAATATTCCTATTTTTATGTTTGTCCTGACTCTTAAGATCTCGAACGTAATTTAATAATTATACCAATTTAAGTATTTAGTAATAAAATATATACTATTAACCAGAATAATAAAAAAATTAAACAACACGCATATACGGTTTTAAAAGTTAAACAGCAATAGTTTTATAATCATATGTTCTATACTGACGATAAACGATTTTTAAATAATGAGTTAAAACGAATAGTAGATCCAGTCTTATAATTATGCCACGATTAGTATAGAAATATTTTTGGAAGGTGGGAGAAATTTCCGGGGGAGGAATTAAAACCCTAGAAATATATTCCAGCGTACGCCGCTGAATATGTCTATACACAACAATTGAAAATAAAACGAGATTATAATATGCGTCAGTCGACGCGTATAGGTGACACCGTGTCAACAATGATTACAGTAACAACCATAATATTATGCCCCTGAGGTGATTGACAATACGTGCATTTTTTCGCCTAAAAGCAAGTAGCACTTGTGTTGAAAAGACTCAGTCGGAGAAAACAAAGATCCGACTACTCCGGTGAAACGTGGAATATTTGCTTCCGTGCATTTTACGACTTTTATAAATGACGATGACGTTATAAATATCGCCCTAATAAATATTACGCATTATCACCGTACCACGTCGTTTTGGGGCAGAAGCGTGTTTTATTATTTGTTTATTTTATTACCCAGAAACAAGAACACTGGGCCCCACTGAGACTCTCGTGTGGGGATCCGAGAGTCTAATCTATGACATAAGCATATAAATTTTAATATATTTTCAATAATTTATACAACACGAAAATTATTAAACTAATTACTGTTTGATCATATACACTTAAGATCATATTACCAGTACTTAATAACTACTAAGGACTAATGCAATTTTAAACTTTAAACTATATAACACAATATTTGAAAGAAACTTAAAATGTATAAACTTAGGCTTCGAAGTTGATAATTACAATCTAAATTAGATCACTGTTAATGTATTATCATATTTAATTTCGTTACAAAAGTACTAAGTACCAGAGTACTATACAACTACACGTTAGCATATAACATCACATCGTTTTCACTGCGTTTCGTTTGCCCGGTGACCACCGCGTCTCGACCTGGTATTCGTCCGTGGCCGTTATTTATCCCGCGGCGACGCCGTTCGACGCGCGACGAAACCCGACGGGCGAGTGTAAATCTTCGAGTTGCCGATTACATGCACGTACCACGTGCGCAACGAGTACGATCGCATTTTCCCGTGAGGATACCTTTGGGACGTACAGCAACAGAGAGTGAGGATTAGAGGATCAACGCCCTGTCTCGGAATTTTTTCGTCCGATTCCACGCTCGGCGAGAACGGGAAAAACAAATTTCATCTCAAAACCACCCCCTCGTTTCAAAATGGTTTTATCGACGTGTCCATGGTGTAAATATTACAATTATCATAATGTTGTTATTGGACACTGTCGTTGTATACTGTGGTTTTTTTTCCGACATTCGGCCTCGTGACGTGTCCCGGTAAAATATTTATAAATACAAATTTTTTTACGAAAAAAAATATAAAAAAATAGTAAAATAAGTCACTAAATTCACCAGGGAGACTCATACCTGGCGCCAAAGACGTTAAGGGCGCGTTATTTATCGCGTCGACTACACGGGTAGGTACCTAACGACCGATAGTAACGGCGTACACAGGAAGGATATTTGCTTAAATACAATAGCGCGTGTTTTCGTATTCAAACGCGAGACGTTTCGTTTCTCCTGCCCGCCGATCGCGGTGGTAATTTTCTTCATCGTTTTTTGCGATGTTATTTCGCACCCGCCCGCGCCCCCGGCTTGGGAGAATATTACGAAACGAGTAGCTCGCGGTGTGCGCGCGGTGCGGAGCAATAATCGTTCGAACGTCGGGTAAACACAGAGGTCACGTAAAAACACTGCAAACGGTAAGTGGTCTGAAATATGAATCGAATTAACCAATAATGGGGCTCGAAACTCGCGAGGTTGAATTTAATGAATTGCCCCGGACAACACTCCGGGGAATAGTGCCTGTGCCGCCGCTACGATCGAGTGCGAGAACACAACATTCGGATTCGCCAGTTTTTGTTTTGTGTTTTTTTTTCTTTTTTTTTTTTTTAAGAGATAGTAAAAGAACCGGTATTTTAATGTCGGTATACGTTTATTACGAGCATTAAAAATAATCGCCGTTTAATGTGTATCGATGCAACGTGAGGCGTATACAACATTATTGTTACGGTTCCGAACAATATTTATTTGTGTATTTATTGTTGTTTTGTTACGTGAAATAACAAACAAGACGGAACGTTCGAAAAATGCGCAAAACAAATAATAATAAAAACTAAAAAGATTTTTTCATTCGAGACGATTTTCGAGATAACTTCCTTCCCGACCTCCGGGTTTTTGTCACGCGATAAGCTTGACTCTCCAAAAGTCTCCTAATGTTAAAATATCGTAATCGCTGCGTTACTATACGTATGATAATAATAATAATAATAATAATAACAATATTGTCATCCGACGTCCTTTCACACTACACGTAGATGACAGAAGGCGCTAAATAAATTACACGAGACGACCCGTTTGGACGGTGAAAACAACGAGAACTGTTCCCGATGCAAGCGCGTTGTACGTTTATAATATTATGAACGTCGCGATACGTGCAATGATGAATTACACCATGCATATTTTATTACGGGAATTCGTCGGATAAAATGAAAATAAAATTAAGACGTGAACGGATGCTATCGTATTATAAGAACCGAATATTATTTTCGGCTCAAAGTGTTCCCGAGTGAAACAGTTAGTTGTTAGTAGCTTGACTAAAAACAGGAAGTTTTAACCTAACAGTAAGTTTTAGTTACTTGAGCCGACGAACCGATACATTGTGAATTTACTGTATATAAAAAAAAAACATCAATTCAGTACCTAAAAACGCAAATAGAAACTAATATTTAATATTCGAGTAATAAACCCTGCGTACTTATTTTTTTCTTTATTTTTGGGTCGTCTATATTCAATAACCTCGCCATCATTAAACCAAAACAAAAAAACACTGCTGAGAATTTATAGACTATTCAAGTTTTTATTTCATTTAAATTGGTTCAGTAGTCAAAACGAAAAGTAAGGGCAAAAAAGTCATAAACACACACATAATGTATTACTCTTAAACATATTACTCTCCACTTGTTTCTCAGCCGAGTAATAACTAGTAGCAACTAGCAACGCATGTTGTTATAGCGCTATTTTATTCGTATAACTCAATTTACGCAAGAAAAAAAAATACGATTTCAAATAATATTACGTAGTAACGTTATCTGACTTATTATATTACGAACTATTGAATTAATTGAGTTCAAAGGGATAACGTTGAATTGAGTTCATGCTTCTTTTATGTGTTTGAATTGAATCCCGGGCATTATCTTAATTTCCCGGTTTCCCCCAAAAATTTTGAGTGATTTTCAGCAAGCGCTAATCGGACCACTAACAGTTGTGAAAGTTTTCACGCAAAATCAAACGCATTTTGTCATTCAGGACGTCCAAATATTTTTATTCTTGTAGACACTCTTCTGGGTTTACAGTCAGGTACGTACATAAAATTACGAAGCAAAGTAACGAAACCATGTAAAAACACATTGGAAAAGGAACAATTTTTACGGGAACGAAAATACACTAGAAAACAAAAGTGCATTGATTTTAGATTTTTAATTCTGGATCTCTAAAATTTTAACCGGCAACAATTTAAATTACATTATATTTATTCACACATATTTTTTTAAATTAAAAAATAAAAAAAAAATAAAATAAATTGGGAGACTTCTCAGTTAACCTTCACGTGGAGTCACTTGGATAACGCTAATAGATCGAAGGGACCCAACTCGAACAACCTAAACGTATTTTCGGGTTCAAAAGATACTTGTGATAATGCCGGTTAAAATAAATCAAAAGTCCCTAGTTTCAAAAGTTAGGAAGAAAAATGTTTTAGACACGTCAAAAGGCCATCATAAATGCCGTACAGATCTATTTGATACTGGAAAATAATATGTAAAATATAATTGACATACTAAAGCGCGGGTCACGTTATGCTGCGGGTTGCCAGCCGCGAGTTGAAGAATCCGCTTCTGCCAGCCGTCGATCGGCTTGGTGTGACAACAAAATACAGCGGTGGCGTCGCCAGCCGGCGAGTATTATATTTTGTCAGCGGCTGACGAAGTTGGACACGCTTGACATTCGGTAGCAGGCAGCGGCGACTAATTAATCACGTGACCGCTGGCACCAGCCGGCAGCGCAGTCTGACCACTGCGTGTTACCGGATCCTCTTCTTTCAGCTCTCGGAGAAGTCTTGACGATGCCCCTAATTTTTCCCTTCTTTGTATCCACGGCCTGACCCACCGTCGTGTCTGTTTGTGGTGAAGCTGGATAAGCATTTTTAAACCGAGTTCCCGGACACTCTCTCTCAAAAACTGCTCAATTAGCTTTTTACGTGAAACGACAGACGACACGGTTGCTGAATAGTGAATGACTAACAGAAGAGTGGCGAGTAGCAGCAACCAGATTGCCCGCCGCTGGTAAGCAGCAGCTGGCAACCGGCATGATGTGACCCGCGCTTAACTAAAATAAAAAAATAAAAACTATCACAGTTATAAACGGAATATATTACGGAGTTGGCCTGCAACCGTAGATCTGTATTATATACGTATGTGGTGTCCATATAACTAAAAATGTTCGCACAAATGATACATAAAAGTATTTACCAACGATTTGGTTCAATGGATTTCGCCAAAATGAAATCCACCAGAAATTATTATGAAAACATATACGAATACATACAACGAATGAACATGTAACTACGTTGATAATTATGACTGTAAGTGTATGGTTCAAAGAGAACATAAAAAGTGACCAAACCTCTACGGTAAAATATATTGCGTTTAACAGTATATACCTACGTATCCTCGATGCAATTAAATGGTCAGCTCCGCAAGTAGTATGTGTCAGAGTAAATTGACTGTATAAAGTATACGTTTGGTACGGTTTTCGACTAATTTTTTGCGTTAAAAAAATAAGATAAACTGTTTTCTTTTTTCTTGCCGACGTTTATACGTAAATCTACTTTGAATGCGTTAAACTTTTCAAAAGTTCCGTACACGCCTCACTATACTTTAAAGTGTTTTATAATAATATTATAATTTAATGGTCGTAATCTTTCTTATTTCTAGTCTATATTTTACTGTATATATATATATATATATATATATATATATAAATATAATACGTTATATTTTTTTCGATATTGTGTCATCATCAATGTGCCACGCCGCCTACTTTTCTCTTAAACACATATACCTTTGTGTGTGTGTGTGTGTGTGTGTGTGTGTGTCTCGGGATTATTCGCATATAGAACGGCCTTTCTTGTCGTTTATAATATTTCCATCGTGTCAAAATATTCCCAACCGCGTCATCGTATTCCATTACTTGCCGCACATCTCGTGACATTAGTGGTAACTCAAACACACATTTCCATAAACTATTAGTGTCTCGCGTTCGACTATTTGTGAGGCATTCAATATCCGTACACACACACACACACACAAATATTTATTTATTTATACATGTATTATATACGATACAAACTATCTTTGTGCAATTGTTTTCTCTACCATTAACGCCTCGCACACATATATCTCATCCACAGAGGCGTATTTAGGCACAGGTCCTGTAGATTCGGGCCTAGAGCGGCGGCATTTGGAGGGTGGCAAATTTCAACATTTTTTTTTTGTTTACAGAATTACAAAAAGTATTTTTCATTCGACAACATCAAATTTGAATTATTTTTCGACTAGAGAAATTCGTTTACAAATCATACGTTTTATGGTTAAGAGTTGCGACTCAAACCATAAACGCGTGCGTCCGTGCACTCAAAATCAAACAGCTACTTACATACCATACGCACAAGCGATACGGCACGAACAGTACGCGTGTGGGTAGCGAAAAAAAAATGCGCGCGTTCAACGCGGGTTCGAATTCTCAAGCTGTGGATTCGAATGTGTTTTGTGAAAAATTTTAGGAGAGGCAGAGGGGAAGGAAAGGCGGCGAATCGGAAAGTGTCTACAGACGAAAAATCCCTAAATACGCCACTGCTCATCCATCTGTCGATATGTGTTCTCCGACGTCAGAATCTTCTCTCGTACGGCGACTGACGTTTACCAATTTTGACCTTTGACTTGTATTGAATACGCCATGAAGATTTTGAAACGTTTAATTTCTTAATTTCGTTCACAAACATTAACTAATAAACAATACGTGATTATTTCATTATTAGGTGATACTACAATAAAACGGAGAAAAATCAACAGACGCCAATCATATTGTGATATTACTAGGTATTCGTTATTGTAATAAACATCGACGTTCTTGTAATCATCAATAGTGTGATGAAGTTATGCATACATCGTACGAAAATCATTCTGATTGGAATCCAACAGACGTGACGTGCGAGATCGCGCTGAAATTTATGGAGAATAAACCGTGTGAATGATATTACGAGACATTATCCACTAATTCTGGAAGGCATAACGATAACATACGTGGCGAATTTCATAGCGATAAATTATATTGTATTATTATTCATACCGATTTCCTTTTATTGTGATCGTTTTGAGACTCGCGTGTTTTCAGGTTCTCATATCTAAATTAAAACTTGTTATCACGACGGACGTTCCTTCAATAGTTTGATAATACACATAGTAAAAATAGTCATATTTATACGGCCATTAATGTCATTATTGACTTATGTAAAGTGTGGTCAAATTGCATGGGTCTGCGCCGAACCGCACGGAATTCGCCGTTCAAAGTGTGCGGAAGTGTATCGGTGAACACCACTAGTGAACAATTATCACGCCAATGTATTTTAATATTATTATTACTGTAGGTAGCAGATACATTTTTTTCTCGTTATTATTATAATTGATTCGAATACATTATCGTATACGTTTTTCAACTACGCCGCGCTATGTCGTCGCGATAATAACAGCAACAAAACAAAAACAGCTAACCAAACAAAATGTATTAACGTAAAAACACATTCTCCGCAAGTAACTATATATTATACACACTACTAACCGACGTTCACGGTTGCATGTAATGTACACACACACACACACACACACACACACACACACACACACACACACACACACACACACACACACACACACACACACACACAATATTACGGTCCGCAGTTTTAATTCATGGAATTGTTCGGGACTCTATTTGGCTCACCGGCACCACTTTGTTGCGAGTATTACAATGGCGCGCACCCAACTTTACGCTATATTATATCCGAACATTAATAATATCAAAAACAAAAAAAAAAAAAAACTTAAAATAATAATGGTAATAATAAATAAAATGGAAACAAATATTCGCTTATTCCCAAAACTTACGTGGCTACGACGGCACCGGCCATACAAACCCACTCTCACTGCACGCACACGAGCGTATAAAGTTTTCATGTTTAACCGTGAACAATGACGACGCCGCACGACGGGGAAATGCAAAAAAAATATGGATAATCCGTGTTTTGTCCACTTAGAAAACGGTCAAATGCGCACACACACACACACACACACACACACACACACACACACACACACACAGATACTATACATGATTTTTTATATTCGTACTTAGGTACACTTGGAACGTCCCAAGGGTTTTTTTTTTTTGTCAAAAATCGTTTGTGCGAATAACGTGGTGTCAGAGTATTTAACCTCCGTATTCCTTGTTATTATTTGATGTTTGTATTATATTCTTTGTTTCTTTTTTCAGAACGAGATGAAAATATTTAACGAGATCATAATGGTATTCAATTTAAGTAAAAACGGTAATTGTGTTATTTTCCGCGACGCTTGGCATGAAACCTCAATAGATTTCTTTGGTCGTGAAGTCCACGAATAATTTTTTGTTTTTTTTTTATTTAACCTCGGAAAACATTACGCTATAGTATACGCATTAAAAGACCGTTAGATATTCACATAAAAATTATGAATATATATATTTATTTTTATATTTTTTTTGTAGTTTTTCATCTTTTGAATCGTATAATAATTGTGAGTGAAGACAGTTTTTCCACCGATATATACGACTTTTAATTGGTACCTATACTCATCCATACGATGATTTTATAAACTCGTCAGTTTCCATAAACAAGAAATTTTCGTCCATTTTCATTCAACAAGACAAGATTAATTTTAATATTAATTTATTAAAAAGAAGTTCAATGGTATTGTGGCATTAAACCCGGTACCAAAGCTATGTTCGAAATTAAAAGTCGATAAAAACATGTTGATTTATAAGAGGTAAGTACTTAAAATCTGATTAATACCACACGGGAGAGTATCCGAAGAGTCGCCTCCTGCATTGTGTCCAAGTGAATATAAAAAGTACAACCGATTAGAAAATTACCAATGATCTTCGTTTCAAAGACATGACGTCTGTATCCACGAGTACAACCAAATGTTTTAGTATTAGATTTTTTAAAGTTCGACTTATTTTGAAATAGCAGAATTTTTCGGTTTTTCACCTGACAATAGTTATTTATCCTTGTGAAATTTACTTTGATAACATGTACGATCTTTCATTAAAGGTACCGTATTAATACTTTTGTAAGATAATTAGTTGAGTAGACTGATTAGGAGAGTGCGTTGCAATTTTTCCGAACAAATTTCATAATTACGTGACAGCAAAACTTGGACAATTTTTGTTTCAGCAGAAAATCGTGATAATATTTCATTCGTAAATTGCATCGTTTCCCATTACAGAATCATATTCTATCCCATTCCCCATCATTATATTTATCAACTATATAAGACGAAAATATTTAGTTGAAAACGATATTCTTCGGTTCCTTTCGAGTAACGCATATGCCGTGTTTTATACTCGTGTTTATATATATATATATATATATATATATATATATATATATATATATATATATATATATATATATATATATATATATATATATATATATATAGCAAATAGCTGCAGTGCAATCATAATAAAAGTATAAAAAATACAGACCTTCATTACTCATAATGATATCAAATAATTGTGGCATAAATTTTTAACCCGATCAACATGATTTATGATATAGCTGATACGTATGACCACAGATATATAAAACAACTAGATAGCCGACTCATTGATAAAGTCTCATAAGACCTATGAAGTCTGACAGCCATATGCGAACAGGGCAAATGCGATTGATTAACCCTTTGCGGTCAAGTGATAACTTATAGAATCATGTTTTACTCAGATTTATTTATTTAGTCCAAAGACTCATTAAAAGTTTAGTGATACATCAAATAACGATAATTTTTGTCTTCTTTCGAATGGCAACACTGAATTTTACGGTTTATCTATTGTTGATTTAATTATTATCAGTTAAATATGTTCAATACGCTAAACATACAAAATCCAGAAAACTGCAAATTGAACTACTGGTTTCGCCCGTGTCGACATATTGTAGAAAATATAATTAATTAGTGTTAAGGTGCACTGAAACGAAAATCGATTTAATTATTTCTTGATCATCGGGTATGTTTAAAGATATACGTATTAATAGATTTTGAAATCGCTGTATCATTATCCACGATATTCTACTCTGTGTACGCCTGTGTAAGAACGAATTGTCTGTTGTAAACGAATATTAAATCGACTACAGAAGAAATCGTTTGTAACGACATCGACTACCTATTACCCTATAAACCAAGTATAACTAGATAGCCGACTCAGTGATAAAGTCTCACAAGACCTATGAAGTCTGACAGCCATATGCGAACAGGGCAAATGCGATTGATTAATCCATGAAATATTTAATTACTCCATGATTTTTTTTAAAACAATTTCTGAATTCACCCGATTAAGAGGACGTTGCAGTCGTTGCACAGATATTTGCTTTTTCCGTCTTACAAGTGCGTACATCGAAAAATGTACGCTCAGCCGATCACGTTCATCACCGTTAGTTGAAAAATTTGAGTAAATTTACCTCTTGTACGATTTAAAGCTAAGATTATTATTAAGGGTATGTCATAGGCTATTTTATTATATTTTAATTTTAAAGCGAGTTATACGTTTTTAAGATGTACAAGTAATTTACAATTACTACTCGTGTGTTAAGTATTGTCAAAACATGGTTTGACAAATGACAATAACCTGGAACTTAATTTAACAAAAACTTGCTTTATAAACTTTAGTATTAAATAAATCGTCACCCATTGGTAATAATTATCTTAAGCCTCATAAAAAAAAACTGTAATGAATTTAGTATAAATACAGTGATTGCTATTAATAATGACAGTAGATGTAATTGCAGTACTATATTTTATCCAGTTCAAAAAGTAAAATATCTAGGTGATAGATGCTAATCTGAAATGGCAAAATCATATTATTTATTTAAATTATATTAATTGTAATTAAATCATATTAATACAACTAGAAAGATCAGATTATACTATAAATTTAAAACTCTTAGCAACAAAATAGCAAAATAGCAACAAAAAAATGAGACCTACCTACTTATATTTCACATAATTATAAATATCATAATATTATAAAGCATAGGTATATTACTAATCAACACAACAATTTGTGGACAATGAGTATTTATTTCTTCATTGCACTTGTATGAATACAATTATCAGGAATCATAGATGGAATAGCCGTCTCTTTCAAGTATAGTTTATAACTACCTCCTGGTTTTCAGTCATAGTCAGACTGTACAAAGTGTTCACTACAAATACAACTATTTTCGGTAGGAACAAACCCTTTCCGACGTATAGCAGTAATCCACAGTCGATTCCTTTCTGGATTTTTTAATGGAAATCTAATGGGAACAATCTTATTATAGTTTTTACATACCTAACTAATAATAAGTTAACATAAGATAATAACAATGTATAACTTACGAAAAAAAATGAACTTTGATTCCTTTCAGTCTCCTATTGACACAACCAGACACAGAACAAGAAACCACCATGATGTTGAATTACTTGAATTGCACTTTATAGTTTATAGTTTATAAATTATAATCGAAAAATTGTGTTTCAATCCGAATCCATAAAAATATAAAAAGATAACTGATATATAAAACAACATTTTTATACAATGTCTTTGGTTTCAATCACAGACAAATTATATTTGATGGAATAATATAAAATGTCATGGATTAATCAA
The DNA here is from genome assembly GCA_027580255.1 of Therioaphis trifolii. NCBI lineage: Eukaryota > Metazoa > Arthropoda > Insecta > Hemiptera > Aphididae > Therioaphis > Therioaphis trifolii. The sequence continues at coordinate 33,177,804 of CM050407.1, read as the reverse complement.
TCATATTTTTCCCTGTTCGAATATGGATTCTAGACTTCAATTTTATTCATTGAGTCGGCTATCTAGTTGTTTTATATATCTGTGCGTGTGACCTATTTAACGCAAAGAAAAACGCATTAACTTACATGTGTCCGGGACACTAAATAGCCGTTTATTTTGATAAATTACTCACGGGCTACAGAACACACACGATTCAGGTAATGTGAACTGCATTTTTCAGTGCACTAAATGTATATACTATTATTACTAGGACCGTTTTCAACTGAAAATTATGTTCTGTATATAATATATATATATATATATATATATATATATATATATATATATATGTGTGTGTGTGTGTGTGTGTGTGTGTGTGTGTGTGTGTGTGTGTGTGTGTGTGTGTGTGTGTGTGTGTGTGTGTGTGTGTGTGTGTGTGTGTGTGTTTGTGTGTGTATGTATATAATACATTTTTCCATCGAAAATACGCCAACTATATTAAATTGTTCGACTACTGTACTAATAATTTCTACTAAATTACGAGTTAATGGATTTTGTTTTTTTTTGTTTTTAATTACATTTGTATTTTTTTCATTTTCAATTCATATTACTGGTCAAATTTAGTTTTCAAGATAAATCGACGATTATAGGAATTTCAGTTTTTAGTTCTTCCCCGTTAATAGTAAAATGATACTTTGATTTCATTTGTAATTATTTGATTATTTCAATATTATCATACGTATTACGTTGATTCGATATGATAATAGTAGGTATTGTTTCTGTTTATGAGTTGCGTACTTGTGTTACTCGTAAAACAATGCACGTTAAGTTGAACATTTGAACAAGCGTATAGTGTGTGGGAAAATAGCTATTTCATTACTCAGTTCGTAGTCACATAAATCACAATAGCAATAAAATAATAATGTGTCTTGTGTCTTGAAAAAAAAATCATTATTATGAGTTTATTTATCGTTTTGTTTAATTATTTTAGTCACATTTATTATTATTATTTAAATGACTCTAGTAGTTTAGAATTATGTATTCGTAATGTACGACGGTATAATATACGATTTTATACTCTTGATAAAGTAATGAAATATTAATTGCCGTCCCATGTCACAACTTAGTAAAAAAAAAATAATAATAATAAAAACAATGAAAACAATTAATTTTTCATTGATTTTAAATAACGTATTTGAATGATTTCCTCAGCATCTTTATTGTCGTTACATCAAAATATTTTTATTAGAAAATCGTTTTGATGCTTTCCGCTACCCTTCACTCTCTTTTATGTAACAGTAAACCGTATAATAATATCGTGACATACAAGATGAAACGTGTGCGCGCGTATATAACAATGATATTTATGCCGGACCCTTGTTTTTTTTCCAATCCGAACCTTTGTCATTATATTTTATCAAATTGTAATGGAACGAACGAATACAATTTCAATTTTTAATCGTAATGATTACAGTTGTTTGGCTTTGTGCGTTATTATTGCCATCGACATTTATAGTATGAATTTTATACGGATTTCCGGGCGGGATTTTTTGAAATGTTTCCAAAAATTTTATTAGAATAAATAGAAAAAAAATAAGTTATTCAACCTCTGACCGACGATTTCGATTTACGACTACTCTTTCAATCTTCCGTATTTTTATTTTTTTATTTTTATTTATTTATTTATTTTTTTTTTTTTGTTTCACTCGTGACCCTCAAAACATTTTAAATCATTTTTTTCAATTTAAATTGTTTTCAACCGAGCCTCAAATGTTTTTATCGAAAGATCTTCTTTTGTAAATAATTCAATTTTAGTTATTGAGTCTATGCCATGACTTTTAGAAACGTGTAATATAACTTGTGCCGTTGTTTTATGATCAATTTCAACGATATTTCGCAATCCGTCGAACACTTTATGATGCAAATATTTTCACACCAAACATTTTTAATCGTTCAATTTTTATTGAAATAATTTTTTTAATTTAATATTGAATCTAATGCTAAGGCTTGGATGTGTTTGTGAGGTAAAATGTCCATTGACAATACTTGAAATACGTTCCACACATCATATTCATAAAAATAATAATTGGTTTGTCTCTGTCATACCATTTGAGTGAAAAATATATATTTAAATTTTGTGAAAAAACCATTGAGCGAATGAAAATGTGCATTTTAAAAAGCTCCAGCGTAAGCGTATAATTGTACAAAAGAACCATGTAAAGTGGCTTATTTTCTTCGAGATGTTTATCATTCGAAAGATCGAATATCCGATAGAAATATTTAACCATTCATAATCTATAAAACTTTGAAATCGACTCGTTTCAACAGACAGTATAATCTGTATAAAAAAAAAAATAACTGTAATAATAATAACAATAAATAAACAGCGGTACAGTGAACAAAAGAGGCGACGAGTGTACAAAAATTCAAAGTGTTGGCGAATCCGAGCGACATAAAAAGTAAGTTTTACTTCAATACATAGAAAAATGTCGACTATAGGCATTATACGTATACGCTTTGACCGGTTCTACGACTTCGAAACAACGTGCAGTGGGTAGTTTTAATTAAAAACGAAAATACATTTTTGCGAATAGAAAACGCTTGACTGTATGGTCAAAGCAATAATAAGAGTACAGAAATACATTAAGAAGTTCTTTACGTCAGTTCCCGTCGGCGTTGTTTTCAAACTTTCAAACGTTTTCCAAACGATTTTGCCGTGCGTACCTATAAGCGCGTACACAAACGCGGTTAAAGATTTGGGTGTTCTCTTTAAAAATAATTTATCTTTCTCTATTAATACACATATGATTACAAATAGATGTTTTAAAACGATGGGTTTTATTTTACGAAATACTAAAGGAATTTAAAAATGTACATTACATTAAAGACGCTCTATTGTTCTCTTGTTAGGTCACATACTGAATTATGTTCAATAATCTGGGCTCAAAATTGTACTGATAAATTGTTTGAGAATGTTCAGTATAAATTTCTTAAGTCTATAGCGGTTCGTTTAAATTCACCCATTTCTACAGAATCATTTTCATTAGTAGGTAGCTAATTCTATTTATATTCAGCCTTGTGAGGTCAGGCGTAAGTTATCTGACGTCATGTTTATTTATGATCTTCTTAATAATTATATTGATTTTCCTGATTTATTAAGTAAAATTAGTATTTTTACTCATAGTTATTCGATTAGAAATTCTAGATGTTTTTTTGAACCTTTTTATAAAAAAAAAAATATGTACAGATTCATTTTTTCCTAGAGCACTATTTTTATGTAATTCAATTTGTAATGAAGTCGATTTTTTTTTTATGTCTCTCGAATCTTTTAAAACAAAAGCTTTATACCTACTATCTATATTTTTTTTTTTATAATAGAAATTTATTTATTTTATATATGTGTAAATTTTTGTTATAATTCACCTTTCAAACTATTTTAATTATTTCGCATATTATGTATGGTTTTTCTTGCTTATTATGTATTATATCCTATGTAAAGGGCTTGTCCCGTTAAACTTAATAATAAATAAATAAATGAATAAATAAACGTTTCATCGGACGCGATTCGAGTCGAACAGGCCGCGTGTATCGGCCAAAGACGAAAATTAAAAAAACAACCTCTAAATTTCAAAACTGATTGCGGTAAATTTCGAACGGCGGCGTCGAGCATACCCGAGCATAGCGAAACAAAACACCACCGCTGCTGCACTCTTCTCGTGATGTACAGGTTTTGCAATATTACATAATCCCTTTTCGATATCATTAGACGACGCGAAATGAAATCGTTAAACATCCCGCTGCCCGCGAACACGACGTTTCGGCGCTAATTAATTAGTTAAATAATAATAACCGTGTCCCGAGGGCGGTCGGTGCGCACCGTACACATAACGAGTGTGCTGCATGTTATAGACAAGTCCGTTATACATTACACGAAAACACGGCGTACCGCCGTTTATCTGTACAAACGCGAATCATCCAATATACATGACATTATCATATCAAACATGCACGTGTATGTGTGTTTGTGTGTTTGTGTACGGCGTAATTCACATAGGTGTGTTTACGGGTGTGACTGAGAACACCTGGATCTTTTTTCGAAATATCATTAATAGTTCATGATTCGGTACGTTGAATAATTTTATTTAATTGTTTTTTTTTTCATCTATTCCGCATGATATATATATATATATATAATATATATATATATATCATATCCCGTGCTCACGGGAGGGGGGTCATATCCCCCCATGAACTTTTTTTATGTATTGGTAGTTTTGTAATGTCTGTGGTAATGTATTCGAAGATATATCTAAAATACAGGTCATCCCTCCCATGGGAAAAAGCTGAGCAAGCCACAGTATATATATTATATATATAAAAAAAAATCACAGAATGTTCTGCGTATAATAACGTTTTGAGTAATTTATAGACATCAATATAAAAATACAATGAAAACTGTAAAACTCTTCAGTACCTATAAAATGTTGATATAATTTAATAATTTTGGAAAATTTCAGTAAAACAGGATTAGTGCCGAATTAAGTAGTTGCTAGGAAATCCGAGGGTACCGTCAAAAAAGTAGGTTGACATAATTTGCTATTACTTACCAAAGAGTAAAAGATGGAAAGTTTAGGGGAAATATGAATTCAGCAACACCGAAAATCTGCCCTATGATAAATAGAATAATATGCACGCACGCACGCACGCACGTACGCATGTGTGTGTGTGTGTGTGTGTGTGTGTGTGTGTGTGTGTGTGTGTGTGTGTGTGTGTGTGTGTGTGTGTGTGTGTGTGTGTGTGTGTGTGTGTGTGTGTGTGTGTGTGTGTGTGTGGTGCTTAAGAGGAGACCCAAAGCGGCTTCCGGTCATATTGCAGAAATATTGCAGGAGGAGCAATTTGCGACGAAACAATTTGCAAGCGCACGAGCAGTGCATGACCTAACACGGCCATTTTGAAAACGCCTACGCAGACGACAGACACCGGATCGTGGAAGAGGCGAGTCGGCTCGGGATTGAAATTCACACGAATGCACATCGGTCCAACACGGTGGCGAAACGTTATAAAAGTTCCAGCCCACACGTTTTACTCGTGCGATTATTATTGGGGAGGTAGCGATAGTGAAACTCGAAACCGTGGTACTAGGGAAACGAACCACGTGACTCGTTTTGACGCGCCGTCCAAAACTTTATCCAGAGTCTAGGTAATCGTAAACAAGTAAAGACGTTAAACTAAAATCACATATTTCTAAACCGTTACCTGTTTGAATTGCTTCAAACCTTTACCACATGAATACATCCAAAGCACACATTTTTTTTTTTTTTTTTTTTTTTTAAGAAATATTACTTTATTTTGTAAATATTACAATCTTTACGTAGGTACAATACGTACTAATTATGAGAGGACAGAAAATACTGAGAATAAATATATGACATGGAACTTGGAAGTCTCACTTAAGAGACATCTAGCGACTTTACATTTACATGTATTTACAATTCATAGAATTTTTAACCCGAAGTAACTACAATTATCATCTAAGTTGTATTAGTATCTCCTTTACCAATGTTCTGTGTCATAATGATTGGGAAATTCAGCAATATTTTTATCATTGTATTCATGGTGTTTGTCTTGAATTTGTCGTTTTTTTTAAAATGTTTTGTGGTAATTTTTTAAAAGACTCAAAAATATGGAGGCGAAAATCGACGAAAACTGCAATACTCGAAAGTTGATATAAGTGTTAACATGTATGGTGATTTATACAAAACCTGTCATCTCGACCAATTAGAACGTACACAATATTGATATATTAAGCATAAAAGAACACGTTCTCAGAAGACTGTATTAAACTAACCTTTTCGTGGTGTCTTAAGGGCACTGTCAATGGGCTCAGAACTGTATGCGCCCAATTAATGTTTTCATGTTTAAGGAAATATGATGTCCAAACGTTATATGAACGTAAACGTTTAAGCCCAAAAGTGCTGTGTTTTGGGAAAATGCGTCCGAACGCATTCCTCCCGAGGGAACGTACACCGGTACCTCATACGTAATATTGATGATGTATTCGAAAAATCATTTCGCAACTCTCGCACACTACTGTTGACAGGAGTATACGGTCCCATCTCGATTCCCCTACCCAATGTGCCTCCATGGGTAGGGATGATGTGATTATAAACACGCTCATGCCGTTACGTATATATATATATATATATATATATATATATATATATGTATAAATATATTTACTCTAAAGGTGGGAATAATAATGTTTACAATTTATGTATCGACACAAAGGGTCGACGGGACCGAATGATATAGCACACACTCTGCATACAGAAAACTTCAAATGTTTAAGAGTCGATTTTTATTGTCGTCATAACTTCGTTTATATAAACTCTCTCGCTCCGACTCACAAGCCGTTTCACACCCGTCTGCTGCTCAAGATGAATTATGGCGATCGAGATAGAATATATATATATATATATATATAAGTGTGTGTGTGTGTGTTTGTGTGTGTGTGTGTGTGTAAATGTACAGATATAAACTTACGGACGGATAGAGCGGGAAATATTTTCGCGCGAATAACGCACATCCGATTAATGGGGAACGCGCGCCATACATCCGGTCGGTTGGTCGGTCGATCCAAAGGGAACGACGAGAACGCGTGTGCCTCTCACACGATATTATTACTATATACGGGAGACGTTGATATTTTTATAAAGATAAATATATATATATATATATATAAATTCATTCATTTATCACATATACGTATGATATTATACACTTCGAGTGCACAGCACGAATCGCACCGGAAGACTTACGATTGTGATGCCCGCCGAAATATTTCCGCCTACGCCGCCGCCACCCCAGTATTTCTTCGTTCGTACATTATTATTATTATTACTATTTCTACCATTATTGCGTATTATATTTATATATACATTTCTTCGTATACAACACATGTGTATACACGTATATAATGCGTGTTGTATCGCGTACGAACACCGCGCCGTCGCCGCACGCGAGAGATCGATACAATAATAATATACCGAACACAAGATCGCACGGATGCGGAGCGCGCTCGTAATGCATAATATCAAAACATTAATAAGAGTAACGTTCATAGGCTGATATTAGGGGGAGGACTTGGGGGGGCACTTCAGCCCCCCTTCAAAATCGCATCAAGCTTTCTTTCACAATGTTTTTATTCCTTTACTGTACATTACTAATCGCACCACCGCGAGTTCAGTATATTCAATGAATTTCGTACATCGAAAAAAGTATATTTAAATGTATCAATAATGATGAAATTATTGATATACTTGCCAAAAATAATAGATGTATAACTCTAAAATAAAAAGTGTAGTAAGTATCAATAATTCATTTAATTTTGTTCTTGTTACCTTTACTTATTATCTATTTATGCAAAGTGCGCCTTAGCTAAAATGAAGTAAAATAATTAGTAGACCGAAGCTCGTTTCTGAAAAATGTTTCTGATGTTGACTGGTAAGGTAAAAATTTCCGGTGCATACGAATTGAGTCTCCTACCTGTATAACGAAAAAAATGTATACTAATTGAGTCCTGGGTATAAACAAAAAATATACCAATTGAATTCACGCTTAGTATAGAAAAAATATACCAATTGAGTCCGAGGATTATTTCGAGTAAAACATAAAATAACCGTCCTGAGTCCAGACACAGCGGAAATCATGCCGCACAGCCGTGCCGCGCATCAAAAGCCGCTCCGCACGGATATACCTATATTAGGGTGTTCCTTATTTTTCAATTTTCAAATTGTTTGCGTCTCACCCCCTAAATCAGTGTGTTTACGTATAAAAATAAACTATACAATTTTTCAAGACAATTAGAGACGGTTAACCCGTGCCGAATTGAATTTGAATTTTGAACTTCGTATATTTTTCAATATTTTTTAAATTATTTGATATTTTCGTAAATATTTTGTAAACTGATGTTTAAATCAAATTTTTTAACAGAACATAATTTGAAGAAAATTAAATTTTCTATAACTTTAAATCTATAATATTTTTTGATATATTTAACACTGCAAAAGATATATTGGCTTAATCATATAAATTTTCGTAAAATATAGGTCCTGTATATACGTATCGTTCACATCATTTTTATGACTTTCGTCAGATAATATAGTGACGTATTATTCTATGGGCAGGGACTTTTAGATTTTATCTCTATCATCGCTTGTATAATGATCACCGTAAATTTAATACTATTGAATACATACGACGCTTATCTCATAAAGTCTTACCGAAACGAAAATATTATTTTATCATTATCTTCATTTATTTAATCATACACAAATTATTTATATTATATTATAACCCTACATTATTTTATATTTATATTATATTTTACGGGACTCAGTTAGTATTAAAACATGGACTCGATTAGTATTATACCTAAAATTTCACTGGACCCAATTGGTATATACCCGAAAACAACCCGGGACTCAATTCGTCATAAAAGGTTATACGGGAACTCGGTTCGTGTGCAGCCAAAATGTCAAGCCCCCCCGCAGATGTAATAAAATATCCACATTTCGTAACGATGTATACAGGCGCGGATCCAGAGGGTGGGCCGGGTGGGCCTGGGCCCACCCAAAATTTTCTACGATCACGATTTTGACTTTTGAAATTGTCATCAAATGTTTGAAAATACTTAATACTTTATCTAATATAGTAATGATCGCGTAGAAGAGTAAGAAAACTGGATGGATATATAGACGAATCTTAGTTATTCCGATTTCAAGTGCTACAGCTGAAAGAAGTTTTTCGACCATGAAAAGAATAAAAAACCTTCAACAGGTCAACAATGACCAGCAAACGCTTACATAACCTAGGTCAGCTATCTATTGAACGAAAAAAAAGTGAAGATTTAATGAAAAATCCCGAGGAAATTCAAAATGAGTTTGCATGTGACAAGATAAGAAGATTGCATTTTCATTTTAACTTTATTTTGATACTTAAAACTGAACGAAAATTATTTTGTAGTTGATTTAATAAAAATAACAATTTTTAATTTTACTGTATTAACTTTTGTGATTCAATGTATGGGCCCACTCAAAAAATATTCCTAGATCCGCGCCTGGATGTATAATATAATATACTACGTAGTAGTAGTGATGGTAATAATGTAATGATACAATCGTATGATGCCACCGTCCTCTCTTTTGTATTACAATATACTCACGATACGCGATATTCCGTTTCGTTCGCCGAACCGGCCGTTTGAAATATTTATCGTGTGCCACGACGATACACCGGCGAGTCGTCGTCCCTATATAAAGACACTCGAGCGTACACGAATTTCTAGTCTCGAAGGGCGCGTGCACGATCACCGGAGTCACCGTTGTTAATAATAACGTTGGACTTTTTACAAAACGGTCACGTTTAGAGCCCCCCGACGAATCGTTTCCCGAGAAAACGGTATACATCTACAACCCGCAGTACGCCCGTTTCGCGCCCGGCGGATACTTTATTTTTCACGTTCAATTACATTTCAGACTCTGAAAATTATTTGCAGAATTTTCGGACAGAATAAATTGCCCATTGTTTTCCCTGAGACATCACCGAGTTGATATGTACACACACACACACACATATGTCTACGAACAACCCTGCAGATTTGTACGACAGAAAGCTTTCAAAATTTATTAAAGGATTTGGACGTTATTTCGTTTTCAAGCCGCAGTAGTTGTTTGAATCCGAATATCTCGGATACTTTTGGTTTAAGTACCTGCCTATCAAGGAGGAACTATGTCTGGCCTAACATGATTGATCGTAATACGACGTACGTGCAAAGCCACGAAATCGTACGTTATTTTTCTAATACCCACGCGTAACGTGCTGTTACTCGAACAGTTGAACCGGCATGCACTGCTATTGCTTATTGTTATGCGCTTACACACGATCCCACGTTTGATTTGTGAAATCCGTCACGCTGGGGTCTGGGTGTGAGACGTCTTTATGTTTCACGGGTTATGTCCAAAAACGGGTTGAGTTCACTCATTTTCCCGACAATATGAACCTCATACGTATAAACAGTGTGAAACGAAGCCCGAGTAAATTATTATTAAATTAACGATTTTTTATTAGAACAATAGTTTGAAATTTGACTGTTTCGTCACATTTATTTATTAGTAGGTACATTTTGATTTAGAGTGGCATTTAGAATTACAAAAAAGTACCTAAATTTCGTTTACTTAACGAACGTTTAATTTTATATTGACGTTTTTTTAATACTTGGATGAAAGAGATTGAACATCAACTGTTTCGAGCAAAGGTTTTTCGAAGCCAACAATCACAAAAAGCACATTAACGCCGCGGATCACCTTTACTTTTGTCTACTTCTGAGATTTTGATTCCAAGTGCTTAAGACGCGGTTATTAAATCATTTTTAGAAAATCAAAGTGTCACTGTTAGACAATTAAACTCTTTCTCGCCCCGATTCAACATCACTACTGGAGTGCCCCAAGGTAGCCTAATCTATCTATCTAACGCCTAATCTCTATAATATTCATACTGCCGATATCCCACAAACTCCCAACACATTATTAGCTACCTTTGCTGATGACACAGCCTTATTGTCCACAAGCGATGATATTTCTCTAGCCTAATCGAATCCAGGTGTAAAAACTGGTTGATTAAAATAAACGAGAGCAAGGCAACTCAAGTTACTTTTACCCTTCACCACGGCAATTGTCCCTTAATCAAATTAAACAACGTAAACATTCCTGTAAGCAACGAAACTAAATATCTCGGCATTATACTCGACAAACGCTTAACTTGGAGCCCTCACTTCAAAAACAAAAGGAAAATGGCAAATAGCAGACTCCACCTTTTTTGACCTCTCCTAAAGTCCAAACTCAAACTAAAAATACTCTTATACAAAACCGTCATTAGACCACTATGGTTTCATATGGAATTCAAATCTAGGGGACAGCCGAACCTTCAAACATCCACCCTATCCAGTAATTTCATAACATAACCCTTTGTATGATCACTAGTGCTCCCTGGTATGTAACAAATCAATCATTACATAACGACTTACAAATCGAAACAGTAAATATACTCTCAAAACGCCATTATAAATCCTACGTCATAAAACTACCATCGAATATTGACCCCTTAATTTAAAAAAATGTCCTCAAATCTTATCCCTGACCTCCTGAGCCTCCGCGCGGACCGAAAAAAAGTGGAATCGCGACCTACTACTACGAAAAGAGAAAAAAAAAAGAAAAACAAACGAACAAAGAAACAAACATAGAAACTATACAATCATCCTTACTGCACGTAGATGATTACTAAAATCTAAGCAATTGTACGAGGGGTATTACCAGTAGGTGACTTCCCCTATCACGTGACACATGTTGTGATCATATTTTTAATTGTCATCGTAATGATTTATTGTACAAATTATGTGCAAAGATTGTCTTTTTCTGAATAAAAAAAAAAAAAAAGACGCTTTATAATATCGCCGATATCACGATACGTCAAAACGTTTCACCCGTTCGGCGGTATATATTATTACGAGCAACCTGGTGTGACCGTAAGAAATAAAAATTTTGAAAATAAAATTTTTACTCTGTTCACCGGGCACACGGGTAGTGTTGGCGCCCTGGATAAAATTTACGACCTTTTTTTAAATAAAATAGATTAAATAAGAAACATGTATAATTTTCAATAGATAACATAGAAATATTTATTTTATATAATTATACACTGAAATATTTAATTTTAATTTTATTCGGTAAAGTAAATTAGACATACTTTATTTGTAGAAAATAATTGAATTAGTGAGATGGATGAGCCTGGACATAACTGCATAGTTTTTCAAATCTGGGGATCAAACTTAATACCGCTACTCTCATTTTCTTCTCCAGATTGATTTTTGACCGATATTTGCTTTTTAACACAGCGACCGCCGAAAACCCCGCTTCACATAAATATGAAGTAGAAAACGGAATTAAAACACGTAGAGCTTTTTCACATATAAGGGGATATTCATTTTTTATTGAAATCCAAAATTTGGTTGATTACATATTGGTAAATTTTGATTTCATAAAAAAATTGTTGTAAAATATCGTTGTTTATTTTTAGACCAGATAACATAGTCGGCAGCAAGCACGGACTAAGATAGTACTATCTTAGTCCGTGGCAGCGAGGCATAGCCGCGGCTCCCCTGACAAAATGCAGCGGCGCACCAGGGCGCCGCGGCACACACTTTGGGAACCTCTGCGTTACGATATTTCTACGTTTACGACACCGCATCATCGCACGTATTTCTACGTTAATATCGTGTTATTACAGCAGTCTGTGGATGAAACGACGTTCTCTACCCGTGGAAAGATCCTGTACTGGCCAATCGTAATACGTCATTTTACGACTCCCACGACCGATGTGTGTGTGTTTGTCGAGTCTGACAATGGATCCGCCGTCGGCCCGGTGTGCCAATATTTACCGTTGAACCGCGAGAAATAGACCGCGACACGACGACTAATATTGGCACGATTATAATTATTATTATAATAACAGACGTTAGTACGCGCGGTATGACGAGTATTCCTCCGGTGCCTTTTAAATATTTGATAAACGTACCGTGTGAGCGGAAACGTGGCTTTGTGGTCGATTATTGGCATTGTTGTGATAATACAATATAATATGTTTGTTACGACGGAATATTTACATCGGCGGTAAATAAATACCCTCGAAGGGTGGTCGTAAGAAATGTTATCACAACATCAGTGCGTTCGGACGATAATATTATTGGTCCCGCGGTGGTTTTTCGCCAAACGAATAGTCGGCGGTGGTCGATGGTCCGCGATCGCATCAGACTAACGGCAGACCTTTGGCGACCGGCTCTCCGCACCAAAAGTAACGAAAACAATAATTGTGCGTTTCTGAAACCGCGGTAAGCACATTATGGCGACTTCGGTACGTAATAATATTATTGTCAACGTTTGATATTGATTCGAGTGCTTTCTTAACAAGCGTAACGTAAGGAACTTGTATTGTCATTATTTTTTTTACAGGTTTTTAAGTGGGACAAATTTTCGAAATATTCAATATTTTTTTCGTCCACATAAAAATAATATTTTTGAAAAAAAATCAGTCGGTAAAATGTTTTAAAAATAATATGTATTTTTACGTAATATCTTTAAGTACCGTTAACATTATTATTCGACACATACGGATTTTCGGTTTAATAATTCATAAAATTTAAATTTTATTTTTATATGAATATATTTTTTATTTTTTTTAATAAAAAACGTATTATAGTGATTAAATGTGATAATTAGGTGTTTTTTAAATAAAAACATATTTTAACTACACGCATATTTGAAAAAATTTCAAAGATTGGAAGCCTGCATTACGGTTTTGACGTAAAAATCCTATGAGATTTATTAAAGGATTTTGTAAGTTGTTATTTGTTTTTTAAATCGCAGTGGCAGCTAAAATCCTACTGTTTGGGAGAACTTTTAGTTTAAGCGACTGGGGCACTCGTAATTTTACGCGAATGATCACTGTCACTACGTTAATTATTTAATGTAATTGAAAAGTAAAAAAAAAATCTTTTAAGTTTCGTTTTTTAGAAATAAAAAAAAATGATTTACTGACTTATATTTTCTAAACTCACTGATATATATATATATGTGTGTATATGTATAATGTATACTTGTATTGCTGCAAAGTTTTCACACTTACATTATTATACACTTGAATATTTTAAGTATAAAATATCATTTTGAGCATGATATCTAACTGATTTCAATTAGTGTTGCAGAATTTCATACGTCCACTTAAAAGTTTTATAACGATAAGATAATTCTCTTGCGTACATTTTGATAGGTACGACGAAAAATTGCAATCATATTGAAGTGGATATGCGCAAGCTACTTTGGAACAAAGCAGTGAACGTTTGATATTACCTCAAAGCTTAAGTATTTCGGTCTTTCGGAACGGTACACTTAAATATTATCGATGCGAGTTTATACAAACTTCTCCCGTGGTCGCTAGAGCACTGTTCAATATAAGTGAACGAAGGACATGCCAGTATTGAAGTGAAGAAAATAAAGAGTCGTTTTACAATTATTAAAAGACAAATAATAATTCATTAGCTCTAATTTAAATGCCTTTTGGGTTGTTTAGGGTATTAACAACTGTCGAGAGCTTAATGTATATTCGTGGATAGTTGAACCCTCATTGGTTCTCATCCTGGAGTAAAATATGAAATTTCGGATGAAACTTACCTTGTGCGTTTGATACATCAAAATGATATCAAGTTATTATTATTATTTATTATTTTTTTTTTTACTACGAGAGGCAAATAAAATGCGAATTTAGCCCAATATCTCGTATGAATATATATATTTATCAATAAATGAATCAAAAATGAAACTTTGACACAATATGCCGGCAATATTGTAACAATATCTAATAAAATAAGTATATAGTTCATCATTTCACTAAAAAAAAAAAAAAAATGTCAACACGAAGTTACGCTATTTTCGTAAAGTATCGGCATTCGATTTAAAAAAAAAAATGCTCAGTTATAAATGTATAAAAACTAACAAATTTGAGAATTTTCCAACAATGTTCAACGTAAAAACCGTTAAAGAGATATAAAAGTTAACTACGCAGCTACTGCATCTGCAGTTGTATCTAGCTGGTAATTTTAACTGAAGTCTAGCGTAAAAATCGAAGAAGCAATTTTAGCAAACTGTTTTTTTTTTTAACAAATTTTCATAACTTGTTCTGATGACGTGATAAAAGTATATATATTTTTTAAGCAAAACATGTTAAACGAACCTTTGCGTTGTTTTCAATATTATAGGTATGCATATTAAATTATGCCACATTATGTTTTTATTTTTAGTATAGCTTTGAAATTGTGTGGCAGTAGATACAAATAATTAATTTGATGTATTTTTTTTTTTACTTTTTTAAACATTATTAAAAGTTAAAACACATTATAATATAGGTATTGCAGTTTATTTAAACTTAATTAAGTTACCTTATTTGTGTTGTACTGTAATATAAAACAATATAATTAAAGTGTAACATAAAATTAAAAATGTAATCATTTCCGCAAGATGGATGTTACTTTAAAACCCGTGAATAAATACATTTTTTAAATGTGATTATAATCGCCATTCTTAGTTATATTCAACTGGAAATCACACAGATATGTTTTTAATATTTAAAACGAAATCGTATATAAATTGCATCTGATTATAAAAATTGATGAAATGAAAACACAAAAGTTGCTACTTAGAAGTTTTGTTTGCTTAAAATGATGAGCTGCAGATTATTTAATTTTAAAGATTTTCAATTATCTCAAAGTTCGTCGTTAAAATATGAACAAAAATTGTAATTAAACTACACATACATAATGAACAGCTTATTTAAACTGTTAATCAAAGTGAGCTGTAATAATAAAGCTTATTTTATTTAAAAACATTATTATTCGCTCGAGAAAAATACTTTTGAATTCTCTCTAGAGTTTAATAATGAATGCGTTATAAAATGTCATAAATGGAAATACCGAGCTTAAAGAAAATTGCATAAAAGTTAATAAATACAAATCAGTGGTGGTGTAATTAAGGTAAAACTAACGTTTGGGTTTACAAATTGAATAAACTTCAGAACTAAAATCATGCCCTACTTATAATATTATGTCATCCTTTCTTTGCCACTACAATAGTTACAAATAATTTTTTTTTTATACAAAATAAATGTTTTTTGAGTTTCGTTGGAAATAATTAGACGACGAACAGTTGTCACAGCGTTAAAGCACGCAAAAATATTTCAAAACACCATGATGAATGTCGATGACATAACGTTTAGATTTTAATTTCTCTTGTATGTCTTTTGTAAAATTTCATTCGGGGCATTTGTATGATTTTTCATATTTCATTCCTCCCACCCGGTTATTATTCCAGTAGTGAGTGCCATGTCAATAGTGATGAATCACATCAAAACCATACAAATTCATAATAAAAAGAAGTCGAAGTAAAGAATATAAACATTGTGTGTGTGTGTGTGTGTGTGTGTGTGTGTGTGTGTGTGTGTGTGTGTGTGTGTGTGTGTGTGTGTGTGTGTGTTTGTGTATGTGTGAATATTGAACAGTTCTGCAACCGACACCGCAATAAAATTTGTTCGACTTATCGCGAAGTTGATAAAAGCTGCATGTATGCTACGGTAGTTGTTTGTAACTTTCCTATCATTTTGCAAAACAAATTTTTGAAAAATAAATGTATCGATCATTTGTTAATAAAACATTTGACGCAGCAATATAATTAAACCTACCGTGGCCTATGTTATCATTCAGCCAACTCGTATGTAACATCAGGACACAGGATTATCGGACGACGAACGAAAAAATCGGAAATACTATTTGATACGTCATTAAAGCGTTGATACAGTGATACAGATACTTTTGAAACCACTGCATGGTGAAGTGTGTGATAGAAATATTTTGAGAGTTTGTATATAGCATGTTGAGAGAGGGAAAGGTAAAAAATCCGATCAAGTGAAGAAGTGACAGATTGTGAGTCAAGTGCTGATTGTATAATGACGCCGAAGAACCGAAGGGAGATAGCAAATGAAAAAGTGACCAAAGTTTATGAAATGGGACACGAGAGCGTATGAAGAAGGTGAAAAAATGGAGGCGATGGGTATTGGATAGTAGGATGCGGATAGCGTAAATTAGAGTAGTTGACTACACGTGCGTGAGATGAAAGAGAAAATAAAGAAAACACATACTTAACTTCTATATTTATACTAAAAACTAAATTTTAAATTTTAAAGCATTATGCATACAAAATGTTATTATATAAAATTCAACCATATCATTATACTTTGCATATATTTTTTTTGAAATTCAATATCCACTTGAATAAATTAAGAGATGAAAGCAATACATGGATACGTATCTCAAATCACATAGTAAATGAAAATACACACATGGAACTAAGATTTTTCTACGTACATTATTTGATCTAAAAAGGAAATTTCACAAAAAATAATTCATTGAGTGAAAGGCATAAATAAAAAAATGTACAACTAACATATTTCATCCAAATTATTTGAACTGATTATTCAGGGTAGATTCCATAAAGTTCTTTTTTTATGTACCTGCGAAAATACTAACGTTTTGTATGTGTGTGTGTGTGTGTGTGTGTGTGTGTGTGTGTGTGTGTGTGTGTGTGTGTGTGTGTCTATGTTAGTGTCACATCCAATGCGTCACACGGTGTATAGCTCGTCGGTGAACTGCACCTGATTGATGGCTTCGTCGTTTATATCAATATACACGACGTAATAATCACAAGCGATGGCCATGTATACGACTACGCGAGATGATAATGTGACGACAAAATATCGACGCCCGTGCGCACCCTACCCCCCGCAGACCGATGCCGTATATACTACGGAGGTAAACATAATGTGCGTGTGCGACGTGTCTTCGGAAAATCGAAAAACCACGTCGTCCTCCCCACTGCGAGCCCACTCCCCCTGGCGTCAATCCCAAGAACGAGCGACCAGGAAGAGGCTGCAGAGACGAGAGAATATAGCCCACGCGTATAATGTACACGCGTTCGTCTGCCCGTCCGTCAATCGGTCCGCCCCCGCGATAAAACATTGACGTCACCGTTAGCAATCGTAGGTGAATGTATTGTGTGTACGATGACGACGACGTGTGTGTGTGTGTGTGTGTGTGTTCCGCGCATATTGTACAACGTGCAAGAGAATATGTGTTCGCGTGACAATGGAACTTGAGTTTTCCTCGACCATATTAAATTCCGTTTGTACTCGATTTATTATTTATTCACGTGCGTATTACTTATAAACGTGTGTGTGTGTGTGTGTGTGTTCCGTGGCGAAAATTATGGCCAGGGATAGTGGAATCGTGGTGTGCATGTACGGAGTGTACCGCAACCACCAACGAATTCACATAAGCGTTCAAAAGTTTTAACGTGGCACACGCCGTGTGTATGAGACATGATTAACCAATAGGTCGATCGAGGCGAGGCAAAACAAGGGCACCACAAAATTGTAGTTTTTTTTCAATTTATCTGTTGAAAAGACTTGTAGCTTTGTATCAATAGCGTGATGAAAATGAAAACTGTGATTGCCTAGGAAACATTTACGAAAAAAAAAGCAAAAAAAAAAAGGCGATGGTATTATTACGACAAAATAACGTCATTAAAATATAGTCATTTATATAAATCGATAAACAAATTTTATTAATCTTATACGGAGTTTGGTTAAAAACATTTTATGAAATAGAACATTCGTCTAGATCAGAGGTTCTCAACCGAGGTGCTGCAACGCTCCAGGGCACCTCGATTTTGAATCGATGGTGGCGTGAAATTATTTAAAACATAAAGTAATCATACATTTTCCATACTGTTTTACAGCATTTCGATGAAATAATTCTTTTAGGAAAATTTAATACCAATAGTGTAAAAATGTGTAACACATTTTTATAACATACAATATCCGTGTAATATAATGTCTGGTATAGTAGTTATACCTGACTAAAGGAAACCGAAATTACGAAATATAAGCATTCTTTCATGATGTCCTACTATAAGGTGCATCCGGACTTCAGAAAAATACCTTTGGTTACCGTGAGTCAAAAAAGGTTAGGGAAACTTTGATCTTTATAAACTTCATGATGGCTGGTCAATTCTCAACATAACACCGTAAAATCGTTCTGTTTCATCTACATATAGACTGTAAACATATTATTTTAGTGATCGTTGTAGAAGTCGTTTGCGTTTGCATACAGTTGTCAGATACAACTGGTTTTACAACAGCATATATTTTATGTGAATCAGTTCAATCATTAATTTGGAAAGTTATAATATCTTTAGAACAATATTCCACCAAATATAAAATACGATTTATACTAAGCTCCTCATGGAACCCCCAGACTCCACTATGAGCGTACCAAATCACAAAACAAGCTTACTCACCGGAAATTTCTTTGTCAGGTCTTACCCGCAAACGACACGATGTGATTGTACTGTGTGTATGAGTGTGTGTGTGTGTGTGTGTGTGTGTGTGTGTGTGTGTGTGTGTGTGTGTGTGTGTGTGTGTGTGTGTGTGTGTGTGTGTGTGTGTGTGTGTGTGTGTGTGTGTGTGTATTTGTAAGAGTTTGAACGTATAAATCATAAATTGCTTGCATGACGACTAGCTCACGTCGATTGTCACCCCGGACTACGACGCGAGGTTACGCGTGCTCGGTGCAAGTACAATTCAAAAGTTATAATACAAATAACATTGCGTGGCTCATACATTAAATTGCTGTGATTTTTTCGGTCGAAAATCACGTTGTCACTCGACTAGCTGTACGTCATGTCATCATGATAGTAACATGAAGATTGATGACGCATAAGAGGGATGGGCATCTGGAGTGGGGGACTCGCGAGACACACATAGCTCCCAAACATTTTCATATGGCTCATGTCACCTTTAAAAAAATTTGAATACTTCAGAAAATGTTCAAAAAACTTCATGTGTAATATATTTAAAAAAAAATTATACGTTTACTTTATAAAATATGTGCTTTGTAAAATACAGAGTAATCTTGATAATTATTAAATATTTCTAAAGTTATTTAAATCGTCCAGCTAATGAAAAAATACTTTGAAATATAAATTGATATTGATAAATTAAAACGAATAACGATTATTATTTTACAATTGATAGCTAATACACAATTTTTGGTTTCTGGCACGCTAGAGTTTTACGTTTTTAATATTAGCCCTGAAATTTGCTCACCCCTGGGGTGCATAACACCAACTACTCGCGCTGAACGCGAGACATTTCACAAGAAAAAAACGACTTTAATCGGTTACGATTCAAATCATAAACGGTAAATATAATATATTATGGTCGTAAATTAATTGGATGACTTCGTGTACCCACTATAGGTAGTGGCCGTGTTGAATTGTTACATTTACAAAGGAAACTGATTAATAAGCAGTGGGGGGTTCTACAAAAAAACCAATCAAAATTCTCATAATAATTAATAAGTAAACGATAGTGTGTTTATTCATATCGACAATACAAGTACATAATAAAACATCAAAAAATTATAATTATTCTACGTAAAAATTACATTGTTACACCGCTTGCAAAAAAAAAAAAAATAAATAATAATTAAACTACACAATACAATCAGTACAGGGAAATACATTGAGTATAAGCTTCGAAGTTAATACATAATAATACAGTTCTCGAAAAACTTTGCTTTTATTCGTAAAACATTATGTATACTTAATAAGCACACCGTACATTCACAAATTATAATTAAAACGCATAATGCAAAACGTTGTTAAATGTTTTGTAAAACGTTTGTAAAATTCAAATGTATTTTAGTTGATCCGGTCGTATCCGAAAGAAAATACACACATTTTCCCATTAAAGACGGTGTTTGACATTAAAACACGTACATAATTCTTTTAAATTAAATTTATTTTAAGTGTATTTTGATATTCAGAGCTGGTCGCTTATGAAATATTATTCGGGCAGTATGCGTTTGACATTTGTAATGATTCAATGAGTACACATATTTTATTGTTAAGACTTTAGTAAGTAACGAAAAGACCGAGTTATTCATTTTATTGTACATTAAAAAAAAAAAAAAAAAGGATAAGTAACCGAAAATTGATCGATTCACATACAACAGTAATTATTATTCTCGTGTGGGGACTAAAAACGGTTTACGTCGTAAGGATATTAAAATGTCTTATGTGACTGAAAATTATTCGGGGTCTAAACGTCCGAAATTCGAAATGCCATATATCCGGTATAAAAATACATACAAAACACAAGGTTATTTTAGCTAACCATAGCTCACAACAATAACCGATTTTCCATTGAAAAAAAGAGATTCGCCCGTTTTCATATTATTTACACAAACGTAAAAATATTACGTAATCGTCAAAACGTTGTATTAAAACGAATAACTCATAGGTCTAAGCAGCTGTGTCGAAAATATGCACGAACGCGGGCAAAAGTTAAAAAAAAAAAAAAAAAAAAAAACACTTAAGCTAATACTCATACGAAAATCAGGGGGAAAAGATTGTTGAAAAATTAATTAAACGTGATAATATATAATATTATAATATTATACAGGCGGCGAACAGAGAGATCCTAATGGTTTTATTTTCTTTTTCGGTCGAAAACAAATAAAACTATTATATTATTCAAATAATCCCATCCTTTTTTCCACATGGTATAGTAATAGTGTTTCGACGATGTTATTATAATACGTCTGTGACCCACATTTTTCTTATTCAAAAAACACAAACGACGGAAAACCACGTCGCTTTGACGCATGCACACCGAAATATAAACGTCGAGATTCCATATCGATAAATTATTATATGAACCGGGTGTTTTTTTTCACATGTTTATCGGGAGTCCAAAAGCTTTACGGGGAGCTCTTCTTGGCGTTGTGCAAATTAATTTCGAACGACAGCGAAAGTCGGACGACAAGCCGGACGCGCACGATAAACGAAAAACGTTTTCGGCCGACGACGTCGGCGCGTGCGTTTGCGTCTGATACGATCGTCCGATGCGAACGGGATGGATAAGGGCGAGGGAGGAGAGCGCGTGATTGCGACGGACACCACCGGTCTCGGGAAAATTTATATTTTTGACCTCGGGGAAAAAAATTAAAACGCGTACGTCGATGTTCCGAATCACAAAACCAACCCTGATAATAATAATAATAATAATAATAATAATAATAATACACGGTAATAATAATATATTTTACACGTATATATTGTTTATGTTAAAGAGGTATTTGTCGGAATGTTAATCCGGGTAAGAAAAACGTTAATGTAAATCGGGCAGGCGGCCCTTTCATTTGCATTCTGCAGGCTGCTGCCGCCTTCCGAACACAATATTTTATTTTATTTATACTCTTTGCCCCAAAACCGACGTGGAAGAGTGGGAGAGGCCGAGTAAAACCCCACGGTAAAAGAATGCGTTAATAATATTATTCGGTTTTTTCCCACCCCGTCTCCCGGCGACCCGGTCGAAAGAAAATTAATCCCTTACATAAAATAAAATAGGATGAAAAAAATAATAATAATTAACAATTTAAATTTGGTCCTTTTGTTCTAGTGTGGAGGAAAATCGTAATTTGTCGGAAGCTATTAATTAAACGAGAAAGTAGGAAAACAAACGAACGGCGTGCGGTGTCTATTCGCATACATATACTTGTACATACATAGTATATTTATGGCAAGGTAAGTAAAAAAAAAAAAAGCGTATATAAATAAAAATTAATAAGAAAACGAAATAATTGTATTAATCATAATAAAAGTAATAATAATAATAATAATTATTATTATTATTATTATTATAATTATAATAATAATTGTGATAATAGTAATGAGAAAAAGCGCCCCCGGTAGAAATGCTAATGTTTCGTACGCGCGAACGTGGTCCGGAGCTGTCCGAATATCTTTTTCCGCTGGTACGTGACTTCGTTTGCACAGAATCTAGTCAACAGCCACGGGCACTCGTACTTGATTTTCTCCACGATCCTGGTGCCGTTGGAGAGGTCCATGAATATCATTTCGGACTCGGTGTGCACTGCGAACACGGAACACGTAAAACGCGTGGCCAACGCGAATAATAACGACTCGCGGGGAGTGTACGGGGTGGGACGCTTTGTGCACGTATATATGCGTATATATATATATAAAAACTATGTGATAATAACACTCGACGAGAATAGTTATTGTTTCGGAAGGGCGTGCGCCGCCGCGTGTATTTAACAGAGATCGTAAGTACGCGAGTAGTAGTCGACGAGCCCGTCGATTAGATCGGGATCGAGAGGGGGAGCGTATTGGCTCGTGAGCCGCGTACGCGTACGAAAGTAATGATAATAACAATAATAATAATAATAATAATGATAATAATGTTGCCGGAGACTTATTCGTAGTGATGGGCACAACCAACTACTTTTAACCATCGATAGTCTATCGATAGTTTCAAAAACGACCGAGTGATTTTTCAATCGAATAGATATTATTATTCATCGATTGTTTTTAAAAACTATCGAGTTATTCACTCGGTTGTTTTTAAAAACTATCGAGTAATTCACTAGGTTGTGCCCATCTGCACTCTTACTCCGACTAGTTTTGACTATCGATTTAAAAAAAAAAAAAAAAAAAACAACCCAGTGATTTTTCGGTATTATCGACCGAATTTACTTGATAATTTTCACTTGCTAAATTTTCATTGGGTAAGTAGGCCTAAAAATGAATCAAAACAGGTAGTTCGATAGTTCGATAGTTTTATAAAACAACCGAGTAATAAGATAGTTTAAACTATCGAGTACTTCGATAGTTTTCACTCGGTTGTGCCCATCACTACTTATTCGCTATTGTTACGTTCTCTACGGTCGCTCGGAAACAAGCCGTGGAGCGGTGTAAAATATT
The DNA here is from genome assembly GCA_027580255.1 of Therioaphis trifolii. Classification (NCBI taxonomy): domain Eukaryota; kingdom Metazoa; phylum Arthropoda; class Insecta; order Hemiptera; family Aphididae; genus Therioaphis; species Therioaphis trifolii. The sequence goes on along the minus strand of CM050407.1, from coordinate 33,154,321 downwards.
CGAGATAACATAATATGGTTTTGATGAAAAACGCCTAAATCGTCGGTAAGATTAATATTTCGACGAGAGTACAACGCGACTGAAAAACATGCGTGATTTGTTGATCGCATAGAGCGAATCGTACGCGTGCCTAGCTGCCACGACTTTGACAGATCGTCGTAGAATCGTTTAAAAATTGTTCGTAAACATATTACAATCCGCTCTCTTTGACGCGACCGATCCGATAAAAAGAGACATCGGTCACGCGAATAAGATACGCTCGGACCGTAATCGTTATTGTTGTAAAAAGCCGAATTGTTAATAACGATAATAAGACGACAGAAACATTTACAACTGTGTCACAGGGTTATTTTTTATTTTTTTTTTTCAAAACCGCCAATACTGCAGATATTCGTAAAACGTTATGATTGTTTTAAAAATTGTTATTCATATTTTTCATTTCGTATTGAAAAAAAAAAACTCCGCTAAATAGCTAAATTTTGGTTTCTCTTATTCGAGAAAAATTTGTTTTACTGATTATGATTACAACCCAAGTGGTTTAACGAACAAATAAAAACGGCAACGACACGGAACTTTTAGAAAACTATAACTTTGAAAACGCATTTGAATAATACGAGCATTTGAATTTACATAATATTTCTTATTATTATTCGTTGAAATCACCCCTACAATTAAACCCGTTAAAAACCTCTAAATGAGGACTTTCGATTTAAATTTATAATTTCGTGCCATAAACGTGGTCTGTAAACACAATCCGTGGGACCGAAACGTTTTCGCCACTCGTAGAGAACGTTATTTTTTCGTTATGGGCTCAATGTTTCGCGATCGTAATACGTTTTACAACGATTCGCTATGGGCCGCACGGGCCGCAGTTCATCATTTTAAACGCGTGTGTGAGCGTGTGTGCGCGCGCGCGCGCCAGTGTACTCACGACAATAAATCTTGGCGAAACACGTCCGGTGAGTCGATTTGATCGTGGGTTGCGATTGCGATTTGTCTACCACGAAATCGCCGACAATCTTGTTGGTCACGAACGGAAGCTGAGATAAGTGTTCTTCATACTCGACCGTGTAGTTCCATTGCTTGTAGCTGGTCGACTCGTGCGTTATTATGAATTTCATTCTGCATAAACATCACAATAATTTGTAGCGTATAACCAGTGTAGGGAATAGATAACTAATAATTTATCTAGATAAAGATAAAGATGACTATGAACATTTTTATCTAGATACAGATAAAGATAATTATAATAAATTTTATCTAGATAAAGATAAAAATTAGTACATTTTTATCTAGATAAATTTGAGATAATTTCATGTTTAATTATGAAAATATTCAGGATCTACATCCTATAGGTATAAGGTAAAAAATAAAAATACATAATTTAAAACATTTCAAAATACATATACTTTTTTAAATAAACTTCATAAAAGATGACAAATCATTCTCTTACTTAAAATATTAAAATAATAATACATTTCTGCATTTGTTAACAAATTGTTGCGTATGGCTACTTCACTTTCATGATAGTACATATTATAATCTCCTTTCCTGGGCCTCCACGCGAGTTTTTCTCAGTAATCTTTTCGATTAATTTAAAAAATAAAAAATTAATAAAATAATATATTTTAAATTTCCTTTTTTTTTCAGGTCATTTAAATAAATTACCTATCTAGATAGGTACTCATAGATAACTAAAATTTTATCTAGATAAACTTATCTAGATATTTCCCAACACTGCGTGTAACAGAGTATAAATATACTTGAAGGGATGGAAAAATCCAAAACAACAACAACGATAATACCGAGAACAACCCGCGACAACTTAACGCACCCGACGAATGTACGTTCGTCATACACTTTAGTAATGCCATCGTCGTCGTTGTCGCGGTCGTCAGTATTATTTGCGCGTTTGTAGTGTCAGTACGACATAACAATGTAATAATAGTAATAATAATAATAACCTGAATAGTTTACTCGTTCGCGGCCCAACGGGGATCGAACCGGGCGATTAATTAAGGGTATTCAGAACGACTGTCCGTATTAAAGAGCCGCGTTCAGAGACGGCAAGTTCGTGAGTGTTGTACGCGTTGTCGTGTGAGAATCGAATGATCATTTATAGCGTATATCGTGTAGATGGCTGTTTGGATTCCTCGAACTGTCACACACGCGTGCGCGTGTTACTTATTAGTTATTCGGCTACTGTTCGAAATGCGGTGTATAATCTAATTTCAAACGTACCGATCGATCAATTAATATGACAAGCATTTAGAAAACATGAAACGCATTTGAATCCGCCATAAAGTATACGCAAGATCGACTTCTCCATTTTTTTTTAATTTTTTAATTTTTTTACTTATGAATCCCAAAGTTTGATTTTTGTTTACTTTTCATCGTCTATTTTTTTAATTTCACTCCATAAAATTATAGAGCACTAAATAATAAAACCGAGAAAGTCGATCTCAAGTAGCTTTTACACTACGGGTTGAAATCTGTTTTTAGATTATTTATCGCAACACTAGATCGATCGGTGCGTTGGAATGAAAATACATCTATATTACTTTTGAGTGTATGTGTGTGTGTGTGTGTGTGTGTGTGTGTGTGTGTGTGTGTGTGTGTGTGTGTGTGTGTGTGTGTGTTCCAACCCTCGAAACCAGCGTTTCCCAACCTGGGGGGCGTGTAAACATTTCTGGGGAGGCGTAAGCAGTCGTTACAAAATACAGTTTTTATTTATTAAATTATTTTTATATTAAAATGTTGAGAAAATATGAAAAATCAATAACTACCGGTGATTGAGTATTGATAAAGATAACAATTATTTAAGATCACAACTTAATCGTTTTATGTCACCACATAATTATTATTATCATCAATAAAATTGAATTCATCTCGGATATTTTATAATTTATTTATAAAGTACACAAAAAAGTGATATATTTTTCATGTTATAAAAGGGGGGGCGAGAGTTTCAAAAATCTACGAAGGGGGCCGTATAATAAAAAAAAGGTTGGGAACCACTGCTCTAAACAGAAGAGTAATTTATTTGCAGTACGAGGTATCATTATGTGATCGACGATATCATACAATGAGCGATTCGATGTATCAGTAAATTGTGTAAGGACGGACTTATCGTGATTGTAATAGTGTTCGGTACGGCGCAATGCCCGGCGTAATATTCGAGTGGATACATTGTGATGATAATACGCATTTAAACGTACGCGCGCTTGATGCGACGACGCGGCCATATACGGTTTCACGTAGCTCGGCATATCGACCGGCCAGTGGCATATTTCCCGGTCCACGAAACAAGCGTGTGCTCACGGTGGCACTTTTTCAGAGGCTGCGGTGGTTTTTCATCGCGACGTATTTTTTTTTTTCATACACGAATACGAAAGAGCGGAAAAACCACCAGACGAACATTGACAGTTTTTGAATTATTTTCAAAACATGTCTAATAACACGTGTTCGGAGATAAAAATATGTTTGGCTAGCAACAAAGTTATTATAATTTAAATGTTCAGATATTCGATTCCTCCTGTAGCAGCGGTCCTCGACCTTTTTATATCCGAGTACCGCTTACGGATTTAGAACATTTTAACTAAACAACACGACATAATTTTTGTTTCGCTTATCTAAATATCTAACAACATACAACTGGAGCCTTTTATAATAGAAGTATTTAGTGCAACAAAGTATAATTAAATGTGTACATGTGTGTGTTTTTTTTTGTCTTTATAATGATCATGACTTTTTATAAAACGAGATCGCCTTCGCGAACCAGCTTTGAACTTTCTGCATACCACTTGAGGTACGCTTACCGTAGGTTGAGAAACGCTGTCCTAAAGCTATTCCAAAAATCAAAAAGCTAGTCTAGTGCCAATATCAAACAAAACGATCAAAGTGGCTCAGAAGTGGTATCCGGCACTGCTGGTGGTCGCATCACTCACTCACGTCGGCTGGCGGCTCGTGACGTACCGGGGAATCGTGAAAATATCGTTACACGCGCACGCCGCGTGGCGAGATTCGCACTTCGTGGCCCGGCCCGTGACCCTATACGCTCGGCTATATGCCGGCCAAAAGTTCACTGTCATTAGGCTACATAAGATTTATCGTCTTTCCACTGTATAAACACATCGGGTACGCGACTGTTTGGATGGGTCGTAAGGACGAGATGTAAACGCGACCGTGGCATGTCACACTCGTCATCAGACGACGCCGGTACGTGCGAGAATGTCATTCTTGAATGTAGCCGTCGAAGACATTGGTCACGGCCGAGGGTGGACCATGTGAAGATCATGAGTCGGATACCGAATCAATACGGCGTGTGAAAATATATGAAAATAATAATGGCTGTAGAGGGTGTGCGGAGCGACGCGTCTTACCCTCTGCGCAAACGCTGGACAAAATATTACGAGTTATTAAAGCGTATATTACATCGCCGTCCGTCTCGAAATATAATATTCGAAATGAACGGATAATGTCAAACTGCTTTGACCGCTTCCACTAAACATAACAATATATATTACGATAACTACACACACACACACACACACACACACACACACACACACACACACACACACACACACACACACACACACACACACACACACACACACACACACACACACACACACACACACACACACACACACACACACACACACACACACACACACACACACACACACACTCGCGTTGTTTTCGCGTAAGTAAGCTGAGGGTTGCTGTCTGTCCGACGGTTTTCGATGATTGTGATGAAATATTACGACACGATCGTCACCTCGATTTTATCGGTAATTTTGACGTACATATATATTATATAATTTTTTTTTTTTTTTTTTAATTAAAATTTTTTCACGAAACGCCGCCTCGGCTTGGTTCCATTATTACTTTGAGCCGTGAATACGCGTCCCGAGTTTTAAACAACAATCGTCCTATACATCCGACGCATTCGTCTTCTCTAATCCGGCAATATATAGCGGAAGAGTATATATTCTTCTGCGGACGTATTAACGTAACGACGAAATTAGTTCGACGGCTCTACGATAGTCGGCTAAATAAAGCGAGAACGAGGTAATATCTGCGTCTCTCGTCTTTGGCTTTGTTTTAGGCTTCACTACTTGGCTTTGTTACGCTTAAATTATAGCGAATCGTCGTGCCAACGTTTGTATAACTGTTGTGCCTTGTAAATTACGCCTTGCTGGCGTTCCACAACCATAAACCGAAATATCCAGAAAAATGTTGAGTAATTGTTGAGATTTTAAACGAAATAATGCACGACTGCACGAGTGCCGTTGGTAAATATCAACAGCGTGGACCTTAAAAAAAAATTTACACAAGAATGCGTATATTATGACGTGAAATGACAGTGAATTTTTATTTATATATCTGCGTAAACGAAAAAAAAAATTGAAATTTTCGAGAAAAAAGAATAACGAGCACGTTCAGGTATTTTATAGGTACTATTGTTAGAGATTCAAATTAATCTCTTGAGTAAACATAGGTTTTACTATGAATGAGTTCAATTATTATATTTCGTATGTTATAAACAATGAATAAATTTAAGTTTTTAATTTTCTAGCTAATAAACGTTTAAATATGTATTTATTATTTCATTTCAAAAATAGATATTTTAATTTTTTTTTTTTTTTTTTGTGAACGTCAAGTCCATTATACCGTTGATTTTGTCCTGATTATTATAATTTCGACGTTTCAATTAAAGTTATTCAATATTATACACCTTGCCTAATAATTATCGAAATTATAAATATTTATGATGTATTTCATTAACATATTATTATAATCATGATACGATCGCTTGATTGAATTAGATAAAGACGTATATCTAGATAGAAATTGAAATTTTTAAACATTATGTTTAATTTATTATAAACGCGCACGCAGCGTATAATATGATGTATCAATTTATTCCAGAGGGTTTAGCTTTTATCTCGTACGCGAGTTAGAATATACAATTATTATTTCATGAAAGTATAGTATACTCGAAGTATGTTAATACCCTTGCACGTATTATTATTCCCCAACAACTTTCCGTCATGAAAATCGGCACACTCTGGTAACGAGTACAATAAGTGTTGTTCAAATATAATATTTTAATAACTATATGACACAGAATGAATCAGGAGACTTTTTTTTCGAGTAGTAGTTAAACCCGTTGAATCACTGCAGCTGATGAGTGTGTGTGTGTGTGTGTGTGTGTGTGTGTGTGTGTGTGTTTGTTTGTACTAATCTCGTGTGCAATATATATGCAGGTACATCATATGCAATATTATGTATACGTGAGCTTAAAGTTTTGTTAATTTAACAAATGATAAAACTGATGGGAAAATGGGGTTTCGAGCTCCGACAAAAACAAACTCAGGTGAAATTGGCAATAATGTACACGAATTTGATTGATCAATAGTTAAATATTTTAGAGTAATGTTAGATCGCATTGAAGTTAAAAGAGGACGTAGTGACAGCTCATTCAACCACGAGGACGAGTGCCAATGGCGTAGCGTACGATTATAGCGCCCTGGGGCAGTACCAGATTTGGCGCCCTTTACTCCTTGTTGAGATGTACTTTATATAAATTCAACACCCTAAATAAATTTAGCGCCCTGAGGCAACTGCCCTCTGCCCCCCCTGGTAGCTACGCAACTGACGGGTGCAAAACATAAAAATGACTTTTTTCACTCTCAAAGCATAGGAATATCGTGATGGCCATTTCTTTTTTTCACAGGTACTTGAGATAATTCCACTTCCCCCCCCCCCCCATTAACGATAAACCATAACAATAACACTTTTGTACTCATGTCACACTTCTGATTGTATGTAGTTTAATACAATATTCAAAACTATATACATACGTAATATACCGTTTTCTCTTTTATCAAACCTTAAACAAGTCAATAACATTATCGCAAGAGAAAAAAAAAATGATTGGACTCAAATGAAAAACATTCACCGTGCAGAATTTATGCATATTTTTTAATTGAGTTTTATGTATTTATTATTAAAATTTAATCATATTTGCTTTTTATTTTTATTGAATTTATATTTTTGTTTAGTTAATTCAATATTTTAACGACATTAAAACAAATATTAATTTGAATAATAATTACAAAAGCTAATTTCGAATTTTAACATAATTGTTTTACGTTAAACAAATTTGAGTATTATTATTATTATTATTATTATTTTTTTTTTTTTTTGTACATAAAATAAATAAACCATTTATTGGCTTGCGCGATAAATAAACCGTCATGAGACCTCGACTTTGACGGCCTCCGCATGACCAATATAAAAAAGATCAATTGAATATCGTACTAAATTGTTCATTTATAACCTGTTTGTTAAGCCATTTCCACTGGAACGAAATAACACCGAGCGCTAAAAATGTTATGACACTCAAAAGTAAAATTAATTTCACAAATATCAATATTGGGTTTCTTTCGCGATCGTCTGTAAAATGAGTAAAACATTTTTATTGATGTTTGTACGTGTATTAAAGAAAGTTTCGATCCCGTTGACCATGGCGTAATATAATATTTACAAATGAAAACCAATATTTGCAGAAAATAGCCAAAAACTTTATCGGAACGCAACGTCCGCGTGCATACGTGCGGGCGATGTATATCCGCTGAATTTACTTTATAGTTTTTAATCAAGTCGTGTGTTGACACAATATTATAAATAACACGTCGGGAACACGGTACGACGAGTCGGGCAAAACGTACGCGCGTCAACACGCGAAGACGTTTAATTCGATAAAAGCCGACAAGTACAATACGTCTGTTCACCTATCGAAATAGGCGTGCGCACAGGGGGGGCCAGGTGGGCCATGGCCCGCCCTGCGAGCGTCACAAAAGTTATTAATTTTTAAATCATAAAACATTTTATTGATGATTTATACTCCCATGATAATAAATACTGATACCATAGAAGTATAGAAGTCTGTGGTAAGATATAACCATATATGACAAAGGACTGGTCAGTAATTATCATAGAGTGATAACCATTAACAGTTTAAGATAAAGATAATATCATTGGTTATACGTGATTATACCATAGAGTAAGACCAGTATTACTCAATGGATTATACATAGTATACCGTATACGCAACGCATAATCAATGATATAATAATCACGGATCACGGACTACGGTTGTAGAACTTTTAGAAACTAAGAACTTTTTGTGCTCTAAAAAAAAAAACAATGGACAAATCTTCAACAAAAAACAATATTAACAGATACATTTGATCTAGACAGTAAAGTTCTAAAAACCGAAGTTGAACTACTAAAACATATTGATTGGTATACCAAATGATGGACAAATAAATATTGATAAATGGATTAAATGGCTGACTGAACCTTATAGTGGAAGAGAAACTATATATTTTAATTTTTTAAAAGCTTTGCAAATATTTATGGCTATTCCAGTTACAAGTTGTACTTGTAAAAAGAAATTGTATGACGAATGGAGTTATGAACTGCAATATTTATACTAGAAAATTTCATAATACTAAATTACCATTAAAGATTAAAAAAATGTATTTATTTCAATTTTAAAACTGTACAATTAATATATTTCTTTTTTAATTAAAAAAAAAAAAAGTATTTGTTTTTATTATATGAATTATTACAAATTTAAAATATATTTTATACGCTCAATAGTAGGAAATAACGAGTAGCTAAATTAAAGTATGAATTATTTTTATTGTTTCTTCCTTCAATATTCAAGTATCTTAATCATTATTGGCTTTGGCCCACCCTGCCACAAATGTCTGCGCACGCCTATGCCTATCGATATTGATTAAAAACGGACGTGAACGCCGAAATCCTACGTACGCGTTTGAATAACGATAATAACGCGTACAAAAGAAAAATAAATAAATAATAATAATAATAATACAAGTCCAGACACCTTTGTTCGAGTGTTATTTAAACGAATCGCCGTGTGTACCTACGGTTAAAAGTAAAACGTCGAGTGTAGGTAGTGTGCTTTTCGTGTTTGTGACGGTAGCCGTCCGTAGTAGGTACGTCGTCGAACGCTCGATGCGAAAATACGACGTGTCCGTCGGAGTCTGGGGTCGCCGTGTGAACGGAAAACGCGTCGGGTTCGACGGCCGTTGGGCAATGATCGCCGATGACTCGTCTGACGATATTTCCAAAAACGAAACGATCGACACGCCTGGTGCTGGTTCGCTCGTGGCGATAAACTTTATTGTGTCGGCTATAACGCGTCAGTCTGGATTTCAGTTTTTCGTCGTCGGGCCGAGTGAATTTTCATTTTGAATCGCCGTTTTGGGACCGCGCGGCCCCTATTATCGCACACGGCCGTGTGCGGGGGAAAAAAGTTTTTACCCCGCGTACGTTTCGCGAGCGTGAAGTGCGATGAAATGACGTCGAGCGAAGTGAAAAGAAGCGGAAGTTAACGGTTGAAGCACCCTATTTTACGAAACACTAATTAAAGTCATTATTATTATTTATTCGATTAAAAATGATTAATTATCACTACGATGTGATGGAGTATTAATAAAATAAATATGTACTTTTAATGGTATTTTAAAAACTCGTTTAAAATGTATTACATTATTACGTTCACGATGTTTTTATTCGTACCGACTATTTTATACATTAATTTCAACTACGGAACGTTATTTTCATGGAATAAATTACTACGAAAAGCATTCCACCATTTTTTTGACTCATAATGGTCATAATAACGAAATTTTTCCTCGTAAAAATATTAAGTGCAATGTATTTCTTATTAAAAAGAGCTCTTTTTTTACATATATATATATAATTTTGGCGCATAGCAATGAAACCTCTGCGTCACAACTATTTGACATTTTTATTTATTCTCGTATTAATTGTCTTGAAACTCTTCTGAAATTTCGTCAAAAATTATCCACTCGAACGTCTTTAAAAATTGTCGATTTCTACTGAATTTCAACGGTACAATGATAGCAGTATTTTCATTATGATCAGAATCCTCGGCGAGCTCCTGAAGTGTACGCAACCGAATATACATATTATTTCTTTATTCGTTTCGTTCAAATTTGAATAACCGTTTTTACTCTTTTCATTGACGTAACGACTGAGAGTTATTACCCACACGATTGACGAGTAAATGTCACAATATTTTCGTAAATAAATTTAACGATTAAATGCTGAATTGTTATAATTTCCACCGTACCGGATGGTTTTCACTTTTAAAAGGTATTCATTGAGAAGCGTTTCGGTGTTTTTTTTTTAGAATAAGCGACTTATCATTTTTTGTTTTTTGTTTTATCCGTCGGAACAACAGTACAACCATCAAAGTCGAAACGTTAACGTCACTTTTCGCAATCCGAATCCGGGTACCCGGTAGTCGATGGGTCTCGCGTGATTCCAACAGAAACGATCGTTATTGGTCACGCGTACAACCGCGTGCCGCCATCTGGTCGTGACCGTCGTTTACCAACGCCGGACCGCGAGATCCGTCGGAACCGGGGGGGAAAGTAACCGGAACGTGTCATGCAGCCCTGGTACCGACCGTGCTTATTAAACCACCGAAAGCGTCGTTACATAGCGCTGGTCATTACGGAGGTCTACGTCTTCGAAAGTTGGCATTTTGTTTTCGTACATCTGGTTTGGTAAGCTCCAACGATAGAGTCTAGGACATCTTGGCGTGGCCACTTTGGCGTAAGGTCGCTTTGGCGTAAGGCCGTTTTGGCGTAAGGCCATTTTGGCGTTTATTTATTTTTTTTTTTTGAACATGGTGTATATAAATAATATTTAATATAACAATTTTATTTCTGAAATGAAATCGACGACGATCCGCTCGTTTTCCACCTGCATTGTGGAATGTTCATGAACGGGGTATTAAATAAAGAAGACAGAACGAATAATCACGCTGAAGCAGCCAATAGACGACTGAATCTACAAATGGGTGTACAACATCCGACATTGTGGGCATTTATTTCAAACTTAAGGAAGGTGCAATTAGGTCGTGATATATTTTATCAAAAATTAGAAGCTGGAAATAGTCCTCCAAAAAAGAAAAAAAAATTTGTTGATGTCGACAAAAGAATTTTTTAAATTGTAGAAGATTACAACAACCGCAACATAATTGTTTTTTTAAGGGATACAGCCCAAAATATAAGTTGTCATTAAATTACTTTTTTAATATTATTATATATACGTAATTTTTTTTTTTATGAAACTTTTTTATTTTTTACTTACGACAAAACCGTCTCACGCCATAACGGCTTAACGCCAAAACGGCCTTACGCCAAAAAAGTTTACGCCAAAGTGGCCACGCCAAGACGGCCACGCCAAAACGTCCGGTTCCGCCAACGATACGGCTGCGATATTATTGGATGGTTTTTGAATTTCAAATCTAAATAGTAAATATCATATACATATTATACATACGCGGAGATCGGAGTGAGTGATCAGAGTGTCTGTGCGGTCTCCTCCTAAACACCTACCCGACACGTCTTGTTATCGTTGTTTTTTTTTCTCGGTTGTGCTAACAGTGACTGTGAGAACACACAGTGAAAATCGCTATTTTAATTCCACAAACGATACTTGACGAAAAATTGTCGACAAACACTGAGAAACGTAGAAGACGAAGAAGAGAAGAAACACGAGTGAGAGAGTGGGCGGGAAAAATTTATAGGAACGGCACATAATAATATACCGCCGGCACGAGATCCCGCGAATATTTTCCCGTAATACGATATAAATAAGAAAATGATAAATGGCCTATTAAGGCACCGTATTGAGTAAAAAACGTACTTAACTGCAACGAAATTACGGAATAGTCTTTTAGTATAGTCGACCATTAATAATGAAAATATATACTCCTTCGTAAAAAAAAAAAAATAAATAAAAAAAAATAAAATAAAAACAACATAGGACACACAACAATAGAGGCACAACGCGCGGTGTATAAAATTATTTATGAAAAATAAAGGCCGGGGTTTCAGAAAGTTTAATTTAAACTTTTAAGACACATTCGAAGGACCAATTTGAGTTAAAACCTATTTGGCAAAATCGCAAACATAAAAGATACTTACCGCTCATTCGTTGTGTATAATACACTATAGACTCTAAGGGGAGTGAGAATAAATGGGTAACGATTTATAAATTCTGAAAACTTTCTTCTTTTTTCCCCCCCGAAGGTTTTACCAACGAAAAATATTTTACCGGCATTTTATTCAGATATTTTTTGATATAACCTTTGTCAATTTGTTAATGTTTAATACTGTACGCCAAATGTAATTTGTTCTCATTTCTCAGGTTCGATTTGAAAAATCCTAAATGTGTTCTCATAAACTCCGAAATTACTGACAGTTACTTTTTTCGTAGTATGTGTAATACTTTTTTCTCTCTCTCTTTCTCTCTCTCTCTCTCTCTCTCTCTCTCTCTCTCTCCACCTCCCTCTCTCTTTTTCTTTCTTTCTTATTAAATTCTACGGGCGTAGATGATGATCGTTTTCAACATACATTATGTGCAATGATATTTAGATGAGAATTATTAGTCTACGAAGTCGCCATCACATTAATTTTGAACTCACTCGAAATCATTTGTGCCCCGGTATAATTCGCAAAAAGGAATAAATATTTTTAAAATTACATTTCTCCTAGTTAATCGAACTGCAGTCGCGAAAAATGAATGCAAGACCGACCTGTCGGTGCGCATACATTTTCAGTTCGCCAAACGTATCTGCCACGCATGGAACATTACGATTGATACGTTTATTTTTACGTGATTTTGTATAGAAACAGTTTAAATATTTAAAGTAGGCACTTAAAATACTCAACACTTACGCAGTATCAGATCTTTCAAATGGTATGTAGGTAATAGGTATACTCGACGAGGAGTATAAATGGACCTTTTATCGAATACGAACACTGAGCGCATGAAACTTTACATAAACGTATCCGTATTGAGACAGTTATATCAGTGGTTATTAGACTTTTTACTGGGCTAGTAGCTTAATCAAAACCATAAGTAAAAATAAAGTCACTTTAAATAAAAAAAATCTAATAAAATAAATTATTAATTTTATTTGTTTCCGAAAAATTCCTTTACAATCGTTCGAATAAACGTAAAAACCAAATAAAAAAGTGTGATAATATACCTATATATTCTATACAGTGTGTCCAGGATTGATGGAGACGGTAAATTTTTTTACGAGAAAACGGGAATTTAGAATCGGGGTTTTTCATCAGTCAGGAGACGTCGTACAATACGTAATTTGGGTACAATTGAAAATTCGTAAAACGTTTGATTGAGTGCGAGCGCTCGTTGAGAGTTTTTCGAGTATCACATCACCGATTTTTGATTGCACAATTTGATAGAGCTAAATGCTTTCATATATTTTTACTTTGTTGGTTTCGATAAAATTTTGAAATCGTCTTGCGCAGTCACAAATGCGTGCAAGTTGTAATTTCGATTTTTGTAGTAAAGTTTTATCGACTCTTAGGGTGCCTACTGTTATATTTTTTTTCTCTAATTCAGTCATTTTTTTAACACTGATATTTTTTTGTGTATTGAATCGGTTTTGACAAGATGCATCGTATACATTATACATGCAATCGACATATGAATTTATGGTATTATTTATGTATAATATGCCGCTCGGTAATATTGTCGTCGCGAAGGTTTAATGTACACAACGCACCCGTAACGTTCGTAACGTCTTCAAACAATATTGATACTGCACTAGGGCTCTCGACGTGGTTATTTCCAAAACGAGAAAAACAAAACACACATCATTTTATAAAACGCGTTATACGAACTGCGACGACACGGCGAAAACAGCGTATCGCCCAGATCGCGTGGGGGATATAGCCGCGTGTAGGTACGTACACCGCGGAATATAGAAGTATATATACACATCGCATTTTTATTAAAAACAAGACGTATTGCTGCATAACAACGCATACGTATACGTCTCTAATACAACGTAAGACCCCCCCATCCGGTGAATGTAATAAAAATATATCCGCATACAGGGACTACACGTCGACTACCTCCGTATAACGACGATCTACTCAAAAAGATAATTGAAAATTTAAACGTAATATACACACACACACAATATGTGTATCGTATATGTATATCTGTTTGCGTTCCGCCGCCGTGTGTATGATAATGTAATAATAATACATAATGCAACGAGTGGTATATATTCGTATATAGTAAGTATATACGAATATTATGTACATATACAATATATTTATATATATATATACAGGATGTCCCTAGGAAATTTACACAATGTTATTTTACCATGGGATAATGCATAAATTGAATTTTTTTCATGTAAAACAGAAGTACATTTTTGGGGAAAAAATCATTTTTTAAAATTGTTACTACCATATTATTTAACACGCTATTGTGAAAGAGAGTAATTTTTTAGAAATTTCAATACTTAAATATTTACTGTTGGACCAATATTCAAAAAAACACAAGTACATACAACTTAGAGCAGCGGAAATTTAGCAGTGCTTACGTTTTTACGAGATACCTCAGTTTCTCTTTTCCTCTTTAAACACTAATGCCTCTTGAACTATTGATTAGACGGTACAATTCAAGAACCAAAGAGTACATAATACTCGCGGTATTCTCTTGCATGATATTACGTTATAAATAGAGATCATCGTTTGAAAAACGATACACTCGACGGACAGAATAAATATTTTTAAAAAAAAAATGTTCTTCTTAAAATCATAAAACAGCGGTGTGGTACATCGATTATTCATAAACACATAACCGTCGAGAAAACCAAAAATCATTGGTTCCGTCAAATAGACACAATAATTGTTTGACTCCCTGTACATAAGGAGCGCGTCATAGCCACGTGTGAGTGTACGTTGTGCGCGTATCGAAATACGCTACACACACACACACACACACACACACACACACACACACACACACACACACGTGACACGTGCACACCCGCTATACGGCACCTATACATACTCACATGGTCGGGTTGAGCTTCATCACGTTGGAGAAATCCGACACGTACTCCCAGAGCTCGTGCGGTTTGGTGTTTTCCATGTCGCCGCTGGTGAACCGCACGTTGTTCTCGCGCTTGGCAGTCAATATCAGGGCGAGCGCGACGGCCACGCTCCCGTACGCGAACAACCGACGGCGCCGGTAGACGTTCATCTGCAACAACGCGTACGTGCGAGTGAAACGCGTGCAACGGACGGAGAAGAAAAAATGTATTACAAATGAAATTAGAGACGACGAGAGAAAGACAAGAAAAATGTGGGATCGAAATGAAAAAACGATGTAAACACGGACCCGTTCGCCCGTCGTCGCGTGTCGCGACCCAACGAGAATTTATATTTTATTATGAGTTATACTTTGATGAAGCTCACGGTTTTCGAAAACCTCATGGTTCCTCGATACCTCCGACGGCGACGACGACACAACAGCGGCCTACGCGTCTTGACGTGCAGATGATAACAAAATACGTACACTGCAACACGAGACTATCGTCGACGAGCTGCAGACGACCGCGTCCGTTTGACCGTTGTACGCGTATGACGACGTCTATTACACTCTTGTGTGTGTGTGTGTGTACGATTTTAAATAATCTCGTAGATAATGTTATTCCGGTGTGACAAAACGACGAAATCGGCCGGATGTATTATTATAATATTCGAATGTGCTCGGCGTCCCGAATAGTAAAATAATGTTATAAAATAGTGCGCGTGTACACACGGCCGGGCCGCGTTTACGAATAAATAAACGATAGCTACTAATAATACGCTGCATAATATTGTTACTGTGTTATTACGATTATGATTATTATTATTATTATTATTATTATACGTTGGTCTCCGCGTTTACGTAACGTTTGACCATCGAGTTCTTTCTGAACCACGGAACGGCGAACGGTTTTTTCGTATCGTCAGCACTCGGCCGCATGCCAGCGGCGGCTACGCGCGTTCGGGGTATGTGTCGTATGGAGTTTTCGTGAAATATCGCGCTGCCTCTCGCACCAGAGTGAAAATAATGAAAATAATAACAAAAAATTTAACATCGTAATAACGGTGTTTAAACACATTTGAGGGCACGTCGTCGTACAACGCGATGACGTGCGTAAAGCCGCACTGAAAACGATATTCATTGATCGATCACCGTTGATTTTAATTTCACCAAACAAATACGACTGTAAGTTTTTAATATATAAAAAGAAAAAAAAATGAACCGAACGGACTTGTTCTCAGTGGTCCGGACTCTCATTATTATAATGGCCTGACGGGTGGAAAAAAAGATGAAAATATTAATAAAATAAACGAAGAAAAATACCACCGGAATCGTGATATTAAAACTGAATATTACCCTGTAGATCAAACATTTAATGCCGGTAAAAAAAAAGTTCAATTAACTCGTATACATTATATATATATACATAAATATATATTTATATATATATTTTATCAATATATATATATATATATATATATATATATATATATATATATATATATATATGTGTGTGTGTGTGTGTGTATAAATATGTTTAAAATGTATATACAGCATTATATAATATGATAAACCTCGTATTAAGTTTTCAGGCCTTTAAAGTCATAGTAATTGCAAATTTTATGAAACGATAAAAGTTATACATAAATAACACGAGGTTTTTGAAAACAAATAAAAAAATCCGGTCATACTTTGAATCGCGTGTATTCCTGTATCCTTGAACAATATATTGGTGGTTGAATTACAAAAAAAAAAAAAAAACTACGTCATTTCTTTTTTTAGTCCAATGATTATGAAGGAATCTATCATGTACCTGATACAAACGTACCATTATGCAAAGTCAATAGGTAATTTATTTTGGTCAAGTTATCGGTCGATAAATTTTTTTTTGTAAAAATGTTGTTCAATGTTGAATTTTAAATTCGATGGGAATTTTCTTTCACCAAAAGATAGAACATTTTCTTACGCGTACTCCAAGTTTTATATAATTATTGTATTATTGTAGCTGATAACGATATATTGCCACGCATTATTACACAAAGTAAGCATAAAAATACTAACACATCAACTAGAGTAGATTTTTTTTTTTTTGCGAAACTGCGATATCATCGAATATAAATACTCATGACGAGAAATTTTCAATATTTCAGTTCACGCGAATACAAAACGTACGATATAACGTATTCAACGGATCTAAACATTATTTTTTTCAAAACACTTAGTGTGCCGATTAAGAAAACATAATGAATAATTGTTTGATGGTAAATACGTTTGTACGATGTTATGCCTGTACTACAAAATTACAAGATGGTTATCAATTCTTACTAACTGGTAAAAATATCAAAATATATTATA
This sequence comes from Therioaphis trifolii, assembly GCA_027580255.1. Lineage (NCBI taxonomy): Eukaryota > Metazoa > Arthropoda > Insecta > Hemiptera > Aphididae > Therioaphis > Therioaphis trifolii. The sequence continues at coordinate 33,136,957 of CM050407.1, read as the reverse complement.
TTTTAATAAGGTTAATAGGTCACTAGGGAAATGGATTCAATGGGAAATTCGCCTCGATACAAAAATTCATTAAATTGTAATTACATTCATTTTACTATTTTCGTTGTTATTTGAGTATTAACCTTTAAAAATTATTTTGTTTTGTTTCTTTGTCATTGTATGAGCGCTTAGCAACCGGGAATTTAGCACGCTCACTTATGAGTGGGCTTTTCTTACTTGTTTTAGAATTTAATAGTGAGCGCTTGGTTTCGATAATATTATAATTCAATTTGACTTACGTTCATTTATTTATTCACCGTAAATGTGTTTATCATAAAACATGCATACAGATTGTATAGTAAAGATTGTGCAAAATGTATGACAAAATAAAAATATGTTATTAATTTTGAATAATGAACCAACCGTGTGAATCAAAAATCGAATGAACAAAAGTCGCTTCAAACTTGAAGTGTGAAATTGTTTTATGGTATTTTTAATCACATTTTTATTCCAATGGTGTATTAAGAAATATTTTCATACATTTTTGTTTTGTACAAAATAAGTAATATTAACGTAGACAGATTTGCATATCATAAATTCAGCGTCAAAACTTTACCAAACAATGCTAAAATATGGGTTGATATGTGTGTTACATTTTTAATGTATATATTCTAACAAACAAATAATGATTATACTTTACTTTTGATGTACAAAAATTTGTTTTTTTTTTTTTTTTTTTTTTTTTGTTGAAGGGAGTATCTTTTTTTTACGTAAAAATGAAAAATCACCATCAAATTATGCAGATTAAATGTTTTAATAAATCGAAAAAAAGTAAAAATTTAGCAGCAGATGCATTACAATTTTTAATTTAAAGGTTTCATAAGTTAAAAAAATGTAAAAGCCAATTTATACCAATGTTACCAAATTAGTTTCCAAAGTCTAAATATATATTTCTAACCTAAACTTTCTATGTTTTATGGAAAACAAGTTAATGAAATAATTTATTATCTACATTTGGAAAAAATTAGTCCGATAATATTTTTCTGAAAATACGTTATTGTTTTAATCACTAACGAGTAACGAAGGGGTTGTGAACATAATAAAATACATAACAAGTAACTATTGGGTGCTTTTTATTTACAAAATACAATTGTTAGTCATCACCTTTTTCCACTGACCGCTTCGACCATAACAATCGTTTGACGCCGACACGCACGTACCGTGTTGCGCACATTGAAATGTATTCGGATCTTCGGATATCGCCGTAGGGATTTCAATCCCGAACAGTATATACCAAAATTATAGTAAAACACTGTCAATTTATAAAACACGCTGAAAAAGATTACCTAAAAATTGTGTGGATACCCGGGCGTGCAGGAATAAGAGGAAACGAAATAGCAGACGAACAAGCCTCACTCGCGATAAATAACACTGACACACCTTTGATAGGACAAATATCATATGAAGACACAAAAAAATACATGAAAAAAATCATCAATGACAAAAAATGGCAAAATATCTGGACCAAACAAACTACCAAATTAAATTAAATCAAAGGTGATACAATCAAATGGCATAACCCAACCTTCAAAAGAAAATAAGAAACAGTAATAAATAGGTTACGGATAGGAAATACTATAGACTCACTTACGGTTTTCTTATGTCTAAAGAGGAATCCCCGATTCTCTCGACATGTGGAAAAAATCTTTCTGTTTCACACATCATATCCGACTGCCTAAATTATAACCAAGTAAGGATCAAACAAGGGATATCACACAACCTCGACGCAGCCCTTGGGCCCAATATATATATAATCAACTTTAATGTAAAATAACCTATAATATATATATATATATATACAAATAATCAATTATAAAAACCTAATGTATTATTACTCAATTATATAAATAGTATGTCAGTAAATTTAATGTTAAAAATAAAATAACTAATGGCCAACGCTGCCGAAGTTGTAAAAGATCCATAAAAAAAAAAACAATATATATATATATATACACATTAAAATCAAATATTATTATTTCGGTTACATGTAGTAACTACTCCGACGTGATAATACTAAACAATACGTAATCTGGAAATTTATATTTTATTATAATATTAGGTATTGATCCCACCATCAGCTGCTTTTAGATTTAACGTAAGTATAAAATCGTAAATTCGCAACAAGTTCTACTTAATACAGTTTAAAAAAAATCCTTTTTAATGAAATACATTCCACAACGTATACAAAATACTTTTATTGCGAATTCCATAAAATAATAATTGATAGAAATATTGAGTAAAATTAAAATAAGAAACTTTTAATGAATTTATATAAAATACATAAATTTAGTCAAACTTAAAAATACTTACTACTTTCTCTGTATACATACACAAGTAGGTGCTTACGTTATTGCGCTAAAGTTTAACTGCCTTAGTTACTATCAGAAAAAGAATATTGAAAAAAAAACGTCACGAAAAAATATTCCCTGTAAACCTAAAGCTACTGCAGTTTATTTCACAGAATCGCAATTATCGCCGTTAAACTTTTTCTGATCCGACGCTCTTTTTGCCAAGTACCGATGCCCTAGCGAGTGTGTCTATATTATTATATTATCTATATTATATTATATAAAAGTGTATTTCAAATAATTCGCGGAACCCTACATAAAATTTGCTGCACCGTGGTTGGAAATGGAAAAAACGTACAAGATGGTTTGGCCGATGCAGTAATGTGTATAATGTACGTACGTACGCTGTGTGTTTTCAGCCATCGAAACACCAGTGGGTAGGGTTCTTAATTTGAAATATTTCATTTGAAATATTTCAAAATTGAAAATTTCACTCATCTTGAAATATTTCAATGAAATTATGAAATATAAATTTTTTTTTAAATACATGACATGATGTTGGTAAATAATAATATGATATGTATTAGTGAAATGTTATCAATCAGATTGTATCATTCCTTGATTATAGACTTACAGTTTGACCATAATATAAACTAATAATTATTTTGTTACCTACGCACTGAATTTATAAAAATCTATGCGACACGGCGTATTGTGAAGGCTCCATGTTTTATACCAGATACCAAATAATAAAACATATTGAGTTTTATAAATTTTAGGTTGTAACCACGGTCTTACAAGATATCTTCTAAGACCGTGGTTGTAACTATTGATTTTAATGATTTTTGGAGCTAGAAGAATTTTATTTACTTGATAATAGTTCGTTATTTCGTAAAGATTATTATTTTTTTTTTCTTGTCTTGTGTTGTAAATTGTAATTTGCAAAAAAAATCTTAAGTGTCTAGTTACAAATTAGATACCTGTCTAATATTTTATTTTTTGTACTTGTTTAGAGATGATATCATTTCATAAATAATTTTGAGAAAAGAAAAAGTAAAACCTGTAATAGATAAATAATATTGTTTTGTAAAAAATAAATGTGTAGATAACATTCACTAATGCAAGGGTTAAAATGAATAGTAAGTATGTTTATGTATAGTATAAGTGTATATAATTTGGTTCAGGCTATATTTAGGTATCACCTTTATTTATACATTATAAATTTAGTAAAAAATTAAACACTATAGAACTAAAAGTAACATAAAAAAAACATAGGCATTGGGCACTTTGTGCTTAAAAATTATTTATGTTTTTAATGTTTTCATAGAATAGAATAGATATACTACCTAATTAAAACGTGTTTTCTCATCTTTATCACATAATATAGCTGAATAGCTCTAATATGTATTAATTGGAAAACAACCCTTTTTTTTTATTTATTTTGGGAAAATTTTTATTTTTCGTGTAAATGAAATATTTCAAGAAAATAAATTTCATGAAATTTTAGAACCCTACTAATGGGTAAAAATACGTTAGAACGTTTATTTTTTTCCGTTCGAAATTGCCACAGTCGCCCTTTAATCAACTGGGACGATACACAAACGTTATGCGAACACGTCAAATATTAATTCTTTTGGACGTTAAAAGTGTCATTTTCCGTAACGTTTTTACCGTAACATGAATCTGTAACAAGATGTTTGTATACCTACAGGTTAAGATTTTTTTTTTTTTTTTTGATTTTTACGTCTGAAATTTGAAATTTACAGATTATAAGAAAATTATTTCAACCTTCCAATATAGCGATTGGGTATCGATGTAAATATCATTAAAATTAAAAAAAACAAAAGAAACAGACGTTAAGTATTTTTTATTCATATCGAATAAATAGTTTACCATTAAAATAAAATCGGCAAATAAATATTGTTTCAACTAAACGATATCTTAATATTATCTTCTTTGTTTCGTCGAATTTATACAAACGATTTTTGATTATGAGTGATGCGAAGAATGTATTAATTTTGTAAAAATATTTATTTTAATTTCATTACTATCGTTTTTTTTTTTTTTTTTTAGGAACTACTTTTTTAAATCATATGTATTTCAATACTTTTTGCAATATTTTTTAATCAGAAACCGCATGTAGATTGTACTTTGAAAAGATCATTTTCCACTGTTCTCGAAAGTTTTTGTAAACATATAGAAATACTACCGGTGAGTCGAGAAAAACAGTAAAATTTGCTTTAAACGAAATTTTCGTTAAATCATTTTTAGTCAATTAGCCATAATTCTATACGTATACAGGTGCTAGAAACTTTAAATTTTCACCAGTCATTAACGAAACTCTTATATGGCCTTGAATTTCCAATAAACGCATAAAGAATATCGCCGAGAAACTTTTATTGAAATCCAAAGATGTGTTCACAAATTATAATGTAGCCTATAATTAATTAACTAAAAACTAAAACCACTTGAACCCGACACACTTCATAATTCACTTAAAACCTGTCACACTCTAACACCGATAATTTTCTTGGAAATATTTTGTAAACAAAAGTGACAAAAGTTTGAACCACTTTTAACGCGGATATTGTAAAAACTAAAAGTTTCGTATTTTAATACGACTTATATTGATATTTTTATGTTATATAAACTGCGAATTATTTATCAAAGTAATATTGTACTTGATCGGTCAATCGTATCGCGGTACTTAGTTTTTATAAGTGGGTTCCATATTGGATTTTTATTTGGTTTAGTGCTTATAAAAAATTATTCAAGTACGGTTTTATTATGAATTCTCTCTTATTGAATGACAATTAAAAATATCGATAAAAAAAAAACAATTTACTTTTTATTCAACACATTCATTGAATTCGATACGAACGTTTAAATTTTTTTGTTTTTTGGCTTCGAATAATGTGATAAGTCCGCTAAACAGAAAGTTATAATCGCAATTGTTATGAAAAAAAGGAAAAAAACGTCATGTATTGTGTGCAATGGTTTGAATAAAATACTTTTTCTCGCTGTTTCTCGCCCTCGACAATCATGATTTTACTCTAAATATCAGCTGTACGGGTAAAATATAAAAATGATCACACTCTTTAGATAGGTACTTTATGAACATGACGTTTAAATCGTATATAAAAAAAAAATGCAACATGTGTTATTTTTTCGTGAAATAAATAAAACGAACTGGAAAATAACGAAAATACCCCGAGCAAACGTAAAAAAAAAAAACAAAATCCAAAATATGTGTTTTGAAAAACGCGCACCCATTGGAAGTCCACTCGACCGATTCTCGATCCAATCTATCGAAAACAACGTCTGATCGATAATAATAAATCCACCGTCCGTCGCGTGAACGCGCGTTCCTGGGACACGGCGCGGCGGTGTCGAGTTCGTAACGTAACACAGGTACTCACCCCGATAATCATATTGTGTGCTCAGCGCTGGCGAGTCGTCGGCAGTCCACAAGAACCCGGTCGCCTTGAACGTAAAAAAGAAACGTCGGTTCGTGTCCGTATCGTACGACTTAATAACACACACACACACACACACACACACACACACACACACACATAAAAAAAATATAAAATATTTAAGCAGACACACACGCGGCGGCGACGACTGCAGTGCCGTGGACAAGAATATGACGTGTTCTTCGTCGCGGCGCAGAACGCGTACACCCGGTGGAAATCAAACGATAAACAACAATGACGATCAATGAAAAAACGAAACGAAACAATAAAACAAATTAAATGGGCCGACCGAAAGGAATCCGACGCACACACGTACAACACACGTCATATATAGAGTTACGAAAAACACGTGCAGCGGTCGTAGGCGGGTGAGTCTGAAGTATTAGTTGTGTGCGCGCACGTTACGTATATTACGTCGGGAAACACGGGGTTGTGTCTCGACACCCGGTTAGGACGTAGTCTTTGTCTCGTCAAGAAAGGGTTTTAGGGTGCGTTCGCGCCACGGTCGTGTGCGTTTTCAAAGAACAGAGTCGGTTTTAAAAATACTCGGTTTTTTTTTCTTTTTCTTTTTTTCGGAAGGGGTATACGCTTCGTCTGGTCGTACGCGTTTGATTTTGATCGTGTCGCGGGTGCACTGCAGTTCTGTTGTTAGAATTTACTAACGAAAAAGAAATCTTTTTTTTTTCTTTTTTTTTTTTAATGTGCTTTATACACAACGATCGTATGCGTATGCGACTTTTTAGAAGAACAGAAACACAGCCACGGTTCGTTCGATAAGTCATTACGGACCGCTCAGATCGGATCTGAAACGAAATAAAAATCTTCTTGAAGTTGTAAGATATAGTAATGCGTATTAACAGAGAGTACAATTTAAACTATGCTTGTCATGAGTAAACTATGTGTGAAAAAAAATGTAATACACAGTTAAAAAACTCACAATATTATACTTCATATCATATTATTATCATTATTATTATTATTAGTATTATTATTATTATAAAACTGACTGTTCCACCGTCAGTAAACCAAATACAAAACAGATGTCCTATGTGTTTCTTTAGCTATTCAAAGATTGATGTTCTTTCGGTTCTATTAAAGAACTAACAAAAGTTGACATTTTTATCACCATCCGTATATAATGCGTAAAGATGAAATATTTTGAATTGTTCATTTTTCATCGCTCTTTGTTTTTACCCGCACACGTAGAATATGATCAAATTCATCAGATAAGATGATAACATTTTAAATGTATTTATGGAAAAATTTACTATCCTCCATATTATTATTTCTCAAATATTTTTCGTAATTAAAGGAAGTACACACTATATAGGTGACTTGTATAATATTGTTTTCGGTACAAAATTAATATATTATCATATACCTAATTCATTATTGATTATTCTTTTATTATAAATAACTATATTTTATTTATGTAACTCATCGAAAATTCATCATGGCAGTGAAGATAATTTACGACGAAAAATATAAATCAAACGCCAGGTTTTAGTAATTTTTTTTTGATTTTTAGAAAAACTAAATTTTACTAGGAATACATTTTTAAAGGCAATATTATGTTGATTAATAATTTCCAATGCACTTTTTTTTTAATTTTTTTTTTATTTAGAACTTTCAGCTGATAACTATAACAGTTCAACAATTATTTAATAATATAGGATGCAAAGGTAACAAATTAAGATACGATACAATAGTCCCGATGGACTGTACAATATATGATAACAAAAGGCAATTAACTTAAAATAATATTAGATAGTGAGTTAAATATGAAATGGTGAAAACATTATTATAAGAATATTATTACAGAATGAAAATAGATACACACAGCTGCTGTTTAGTAATGTACGAAATTAAAAATGAAATGATGTGGTGCTGATGTGATTAGAGCAAATTAATTTTGTTTAAGACAGTGGAAAGAAGGGATATAAGTGGATTAATGATTGAAGTGAAATTTAGAAACAATTTTGATAACAATGTTTCGATTACGGAAATATTATTATTGTTGCTTTTGGAACCGGATAAGACATGAGCGTAAGATTTGGGATTAGAGTCAGGATTAGAGTTAAAATGGTCAGAGTTCCAATGTACTTAGTATTGATTATTCTACGGGGCGTGAAAAAAAAAAACGAAAATCTCGTATAAGAATTATTGTCAACGGCTATTTCAAATGATAGCATTAAATAAATGATTTGATGAATAATATAGTTCATTATAAATCGGTATGTAAAACAAAATAAAGAAGATATTTTCTGATCTATAACGAATCTCGATACTTATATATGAGTACTAATACTATCTTTTACATTGTGTAGTGAAAATGAAGTTTTCAGAATAATGAACTTTAAATAAACTTAAGTTTTTAATTATTTCGTGGAGGAAAAACATAATCTTTTCAACGATAACTTTTTACGTGCAGCTGTACTATGTTTGGGTTATAGGTTATAATATAACTATCCGGCTATATTGTTGAAACTGTACGTGATCAATATATTATACTCATTAATATTAATTCCGTCAAAAGGCATTACAATATTACATACTTTGTACGAGTAATTTAGTTGAACGATGATTACGTACATTGAAAAATCACACAATTTCCATAAACGAGCGCTGGCGCAATTAAATCTGAATTTCAGGGGATTCTAAAATAGTGAATATCTCACAGACCCGAGGAAGCTCCAGTGCTCCAACACACTAGCCTCCCCTCAAATCATTTTTATCCCGAGTCATTTTGAAACAACTATATTATTGTAGAAAAATAATCCAATACATTTTACTCATTTTTAAACGGATGTTTACTTCTTTCGGTGTATTTACAGTTATACGTATTTATTTACTTAAAGTAAATATATAATTGTAAACAATATGACCATACCTTAAAAATAATTACTACAAATAAAAACACATCTGGAGTACTAATACTAATTATTATATTAAAATATTTTTTCTCGTTTTTCAAGATATACCTACTAATATAAAACTAACTATTTTTAAATAATTTATTACATATCGTTCAATATTTGAATAAAAGTTTAATCATTAAACCGTTGCAATAGCATACGTGATCTCTACCAAAAATTTTTTCATCGTATGCATACTTGAAAAACTTCATTCTCACATTTCACACATTACTGGAATTATTATAATAGCGATTTGAACATAATTTTTCATTCTCTAACCATATTACCACTGAATATCGATAATATTTACCGTGGTTACAATAATTTGTTATTATTACTTTCATTATACAACCACTCGACTGTCATACAAATCTAACATGAAATATTACAAAAAATAAGTGCTGAAATAACGAGTTCGAACAACATTGGGCCAACAATGACATTAATTGAAAAACAAAGTATTGACATTGAATTCTCGGTTAAAAATTCGAGTATTATAGTTTGAATATTTGGGAGTAGTCAGTTATGAGTTCGGGGGTGCTAAAGACTCCTTGACCCTTGTACTTTCCTAGTTGTGCCAATGCAAATGAGGTCGATCGATCCGCGAGACGGTTAATCTACACGGGCTCGACGTTCGTACGAAATCGTTGCGCAGAATATTATGCTTTGTTTATCCGTGGGCCGACATAAAAACCGTGTGCGATGAAAAACAACAAAACCAATATTTAATTACTTATCTAGTTTTCAGACGAGTACACGCCATGCATGATTCGCCAGGCGTTCCGATAACGAAAATCTCTCGATAGGCCAACGGGCACGTCGATCACAACACCATGTACCTACAAGATAAATGCATTTTCCCCGGATGTTAGCCTACCTTTAGAATTGATGAGCATATTGTTCGTGTTGTAAAAAAGGGGAAAAAAATGAAAATGTATACAATGTATTTTTATTATGACGTACATCCGTATGTGAATATCGTAGATATACCTAATTCGTGTTAATTTTCAAAACGTACAAATTACGCGTGCTGTTTTGTATCTCATCGTACATTTGGACGAATATAGATGTACGAGTATTTTATGTTATTTTGATTTTTAGACGGGGCACATTTTGTAACAGAACCAATTGCAATATTCTCAATCGTCAAAATATATGAACACACGTGAGCGGTGAGAAAAATGTAAAAATGTTGCTGACAGATCGGTAAATAACTGCTATAATTTTATTCGTCATATGAGCTCCTATAACAGGGGTGGCGAACCTTTGGCACGTGTGCCAAAAGTGGCACGCTGGCGAAATTTCAATGGCACGTGGAAAAATTGAATTTATCGAAATTTTAATAAACATAAAAATTAGAATTATACTATTTATGAAATCGTAGTTAAAACAAATACGATTAAACAATTTTTTCAGATTTTAATTATAATTATATTCCTTTAGACATATTTTATGCTTTACTAATATCACAAATACAAATAAATCGTCTATACGGAAAAGTAGTGAAAAATGCAGACATCGAAATGTCGGAAGTCATGCAATTCGCTTACTTTTATTTTATTTTTTGTTTTTTTTTCTTGAAACTTTATAATGTGTAGTGAATTTTTTCAAGTCAAAGCAAAAACTACATGTTTTACCAAAATTAGAAATTTTGATATTCTGTTATAAAATTGTTTACATGAAAAAAAAGAACAAAAGTTTACATTAAAATATATTACATAATATTTACATTTTTAATACGATTATTCAATATAGACGTCTGATTCAAGAATATCATATATAATTTGTAAAATAACTTACACAAATATTGACTTCATTAATATTCCTTCGTGTGTGTGTGTGGGGGGGGGGCACGCGAATAGTTTTAGAAAACTTTGTTTGGAAAATTTTGACACTCGACTCGGAAAAGGTTCGCCACCCCTGTCCTATAATATCAAACAGTATCTGTTATGATGTTATACTACAACAGTTTAGAACTATTAAGTCAAAAATAAACCAAAAATAAAAAAAAAATAAATAAAAAACAATGTTTTTCTTTTTTCAAGCATTCGTTTGAGACTATACGTAGTATAGCCAAGCATTTTTACTAAAAACCTTGAGAGTGTACGACGTATATATAGTATGCTCAATGGGAACACTACTGGGCACATTCCGACACACCTAGTTCGTATTATAAATGCGCCCGTAAACGAAAACCCGTATCGATATAATAATATACCACGAGTATTATTAACAAAATTAGGCCACTATGAACCTTTTTTCAAAACGTTGTACGGTAGCCGAGACACTTAAAATTTTAATTTTTAAAAGGTTCTCCCGGTTACTGGGTCACTTCTTGACTATTTTATAATTTCCCTCGTAGGTACTATTTAGGTTATATTTTGGTTTTGTAATGATGTTTGTTTATTTTTTCTGTATAGTACCCTTTTTGGTACACTTGGCTTGGTCCAAAAATTACATCTAGCAGCTTAATAGATCAAAATTTTCTTCTAGTTGGTACTTTAATGAGATAATTTTCTCTATTCTCGATAGCTTTTTGTGGCGTGAATAAAAAATGCCCTCACACTGAGTAACAACGGTGTAAAATTCGCCGTAAACGACACTACATTGATTTTAATTATTTAGTCATAACTACATAATGCTTACATGTAGGTAAGCAATGTGGCTAGAAACTTGAGATTTTCACTATAATATCATATTGTTACATATTTCACGTAAGTTTCAAAACAATTTGACAACAGCGGGGCTAAAAATATAAACTTTGAAAATAGCTTGTTTTTTTTTTTGAGTTTATCTCCAATAATAATTTTAATATTTGACAAATAATTCTGAAAATGTAATATGATCTTACTCATATAATAAACTTACGATGTAGAACATTTATGAAAAAAAAATCGTTATTCAGGATTTTTTTTATACGCGTTTGAGTAAATTATTGTACGATTTTTACGGAAATGACTGATTTTGCATCAATTTTCAACGTTAAATGTGTATACAGAAATGTATTATTAGCTCATCCACGAACCATTGAAAACAAATAGAAAAACATGTTTTTAATCTTTTAGTGAAAAAAGAAATGTTTTTTTGTCAAACGAGAGAATTTTAAATAGGTTTGAAAAAAACCAACCGAATTATAGACAAAAAATGTTTAAATGTTTAAACGGTAAATTAAATATTTACATACACTTATAGAATTCCTATATACTATATTTTACACTGAAACTTTGCTCAGAACTGTTTAACTAAAGATATTATGTGTAATTTCTTAAAAATTCAATACACCTATCCCTATTATCTTGTTCGAGGAGTGAAGAATACTCCGTGGTGTGAAGAATGTCCGGCTTTTTAATTCTTTTTTTGACATATATATGTCTTATGGCTGGGGGTCATTCTGTTAATTTGTGCGACGCCGAGAATGTTACCATGACATCATGAGCATATTTTGTGATGTGTTTACGTGTATGTGTGTGTGCGTGTGTGTGTGCGTAAACCAGTGGGAAAAGTGAGTATAATAAAATTAATAATAATTATAAATTAGCGATTATACGACCGTTATCGGAATCGCGATGGCGTGTGATCTAGTAGTAACAATATAGGTGTAATTGTATTACTCGTTGTATAATTGTATTGACGATAAAAATAACTCATTATAAATTATATAATTATAACTTATATTGGTTGATAATTTATTCGACGATGTCAGCATGTGAGAATTAATGGTATTTGTAATTTAAGCTTTTAACTCTTCATACATTTATTTATATTATATAAATTATATATACTAGTTACCACCGCTGCTATACCATATTTCTTTTTTTCGTTCATCAGCTGTATCCGAGTTTGATACGGAATAATATTATCAAAAACCAATTATATTCAATAAATAATAAACAATACGGTCTTTGAAACTTGTTTATTTCTGGACACGTGTTCAAAAAGTTACCTAGGATTTAATTCTCGTCTCTTCGTATCTAATACCTAATGGACGTCGACATTCGTATGTCAACTGTATTCAGTAGAAACAAGATACTCTTTTAATTTTATTTATCATCCTATATATTATATCTTATGTATATATTCGAACGTGTTCTGACTGATTGATCAACGTACAGCCAAAATTATAGTACAGATTCATTTGAAATTTTGAAAAAATGTACTTGTCACTATGCATAGGCGCACAAAGAATGTATTTTCCAAAATTGGCATTTTAAAGGATCGAAACAACATATTATTGTTTAGTAATATTACAGCTTAACAGATGTTCTATTTTATTATTATTATTATTGTGGACGTAGTGGCAAGCCCACTGTCACCTAACGAGATGACCATAAAATAAAATAGACATTAACCCATAGATATCGGTTTTAATATAGATAAATGCTAGACTAATAGAGCATTTATGGCAAATTATTATACATTTATTATCGCACCATTATTCCGTGACATTTCGTTAGTTCGAAGAATAGGTACTATTGTACATTTTACACAGCACAATAGGTAATTACATACTCTATACATTCAGTCATGTCATCACAAGAATTTAATCATTTATTATCGATTTCAATTGTTCAATATTTGTTATTTGAGTCGTTTAAACATTCCATCATGGTAAGACGTATTAAAAGCGTAATAACATAGTATGATGATTCTCACTTAAAATATTAATAATAGTCTTAAACATTAAAATTTCGAATTCGGAATATAAATATTAAACATCAATGAAACGTATTTAGACCTATGATTTTTCTACTGATGGAAATTATTGTTTCTCTAAATATTTATGTCGTGTAAACACATTTTAATACATGAACTCATCGGCTTGATGCAATTTAAACTATTGCACAAATTAATCGTGTTTGAACGATATTAACTTAGAATTTTTAAATTTTAATGTTACCAAATTTACTTAATTATTACTGAATTTTATACTTTAACCCGACATCGACGGTTAATCCAGCTGGTTTATTTCAAATGATTGACTGTGTATAACTTTGTGTTTTTTTCGGTGGATTAATAAATTATACGTAACTCGTGTCAAAATGGATTGAAATTGACTATACCGAGCACCCGATTCTAATGGAATCTTCATAAACAGATATTACGCTGATTGCAAAGCATATTACATTATCGTCCGTATTAGTTATTTTAAACGTCGGATACGATTGTCAAAAATCATAACGAATTATTGTTTAAAAAACGAGTGAGTGAAACGCGACCCAATCGCTGACCGCCCAGTTCGAGATAACGATGGTGACGCGGAAGGCGAAAAATCATTCGTCGGTTTCCCAACACGGCACGGGTGCATCGTCGACGGCGTTATAATATTATGAGCACTCGGTACACCGAGAGATTTCCAATTTCCACCGTACACACGCCGCGACACAACAGTGTTGATAAACTGATAAAACACTTATCGAAATTCGTCGTATCGAAGGATAAAAGTAAAATTTAACTAATTAATTAATAATACCGGTTAAGAAGGTTTAAGTTAAGAATTTAAATATGTTAAAAATTTTAATAATAATTGTGAAGGTAAAATTATAAAATGTTATTCTAAAAAATGATTTAACACGTTATTTAATCGTTAGTACATACACACTTAAATTATGTGAATCATATTGATAAATTTTACAACATATTTTTCATATTGAATGTTGAAATAAAAATAAAAATTAGTAAATATAACATTTTTAACAGAAATAATATGTTCTAAATGTCTAATAAAATAACCAAAATATCTATATTGCTCATTTACATGTGAAATAAAATTGCATAACCTATTTTGGGCTTATCTTATCATAAAAACGTATTAGTTTCTTACACTACTATTTTTGCGGCTAACTAGCATAATAATTATGCTAGTGCTACAATTATTTTGCTCAACTGCTCTACTCATCATTTAAAAATAGCAGTTAAATGGTTTTAATAGTCAAAATATTTTAATTAAATCAATAGTCGAAGACATATTAATACATAATCTGTATTGATGATTCGATCCTTTATATTTCGATATAATATTCATATTTAAAATTGTATCGCTGCCCAACATCGTAATATTTAATACCAATTTAAATAAAATTGTCCATGATTTTCATTTATTTTATTTTTTTATAAATCGCGTTATTCTATTGAAATGAAACGCACGTACCTACGCAACTATTTATTTTGCAGTATACATAACACTTATCTAAAAACGATTATCAAGTATTCCAGCCGTAAAGTGATATCTTTCCTGAAGTACCTAATTAAAGATAAAAAATTGTAATCATACGTTTAGATTGTTATTTAACACATTCGAAGTTTTATACCGGGAAACCAAAGAAAAAAAATCTGTATAATCGTAGGTACGTATTATACGAGTCTCCCGCCCACCGTCAAACCAAATCACTGATTTATACATACATTATAACGTATTGAACGTATTCAAAAGCCTCGCAAAATGAGCGACGAAAATCATTTCCACAAACAAAATATGTTTAAGGTACGTGTGAGTTACTGCACGATGTATAAATGATCTATTGTTCCTTGAGTTTTAAGGATATCTGGTACCATGATTTGGTCAACCAAAACGTATTTTATTTGTATGATCATGTTTCGAAGCAAATGATTTGAAAAAAAATCATCAATGGCGTCATACATAAGAGCTCTTTGTAAATACAAGACTGAAGAAGATTCAAAGTCTTTTTTTAACATGTAAGTGCGATTTATAAATTCGAATTTATTTTACACTGTGTGACATAACTACCTACATATTATGGTGTTCAATTATAACTATTGATGTGTAATAATACTAAAGCAATGAGCTAGCTAATCAATGGGTCGTTCTTAAAACTTAGAGTTTATAATTAGATAAATACAGTTTTGCATATTTTGTCCACGTTTTTAATTTTTCAGTGTAAAAGTGCATGCTTTTTTTTCACGGGATGTAAAAAAACCCAAATTTCCAGAGACGTATGCGAACGAACGTATCGCAGTCATATATTGAATAGATACATTTTTCGGAATGCGTTTCAAGTTCGCAATGATGTGTACGTATCGTGCGGATGCCCATACAATGGAGGGGGGGAAGTCCCAAGTTTTTAAATAGTATCACGGGCATAATCGACATAAACAAGACACGGGGTACAAGTCGGGAAGAGCTTAAAGTCTCTGAAAACAACCATCCTCCTATCATTGCCATTAGACGACATCGATGAGAGACGTCACAATATTTTGCGCTGTTGAAATCAAACTGAAATTAAACGCCGTCGTATTTACTCTCGTCGCGAATCGACGTGTACGAAAATGAATCGACCAAACGTCGGGGCATCCATTATAACGAACGGCGATCGCCGAAATAGTTCGAAAAAAAAAAAAACTAAAAATATAGGCAGACTTATTATTATTACCTATACTATTATAATTTATAATCATTATTTCCAGGGTCGTCGCGCGACATTGTCGCTCCGGCGGCGCACGAAACAACCGCATTCGGTTTCGCCGCGTGCGTGCGATTCGTTTATTGAACGTATCATTATTTATATACCCACTCCTTTCCTCCTTGTAGACCACACCACGGTCACACACGCACACACGCGCGCACACACACACACACACACACACACACACACACACACACACACACACACACACACACACACACACACGCACGCACACACACACACACACGCACACACACACACACACACACACACACACACACACACACACACACACTCATGTGGCCGCGTGGTCTGCGGTGATCCGTGTACGCTGCACGGGGCCGCCACAGTCATCGTCAGTCCGTTCAGCCGAGCACGCAAACACGTCAATACGACAGAGAACACGACATGAAGTACCTGAAACTGCGTTCGGGCGGCGAAATGCCGATCGTCGGCTACGGCACTTGGCAGGTGAGTACGCCGCGACTTATTATCCCCTATACCCACCCCGAGCTCGCGGTTTAGTGATCGCGGGGCGTTTCTATAAAAACATTCTAACATTTATAATTATACGCTTTTACCGGCATAGGCGTGTGTCCGAGGGTGACACTGCGGAGGGTTGCACCGTCTTAGTATTTTCTATTGAAATATAAAATCATCGTGATTTTTTTTTTTTTTTTTTTTAATTATTGTCAATGACTGTATTTCCATCGCCTTTATTGTTAAACGGTTAATGTGCTTGATTTGGCTGACTGTAAGTCGCGTCCCGATATACCTTTTTTTTTATGTGAATCGCGGCCCGGATATTTGTTTAGTACAGTCAAGTATAAGTCGGTCTAAATTGCATGTTTTTAAAAAAGTCGTGAACTCGAGATAATTTAGTTGCTAATGTTGGTAGCTCTGAAGCTCGAGCACCACGGTCATTTATTTTTATTAATAAAACATCACCAGAAGTTAAAATTTTATAACGTCACCGTTATTCAGCTCGGAATGTAAAATTTTAAATGGCCTGTCAAACATATCGTCAATCGCTTTTCTCTTTGAATTATCACTGAATATTGGTCGAGTTGAAATATTTTCTGACAGATTTTCATGATTACGTTCGTTATAACTCACTACACAATATTATTGTCTTTAAATTTTATAAAAAATTCGCATGATTTTACGATACAACACCAACGTTAAATATCGTTTTTTCAAACATTCACGAAAGCGAAACTTATACCCGCCCCAATACATTTGAATGTTTTATTCTTTTCACTAATTACATCCATGTTAACACGAAAATTTACTACATTTTCACATAATATATATCAGAATCGTATTTACAATGGTAACGATGGTATGTGCTTAATGAAAGGTTAATAATGTTTCGATAATGGCTCGTTTTACATTAATAATTAATATTTGTGGATATTCCGTCGGCCACAGCTTCCGAATGTACCTGAAAAACACGGGCCGCAGTGGACATCATACCTTTTATCGAGACGCAACTTCCGGTCATTGCTTAATTTCAGTTACAAATAACATTAACGGTTTGATTCATATATTGTGATTAATTAAAAATATACGTGATCAACTAGAAATTGTTCACAGCATCCAACAGTAAGATTTAGCTTGTAAATGTTCAATGTTTACACATTTATTTTAGTTTTTATACGAAAGATGTGGAAGTACTCAACATCGAATCGACTTAATGTCAAAACAAATCTTACTGAAAAGCGCGTTAATTAGTTTTTTTACACCATTATGAGATGACTCACTGTTAGCATGTTTTGACATCCTAATATTAACAATAATATGTCTAAAAAAAAAAACGTATTTTGTGCGTTTTCACTCGACGCGATGTGGCGCGACGTCTGCGAATCGACACCGAAAACGTCGGACCCGTACCTGTACATCGCAGTTGGAACCCGGCGTCGAAGGTCAAGATGTATGTACGAATATGATATGTTATTACGAGTAGACGAGAATCGACTGTATAGAAAACGTTTTTGTCGATTGAGAAAAAAATCGCACACGTTGCACGTACCATATGAACACGACATCGATCAAATCGCTTTCCGTTCGCGCATACACCCCGTCGATTCGTCGCGAACTTGAGTTGACCATAACGCACATACAGTGGCGACTCCAGAGTGGACGGGCTTCATTTCTGGATCCATCCCCCTCGTTTGAACCGTAGAAAAAGATGAATTAAATTCTGCTCAGCCGGATATTTTTACTTAGATATTTTTTAAATTGACTATTGAATCAACAACACAGTTTTTAATATATTTTTTCCAACGGTTATGGTGTTTAAATATTGCGTAACGAAATACTCGTGAGATTCACGTGATTTGAAAAAATTTTACTAATTTTTCTACGATACATTACTTTTACGTAATTACCCTGGTCACGCCACTGCCGTATAGCACAACAGTTATAATAACTGGAAAATGTAAATAACTACTATTGTAATATGATTATTATGCGTGTTATTATGATATGAGCAATATTGAGAATGGCTGAGAAATGCTAGTTGAGAAGTAATCTATTGCATGATTAAAAACTATTTAAGTCGATAGATTTTTGGTGACTATAGGCTCGGATATCAAACAACTATTTTCGGTTTTAAAAGCTCCGCGTTATTGTGATTTGGTCATACTTATATTGTATTAAAATTCTCCGATATCATACAGAATAATATTAATATATTATAATAGTCTCAAAATGTTGTAACAGTCTTAACAGTTCAGTGCATAAAAAATAAAGTTGTATAGTAAACATTTGACCTGAAAGAATTTCCTATTAGGTCAAATAAGAGATCCGTTTCGCGTGGACTAGACAAAGTATGACGATACTGACAATAATGCATTGTTGAGTTCACCCCTCGTGGTGTTACCGACATAATAGGCATATAAACAACGATGTGCGATCGGTAAATATATTATTTTTATTCAACGGAAAATAATATAATAAATCAATCAAAAATAATGACTTTAGAAAAACATAATAATATATTATTGTTAAAAAAAAACGATTAACATATTTGGCCCAAATAATATACTACTATGAAGTGCGTTCACGTTATTCGTCAAGTTTTGATGTATTGAATAGGTAGGTCGACCCATGCGGTATTCGAAGTCGTGAAGTTTTTTTTTTTTTGTGACAATGATTATAAATATGCATACATAAAAATTTCCAACTAAAGGCTTAACATTATTTT
Organism: Therioaphis trifolii; assembly: GCA_027580255.1. Classification (NCBI taxonomy): domain Eukaryota; kingdom Metazoa; phylum Arthropoda; class Insecta; order Hemiptera; family Aphididae; genus Therioaphis; species Therioaphis trifolii. The sequence goes on along the minus strand of CM050407.1, from coordinate 33,117,610 downwards.
TCACAAAATATTTATGATAAACAAGAATGTAATATCCATATCTTTTTAGTACACTAGAAAAACTCCAGAGAAGCAAATGAGAAGTTATTAAATAATTTAAAACAGTGACTTTTTTTAAGTTTATAATTATTATTTGCAATAAATAAATAAAAAGAAAATAATAAAAGTTACGGTAACTATTTCCAGGGAATTGTATAGTAATTTATAGAATTCTAACAATGATTGACGTTGAATTAATTAATTTGGTTAATATATTTATGGTTTGTCAGCTAAATTTTTAAAATAAATATCATCTTTAAGTAGTTTTTGTAATAAATCGTACAGGTATATTACTTTTATACCAATTACTATCATAATTTTGTAATTATTTATGTATTTATTTATTTATTAGAAACGGGTCAAACCCTTTGAAAGTAATGGTACAGTATAGTCTTAGCAAATCAAAGTAGCTAAAAACTAAAACGAAACAATTTAAGAACACGAATTAAATAATAGTAGTTTGAACATTGATAGTAACAAATTAAACAATAATGGTAACAATATTTAAGTAATTAATAACATTTTAAAACTTACTTAATTAATAATAACAATTAAATAACTACCAGACTCAAAGCTGTATATACATTTCGTTTAAACATATCTCGCGACATGAAAAAAAAATCTATACGTTCAGCAACATTGTTGGCCAATGACAAAGCTCTAGGAAAAAATGATGCAGAACTATAGTTGTTTTTATAAAATGGAACTAAAAATAAATTAGATTTTCTTTAAAGGTGATCAGTTATATTAAAATTAATTAAAAATAATAATTTAGGAGAATAAATATGAACATTTAATAAATCGTATTATAACATAATGTTAGAAACATTTTATCCTTTATTCACAATTTGAGAAACCTAGTTAGGGGATTTGAACATTATATAAGTCTCTTGAAATGGGCTTATTTAATTTATAACATAATAATTTTAAAAATTTATTTAAAATTTTCATTTTCAATAATAATTTTGTACGAAGAATAACCAGGTGACCAAACAATTGAACCTAACTCAAGATGAGATCTCACTAAAGAAAAATATAAAGTTTTAAAAGAATTCATATTTTTAAAATGACTTAATTCTTATTAATGAAAACCAACATCTTAACTGCTTTTTTAATTGCAGTACTGATATTTAATAAAAATGGCATTTTACTTTCAATAATAACCTCTAGGTTTCTTATAGAAGTAACATGGGAAATAGTACTATTATTAATTTTATTATTATAACTAATAACGTTTTCTAAACGGGAGAAAGTTATAAACTTATAATACAACATTTATTAACATTCAGTGGAAGGTGATTTTGATGACTCCAGGTGACAAATTTGTCTAAATTTGACTGTAAAATTAACGTGTCAGCTAAAGATTTAATAGGTAAAAATATTTTGGAATCATCAGCAAACAGAAAAATATTTAAAGAGCTATCCAAAATAGAAGTTAAATCATTTATGAATAATATGAATAATAGGGACCCTAGATATTATGAACCTTGGGGGACACCAGAACTAACAATGAAATCTTAAGAAGAATACGATAAGACACCTTTACTGCGTGTAAGCGAGAAGTTAAGTAGGACTCTATCCATTTTAAAAGTTTACCATAGATACCAAATAAAACTAATTTATTAAGTAGTAGCTTATGGTTTACTTTATCAAAAGCTTATGGAAAATCTGTATAAATTGAGTCCAGTTGGACATGATCATTAAGGGGTTCGAGAATTTTAGATTGATATAGTAATAAATTTGTTGAAATTGACATTTTAGGTCTAAATCCATAATGTTTTATACTAATGTAGGGAGACATGATTGCCGTAAGTTTTTTAGTTATGATTAATTCAAATATTTTTGGTATAAGAGACATTTTGCTAATTAGCCTATAATTAGAAACTTTATATTTATCACCAGACTCATGCATTTGGATAAGAAAAGATTTTTTCCAAAAATCAGGAAAATGACCCAGACTTAAAGATTTATTAAAAAAAGAAGATACAATGGCCTAACTAGTATACTAAACGACAGGATTTTATAGAAATACAGACGGTATACCATCCGGCCCATATAACAATTATAATCTTCTGTTGTTGTTGTTTTTTTTTTACATACACTCAAGTACTTTGTATCAATTTGTTGATTATACAAAATTTAGAGGTCTGATTAGTAAAGTTCATATCATATTGACAGAAAAATAAATTAAAATAATCCTACGATTGAAACAGTTTATTACGTGGGTAATGCAATTAACTGTATACCTCGCAGTTAACCATATACGCGTTTGAATTGCTTAATAGACATTGTGTCGATACAACGCCGTTCATGTGACACATTTAATCTAAGCTCCAGTTAATTGATTTTGTTTTAAATTAAAATACTCTTTCTAAATAAATATAGAGAACACTCTTAATAGCACAACTTCCTTGTATCGCGATCTGTATATACGTCATTTGGTGTTCGTTATAGCAATATATTTTACAAAAACATTTTTCAATTTAAAACACAGCCCAAACAGAAAACACAATAGTAGGTAATGCTATTAAATTCTTTACAATGTTTTATTTTCTTTGTTTTTTTCAGTCTGTAAAACGTGTCGTATCATTTTAAATCAATGTTTTTAGTAGGCATTACTCTGCGGATAAGCTATAGATTATATTCGTCAAAGAATGTGTGCGTGTGTCTTTGCGTGCACGTGTATATATCTATAATATAAACACTGTGAAATAATATCATCTTGCCGTCAAACTTATAAAGAAAGATTCCAAAAATCAACATAGATCAGCGAATTTAATATTATAACGTGGTCGTGCGAATATTATGACATTTCGTGATGGAATTTTGTTCCGCCTTTTTCAAATCGGAATGTGCAAAGCGGAATATGTTGTTAGAAAACTTCAATCTCATTCAGTTAAGCATATGGAGCAAAATTATTAAATTAATGAAAATTCATCCTTTTTTATACATACATATATATATCCGGTTAACAGTTTCAAAAAAGCTAACTTGCGCGTAATAAAATGCTATTCAAACCGCAAAAATGTACATAAATTGTGATTTGTGTGTTTTTACAAATGATGTGCCAAGAAAGTTTGAAAAACCTTTTGGTTAGTGTTTTTTATTAAAAAATTACCACTCATCCACAAAAACGTTCTGACTATTTCAGACGAATTGTACACAACAATTTAATAATAATATGCATCGCGTAAAAAGTTAAAATTCGTATGAATTTAAATCATAATGTAATCAAAGACTAACCACGAAGTATCTGGTGTTTTTGATCGATATTTATTATTTATGTATATTTTATTTCCGTAAAACCTTATCCATTTTATTCCAACAAAGTTTAATATTGTCTATGAAAGTAAATAAACGTATTTAAGTAAATGTTGATGTAATAAAACAGAACAGAATAATTATGATCGTGTGCCGCTAGATCTTTCCCAATATAATATCTAAATTCGCTGGAACTCTGTTGAGTAACTCAAAAGTGTTCTCCCCTTCCCTGAAACAATAAATATTAGCGCACGGTGCCCTTATTTTCCGTGATTTATTTCTATATTATTATATTTGAAACCATACAGATTTGTCATGCTTTTGGAATTTATTGGAAACTTCAGTGCAGTCACGTCATTTTTTTTTAAGGAAAGAGCAAAAAGTGCATCTGCTGCTATTTTTTCCTTAAATATCTTTTTTGACGTATCAAAAATAAAATGAAAGTACCTGTATGTGTTATAATTCTGAGTTATAGAGTTAATATTTATATTTCATCAAGAATAGTAGCCTTTTTATAGACATTAAAAATTATATCTATGTCGACCTCCTACTTAAATCAAAAATATAAATTAATTAATCAAATCGTAATATTTCATTTCATATAGGTTTTTGACACCACTTATCAATGGACTTGAGGAACGAGATCATCCTCAAAGTTTTTACGGAACTACTTGAAACATGAAAGATTACTATTTCAAAATGTTGAACTAAATTATAGACGTATTATAAATATTTGATTGGATACATATCGAAAAGTAGGACGAATCACTAGGCTAGGAAAAACAATCGTGCTTAGACATCTCTCACGTGACTCGTATAAATCACCACACTTAACGAACACTTACCGTGTATGTAACAATCGTGAAATGGTTTGTATTCAGATAATATTCCGATGAATTAAAAAAAAAAAAAAAAAAATAAGTCATAATAATATTGTAAATATGTATATGAAATTGTAAATAATATGTAGAACAGTTAAAATATTAATGAATATTGCGCATAATGGTATACGATTATATTTCGTTCAAAGTTACTTCATTAAAATGTACGATTAAAAGTTTATAACTAGAAATAAAATGTACTTGCATTAGCCAATAGGCTCCAGCAGATACATTTATTAACATCCATTGCACATTATATTGTACATACTGTAAGAATATAGTTTACACGAACGAGCTTGTTTTAATTAAATAACTAATATAATTGTATTAATTGATATTGTGTATCATACAGGCTGTAGACGAAATCTTGGAGGTGGCTTTGAACGAAGCTTTGAAATGTGGATACAGACACATCGACACGGCCACTGCTTACGGAAACGAACACATCATCGGAAAGGTTCTGAACGAATGGATGTCGTCCGGAAAAGTGACCAGAGAGGAATTGTTCATCGTCACTAAGGTATATGATTAAACGCAGGCTGTACGTTCGAAACGTTGTCTAATAACGCGTGAACGCATCTTTGCAGCTCCCTCCTCCCGCGAATCGACCTGGCGATGTGGAAGCGTGTTTGAAAAAATCTCTACAGGACTTGCAGCTAGACTACATCGACATGTATCTGGTACACACGCCGTTCAGCATGATCGCGGGAGAAACGACGAATCTCGCTGATATGAAAATAGATCCCAGCACGGACCACTTGGCGACTTGGAAGGTAAATTTGCGCGCGATCAAGACATCGTCAGTCGGTCGCTCTCGCCGCCGGTGCTCGTCGACATGATTTCGATTCGTTTTCGCACGCAGGTAATGGAGGAACAGGTGAACAGCGGCCGGACAAAGGCGATAGGCCTTTCGAATTTCAACATCGGGCAAATACAAAGGGTATTAGACAACTGTACCATCAAGCCGGACAACCTACAGGTGGAACATCACCTATACCTCCAGCAGCCCGACCTCGTAGAGTTCTGCAAGAAAAACGAGATCGTCGTGACCGCGTACTCGTGCCTGGGGGCCAGAGGAGGCCGAGAAGTGCTCGGAATGAATTGGACGTAATGTCACGAACGGATTGTGCTCGAGGTCGAATCCTACTAACTGAACGTGCGGGTGTGTGTGTTTGCAGCAAAGAACTACCGGAAATGTTGGAGAACGAGGTGGTGTTGAAAGTGGCGGAAAAACACGGAAAAACTCCGGCCCAGGTGTTGTTGCGGTTCATCGTCCAAAAAGACATTGTGGTCATACCGAAGAGTACGAATCCAGAACGATTGGCGTTAAACATACAGGTACACCCGCCACACAACTCGTTTTACTGCAACGCTATTTTTCGAGTCGATAGAATAATAATAAAAACTTTTATTTCAAACTATCGTTATGTCAATGATATCGTTTGATAATTTTCTCCCTGCAGATTTTCGACTTCGAATTGGACGATCAAGACATGGAAGCTCTGAATGGTCAGGACGCGGGAGAAGGAGGACGTATCGTACGGTTCCATTTCTTTACAGGGTGAGATAAATCGAACTGTTCAAAAAGAGTTTTATCCATAAGCCATAAATTCCCGTATTCTCACCAAACAAAATACATTTATAAACCATTTGTAAAACCGATGCAAAGAATGTATCGTAACGTAATAATATGTCTAAAATGCAGTGTTAGGAAACTTTACATATTTATACTGAAGTAATATTTAAATAGATCGAATATAATTAAAATTACACCTCGTAAATAATACATTTCGTTTTTTTTTTCAGAGTTTTGGATCATCCAGAGTATCCGTTTGAGAAGCAAGGTTGAATTTCAAGTTCTCCGCATAGCTTGTTTATCGCTACACGAGTAAAAACGAGTTTAAACGACACCGTTAACCGACGTCTAATTATTTAAACATTATAGCTCACGAGACACAATAATTTGTTTTCATTCGTACTCTATGCGTAAACACTGTTTGGTCGAAACGTATTGCAAAATAGTCTATTGTACCGATGATGGGTACGATTATTTTACACGCGCATCCTTACGTTCGAATATCAATCATAAAAACTTATACTATCATAAAAAGTATTAGGAATAAAATGCGTGTCGTATGTAATAATTAACCTAAGATTTTATTGTATTTTAAAACAGTTTATGGAATTTAATATTAAAACTTAAATGTGATGCACTAGTGTAAGAATTGTTTTTGTTGTTATTTTTTATTTATTTTTTAACCGATTTTTAAATTTCGCGCAAACAAAAGCAACGTAAAACCCAATCGAAAAACTCCGATTCTCACGTAATCTCTATGAACACACACCTTATCCGATTGTGCAATCTTCTATTCCAAACTTTTTTCCACAATTTTGGTCTTCCATTCCAAACCGCGCAACGTTCGACATTCGTCGGAGTCAGATGACTCGAACGTGAGTTAAACCGTCGCGATCGTCGGCGATCGATCGCACAACGATTCATCTGCTCGAACACGCGAAAGTACGTGAGATAACGGCGGCAAAACCGCGAGACAACCATCTCGGTATGACACTGATCGAAATGACGCGAATCAAAGATATGAATAAACACGACACGGACGACGCATTAGAAGCAAACTGTATATGGTTCAATATCGAAAACCGTATACATAATACAGTCATTGGCTCGTGCCGTGACTTTACGCCGCACGAGCACTATAGCAATCCGTCGGAAACTTAGAAGTCGTCATGGTGTATATACCATATACCGGATACCTGGTCGCCGGCGAAGCGCACGTTTGGCAATCGATTTGTCACACCCACGTGAATCGACACGACTTTTGAGCACCACTACGTCGTCGCACGTCCGTAATCGAACATCACGTTTGGTCGCCAAAAACAGAAAAACCAATGCGTACTGCGGTGTCGAGAAATGTGTCGAATAGGTACTTAATATATTTCGGTTTTGGGAAAATCTCGTGTCGGCAGTGGGAAGTAGGTGTCGTCTGTTTCTCCGGCGACCCCAACGTCGTCCGACCAAAGATCGAATCCAGTCGGAGACGTCGTCGCGCGATTTTCCGCGCAGGTAGACAAAAACTCGCGCGATACGGCGATATTATAATATCCGCCCGCGTCCGACCGACACGGCGAGCCGCGGGAGCGCAGGGGAGATTCGATTCGAGCGCGGCAGGGAAATATAACGATGAGCGACGGTTTTTTTCTTCTCTCCTCTCCTTCCCTTCTCCCCCCGCTCAGGTCGTCGCCGAGCGGCGGGGCGGTTATTCCGTCTTCTCTTCTCCAATATATATTTTATACGTGATCCGTCGTCTGCGCGCGATGGTTCGTTCGTTCGCGTTCAATCATTGCCGCGCGATGCGCCGTCGACCCGACTAATCGTATGTGTTCAGACGGTTTTCGCGCAGGGCGTTTTGTTTCGACCCAGAAACGATATCTCATTGTCGCCGCCGGCACCCGATCGATTGCCCATTGTTCCGGACGCGTTTATCTGTTTGTGACGCGCGCGCGCGTTTAAGAACGATTAACCGATTTCGGAATCGAAACGCGGCGGCCGCCTTGACGACGACTGTCTAATATTGTCGGCGTATTTAATTTTTTTTTTTTTTTACAAATTTTTTTTAATTGTTTTTTTACAAATTCCGTCTTATAGACGTCCTTATAGACCGCATTCGACTCAGTTGACGATAGCACACGGCCGAGATTTACGATAATAAAACGATACGAATCCCGAAGTAGCGATTTTCGGACTTCAACTGTTTTGCGTGACGTGTTTGTTTTAAAACACGTTTCTGTTTTATTTCCGTTTTCTTACCCGCGGCAAACGTTTCCGAGGTCTCCAGAGGCTGTATTGTCGTGTGCGGCGCAAGGGTCATTAAGCGCGTTGGAAGTATTTCGCACACTTCGCCATCTAATTAAAGACCGACGAATCGACGGCAACCCGCAAATGCCCCGCGCATCGTTTGTCCGAACGAAATAATTTTGGGTTTATCGTCTCTTTCTTATTTATAACAACAGTTTAACCAGAGACGTAATTTACGGCGTGTGAAGGTGTGCATTTCCGTCTCGCGATTTTCATATAATATATTTAGTAGGTACCAAACCCGTGTACTTTTTTTTTTTCAATTTTCTGGATCTAAACGAGCGATTTTTATTTCGGAATATGAGTTATGGTGTAGTTAAATATTTGTTCTGGAAGACGATCTTCCCAGTTCATGAATGAATCTAATTCTTCAGTAGGTTATTTATTTCAAATATATAATATTCAAGTTCCCAAAATATTTTATTATAGTTATTTAAATTTTAATTACATTAATACAAATATCAAATAGAAATTTCAATTTTCAAGATGTCGTAGTTTATGTCATCGACTTAATGAATAACTAGCTAGTTTATATATCATGGTATATTTTAGTATTTTACTGATTTTAATTTGATTTTCTGTAGTTTTTCAAAATTATGCTTATTTCGAAATTTGAAAAATACTCTGTTTTAAATACCAAATCTTATATTTATTCTTTTCTTTTTTCTCTATAAATAACTGTATTGCTATAATATTACTAATTAAAGCAAAAGAATCTTAAGAGGCTCTAAGGAAAATCTACCCCAACTATAACCCTTTAGTTTTGTCTCCGCTAACTATAAATGCGTTTTATAATTTTGCATCTCATAGGTTTTTTTCTTATGACGACTCCGGCGTCGATGTTGCAAAATGTGCAAAACATTATTCACATAACATTGGGCCACATAATATAACAATATTTTTCTTATGCCATGATAGTATGAGCGTTGTGCACGGTGAAAGTTACGTAAACGCCGCGGTCGAGTGTAGTGGTGAAGGACGAGGAACAGGAAATCACATAATATGTACAACAATATACTCGTATAGTTAAAAACATGATTTTTTTTTCATTTTTATTTTTATTCGTCAAAAAACACGCGCGGGTCGTGGTGATGTGATAACAAATTATTATTATATCTTTATTTCGGGTATGAATCACGTGTAATAATACGACGGTTACAATTGGTTTTGTCCGGATGGAAAAAATCAAACGCGGTGTGCTCTTCAAAAAAAAAAGACCTTGACCTTGAAAACAGGTAGTCGCTTAATATGCAATTAGACGCTTACAAGCGCGACGGTATATAACGGTCAGGTTTAACAGTATTATGATTTGATGAGATTGGGCGCGGGTCTGATCGATCTCCGCCGTTTCAATTGTATAAAAATTTCTATGTACAGTGAAACCTGGATAAGTCGAAATTCAAGGGCAATGCAATTTTTTCGACTTATCAAGGTTTTCGATTTACTAAGGTTTTCGAGTTACCAAGGTTTTAGAAAAAAAATTCGACTTAAAAAGTTTTAAAAATGTAAGTATTAAAGTTTTTAATTATTATGTATGTATATAATATGTACATAATACATATATTGTACAATGTAAAAAAATGTGATTATACAGGTTATTTCAATAAAAACAAATTATCACGAAAAAAATATAATAAAACATATGTTGCAACTTTATAATAGATAATTTGTGATTTTACTTTGACTTAAAATTTGAGATTTGCTATTATCAATTTTATTTTCTACTACATTTAAAGCAGAGTACACTTTATCGTCCACATAACTTAATTGTTCGGTGAATGTCCTTAGCAATATGAGGGATGCTGTTGCTTGGTTCATTAAAACACGATGCACAGGCTCAGATGATGATTCTTCGATGTCATCAACATCTTCAGTGCTACGTACGGAGTATGTTATATCGTTTTAATTATCGTAAGGGACAAGCCGATTAGACAAATGTTTATAAAATTATCTGTCATTGTCCGTCATATTCGGAGCACAAAATGTTCGAGTTATCTATAGTTTTTTTTTCGAGTAATCGAGGTTTTCGCAAGGGGACGGAATTTTTTTCTACTTATCAAGGTTTTCGACTTATCGAGGTTCCACTGTATATATATATATATATATATATATATATATATATATATATATATATATACATAGAAATCGTACGAACATTTCTCAGCTAGTGAACGTACATTAGCTCTATCAATAAAATTTGCCAATTTATGTAAATATGTAATTATAATGGTGATCCACGCTAAATAAAATAATAAAAATAAAAATAATAATAATAATAATTTACGGACATAGATATAGTTCGGCCCGATGATAGGCCGTGTACCGTATTTAATATTTATAATATCAATTATCTATTAAAATCGTCTCGAAACAATTGTCTCGCAAAAACCGTTTCTTTTCCAAAACAATATCGGGAGGAGCAATGTTTTTTTCAATTCAGAAATATTTGCCTCGAACTATAACGGGTAACTGCGTGTCGATTTGTGCGACATCATGGTGATAAATGTAATAGCGTGATATCACGTGATGTAAGCAGAACAAGTGTAACTATAGCGAAGACTTTTTCGTATTATCATTCGATGTCAATAATTGAATAATGTGTTCGGTGTTTAAATATGGACCACGGAGATGCGTTAGGATTCGGCTGAAGTATCGGTACTGAGTACTCACTTGAATATCGACCGTGTACGAAATGCAATGTACCTACGTCGTGTGCCTACTGTGAACACGCACGCGTTCACACCCAATACACGTCGAACGGAGGTGATTTTATTAAATACGTGTTTATACGAACGAAACGAGTCGTCATAATAATATAACACTGCTTCGGTATTGGTTTGAATAAAAATGTATACGTATTTCACTAATGTATGTTCGCCGAAACTCAACGAAGGACAAAATTACTGCTCGAATTTCGATTTCACGCATCATTAGATCATTTGATCGTGCTCGTTGTACATGCATATACAGTGTTTACAAATAAACATTCGTCTGTCGCTTGTCGAAACAAATCAAATTTCGTTTGAAAAAACAAATAATTATAATGGTAACAAATAAATAAATAATAATAAAGCGAGTTAAACGAAAACATCTGTGAATCGTATCGTGCGTATTCGTTTTCAGGGCCGGATTAAGATATTTGGCGCCCCGGGGCAAACCTACCTAAAATTAAGAACTATTTTTTTATAAACATGAAATTGTTTTACTATAATTATTTGGTATTTATTAAATGTTAATGACGTATAAATGTTAATCTACGAATGTCTGTGAATCTACATTCAGTAAGCGAAAGTTCATAAAAAAAATAAGTACAGGATCCAGGTTGACAAGTGAGAACGTTGACAACATTTTGAGAATTTCAGTTTCTTCTCAACCTGCTAACATAGATGTCATATTAGAAAAGTTGTGAAAGATTTCGCCCTTCGACTTCAACGAATTAATAAATTCAATTAGGCCTATTCGTGAAATTAAGTAAAAGACATTTCCCTACTTTTTTATGTGCAAAAAAGTTAATTTTTTTCATTTAATAAACTTACGAGTATGTTATAACTAGAGAGAGGATCTTTAGGATTTTACATATTTTTATTCGCTTTATGCAGCTTTACGAGAGTGAAAAATGTGGACGATTTATCCATCACAGAGTTCGCAGGAAAAAATTTATTTTGCATATTAAAGCATATTTTGGACATAAGAGAATATTTAGCCTATTTTTCATATTTTAGAATATTTTCTATTATTGTTCATAAAAATATCATATATATTGTATGCATGCAAGTTCTATATAGTTTGTATTAATTTGTTTTGTTTTTTTTATACCTATTTCATTATATTCATATATCTATGAACTATTTTGTATTTTTTATAATTAAATATTTTACGTTACCAAAGGAATGGTACATAAGTTATTTATTGTTTTTATTGAACTATTTTCGAAAAAAAAAACATATTATTTGCATATTTATAAGTTTAAAGCATATTTAGAGAATATTTTAGTGTTTTTTTAGAGCATATTAGCATCATATTTTAAGCTTTTAAGAACCTAAAAATCCGCTCTTTAGTTATAACCATATTGTTTGTAAGTTATTTAACGCCACTTCACAGTGTATTATAACAATAAGAAAAATATATATTTTGTAATTAACCTGTACCGTTTAGGTTTAGACCCTAGGTGGCGAACCTATGGCACGCGTGCCGAAAATGGCACGTTGGCGAAATTTCAATGGCACGTGGAAAAAATTGAATTTATCGAAATTTTAATAAAAATAAAATTTGAATCATACTATTTATGAAATCGTAGTTAAAATAAGTACGATTAAACATTTTTTTTCAGATTTTAACTATAAATATATTTTATTAGATCAAGAAAGATCAGATTTAGAAGGATTTATTTATTTATACGGGATCCGTAATTATTATCGTACGAGTTTTCGGGCGCCACTCTTTCGTAAGTTTCTTTTCGCGATTATTGTTATTTTAATACGTATAATGTGTGTTTGATGCACGTCATACGGTCGACGTTGTTTTCGATCTTTCGATCACCCGCGCCCCGAGTTGGTGCGAATCACTGTCGGCCGTCGACCATCGCCTGTCGTGACGTCGGCAGAAACAACGCGGAATATCCGAATTTACCATAGATAATATAATATAATGGATAGGACATGTGTGAATTAGTGGCAACATAGCGGGCAACGTTCTCGAATAAAGAAGAGAGATAGCAATACCAAGTAAATATTATAACTAAATTTAAAACTATTATAAATAAATAAATAAATAAATAATATTAAGTAATTTACAGTTTTTTACTAATTACATTTGTTGTAATATTCAGATAAAATGTTGGTTAAATGACCTATGCAGAAATATATTAAGTATCTACAAAGGTATATTAAAAACTTGAAGTAATAATTAATCATCAGCTACAGAGTTATTTTTTCTGAATGAATTAGAAAACAGTTTTTTAACTGCAATACAGTAGGTACGTACCTTTTGCGATTACATAATGAGTCTTCCGTATTTATGTTAATATTATGCACATTATAGTATTTATATATTATTAAGTGATATTCCTATTCATTTTTCTTATAAATATTTCAAACATTAACAAAAAAAATTTTCATGGAAGAATAATATGAAGTCATGGATTGAAACATTTGTTGCTGAGTGAGACAGAAGCTCTTGGAACGCATGATAACCATCATGTCCTGTCCATTATATATTATCTATGGAATTTACCCGTCGTCAATGGTGGTATAACACAGTAGTTAGTCGTTACTCGTTCATTGGACTGACATCGGCGTTCGACGTGCCGATCAAAAAACGACCGATCGGCGGTACACGACTGCGCGATATCGGAATCGCTCTCAAATCGGAGCGGGTGATTTCCGGCCGAACCAACCTGTCATCCGATTAGGACCAAGAAGGGTCGCCGACATCGGCGTGTTTGCTAAAATACGAATTACCCTGAGTAGTGAGTACCAATTATAACTGTTCGTTGACACAAATATCGATGTGGTAAACTGATAAGCGACTAAAGTTAGATAGACGGACGCCGTTATTATGTTTTTTTTTTTTTTTAACTTCTTCTAAATCGTTTATGTCGTCATTGGCGTCGGAAAACAGCCCTCTCGTCGTCTCGTGATACGAAAACGCCGACACGATACTACACTTTGATAATATCATGACGTCGGTTTTTAATCGCGCTGAAAAATCACGAACTCTAGCTACGGCGTCTCGGATACGTCGCCGAGGTTTTCCTGTATCCACCGGACTATCGTATCGACACTAACGTCGAGGGGAAATCCGGATGCGTCGAACAGTGACATTAGTCGCCGATGCCGTCGATCAGAGAAAATTATATTCGATTTTTGCAAACACGTAAATAATTAATGGTTAAAGACAGTATATATTTTAATTTCGTACTTTATTGAAAAAAATCACGGGACGCGCCGCACATTCCGCTGACGCGAGACTTACTGACTCGTTTATCTACTTATATTTATATATATAATATGTGCCGCGGGTTCGAGAATATTCGTGTATAAATAATTGATAATGAGGGTGTTCCCCGATAAAACGATTAACGAATATTCTCGAACACCAACATAATATTATACCGTCGAACAATTACTGTAAACGGCCCGCGAGCACTTTTTATTTAATCTGTGAGATTTGTCAGGCCGAACGACGAAGACTGCGGATATTATCCGTAAACGCTGCCTCGGTACCGGGGCCCGTCGACCAGGGTAGTATATTATATATACCGACACGCGAACGTCGGAACCGCCAACGCCGGCCGTTTAACGATCTTCCTCGGACGCCTCGTCGTCGGCGTCTTCGGGCGAGATCAGCAGCCAGCCGTGCGCGTACCGTTCCCCGCAGTCGTCCGACTCGATGTCCGATTCGTCGATGCCGCTGCTTTCGTCGTCGTCGTCGGTCAGCTCTTCAAAGCCCAGAGACCACGGTGGACTCACTGGCGAGAACGGTTCCGGCACGTCACCGGTCCACGGCGTTTCTTCGACGGCGGCGGCGGTGGCTAGCTCGGCGGACACGCGGTCGACCGTCCGCGCAGAGCCGCCGTCATAACACCCCCTGCACTCGCTGACGTTTGGCCGGCGGCAGTCGGCGCTCGTGGTCGTCGTCGTCGCCGTCGCCGCCGTGTCCTCGTTTGCGTTTCGTCACACTTTCCTGACACGCTCGCGTCAGCTGTACACGAGACCCATGTACTCCGCTATGTCAGTTAAGTTCATGACATTTTTTTTTTTCAATTTTTTTCCCGACAATCTAGTAACTGTCACTAGAAGGGTCGAGAGAAGAATGAACAAAAGATTTCACGGACGTAGCGAGTAAACGGATATCGTTTATTTTCCTCCGGTCGCCTTGGCACGCGTTTTCGGCCAAGTATTATATACGTTGTGATGTTGTTTATAATATTTACAATATTCTGGATTCGCGATTTTTTATATGCAAAAAAGTTAATTCTTTTGGTGTAATAACCACTTATGTTATAACCATATTGTTTGTAAGTTATTCAACGCCACTTCATAGTGTATTATAACAATAAGAAAAATATATTTTTTAATTAACCTGTACCGTTTAGGTTTAGACCAGGGGTGGCGAATCTATTACACGCGTGCCAAAAGTGGCACGTTGACGAAATTTCAATGGCACGTGGAAAAATTGAATTTATCGAAATTTTAATAAAAATAAAAATTCGAATCATACTATTTATGAAATCGTAGTTAAAATAAATACGATTGAACAATTTTTTCAGATTTTAATTGTAATTATATTCCTTTAGACATTTATGCTTTACTTATATCACAAATACAAATAAATCGTCTATATGGAAAAGTAGTGAAAAATGAGTTGGTAAGTGAGATGATGGTGGTACAAGTTAGTCCTTCGTCCCTTCGGTCCTCGGACAAGATATTGGTGATGGATGTATTAAGTTTTAAAGAAATGATGACTCATTTCTTTAGTATAAAACAATTCTGAGCAAAGCTTGGTTCAGTGTAATATAATATATTGTTATTTAAATACTGTTTACGTATTTTATTATTATTTGTATAATTTTTGATGAGTTTTTTTGTAATTAAACCCTCATAAAAAAATCCTGACTAACGATTTTTGAACTTTTGTTAGGATAATTAGGTAGGTATATGAGTAAGGTCATATTAAATTTTCAGAACTTTTTGTCAAATATTTAAAATTATATTACATAAAAACTTTTAAACAATTTGGTAAATTAAAAGTTCTATATTTAAGTCAAAAGTGCTATAATTGTTCTGAAAATGTTGTCCAATATAAAAATGTATGTATTTGATATTGGACAAAATTTTCAAGTTTCTAGCTTCAATACTTTTCGATTTATGACTAAATACCAAAAAAACCTGAACAGTAAAAATCTCGTTTACGGCGGATTTTTACCGACTTTACCGTTTTTACTGAGTTTTTCGATCGTTATTCTTGATTACTGGAAAAACTATGGAGATTTTGGAAAAATGACCTCTTTAAAGTACCATCTCAGTTCAATTTCGAATCTAAAAAGTTGCCGGACGAAACTTTTGGACAAGGATTTCTATACGAAAAAGAGTTTACAGAAAAACAAAATTAAAAAAAAAAAAAACATCATTGTAAAACCATAAGATCCTTCGCTTCACTCAGAATCTAAAATAAACATCATTGTAAAACCATAAGATCCTTCGCTTCACTCAGAATCTAAAATGAAGACATCGAAATGTCGGAAGACATACAATTCGCTTGCTTTTATTTATTTTTTTTTTTTATTTTTTCTTGACAGTTTATAATGTGTAGTAATTTTTTTCAAGTCAAAGCAAAAAAAATTTCGACCAATAAAACTACATGTTTTACCAAAATTAGAAATTTATATATTCTGTTATAAAATTGTTTACATAAAAAAAGGAACAAAAGTTCTCATTAAAATATAATTACATATTTACATTTTTAATACGATTATTCAATATTGACATCTGATTTTAGACCCTGACTAAACTGTACAATTTGTAGGCTTGCGGCCCTGAGGAAAATTTGATATGAACTATTTGGCTCTGTCGGAAATCCTAGTGAGGACCCCTGCTCTAAATGGTACCTTAATTATTTCAAAACTTTGCACCTTTCAAATCTTAAGCCCGGGGATGCCCCCTCTGCCCCCCTTTAGTCCGGCTCTGTTCGTTTTATAGTTTTCACACAGCGTTCGTGCAAAAACGATCAAATAAAATACGGAATAAACACGCGAAGGAATATTATTAATCATCAAGCATATTACGTATGTCTGGTGTGAATATAAATTATAAAATATCCTTATATGTGAAAAATGTTCATTAATTAATTATACAACGTATTATTAAAAATAACAAACTTAACATGATAGTTAAGTGTTTAGTTGCAAACTTACATTTTATATATTAATATTTTTATCGTATGAATCAGGATGAATTTTGGTCAAACAGGCCGTGATAAAAAAAGACGTACTCAAGGCATTGTTGTTGTTGTTTTTTTTTCTTTTTTTTTAAGTTTATGCAATTTTAACATAAATTATTATATTTCTACACGTACGCACTAAACAAAAACAAAAATACGTTTACCATAATGAATACGAAAGCTCATAGTCTTGATTGAAATTATATTTTTATAGATTCGAAATTGTATATATACATTTATATATGGTAATTTGAATGCTAATTTTTTTTCTCTTCTTAAATGTTTTACCAGGCGTGTAGAAAACCTGCCGAAAAAAACGATTAAAAAAGTAA
Organism: Therioaphis trifolii; assembly: GCA_027580255.1. Taxonomy (NCBI): domain Eukaryota; kingdom Metazoa; phylum Arthropoda; class Insecta; order Hemiptera; family Aphididae; genus Therioaphis; species Therioaphis trifolii. Next base: position 33,100,283 of record CM050407.1, on the reverse strand, counting down.
AATTTACCGTAAACGAGACTTTTATAAAATCGAATTTAACTATTCAGTCATGACATCACAAGTAATATCGTTAAAAACTTGAAATTTGCACCATGAATTAGTGACACATTGTTACATACTTGACATACATTTCAATACAATCTTCATTATCTGACAAAAAGTTCTGAAAATGTAATATGACCTAATTTAAAAACCTGTCTAACGATATTGAATAAATATCGTAAAAAATGATGTCACTGTCTAAAACACAATCGTAAACGGAAACGTATGCAGACAAACTCATAAACACACACTCGAACACGTACAACAAACATACATGTATATCGGTCGAGATACATCACTTCCACATAAGCGGCCTCCGCACGAGTATATCTGTATATGCACTCTCAGCGAGTCCCTGTAGTCTGTCACAGGACAATAATAATAACCTACAAGCCCGTAGGCATTTATTACATTGCGTTATTATACGTTTACATGTATATAATAAAAATAGTCGTCTCTGAACGCAGACTTATTTCAAATGAAAACAAATAGCTACTGTTTTGCCGCGAGTCTTTACAACGACATGACGAATTTACATATAAATTACACGTGCAGATACGCACGCGCGTCTATAAATCCCGTTTTAAAGGAATCGATAAAACAATATCGCTCTTCGCACGTGATTTCACCGAGGAATTATTATCACCGTGCGCGGAGGGGTGGGGGGAAACGCGGTGCCGTTTTTGTTCGTAGCGCGCGTTCTCGGACGTCGAAACCTAACCTAACCTAACCTTACCTGACCTAACGCGTACATGCCCAATGCGACATGCCATACGTGCACATAATGATCGATATTGATATTATTATGACGTTATAATATTATTATCGGATCCGGCCGATCAGATGGGCCTTTTTATTGAAAAATACGTCGTCAGACGATGGCAGTAATGGAACACCACGACGCTAACGACAGCGATCCGAGTGAAACGCGTCGTGTTGATTAATCAGGCGCGTACACAAGGAGGGAGGTTTAGGGGTTCAACCTAAACCCCCCCTCGAAATTTCAGGAAAAGTATTCAATTTTTAACGAAATATAAGTAGTTTCTATCAATGAGGGAGATATTAGATAATAATATGTTGGTTTTATTACTATTTATTAGTTTATTACTATATTCTTATTACTGACATATTTTTTTATTTTAAAATAGATACGGCGAATACGCACAGACCGCATTGTTATCGTGACATTTTTTATAAAAAAAAAAAAGAAAATAATGAGAAATAAATAATTTTTCCGTTGAAATTATGTAAAATTGGTTATTTATAAATATGAAATTATACAACCTTTACCCCCCACCAAAAAAAAATAAAAATATTCCTTTATGTACGCGCCTGTGATTAATAGCCGTTTTTGGAACGTTGCGATCTCGGTCTCGTGTTATTATATCATAATCATTTTGCCACGATAACTGCGAAACGTCTGTGACGGATACCCTGGTAGCCAAAACTCCCACGAGCGAACGGTGCAGTTAGTGAAAAAGTCGAAAAAAGAATTGTCAACACTATGAAATATAGTTCCTCTTGGCACCTCCGTATACGAGGTGAGACGAGCAAAAGATAATGAATTAATAATTATAAACAAAATCAATCGAAACAAATAACAATAATAGAGTATGAATTATTGTGGTCTTGGAGAAAGAATAAAACAAAAAACGTAAACTGATCTATAACACGTCGGGCACGGTATAGCAGATACTCAGTCATTCCGGTGCACGTTAGAATCGTTTATACGTACACAATATAATGTGTACAATGTGAAAACTATTATGAAAAATATAGAATGGAAACGCAACGCTGATATTATACCTAATAAACAAAAACAAAAAAAAAAAACAAATTAAAATAAGCTCTATTTGAACGGGTACGTTCGTGAACAAAATTACTCGAAACGATAAAATAGTATACGTATATTTACTTTAAGTTTTAAACGTGCGGGTATTAAACGCACTAGAAATAATAACCATAATTTTATTACACTAATAAATTTTACTATTTTTGAAAGTGCAACATGTGTACCCTGGTCGAATAACATGACGGTCGTATGCACTTACCAGTGGTTACATAATGTATATGTTACAATTACATGTCAATTTATTTCGTGCGGTCGACTATTTTATCGTTATTGGAATCCCATAATACATACACTACGATACTCGTACATTATACAGTAGGTATGGTTTATCTTGATGAACAAATTTCCGTGTGATAAGACCTCCGGTGTTACATTACAATACGGGCTGCTAACAACTACCCTTATTCTCGGTATGAGATAATAACAATAGTAACGGTGATAGCATACGTCAATAATTGATTCATTTTACAAAATATAGATTTCTATATTTAAATTTCATTAGTGGATTGAATGTTAATAAACCAATAAATTAATATAGCACGAGCCGAGCAGGCTACACATATTATTTATAAAATTATTATGATCCACCAATGGTAGACGCAGGGGTGAGTTTTGCAAGTTGAACCCACCCCTAAATTATAGCATCAATTATTTAAAATGTAAAATAAATACATCTTTAAAAAAATCTTAGTAGTATTGATTTTTATTTGTTCAAACCCTTTAGCCCCTTAGCAATTTTTTTCTGCGTCTACCCCTGTAATATGACAGCAAAATATTTTGATTTTCAAATCGATTTCAAACATAAGCTGTAAATAATATGGGTTGGTACTTACGACCGCCTGTTTAAAACTTCCCAGATTTAGCTGATACAAATTTAAACCTACCATGGTCCAAAAGATTTTAAGTCAAACTCATTACTTAGCAAAATTACTGAAAAAATCTCTGCTGCAACATTTTAAATCCAGATTATGGATTGACCATTTGAAAATGAATTTTGATTTATACTCAACCGTATCACATCTAATCGAGGAACGAGATAATAGAATACAATTCTATTTTCAATCTCACGTTTGAAGGCTATCGGGCTATTTTCTCGATTTGAAATTTACACATTAAAATTAAACAGAAAAAATAAAGAATTATATTAGCCTTATAAAAATTGATAATGTAATATGTTCAATGAGTGGTGATTGACTTGCATGATGGGTTCTTCAGAATTAAATAACACTAGTAAAATTCATGAATGAACACAAACTATGTATTGCAAAATGTTTTCTTAATCATGCAATTGTCTGAACATTTTTATATTCTCAAAAAATGCGTCATAACTAGAATAGGTATTGGATATGGTGAAAAAAATTGATTATTAATTTTATTGACGCACTACGTTACTTTTCTACGACCGAACAATGCGCATACCAATCCCAGAAGATATATACCGGGGGCGAAAAAACAAATTTTATATTATAGTCTATAATGATTTTAGGTTATATGTCTAAGGACAGGTAGAACTGGCCACCGATTTTTAGAATTTTAATCAGCCGAAAACCAGTTGAAATAGTTCAAAACATCTACCAAAATTTAGTGGGTACGTGTAAACTGCACTGATTGATGTTAATCATATATTATGTCAATTTCTCCGGGTAAAAACTACTAGTGTAAAAGATAGTAGGTGATCTACACCGATCAGAAAATATCAATAAATCTATTATGAAAAAATCGTTTTGAATCATTTGTGTTTAAGATCGCGTCAAATGAAAACAACAACTAAAAATTTTTGCAGCAAAGCCGGGTTTTAATACATGCGTTGTGAATTGCCTTTTCAAAATCAATTATTATACTTTTTGGCTGAACATTTTAATTTCTAATCATTTTCCAATTATAAAAGCATAGCATGTTGTATGTATATTGATTCTTTGTTTTCTTTTAAAATCAATTGTGGTTTACAACGACGACAGAGTCCAGTCTTGATAGACATAATGAAACCAACTGCATCTCATATTTTATGTCTGTGGTTGAAATTATTTTGAAAAAACGCCACTTTTAATTGAAAAATATATTTCGAAAAATCGATGGAGTTCACGTACCACCTTTTTCATTAATCGTTTATGACCGATGGAGTTCGCAATCGCCCAATGTAGACTGGCTCGCAGAGTCAAACTGAATAACTCGCTGGTTCTGTCCGGAGTCTGTTAAATAAATAATTTTCGATTCGACGAAGCGTGTAGCCGTCGGTTCAATAAGTCCGTGCCGTGTAAATGTTTTCACTCATTTCTCTACACGATTTTATGACACACCGCGTCATCGACTTGTATCGTGTCAATACGTGGTATAATATACTCCGTTCGAATATTTACATTTTTAATGGATTACGGTTTTAAACGCGTTATTTATACTCGTATAAGTAACTAAAAACCACAGAAATCAGTTGATCGCATTAGTCATTCAAAAAAATATTATTATTCGAAAACATATAATCTATACGCACACGCATGTGGATTTGTATTAAGAATAAATGCTTCAATTTGTGTTTGTATCAGTCTAAAAAGTGGTGGAATTTGCTACTCGAATACACAGTGGGAATCCACGACACCAGTACTGGTCCAAACAAAATGATTAAAAGTCTAGTTCTATCATCCCGCAACATCCCTAATACTCCAATCCGTCGAATAAAATGAAAATAATGCCGTAACCTTTTTAAAAAAAAGTTTATATTAATTAGAATTTTATATCCTCAACAGCTAATTATTTCGATTACAAAATCAATATGATTCATTATAAAATAAGACTTATTTAATACTTTAAGTACAGTGTATAACTATATCAGAGAGTTACATCGAATTGATTATTATTATTATTATTATTATTATTATTATTATTATATTATTATTTCTGTTATTTTTATGTAGGCGACCATTATTAAAATTATTTTTGTATTCGCACGTAGCACAGATTGTGTATACTTTTCTTTTGATAAAAAAATATAATAAAAAAATACTCTGGAGCTTATCAGTTTAAAAAAGCTATTACTACTGTAAAATGTACAGAAAACAATAAGCAATGTGTACATTTCTTAATTGCAACCTCGCAATTACGATCGTGCGATTCTCAATATCAACGTTAAGAATTGCATCCATCACAAAAACTCAATTTGTTTTCTTAATTTAATTAGAACTTCTGTTTAAAACTCTTGTTAAAAAGTGTAAAACATTTGCAGTTTGATTATAAAATGTAGGTTAAACAACGTTTTTTTTCACCGTCGTGATTTGTTAAGATATTTCATATTTTATGTACAGAGTGTTTCAAATATATATGGTATCATATCATAGTGATAGATGATAAGATACATACTTATTAGTACACATATAACAATTATTTGATTTCGGCGACTAACGCAGTAATGTCAAGTTTTGGTTGCCTTACTGTTATGTTGTATTATTACATTTTTTTTTCTCTTAAAAGTGCAGGATTATTGATCTCACCATGAAATTTCAAAAAGGATACGAATCGTCTATTACACGTACGTATAAAATATACAGGGTGTCCCGCAACTCACAAGGGTTAATGCAATGTGATATCACTCCCTAAAATGCATACATTTGAATTTTTTTGTTACATGCATTGTACAATTCAAAACACTTATATAAAGACATTTTTATTCAAATCAATTTTTCTTCTTTTACGTAGATAGGTAGGTACATGATTTTTTCAATTTGAGAAATGAGCGTTCAATGATTTGAGTAGCGGAGTAGAGTAGTAAGGATATCTCGAAAAAATGTACTGCTCCGCCTCTCTAAACGTTAAATGCTCGTTATCTCTTGAACTATTGGTCGAACAATAAAAATTTAAACATTAAAATTTAAAAAAAAAAATTTAAATATTCTCCTCTCTTTCATAATGTGATAGGACAAATAGAAGACCCGTATATATATATATATATATATATATATATATATATGTGTGTATATATATGTAATGTATTATGTATAGACGGTAACGCAATACGCCGTAGCGCCACGCGGTATTTATTAATTCCCGCTTACGTGCTTTAAATACAGAGTGGTTGAAAAATCGAAATACCCGAATGCCATTAATAATCGATTTCTCCTGGCCGCAGAAATGCGTAGGTACACGGAATCGCGTATTGTAATAATTATGGCGAAACCCGCGCGAACGTTGCAGCGGAGATGACATCGCACGGCGTCTGCAGGATTCGGTTTCGCGGAAGAGCAGCGGTGAAAATTCCCTTAGCGCGACCTCAGTCGTGATGAGCCGAGCCGCGTCAGTAACTGAACTGTCAAAATCAGACGGCGAAGTATGAGTTCGGGCTTCGACTTAGCGGTCTGTCTGCGATTTTTCCGGCGGTGACAGTTCCGGCCACAACTGCAGAGTGTTTTATTCTCACGCTTTTCGATAACTTTTCGACGTGCTCGTTATTAAATCGTCTGAGTTTCACGTCTTGGTTCAGCGATGTCTGATGATTAATGCTAAAACAAAGTCTTTTTCAACCACGCCGATCAGCATACGTGTAAATAATTTGTATAATAGTTTGATTTTCATCCGATTGTAGGACCTATACCGGCCGATTCGCAATTTTCACCTATTTGGACAATAATTAATTGAACAGTTTTAATATGTGTATACTAGAATGAATAACGGATTACTCAAATTGACGACTTACTGTAAACCACCCTCTAAGATACGACTTTAAATTGAAAGTTACACTTATGAATAAGATAGTACATAACATTAATACACACTTGTGCAAATAAATGACAGCTTAGTATAATTTGAACACGCATCATAATTTTATGAATAATACTCCATTTTATACAATATGCTATTTCAACGACTGTTTAATAATAATAGCATCTACAACGAGTGGGCTGTCTTATTCACATGCCGTATGGGTGAAACAGTCGATTAGCGTGCTTTTTCAATAATCGTGTCTGTCGATAACACAGACACCAGACAAGTAAACAGTCTGAGTATTGAATTTATGCATACATTTATAAATGTTTCAGTGTTTCATCAATTTTCATTGTAATCGTATTACCGACGACGACATAAGCTTATTGCTTTCAAACAAATAAAAATAGAAAACAAATAAACGTATTTGAATAAAAAGTGCTTTCTTTACATATCTACTACTTAAACACCTAATATTGATAATATTTGTATAATTTGATATTTCATTTTTTTTTTTTTTTTCAAAAACTGATGTCTGAACAAATTGACAAACATGAATAAAAATTCACAGAAATTCATTATAAATAAATTATATTTTCTGTTTCAGTAAAGAAATTTGAATTTATCATGAATAATGCATTCTCATGAAATTGTACAGCAAAACACTAAGTTGAAACTCGTCGCGGACAAAACTTAATATACCCGTACATGAATATCATTTATAAACCTCGTCTCAATCGATTTATACTTAAACATTTTACTTTTACGCGAGCACAAAGTCGTATTCAAATTCATTTTATTTGACGAAATGACTCATAAACGTCACAGTATAAATTTCAACCGCTCAATAAGATAATAGGAAATCCACGAGACTTAAATTATTATGAAATCACACATGTTTTTCGTCCATAATATTATAAATTATTTTTAGCATTAAAGTCCCATTAAATTTTGGTAAAAAATAAATAATAAATGAACGTAGAAAATTAAACTATCGAAATAACTGGGCGTGCTGCCCTAGTATTGGTTTTGAATAATTAATTCATATCCGAAATGCAGACGGCCGATTAATAAAACAGTATCAAAAATTATGGATCTAAAACACGTGTCCGCGCGTGTTAAGGTCAAGAAAGCTCGTTGCTATTAAAGTATAAAAAACGCCGGTGCCGGAATCGAATTCGAATAATATTCGATACGAACGGAAAACACGTCTGGAAATCTGCTATGATAATTCCGAAACCGAAGTTTTAAACACAATAAGTGCGTCGCGTTTTACGACGCTCGGCCCTGTCGTAGTGCATTTCCGACGAAACGAAATCCTCCGAGTGATGATCGGACAGTCATTCGCTCCCGTTCCAAAGGCGACGGTTAAAAATGACGTGTTTTGTCCGCAGACCCAGGACTGGACTAGGCAACCGGTATACCGGGATATCACCCGGTAGGCCGCGATAAAAATGAGCGGAATGGAGCTGCAGTAAACTATTTGGGGCCGGTAATATGCAGTGTGAGGGCCTTTGATTGTGTAAAATAATGATAATAATGCGAATCGTAATTCATCTGTTGTGTTAACCGCACCTACCCTATAGCCAAAACTAGGGTTTGCGACATGTAAATATAAAAGACTGATGACTCACGATTACGTCAGTTATTGTAATAGATAAATATACAAATGTATGCTTTGTTAATGGTAATAAAAATTTGAAGCCTTAGAGTTAGTTATTTATTGGAATTTTGACTAAATAAGTAAAACTGATTTCACAACGTCGCATTTTTGCAGTTTTTTCGGTGGTTTATTCCAATTTTCGGAAAAAGTATGGAGAATTTTGAAAAAGGCCTCCTTTAAGTACTACCAGGGTGTGATTTAATATCCAAAAAGAGGTTGGACGAAACTTTTGGACGAATATTTTCATAAAAAAAGTTATTCATAAAATTAAAAAAAAAATTAAAATTAAAAATAAACATCATTATAAAACCATAAGCTTCTTTGCTTCATTTGGAATCTAAAATTCAGTATATTCAGTATATTTATAGGATCAAAATGAAATAACTATTAAGAATTTGAATATTAAAATATAAAATTGAGAATATTGATATAATCGAGTAAAAAATTATCCAGTTCAAACATCTTAGCGTGGGCAAAATGAGTTGGGGGCTGGTTGAAAAATTATTCCCCGAGCCGTTTCTATGAGGTAGTTCAACCCCGCGCACACCCTCGATGCAAAAACGCTGTAATCACGACGTGCCTCGTACGTTTTACCGTTTTATCGCACCCCGTCTGCATAATAAAGTAAAATTTAATAACACACACGACTTGACGTTATTTACTCGCGGACGCTCGAGGTCGTCTTTTCAAACAACCGAACGCGTTTCTTATCCGATTTAAACGATGGTGGATTAAAAAAAAAAAAAAAATTGAAAATATAGGTTCGATCGAAAGAAAAAAAAACTGCCAATATTTAATAGTGTAACATATAATAGTGGTACGGCGTTTTTTTCACCCGCAAATTCGTCGAAGACGTCGTTGTGCGTGCGTTTTCGCGAAACCTCATATTATTATTTTGTCGTCTGCACGCCGCGTGCAATTACGTTATTATCGTAATTTCATACACCGTCGTCAGCGTATTAAACTCTGCGCGCGTGTGGTCGACCGTCTGTTCCGTTTGCCGCAGTCGTCCGCAGACCGTCGCGACGACGAAAACGATTATTTTTCTATAACATCGCGCGACAAGGCGGCATTCATACCATGAGGCACCTGAAATTGCGTTCCGGCGGTAACATGCCAATAGTCGGCTACGGCACATGGCTGGTGAGTCCGCGTTTGGGCCGTATACGTGTCGAAACGATACGACGGCCGTAGTTTTATTCACTATCACGTCTTGTCTTCACTGTTAATCGTATGGCGGCTGGTGGGGAATTCACTACGCGCGCGCTCCTGAAATGTCGTAATCTCTTGGTTTTTGTTTTTATTTATTTATTATTTTTTTTTTTTTATAACGTGTGTATCGCTTTTTGGGTGGAAACAACTTGATGTCCAAACGATTCGTCAGGCAACTCTATAAATCAGAAATTGTATGTAATTGGTACTTCAAAGAGGTCATTTTTATCTATTCTCGATAGTTTTTCCGAGTGTATGGAAAAACTACTGGAAAATTGATTCTAAAACGGTAACATTTTCTGTACACGAGATTTTCATAAAATCCGTTTTTAATATTAAGCGATAAATCCAAAACTAATGGAGCTATACTTTTGAAATTTCCACCAAACATCAATATGACTTTTATACAGACTTGAGAAAATGTCTAAAACATTTCACTATTTTCGGTTTATACAGAGTGATTCAAAAATTTTGTTACAGCAATCGTGCCGTGTAATTATTCAAAAGAAAATAAAATGTATATTATAAAAAAAAAAAATTTAGTCAGAGAATTCTAAAAAAAAAAAAAAATAAATATCATATTTTTAACTACCCTTCTCTTAAGGGTGTTATATCATTTTTTTCAAATTCAAATAAAATCATACTACACTTAACGTTCACCATTTGTAAAAGTAGCTCACCAAAAATCCTTTAAATTCATCACCATTATATCATCCAAGAAACGAAAAATTCCCATGGTGCCATGTTGCATATGTGTGAGTCGTTTTGTTTCGTATGATTATTATTATTATAATTAACGACTTTCGAAGTATAGTAAAATGATGTTGAAATCTCATCTAAAATTTAAATAAAACTAATCGTATGATATTAAGCAACTGGGACGGTTAAAAAAAATGTACGTGCGACATCGCACCCAAGATAATCATCCACGATCGTTCGCGACCCGGCGCGGTGGTATTGATGTAAATAATAATACATAAAGGCGACGGGCGAGATGGATGTTTTTGTCTTCACACGATGACGGTCTCGTATTGCGAATTAAAATATATAAATATATATTATGCATTTTGTTTGTTATTTGTGTAATCACATTTTCGACTCGTGTATTTATTTTTCTTAATTTTCCACGACACTTGTGAATGATAATATTATTGAACATATTTTGAATACGGCTAACATTGGACGCGTTTTATTGTCGATTAAATAATTTGGAAATTATTTTGTCATCATATCGTATGGCACATTCACCGAAGTCACTACAAATAAGTCTAAAATGTTAACAAAAACAATAATTGTCGTAGGCGACTGATAATTCTCTTGAAGTGGCACTGAATGAAGCTCTGGAACGTGGTTATAGACACATCGACACGGCCGGTGTGTACAAGAACGAACACATCATCGGAAAAGTTTTGAACGAATGGATGTCGTCCGGAAAAGTGACCAGAGAGGAATTGTTCATCGTCACCAAGGTAAGGTCGAACCACGACGGCTGACCCGAAATACCTGTTGAAACGTATAAAATATTGACGTGTCGACGTGCTCGTAGCTCGCTCCGTACGCGAATCGACCGAGTGACGTGGAAGCGCATTTGAAAAAATCGTTACAGGACTTGCAACTGGACTACGTCGACCTGTACTTAATACATGTTCCGTTCGGTTTGTTCGCCAGAGACGGGGTGGACGTGGTCGATATTATGGAAAGTGATCCGAGCACGGACCACGTCGCCACCTGGAAGGTAAATCCCATGACCCATAGCCCGCGTCAGACGAGTTCACCGAAACTCGTCGATTCGTGTGGACCATTGAATATATACACTATGTAATCTCACGAAAGAACGGTACCGCTTTATGACGAAAACCCGATAGGTGCCGCACGGTGTATAACGTCAATTGTTCGCGGAAAATAATTCGCACGGCAACTTTTCACGTGACAATTGTTCGTCTACGACAACTGTTCGCGCGACAATTTTTCGCGTGAAAATTGTTCGTATAAATTTGTTAATAATAATGATTTTATCTCTTTATGTATTTTTATAATATGTTATTGTGCCTACGTATATTATAATAGTATCAAATAAAAATGTACAAATAAATAATAAAATATAGCTACGCAATTCAATATACAGTAGAACCCCGATTATCCGAACTAATTGGGACCACACCTAGTTCGGATACGCAAAAGTTCGGATATTGGAGATCAAAATTTTGTTTTTTTAACAGTTAGATACTCTATATTTATTATTATTATTATTATTATTATTATTATTATTACTAATATTTTATCAGTACTGCATACATTACATTATTAAATATACATTATATACATAGGAACATATTATATTATGTTATATTATATATTATGTTTATAATATTTTTTTGAAAAAATTATCGATTTTCATTTGACGACAAGCAACGCGCTTTTTTGCAGCCAAGTCTCGCAAACGTTTAAGACGAATTAATTGATAAGCCCGTTTCGTTTTGATTATATACGTACTAACGATTCACAAACGTATATATTAATGTATGTATGTACTGTAATAAACCAAAAGCAAAAGTTATGATAAATTCAATAAACCGGCCGCGGATACGAGTGCTTCAACGAGTTTTACCGTTCGGATAACAGAACGTTCGGATACTCTAATTGCAGTTCGGATAATAGAGGGTTCGTATAACGGAGGTTCGGATAATCGAGGTTCTACTGTACTTACATATATGCGGATTGTCAATTAGTAGAACTTTATACTCGCAATTGTATATATTTTTAAATTTTAACATATTTTTACCGGTCCAATACAATTTCTTGTTTTTCATCAACACTTAATTCATCCAATCATCCATCAATTTGGTGATTTATTCAAGCACTCCAAAAAGAAGAAAATATTAATAATTTAAAAACTCAACAGTATATTGCTGGTCAAGAACCACCAGCAAAAAAAAAATTATCAAAATAAGAGTGAGAATTTAAAAAAAATTTGTGCAGATTATACTTATCGTATGACTGTTGAATTTCTTCGAGGTAGAGCGTATAATTTGCAATTGCAAGTATAAAGTTCTATATTAATAATGTATAAATGTAACTATATTGAAATGCGTAGCTTTATTTATCTATAATTTTTGATGTGTACATTTTTTTTTTTTATTATTTGATGATATTATAACATAGGCACAATAACATATAACAATACATAAAGAGATATAATAATTACTATTCAAATTTATACGAACAATTGTCACGCGAAAAATGGTCGCGCGAACTAATTTCCGCGAACAATTGACGTATGTCCGTGCCGCACACCTTCACACTGCACCAAGCCTAGTGGTGGTTCCCCCGTTCACGTTACAGGTAAGATCCTACGTCGAGAAACGTCGTCAAATGATACATAGCGTGTGGGAGGATTCGACACCGGTGTAAAGCTTAGTTTACACACGAGGAATGGTACCGTTCTTTCGAGGTACAGACTATAGTATTATATTGTGCAGGTGATGGAAGAACAAGTGGCCAGCGGCCGGACAAAGGCGATCGGTCTGTCGAATTTCAACGTCAGGCAAATACAAAGAGTGTTGGACAACTGCACCGTGAAGCCGGACAACTTGCAGGTGGAACTCCATTTGTACCTACAACAGGCCGAACTCGTGAAGTTCTGCAAAGAAAACGGAATCGTCGTGACCGCGTACTCGTGCTTGGGGGCGAGAGGAGGACGAGAAACGCTGAAGATGAATTTCGAGTAATGCCGCGGACACGAGTCGCGCGTGCGCGTCTGCGTCACAATAGGATTAGACAATATATTACATTGACGAACGTGATGTGTGTGTGCGCGTGTGTGTTTGCAGCAAAGAATTACCAGAAATGTTGGAAAATGAAGTGTTGCTGAACGTGGCGGAAAAACACGACAAGACTGCGGCCCAGGTGCTGTTGCGGTTCTTGGTGCAGAAGGACATTGTGGTCATACCGAAGAGCACGAATCCCGAGCGTTTGGCTAAAAACATACAGGTGTGTATGACGTGGCGTTGTATACTTACACGGCTACTATGATTCGAGTGGACGACGTGGACGGAATTAAACGCGTTCACGGCCGCGTTGTTAATGACGCGGCGTTTTGTTGATTTTTTGTTTTTGTTGCCCCCCAAAGATTTTCGAGTTCGAGTTGGACGAGCAAGACATGGAAACGCTGAGCGGCCAGGACGCGGGAGAAAGAGGGCGCATCTTACGGTTCCTCTTCTTCCCCGGGTAAGATAAATCGTCGTCGTCCCGTCACGCAAAAGTAACCGAGCTTGGTCTGCTGCGCAGACGATAAATCCCCGCCAAATTGTCACCGAGTTAAACAAAATTTACCCGCGCACGATGCATCACGGAGATTTATAATTGTGCGCGCGCGCTTGTTTTTTTTCTTTTCCCAGAATTGAAGATCACCCGGAATATCCGTTCGAAAAGCTGCAAGCTTGATTTCGAAGACGGCAATGTACACACACACACACACACACACACACATACCTACGTCACGGCTACGAGAGTGCAAATAAAAGGTTCGACAACACACGGTCAACCGAGTTCGGATCGTTCAAACAATATTATTACTACATATATATGTATAGCTCACGGGACACATTCGTTTTGTTTGTATACATTCATGCGGTAAACACTGAGATTTCGTCGAAGCAACGTATTATACGAAGTAATTTGTTTTGTACTTATTTTAGATATTCGTTTACCTCACGTGCACCGTGCGAACAAAAAAAAAAAACATGATTTTTACTCGTCGATTTTCAACGATTTATTATGTGCACAACGATTCGTTATATTGACAATATTATCAACGACGTATTATTGGGTTACGGTAGTGATTTGAAAATAATTCGTGAAATATTAAAAGACACGCACTTGCATTGAAAATTATTGTTTTCCTTTTTCTTTTCCGTCATCAAATCCGAAAATCAGCAGACACGCCGCGATTTTATGGCAAAAGTTCTGTTCGGTTATTTTCAAACGGTACGGCAGGATCGTTTGATTTATCTGCACCGATCCGACCGGAGCAGTACTGCAGAGAGACCGTCTGAGGTCTCGTTGAAACTGCAAATAAACGAACGTACGTCACGGAATAGATGACCACGAGATAAAACGATTCGTGAAGTTATAAAATAAAATAAATGTACGTTCGTGCCGTTATTACGCTTGTATTTAGTACGGCGCGCAGTCTTTGTAAATTAAAATACAAAGCGGCCGGCGCAATTTTACAAGTTTTACTACGCAAAAAAACAAAATAAATAAATACATTTCACGTATAAATTACGCGTTCGAATGCGACCATAAATTCTGTGCGAATCGATAAAACAATATCACGTATTAAGGGGAAATAGTCACGCTTGTGTTTATTCTCGATCTTTAACGTCGAAACGCCTGCGTATATATTATGTGCGTTTGAACGAAGCCGACGTGTGCGTAGGAAATAAAATATACAGTCGATTAAATGCGTGTTTTTATTGGAAAACATAACGTAAAACGCTCGCCGTACAAATTTACACGCACAAATCATGTGAGGACAAACGACGAAATAATTACTTTTGTCTCGTATGAATGGATCTTTTTGTAAATGCCCTTGTATATGGGCTACGGAGGCATCAATACACCACGATGTCGCACAGGCGCATTTAGAGTACAATTTCATAGATTGCTAAAATGATTTGAACCCCACCTTTTACGCAATATGACATTTAATTACAATTTGTGTAATTATATTACAAGTAATTTTTTAACTTTCAATAAAAACAACCATCTGTTTTTTGAACCAATTATATCTGAAATTTCCTCTCTATGTTATTAACTATATTATCTCTTTCAGTGGAAAGTGAAGATAAATTTGAAAACTTAGTTTGCAAATTGCTGGTTTGCGACCGATCTCAATACGATGCATAGACGAAAAAAAACTTTCACAAGTTCCATATGATATAGGTATAGTGAAAGTAACTTGTATTAATTTGAAAACATTAGGATCGGAATGTCATTTAAGATCATCAAATATTTATTAGGACGCAAATAGTTTTCTAGCACGATCATTTAAGCTTTTAAGTTATTCAGCGAAATACTTAAAATATTCTGAAATTAAAAATGAATACTGCTAAAAATTGGCTACTTTTTTTTTTAAATTCAGTTTAGATTTAGAATACATTTTTAGAAACATAAATGTTTGACGATTTTTCTCATTTCTGACCTAATATTATAACCTATTACCTAGAATAAAAATATAAAAATTAACCTTATCATTTTCAATAAAGAATAAACTTTTATCAATATTTAAATTTAAAGACAATCAACTAATACCAAATTGGCCGTCATCGCTTTAATGGTAGATAACAGTTATTTCAATCCGTTACTATCCAAATAGTGTTTTAACACAGAAAAACACTATTACATCTCAGTAAATGTCACATTAAACAAATATTTTAAAATGTATAAATTTTATTTTACCTTCACAGTTTTAATTTTATATGAATTAAAAAAAAATCGGTACATTTTCATGTAGGTGATTAATAAAACAATCCGGGGGTACTAATTGTGATCTTGGGGTGCTAAGCACCTCTTAGCACCCCTCTAAGAGCACCTCATTCAACCTGAAGTTGCCTATGAGATCGTAAACGCGCTTATTAAAATTGGTTTCAAAATATAATAATTCTTGCACGTGAATTAAAAGTTTAATGAACGCGAATCCACACTAGTCACACGTGTGAACTAAAAAACTAACATTACGTATATTGTACAGTGAAACAAAATCTCGGGAAATGTTTTTATTTTACGGCGGCGGTATACATATAGGTACACCGACGAATATCTAATCGAAGATACGGTTAAATATTTTTGGAATTTACACAATTTAAGCTCTTGTGTAATTTCATGATCATATACATTTTTGACGACATAGCACACAATAAAATAAAACGAAAAACCCACCTGCCCAGTGAAAAATTAGCCACTTAAAACGTCCAGTCATTCAATTGAAAATCTGACATAATGGCTTTGCGTGCCTTTTGAAACCTAGTTGTGTAAGCACGAAACGAAAAAATATAAGCACTATCCAAATCGCGAACGTGACAACAATGCTCGTAGATAGAATACTCAAGTGAGAATAAAATGAAAATTAATTTCAAGTCACGAGATTTATGTTATTTTATAAAATAAGTTTGTTGATTATTAAACGAATGTTTTGGATTTTGTTTCGACGATTCACCGGGTTATGTTTTACGTACCAAATCGGGAACGAGTAAATAATCAGATTTCCAGAATAATTAAAATGAACCTTAAGTGGAATTCTTCAAAATGTGATTTTTGTAGTACAATATTTTAAAGGCATAAAAACTAAAAAAGTACAATATCATAATAAAACTATGTTTTATTTCAGCAACTTTAAATACAACAGTTTTGTTCATTAATAAATAAAGTATATATAAATAGAGTATTATAAACCGAATAATCATAACAATAATCAACTTTAAAAAAATAATAAAACCAAATCAGGAAAAAAAACTGTATGGATTTCACTCAACAATTAATTTGTTCATCTTTTTTGTAGCTCAATACATATTTCAAAATAAACAGTAAACTTGTAAATGCGTGAACACTACACGTGGCCTATTTCCTATAGATTATTTCCGTTTTATCTTATTTATTCTGTCTCGTTATTCTTTCAGGATATTTTATCAGTTGTTAATTCGTCTAGGACGAAATGCCAACTCGACGTCAACATTACAAAGTTAGAGAATGATATCCCTCCCCCCCCCCGCGCTCTTTTATAGTCTCGTTCTCGTGTCGAAAGTGTACTTACGCATAATATCGTATGTATAAGTATGATAATGCGACAGTGTAAAAACGTCAATTGTGTCATTATACTTAAACGTGTGCAATAAAGGTAGACGATTTGTCGTGCACAGTATTTTACTTTACAAGCAATCACCCGCATAATAATTGTAAAAGTTATAACGACATGCGCAATTTCACGATACTGGCAAAACGCAACACAATCATTCTTTAATATAATAAATAACCTTTGTGTACAAATAATAAATATGTTAGTCATCCACCACACGTGAATTACATCCATTTAATTCAAAATAACAATGTCAGTGCAATTAGATATTCGTGTTGCATGGATTATATTTAATACCTGTTTACCATGATATAGCGGCAACATTACTTTTCTGCACACACACTTTTTTAACTACATCAAACTTAATACTGATCTCTGCTACTTTACGATGGATAACACGAGTTCATTTGAAGAGTAAAGAAATACATCTTTGGTTGTAAGTATATTAATTTTGACTGTCTACGAATCGTGAATACATAATCGACTTAAAAATTAAACAAGTACTGAAATGCATAAAATAAATGTTTTGAAAATAAAACCTAATTAAGTAAATATTAACATAAGTGTTGACTTTAAGCCCAAAGATCTCTGAGTTTGTATAAATTTTTTCAAAAGTAATTTCGTGAAAACTGCAAGACGCGTAAATAACTTTTTTTATTAAATTTTAACTTCAAATTTTTACCGTGAAACATTTTCTGATTCCTAATTAAAACTGTTAATGAGATAATTTATACAAACTGGGAAATGTGTGTTATCTATAAGAGTGATACATATCAATAGGGTTAGGAACAGTGGCGTGGCGAACTTAAAATATTGTTGAGGCACAAAATAATTTTTATAGACATCCACCCCCCCCCCACAAAAACAAACTTACTATAGGGTACTTAAAAAGTTTTATACAAAGAAAACGAATGATAAATGATCATCGTAGATCACTAAACAGTAACCACCAGACACCCGCCACCCTTTAAATTGAAGCACGTGTCTCAAACTAGGTCTTTCGCCACGCCACTGGTTAGGAAGTTGATGATTTTGCATATTTTGTGTATTTCTGTTTTAAGAGCATATTTAACGATTTCCGATACATAATGTTAAAACATAATGATTTAAGTAAATTTAATCTGAGTTTGATTATCTGTATTTTACACAAACTAATTATAAATCATCACTTATTTATTGTAGAGAATTCGAAATGGACATACGAAGTAAAGACATCTACTTAAATAAAATGTTCTAGTACACACATCGACTATGACAAACACATTTATTTTTAAACTCTAAGCTATTACAATTTACAGTTGATTATTTCGATTTTAATGATCAACTATTTTGACCAAACGTTTAGCAGTTAGTTGCCGTATGTATTGTCTACGACCGAAATTCTTTTTTTTATAGATTCAAAAACTTATTAGCACCAAATATACATAGATATATACAACGTGTAATGTTAAAAACAAACTCGTTATTCAATGGAATCCTTATAATTTTTTTTTTTTTATATGTATAATCAATTTAATCATAAAATAAATTAATAAATAATGACAAATTAGAAAATTAAAAATTTTAATATCTATACATTTTTTCAATTGCATAAACATCCTAACCCTACATGTCGCTCACTTCGATGTTTATTCAATGCGTAATAAATTGCAATGCTAAATAAGCTATGTTTTAGCACTAGGATCTTGTATTATACGAAAAATCAATAACCTCTGGCAAATCTTTCCAAAAGAGAATGAAAAAACAGCAGAAAAAATGAATAATCATAATGGAACAGACGTCATTAGTTATGTGAGGTATTCGGCCGCAATGTGACTATCAACCCATCACGTATGTCTGGCAGACGACCGCGCTGTCTGCGGACTGTAACGGTACAAAAAGTCTTTTTTTTTACCCACTTGCCTTTTGTATCTCAATTTATTGAATAAAAAGAGAGGAAACGAAAAAAAAACAGTTCGAGAGGTAAAAACGACGATAAAAGCGTCTCGAGCTCCCCCGGGAAAACGTCGTGTCGTAGAACTACTGCAGCGAATAGTGTGACGAGATACGAGTGGGTGTGTGTGTGTGTGTGTGTGAGAGGGGGGGAGAGTATAATAACGTATGCGTCGTTTCACGCGACGGCGACTATGCCGTACAGGTGGGCGAATCCGACGGGTTATAAATTATACCCCCTACCACCCCTTCTCCCCCCATTGGCACGGCGCGAGTTTCGCGGACGTCGACACGCCGCCTGCACCGTGTTTTATGTGTACTTATATCACTATATATTATACTAATCGGTCGCGCGCAAAAGAATAATAAAAAAAAAAAGGTCAAAAGGGTCAATTCGACGACCGGTCGAAGTGGTGCAAGGAAACGAACGCACGGCGCCATCTACCGACGACGCGACGTGCAGACCTAGAGAACTCACAGCAGTCCGGACCGCGGTGTTTCAGTACGACGGTTTACGTCGAGCTGCTTGGAACGATGTTTCGATTGCTGGCCTAGACCACAGTCAGACTTCAGTACGCTGCTCACTGTCATTGCAATAAAAGTACAATTAACCAATATGAAACAAAGGCCGGATTAAAAAAGAGCGACAGAGAAGACATTATAACGTCCGGACGGAATAAATAAAAAGTGCATATTTTTGAAAGTATTTAGAGAAAAAAATAATTTTAGCGATTACGATTTTCGATGTATTTTAAACGATTGAAACTATGGTGAAAAAAACTTGGTGATAAATGGAGCGTTTAAAAAATTAAAAATCGTAAAATTAGAGCGTGATAGTTAAATTGTTAAAAAAGCATGTACTTCGATCTTCGGACAGGATAATGGGAATGTGTGTAATGAGTTTAAAAGAAACGATAGATAATTTCTTTAGTTAAACAATTCTGAGCAAAATATTTTCAGTATAAAAGAAAATACCATTTATACTTTTAATCGTTTTTATTTTATTTGCCGGTAGATTTTTTTCGTCAAACCTGTTTAAAGTTTTTTTGATTTACAAATGAGTAATTCTTTCTTATTGAACGATTTAAAAATAGATATTACATCAGTATCCAAAGTTTCATAATGATTGGATTGACCAATTTTTTTAATAAACATTTTAAGTTGAATATTGTCATGAAAATAGTCAATTATGTAAAAATAATATAATAATTTACTCAAACGCTTATAAAAAAAAATCATGATCAACGATTTTTGAAAATTTTTCGCTAAAGTTAGTGAAGCTCATAAGAATGATTATATTAAATTTTCAGAACTTTTGGTCAAATATTAAAAAGGTTATTAGAGATAAACTTTAAAAGACAAGGTATTTTCAAAGTTCTTTTACTAGCCCAAAATCGACAAATTGTTTTGAAACTTTTTTAAGTATGTTGTAATACGTCAGTTATACATTGTGAAAATTTCAAGTTTCAAGCAAAATTAATTTCCGAGTAACAACTTAATAACTTATACCGGTTTTGTGAAAGTGTGATTTACGGAAAATTTTACCAGTTTTACTCGGTTTTTCCTACACTTGGAAAAACTGTCAAGAATAGAGAAAATGACCACTATAACGTACCATATCTTCCTAATCTATAGACTTGCTGGAAGAAACTTTTGTAGTATTTTTACTGCTCGTAAAAGTATTCACAGAGAAAAAAACATTATAAAACCAATAGATCCCTATCGCTTCACTCAGAATCTAAAACGACCCAAAAATTGGATTTTTTTTTTCTAGATAAGCCGCGTTAGCGAGCACAATCATTATCGAACTATAGTATAACTATTTCATGTTAACAATAAAATGCCTTGAATCTTAAGGGGGTTTAAGCTCCTCTACCACTCCAATCTTCACCTACGGGTACAGAACATACCTATTGTCCTGAGACGCCAATTGTCTCGATCCGACTCCGTACGTAGTGTATTAGTGTGTAGAAACGTGTTGCACCGGCAGATGAAACAAATGTATGCCAAGTGAATCGCGGTGTAATGATTGTACGCGATTAGCTATTAAGAGCCGACGCCGAATAAGACCGCCACCGACAGACCCCTTCCTCCTGTCGCTCCCACTGCCAGAATTGATGTGAACTTATATCGTACAGGAATAATATTTTCACTGCTACCTGTTATAACGATTGCGTTATACAGAACGTCTCACAATGATTCGACAATTTTGTGATTTTACCTCGTTTTACATTCGAGTGTTTAATTCACGTGATTTTCAAAAGGTTTTGCTATCTGAAACGGTCAGATACCAATAACAAAGAACTCAACGTCATAATAATTAATTTTTACGACTTATAGTGTTATAGTTGAAGGTGTAAATACCATATGAGGTTTAGAGTGGCGTAGTAGTGACAGCACATGTTCACTTGATAGTTGATACCTATGCTTTTTCATCCGATACGTCTTACGGACTATATTATTGTCAGGTCGTTCTGAAACGCTCTGTATACAACAATAACGATAACACACGCGTACACGCGCACGCACGGACTTGTGCGGCGTTCGCGAGATAACGTATACATTTGTTACGTCTACAGAAAGGCAATAGCAAACAGTGGGTATACATTTAGTAGTGTATCGTCGATTTGTTTTCGACCGTCGTAAACCGTAGCTACTCGCGCGTGATCGACGACGTCTCGTGCGCGCACGCCTAGACAACACGCCAAAGTGTCGTCACTATAAATCACAGAGATCTGAACACGCGTGGTTAAACTCGTGGTACTACCGTCGTGGTAAAACATAGAATAATCACCTGGGAGAGGGCAAGAAATTGCGAAAAAATCAACTAAAAAAATCGTTTGCCTTCGACGAGGCGCGCGTCCCACATACGTTAAAACATTCCGTGCACCCTCCTGACGACGGTCATAATTACCCGAGAATCATGTTCGCCCGAGGTCCGATCGCGTTCCGGCTGATGGCCGGCTGTGGCGGACGACGTTCGATCGTCGTTGGTAAGTACACGAATCGTTTTTAAAATTTTATGAATATTCGCGATATCGTGCTCGTGCGGTTAGTGCTCGACAGTAGCACCGATCCCTGTGCAAATGTGTTGCGGATACGATGCGTTGGGCGGTGGTTCATGAGTAATAGGTCCCAGGTGTAAAATAAAATTCAATTAATTTGTTGAAATTTTGAAATTATAAAATGTATTAAAATTATTTATTAATATTATTTATTTAATTGAAATGTTTTTAAACACTTACAAGGTAATTCAACTATGATTATGCTGTAAAATTATACAACATTGTAATAAACAAAACACATGCCTGATTTCAATCGCATCCTAATTTTATTGTTATAAATTTGAGATTAACGTGAAATATTTATAATTAGTCTGATGATACTTAGTGAATAAAGTTTTTACGTGTGAAATTTTTTCAAATATCATAATTATGCAATAAACCTTAAATCCGAAATCGGCACCGCTGGTACTCAAAAGGTTTTTTTTCGCCGTATTACCTGACTTTGATGATTGAATTCGTAGCTGGATTATTTTGGCGTCACGACGACTGCGCGTAATCTTACATCCACATGACGTGTTACTAAAAAACTGTTCGTTCGGTCGCTCTTTCTGTACACGATATAGGTATTAGATACCACGTTTTTACTCTCCTCGATTTCATTTATACATAACTCCCGTTATAATTACACTCATTAAGAATATGCCACCGCGCCGTCTTTGTGTTTGTACGTATATAGGGAGTTTCGTTCAAAACGTACAATTTACAAATCACACGATTTATCGATGAATTTTGAATATATTGATTTTATTTTAAATGTAAATAGGTATTCGTTTTTGCGAAGAAGACAAGTTTTTATTTTATTTTTTTTTTCCCCCCATTAAAGTGATTTTTTTGAAATTTTTAGTTTTTTTAAAAAGGCAACTAATGAAATATTTGAAGACTATAATTATACCTGAACGGTTAACGTTTGGAGCAGAGAAGTATACATAATGGACAGCACAAAACTTTTTGCGGGGTTCTTGAGTGTTGTGTGATAAACATGGTACACCCGGTGTAATAATCGCTATACCTACAAAGAATATCGGTGACGACTGACGACGGCGTCGTAACACTACGATGTCCCGAACGGAGAGCACAGCGTAGAGGGGGATGGGTAAATGTCCCCGTCACCCTTTTGTGGCGGCGGGTTCGCGCGTTCACGGCCGTTCGCGGGACCGGAAAAACGTCGTTTTTCCACGTGGTGCACGTAATTCATATACGAATAATAACGATATCTCGTCACGCGCGTGTGCACGTCACATAACAGCGGGCCGGCGCCGAGACTGCCGCGAGAACCTCTATAGCTCGTAATGACGAATGACAATAACAATATTATAATTTATAATGTGCTCGTATACACGAATAGTAATTGACCGCCGAACAACGTCGGTGACCACCGTCAGTGTTATTGTCGCGTTGTTTATTGTGTTGGTAACGAAATTTGTTTTCCACGACAGCGACCCGATCGCGAAACGGCGGCCGACCAAGTGCACCGTGAAAACACCTACGTGAAGCTGGCACTATATAAAGTCGGCATAACTCACCGAAACCATTCCGAACAAATATCACTAGTACTTGTTGGACAATAGTCGGGGAATTTATTGGAAAAAGCTTAAAAAACTATTAAAATTTGAACGTTGTAGCGCCGGCTTCACGTAGGTCGTGAAAACGTGTCGTTATCGTTTGATTTCAGGTAGGCGCTTAAAAGTTCGCACACGTTTCCGCGGCATCGACGCGAGCTCTGTCGAGTGCCGCCGTCGTTCGCGGCGTACTGTCGTCAGTCCGTCGTAGTTTTCGTGACCGAGGATTAGGCTCGGACATCGTGTAAATTTATCGTATATATATATACGTAGTTGTCGATCTACATCAACGCCGCCGGGGACGAGCGACTGTTTCGTGAAGCAACTCTCAATGGACACGTTGTATTTGTGTGAATGTTTCAACAAAGTTTCAAGTTCCGATGTGAAAAATATGATAATAAATGGAAATATCGATAATCCAACGTTTCGATTGAATTCACTTTAACTGCAATATACATGTACTATATAGGTTAGCTGTATGGATCGTATATTATTAAATACCACTACACGGCCCTTGAGCACATTTTATGAGGCCCCCATTAAAACTACATTGTTTATTCTAAAATCCGAAATTCCGAGTATATTATATAACACACTAATTATGTAGTTCTATTGTTAACTGTACGTATATATTTCAATTTAATTATTCGTGTGAAGCTGCTTTTAGTAAATTAACATTTAAAAACAAATTAAATACAGTGGTGCACGTTTGGACGGTTTACTGCAATTGTCAACGTCCAAAATTGCCTATAGACCTAAACTAGATCATAAAATAATTATTAGACACATACCTAACCTACAGTATACGAGTACTAACACCAAAACCACATTCAATAAAATGATTATATTATATATTACAATAAAATAATCAATATAAATTTAATATTTTAATAAATACGAGTAAACTCTGCTAATAATCAAAATGAATTGGTTATACATTTACAGTTTTATTTTAGATTCTGAGTGAAGCGAAGAATCTTATGGTTTTACAATGATGTTTATTTTTTTTTTTTTTTTTTTTTTTTTTAATTTTCTTAATTTTTTTTTTCTGTAAACACTTTTTCGTATGGAAATCTCTGTCCAAAAGTTTTGTCCAACAACTTTTTAGATTCTTTTTAGATAGAAAGAAGAATTTTTCTTGATCACAATAAAACTTGGAACATAGATATAAAAACATTTTTCGAATCTTTTGGTGACAGAAAATTTCTAATAAGTTATAATTGTTATAACAATTGAACTTTAAATGAGTTATATCTAATTGAATATTTTATGAGGGTTTAATTACAAAAAAACTCACCAAAAATTATACAAATAACCGTAAAATACGTAAACAGTATTTAAATAATAATATATTATATTACACTGAAGCTTTGCTCAGAATCATTTTATACTAAAGAAATGAGTCATCATTTCTTTAAAACTTAATACATTCATCACCAATATCTTGTCCGAGGACCGAAGAGACGAAATTGTACCACCATCATCTCACTTATCAGCTTTTTTTTTTGTAGTTGGAATTATGGGGGGACAAAATAAAAGTCTCAAATACCCACCTATGAAAAAATTGATCGCTTCGCTCGCATTATATACACTTATCAATAATTACTTGACAAATAAAATCATATTAATTGGAATAAAAATAATGAATCCATATTGTTTACAATTGTTGAAATATCAGAAAACAATAATTTAATAAAAAAATAAATTTGCGTATATGGGCCAAATAGAGACATAGAGCACAGTCACATTCCTATGATCACAAATACAATTCAGTATTCACGATTAAACAATATTTTTAACATCATATTTTCTAACACTAAAATATTTATTATAATTGTGAATTAAACAATTATAATAAATATTTTATTGATATGGCAATAATCAAAACGAATCAAAACTTCATCAACGAAATTAAACTTGGTACCTACGCGTACTTACATGTTTGTCGTAAATTAATGTAATGGCGAAGTGTCTTGATGGATTTTATTATTTCTGAAGTTGCTTTTTTTTTTTACTTCTCAATCGAGTGTCACTAAATGGCGGCGCACGACGAAAATGCGACGCGTTCGTCGAAGTCATGAAAAAATGAGTTTATTTCCCTGCGGATCGCGTCCACCCAAGGTCAGTGTAAACAGTAAACAGTAAACACGTATTTGTATTATTTATCTACAACGACCTCGGAATCGTTGTCGGCAAGCGCGACAGTGCCGACAACACGCGCGTGCGCGCAGGAGAGTTTGCTATTATCTTTGGCGGTCGGAAGACGCTCGGACGTTCGGGTACAACCCATACACGAATGGATTGTTTTTCTTCCGGTGGCCCACTCACGGTCGTTGCGTGAAAAAAAGTCGAATCCGTCTGTACCTGCCACCCGTCGATCGTCATCAAGGGATTTATAGATGATTTCCATAAATCTCAAAGTTAATAAAAAACCTAATAATATATGAGTGGATAATAATATAATTCATATACTGAGGTAATAATCGACTTATAATCAATACACAACATTAAAATCACCTATAAACCGCGGATCGTCATCTCGATTAAAGGTATTATAATATATTCATATTCATACATTTTTAGATTCTGAGTGAAGCGAAGGATCTTATGGTTTTACAATGATGTTTATTTTTTTTATTATTATTATTTTTTCTGTAAACACTTTTTCGTATAGAAATCCTTGTCCAAAAGTTTCGTCCAGCAACTTTTTAGATTCGAAATTGAACTGAAATGGTACTTTAGAGAGGTCATTTTTCCAAAATCTCCATAGTTTTTCCAGTAATCAAGAATAACGATCGAAAAACTGAGTAAAAACGGTAAAATCGGTAAAAATCCGCCGTAAACGAGATTTTCACTGTTCAGATTTTAGGTATTTAGTCATAATAATCGTGACTCAAAATTTTTTTTCCAAGCATTTAAAAAATTATACAAATAACCGTAAAATACGTAAACAGTATTTAAATAATAATATATTATATTACACTGAAGCTTTGCTCAGAATCGTTTTATACTAAAGAAATGAGTCATAATTTCTTTAAAACTTAATTCATTCATCACCAATATCTTGTCCGAGGACCGAAGGGACGAAGGATGAACTTGTACCACCATCATCTCACTTAACATCTTTTTTTATATTCATTAATAAAATTATAATTATCATCAAAAATGTATACGGCTTGCAGATAATTTTCGAAAATAAAATTTGGTCCGTTCTAATCGGGTGAGGATCCCTCGAGAGAATCTTATTTAAATACAATATTTTTCATCAGAATAAACAACATTTATATACTATAGTATGCTGTGGCCAATTAGAGTTGACAATTCTAAAAACTGACTCTCTTGTATAACAAGTCTTGTCACCTTTATAGACGGGTTTACGTTACCACGGTATCACCCATGCACGGATGGAAGGCGCCATAAATTTAACCGCAGACCGGCGGTCGGGGGCATGTACCAGTTGCCCCCAAAAGTACCTTTTTTTATACCAATTCCCCCCAAACTACCTAGAGCAAAATGTACCAGTTGCCCTCAACAAAATGTACCAGTTGCCCCCAACTGAATGTACCAGTTACCCTCACATGTTAATAATTTAATATATACACGATTGCAATACATAGCCTATAAAATAGGGGAGGTAAATATACAAATAATATGGATAAAATATCATCAAAATATTTTTATTTTTGTAAATGTTCTAAAAGAATTACAAACAAATACATACATTGCTATAAGCAGTATAAACGAAATTAAAAATATAACTAATCGCACATATTTAAACAAAAAAGCCAGAATAGAAGATTTTATAAATAAATATAAAAACAAGAATATTAGTAGACTAGATTTTGTAAAATCTGTTAGTAATTATTATAACAAAACATAATACATAATTATTATATCTAATTTTTTTTTTTTTTTTGACAAATTATGCCACATAATTATATTATTATTATTTTATTAACTTTTTCATATTATTTTGTCATTATAATTATAATCATCATTATAACTATATTATTTATTATGATTTTTTTATTTATGCTATTTTAAATTATTTTTATGAATAATTTTATTTATTATTTGTATATTTACCTCCCCTATTTTACAGGCTATGTATTGTAATCGTGTATATATTAACATGTGAGGGCAACTGGTACATTTTGTTGGGGGCAACTGGTACATTTTGTTGGGGGCAACTGGTACATTTTGTTGGGGGCAACTGGTATATTTTAAAAATCCGGATAACAGCCGTGGGGGGCAACTGGTCAACACCCGCGGTCGGTAGTCACGCAAGCACTCACTTGACAAAACGAGAGACCTTTTCCCTGGCCACTCTCCGAACCTCAAGTACAAACCACTTGACTTTCGAGAGGATGGTATGGATGGTATAGGATCTAAGAGCCCGCGATCAAAGACTAAATAGTACTTAAATTCTTGCACTGCACATATTATATTATGATTCTATGGGAGAGAGTTCATTCTATACGTCTCATAATATCATAACCAACAATATACTTACCAATATCAGCTTCTTTAAATTTGTATTACTACGAATTATCATCAAATTGCATTATAGTACTTACTGCTTAGACACAATTTTCAAAACAAAAAAAAAATACTAATATTTATAACTATAACAATATTTGATAAAATACTAATAAATTATAATTCTTCATTTTTATAAACCAAACAGTATATACAGTGATGAAGTCTGTGTTAATTTATATTACCTCGGCTTTATTTTTATAAATATTTTCTACATCCCGCTAATTAACATTATTATTATTATTTTAATATTTATGGAATTAACTTAAATACATTTATTTAATATCTTATAGTTTAAACTAAAATTATAACTAATTTTTCATAAATATTTACTTAAAATTAACTCGTAATTGCATTGAAATTTCAATTTTACAATTACCACATTGATTTTATGTATACATTTTGGTTATTGTTTATTTTTAATAAATATTTAAAGCGAACAAATTTGTTATAGTTGAATTGGTATTTCATTGTACATATGAACAATTATTTCAAAAATACAATCCTCGTGATTAAACTATCAAAACAACGCAGGATTTGATTTGGAGTATGCTCAGAAATTTTCATTAAAAGAGATTAAGTACAATTTTTTTAATTAAAACCGCCAAAATTTGCATATTTTCCGTACTGTTAGAGTAGTAATTTTCCAACATGAATTATAGTGGAGGAGAGGGTAAAAACCATAAACCATCATTGATTTGATATTCGCTCCCCCTGCAAAACTTGGATACATGTCTATGTGCAGACTGTATAGGTCAGCGATCAAAATAATTCGGCTTGGGTGGCATACGATTTACACACATTTTAATGTATCGCCGCCAATGTTGAAAACTGTAATAATAGGTCATAATGCGTCCGAAGTGTTGACGCATAAAGCAACGTTGATACACATTTGATTAGTGATTACTGATTACCATTTTGTTGTATTATTACTGAGCTGTTCATATTATAATATTGCTATCGCCTGAGAGGGCCAACGGAAGTAGGTGCGCGTGCTGTCGAGTTTCTACAGACCGATTGAAAAAACTAATTAGATCAGATCAGATTGCGTTAGTAACGAGTACAAAGGTATTTTATTTATGATTTGATTAATCATAATTTAAGTTTTTTTTTTTTTTAATTTCTTACGTATTTCGACGTTTTCAGTGCTTGATTAAGAGTTTTTTTTAAAGCAAATAATATTATATATTTTTTTTGAGGTTTAAGAGAACAAAGAGTTTAAAACAGTTTGAACGATGACTACTGAAAACAAACTACGCCACAACGGTGTTTTTTTTTCCTTTTTTTGTGTAAGGGAAAATTTGAAGTCAACACGAGTATTATTAACACTGAAAAATTGTTGATGGATTAAAAAATGATAAACATTAGTAAAGAAAACAGCGATATACGTACATCGATGGCAGAATACAATAAGTGTATTTTATTTGCTCGATTTGATAGTTACATTTTTTATTGTTATTTTCGTACTTGGTTTTAAAATTAGCTAAATTATTAACTTCAAGTTTAAATGCATATTTTGTTAATTTCGCATGTAAAAGAGTACCGCATAGGCGTGCGCAGACCTGAATTTCGAGGGGTGCCTACAATTTTTTCGGGCCCTTTTCTTAATTTGGGCCCTCTCTTAACAAGACATATACATATTTTAATAAATTATAATGCACAAATAAATACTACTTACAGTTTTTTATTTAATATTCTAATATAAAAATGATAAATTTATAATAACATTCGCCTATTACTTAAATTACTAAACTCATTTATAACCAAATCTACTTCAACATTAGAGGCCATTTCTTGTTCTGTGAAAAGTAAAATAAATGATCCCAGACGGTCTTGGGCCATGGTGTTTCTTAATTTACTTTTTGGGTGAAATAAATTTGTCTTAAGGTACGGTTTCCCTGCAGCGTCCAGACGCGGCGTCCGGACACGGCGTCTGACGCCGAGACCCTAGATTATGTATTTTGTGTGTGACTGGTTTCGCTACTCGCGTTTGACGCGACGCGTCAATCGCTTTGACGCGGCGTCCGGCGTCAGTACCGGTCCGGACCAGTGTTGCGTCGTGACGCCCGGCGTCAATATGTCAAAATTTTCATTTTCCTAGACTAATTAATCTCGTGAAAAATAACGAATAGATTTTTGATAGTAGCCATAAAGATCACAAGGACAATACTATTAGAAATGCTATTTGGAAAAATATATACGATGAAGTCCAAATTGTTAAGCGGTTATCTTTTTTGTGGAATCAAGTTCATGACCATGAGTAACTATAGTTTTTTATTTCTTCATCACGAAGTAATAACTAATAACTCACAAATAATATTGTTATTACATTTATATTCATTATGAAAAATGTGAATATTTGAACTTATCAATAATCAAAACTGCGTGTGAAAGAGACAACGGTCGCAGTGGTTATGATTTGATTTTGTAAGATCAAACTAAAAGAGTGGTATAGAATAATAAAATCTATGGCGTCTGAGAGAAAACAGGGTTAACGCGGCGTCAGGACGCGGCGTCAAGACGCTGCGTTTAGTAGGTAGCGTCTAGACGTGGCGTCTGGGACGCTGCAGGGAAACCGTACCTTAAAGAACCTCGAATTTTCTTCAGTTCCAAATCGTTTTAAATTTTTCCTTTACGTTTTTGGCAACCGCTTTTAGGTGGCATGATTTTAATTTAAAAAAATAAAATAATACAACAATGTTGGTTCAGTAATCAGTGAACACTGGAGTACTGGACAGTGATTGTTGTAGAATAACTCGTAAATAATATTTATTTTAATTATCAATCTAATCATAATATTTCAATATTATAACAATTAATAGTAGATATCAGTTTGTTGTGTTTACTTTCAAAATCAGTGGTATTACTAGTTCCAAGTTATATATAATATTTCATTAAATAGCTGTATCTAAAATCTATTTTTAGATAATTGCATTATTTATTTATTATTTTTACTTTAGTAGTCGATAACATCTAGCAGCTAGCTATTGTAATCATAACAAGTTTTACCATGCAAATTTAAAATATTTTACATTGTAATATTTTTTTATCCCTAAACATAAATTTTATTTTTAGTCACATATTTTAGAAAAAATAACATTTTTATTTTAGTAAAATTAGTTAAAATACGGACCCATATATATATATATACTATAGGACTTAAATTGTAGGGCCCCAATAACATGTCGGGGGGTGCCCAGGCACACCCGGAACCCCCCGTGCGCACGCGTATGAGAGTACGGATGTAATAATTATGGATGTAATAATTATGTAACTGAATATTAAAATATCAGTAAGTGATTTTCCTATATTGAAAATAATCAATTAATAGTATTTATCCATTTTTTGTTTCGTTATCTTAATTTAATTAGCCTCAACTTGTGCGCAACGCGTAAACACGACGTGTTTAACCTTAATGTGACTGCCTACGTAATCGACTCATTCCGGCATCGTGTAAGCGCGTATTAATAATAATACTTCATGATCTTTAATCCCGCGTGGCCGCGTGTCGCCGTTTTCCACACATCACTGCCA
Source organism: Therioaphis trifolii (assembly GCA_027580255.1). Taxonomy (NCBI): domain Eukaryota; kingdom Metazoa; phylum Arthropoda; class Insecta; order Hemiptera; family Aphididae; genus Therioaphis; species Therioaphis trifolii. The sequence continues at coordinate 33,068,341 of CM050407.1, read as the reverse complement.
TCGTACGAGGTGGAACAGCCAGAAACGTACGCGGCCGAACAGGCGCGTAGCCAGGATTTTCTCATGGGGAGGGTTTGCTAAAATCCGTTAGTAAACTTACCTATATTTATATTAATCCCTAAAAGGTTAGCATTACTCCATGTAGTAGAGATTTTTTTACACAAATTTATAAAATATAAATAACTTAAGCATTGTCATTATAGGTACTTTATATACAAACATAAAAATGTATAATTTATACTATACCTTTTTACTAATTAAAGTATAAAGTATTTATAATTAGTTTTATAATATTTCAGTGTATTTTTTTACTTAATTTTTTTTTACCTTTTTAGAAAACTCAAGTAGAGAACACGATAGCTGGAAAAATCATTTACAAAATACAGACTTAGTTACTAAAGTATATTTTTATTGTGTATAAGTAGGTACTAGTTTATAGTATAAAATTAATTAAAAATTAAATGCCCGAAAACGGCGAAAACCAAGATAATTTTTATACAATTAAAGCTTTATATTTTATCAACGTATATAATTATGCTAATACATATTATTTAGAATATAATCAAAACTTTTATTAACGAAATCTTTGATGGCAAGTTTAATTGTTTTGATGATAGATTTTTTTTTGGTCAAAAACTAAAAAAAAATGTCAGTATCAAGTTTAAAGTTTTTCAATCTCGAAAAATATTTCCGAAATTTTTTTAAGGGTTTTCAAACACTCATGGGGGGGTTGTGACCTGATAACCCCCCTCCTTGGGTACGCCCCTGCGGCCGAAAAACATTAATCGGAAAAACGAAACAATAACAAATTGCAATATTGTTATACACTAGTTTTGTATTAATTGTTTATTACCATCCGCAAAATCGAAGAGTGTGCCCAGAGAGGAGAAGGTTTGGAGTTATAGGTACCCTCCAATTGTCTTTTTTTTAGAAAACTACTCTTTAGTGTTGTAGTCAGCTGATGTAGAGTCATAACTTTTTCATTAGCTATTAGTCTAACTGATTTCTACAAAATTTTCACTATTCAGATCACAGAGAACGCACACAACGAACACAGATATACACGTTGACATATTATTATATAATTATATAATATATCTATGGTGATCACTTATCAGTTATCAGCTGCATCGAGTCGGGGTCCAACCATAGAGCAGTACCACTGCAGTACTTCTCTATGGGCCTAGCTGCAAATTGCTGTATTCAAATAATATCATAATAATAATAATATAAAATATAATATTTTTATAATTTTATACCATATCTAATATAACTTTATCTACTGAGTAATCTAAACCTACATAGTAGACAATAAACAAAGATAAATTACAAATGTTTATTTTACAATTTGTAATATGTTTGCGTCTGTGATTTGATTTCAATTTTCAATTAATAATCCTGTGTCGAAAATACTTGGTTGTTTTTTAAAGCGTATTAAAGTGCTAAAAATTATTTTTTCCAGTAATATAATTTCTGAGCCCAGTTTTTGTAAGCTGTAATATTCTCTCTCGTTGAAAATTCCTGAATATGCCACTGTTTGGTGGTACACGTACCTATTTCGCAATACATATTTTTCTTTTCCTTTTCTCTACTTGAGCGTGGCTCGTATTTAAAGTAGAAAGTGAACAAATAATTATTAATTATATGGTGTCGTTTTTCGCGTTGCTACGAAATAATTGCGCACACCATAACACGTTAATGTGCTACAAATGCGTACTTTGCAATAAGTGCGGCAGGGAGATACAGTAACTTTAAACAAATTTTTAAAACTTTTATGGTCTACTCTGGGGCTTTTACAATTTCGTCACTATATTTTTCTGTACTTCTGCTTTCTTCTAGTTTCACTCTCCGAGCACATGTTTTTTTCCTAGATGTGTTTTCACATTTCGGTCATTATTATGCCCTACCCTATCATATATTGAAATGACGCCCCTGATGTGTTTTCACATTTCACCGTGTCCATCCATCTCTGTCTGAATCGACCACATACCAGCGTTTTTTCGATGTATGGTTTATCTTAATATTGTTGAAAGGCTCTCCGCCATGGTTTCCAGACTACAGTCGTCTATTCGACTATTCGGCTCCTATATTATTAAACAATGATAACGTTTTGGACTCGAATATCGTACGTACGGCGACCCCGAATGACCCAGTCGCTTTACGGTTAAACATGTCTGGACAGGCATCATCGTCGTGGTCTCGGTCTCGACTTTTTAGACGATCGTTTACCTCTCCTTTTCCTCCTTAATTTCGCCAGGTGTGCACGCGCGCGCGCACACACACACACACACACTCACGTCGTACAATCTAGAAAAGCGTCGTGAGTTTAAAACCGTTATTAATTTTTAACTTTTAAATGGGTATTAGTCATATTATATACATATATGAAAAAAATAACGACAAGTAATTTTCGTATACAAACAAAGTGTTTAAAAGTGTGTTATAGAGGTAAACTTTTTTTAGTTTATTTATTTATTTATTTTTTTTTTTTTTTAAGCCCGTTTCTAAAGTCAAAAGGTTATGCGTACGTCAAAAACAATAATAGTGGGCGATTAAGGTGACTGAAGGTGCAAAATATTACACGCACCCGGACACACCCTCGTCTCGTAACTCATTTTAAAAAAAATAAAGAAAAAAATTAAATTACTCAAAAAAATCACAAATACACGTCAATTATTATAACCATAAAATAATATTACTATACGCGTATATACCATGAGGTATCAACGTAAGTGCACGACGCACGCCAACTGTAATTTCATAAGCCAATAAAAATACAATTATGTCGATTGCGTTACAACTGAGTACAAAACCGTAAAGCTACAAAATGTAATTTTTTCAAAAATTAATTTTATTACGATTGTTTGATACGAAGATGCTCGAATTCAGGTCGCCCGATCGAAGTCCAAGTATAAGTATCCCGATCGCGCCCCGATACAAAGTGATTCTCAAAACAACTTATGAATGCATTATATTTAAAAAAAATCTTTAAAATTCTAAATCTATAATACAATTTTTTTTACTCGTCATTGCACAAAATATTACTTTAAGAAAACATTTACGTAAAGTTAGACATTCTCAATACGAAGTCAAAGGCTTAATACAAAATTCAGAAAATATGCTTATGTGATAAATGCGTTTCACAGCAAATCAACAGACGTTATCAAAATGATTCGACTCGCACAGCTAGTTCTCCCTCAAACCATCGAAGTGAGTAACCCTCACTGCTGGTTGTCCGAGTTAGCACCACCCGTCACAGCTTTTATTCACTCAATCTTTATGTAAAAAAAAAATTTATATATATATGTAAAACGAAGTAGACTGGGAGTAGTGGGTGCTAAACCAGAATATTATTCCGCAGTTAAACGTGTACTAGATGTTATGTATAAGACATTATGTTGGACGCAATCAGGTGATTTATTTTGTTTCAATAACCCTTGAAAACATTATCTCTGACCAGTTTTATTTGGCCTGCAATCGGGCGATCTCTATTTTAAATATTTTTCGTATTTTTTTTTTTTTTTTGTCATTAAAAACATAATATCCGTTTTAGTACCGTTGAAAAAAATTTTATTGTATATTAAATACTGTTGAAACGATATGAAATCTTCCGGTGTCAGTTAAATGCATTGTTTTTTTTTTTTTTGGTTTCCATTTCATACAGTTTGCAATTTTCGATTCTAAGATCTGTAAATGTACGATAGGTCTTCTTATAATATTTTAAATCTCATAAAAATTGATTTTTTTCATAGATAAGGAATGTAATACCTAATCATTTTTATAAATTAGGAATTCGGCTTGATTTATTATATTAGAATTCATCCAAATGTTGTTGGAAAGTGTATGTTCTCAACAATTATGTAATACGAGTATGATATGATATTTATATAGTAGGCGCATTATAAATTCCTTTTAATATTGGGATATTTTTAGCTCTGAAAATGAAGTGATAGATATGTATGTTGTCCACTTGCTTTTATTTCCTCTACAAGCTATTTGATGATTTATTAAAAACAATTTAACCCGTAACTGGTACAGTGAAAAACAAAAACGTTACTGGTACCGTGCGGTGTGACATACCGCTCCATTTGATAACAATATTTTGACCTTTTTAGATTAAGTTCTTATATAATTTTAATCATATTAATTATAGTTATAGTATAAACAATAATTCTAATTTTTGTTTTTTTCAAAAAAATAATTATTTTTTAGTGTTTCAATGAATGAATCGTGACTAAAAAAAAATTGTAATAAAATTATTTCTGAATCCTTTATTTTATTCCAGAATTTTTTAATATCAGTTTTTAAGGTTAAAACCAACATATTATAGTAAGACATGCTGTAGAATAAGATTTAAAAAAAAATAACGAGAAAAATCATTTTTTAGGTATAAATAACCTAAGACCAAACTCCAATTAAAATGCTTTATTTTAATGAATAAACAAAATGTTAAATCTTTGAAAACAAAATTAAATACAAGAAACTTCAAATATAATAATAAAAATAAAGAACAGAATATAATATATAGTAATATATTATAATATAATAGTATATTATATTTATAGTAATATTTATATATTATAGTATATTTGATACCAAAAATGTTACGCCCATGGTACAGTGCGGTGTGAGATACCGCTGAACATTTTATATCAACAATAACAAGTTAAGATAGTGAATTAAACCTCAAAAACTCATCTCATCATATTTATTTTACCTCCATACAGAGGTATACGTAACCTCCAAGTAATATCATCAATATTGTAATTGATACGAAGGGTTAAAAAATTGCAGCGGTGTATAACACCGCACTGTACCAATTACGGGTTAAGTGTTCATCATCAATCATCTATAACAATTAATAATAACACAATAACTACCAAATATCTCTTTTGCCGTTTGTGAGTTTTTGATTTTTATACCTTTAAACACTTAGGGTTGATATTATTACTTCGTCCAAAAGTTATGTTCAATCCTATTAAATATCTATGATTTCATCTTCTTATTAGATAATTTGAACAGATTAATTTTCCCTATTCTCAAAATATACCCCGATATTTAAGAAAAATTACTACAAAAATTGTATAATACCGGTAAAATATGACGTAAACGAGATTTTCATTGAATCGAGTTTTAGTTATATAACTGATGAAACGCGAAAAGTAATTGTACTAAAAGCTTGAAATGTTCACTCATTAAAACAAACAGTACCAAAAACAATATCAATAACATAAAAGTATATTATATACATTCGACCAAACAAAAATTTCATAAGCACTTGATCTCTTTTAAGTTAAATATAAAACTGAAAACATGTTTCAATCGGGAGGAGATACCTCCTTTACAGTTACGATCACCCCCTCCACCCAAGATGAACTTTCAAATATGCTACTGTTCTCGAGTCTCGACGTCATACGTTTCCCACATAATATTTTATTAGATTAATCAAAAATTTAATTGCAATAAAGTAATTAAGTTGAAACAACATCAATTTAACTACCTAGTTAAACTATTCGGTCGTTATTTTAGGTTGTTGGTAGAATTAATTGAGTTAAAAAGTAAAACATATATACTCGTATATATATATGTTTTCTTCCTCGAATTAAATTTATAACTATTAAATACCTGAAACATACTAAAAATAGAACATTAATAAAATAAAATATACAAAACCTCGATTTCATAAAAGCATACAAAATAAAAAGAACGAAAATCTTTGAACCTGTGTTATATAGACAAATTAAACTTGTTTTATTTATTTTTTAACCTGTTCACACGATGCGTACCCAAATATAAGAACGAAATGTTTATACTTTATATACACATTTTCCGCATGACTGTATTTAGCTGATTTTGCTATTATAATATACCGTGCGTATTAATTATTTATGTTTGTATGTTTTAGGACAACAAACGTTGGAAACGTTGGAACGTTCCAACAAACGATGGAAATCAAACGTCGGTTTCATCGGTCTAGGAAATATGGGACTTCCGATGGCCAAGAACTTATTGAAAAACGTAAATATCATTTTTACATAATGTTTGTGTAATTTAAATAAATTTCGTCATAATACGTCCTTCCTAGAAGCAATAGAGGGAAACCAAGCGAAAAAATAATATTTGACATATATTTGTGTAATATGTATATTATATATATTATATATATAACGCTTAACACGCTAGTACGTCGTTGAAAACGTACTCGTCTTCAAATGACTCGAGGGAGTGGGCCGCGTGACCGACTCTAGTAGTATTTATAAAGCTTTTACCATTGCAGTGCGAAATTAGAATTGAAATAATAATGACCCTAAAAACTGTAAAAATATGTAGATGTCTATGAAACAATTGTAAATATGACCTTAAAAAATTAGGTAAAATAATACGATTTTCAATCAAACATACAAATACTTAGTAAATTAGTCTTACCAAACATCAACAATAACAACAAAGGCATTCAAAGAGGATGTTAAACAAAATTTTGCTTTGAACTCTGCAAGTAAAATACAAATAAATTCGTTTGGAAGAAGAATTTTGTTTTTGAAAAGTAAAAAAAAAAAAAAACAATAGCCAGACATACTTTACATCATGGGTATTCTTCGGTACTTAGACAAGATAATGATGCTGAGTGTAGACTGTAGAGAACCTTATACATAAACCAATTTCACGAATGGCGATCGTTACGAGTAGATGGTATAGGTGTATTAATTTAAATTTTAAATCAATGATAAATCACTGTTTTCGGAAAGGGATTCTGAACGAAACTCAAGAAATTATTTCAGTGTCAAAAAGTTTCCGAAAACATTAAAAACCTTATAATAAACAACTTACGTGATTTTTAAATTTCAAAATTAAAAGCATTTAAATAATAACGAGAAATGTAATGTTAATTTAATTATATCCGTTAAAATACTCTATGTTGTCGTATTTCAACATTTCTAGCTTATGTAAAAAAATTAACCCAACCGATTACTATAGAAATGAAAATATAGCCTAAACTAATTATAAAAAGCTTTTATTCAAATTTCAGATCTTAAATCGAAAAATTACAAGTTTTACAAAAGAAATATAAATTTAACATTTTACGTAAAAAGAGTTATTTTAGCGGTAATTCCAATTTAAAACGCATGTTAAAATAATTTATTAAGTTTATCTCTTTAAAACTCAAACCACAGATAAGTATGGCAAATTTATTGGTAAAAGAAAATTTTTACGGAACTGACAGTTTCAAAACAAAGTTTTTATTAAAAATTATTTCTAATTTACCTGTAATTAATGATTATCGTCAAAATCCAAAATTAAAACGCGTATCATAAAATTCTGAAGAACGATTTTTGAAATTTTTTTAATACTGTTAATTAAACTTGTAAATAAGGTGATATTGAAGCTTTTATATCAAATATTCAAAATTTTATTACATCAAAACTTCAGAAAATAAGATATTTTCAATAATTTAAAAGTTCTATGTATAGCCCGGAAAAGGTAAAATATTTTTGGAAATTTTTTTATGTCTGTATAAAGGCCATGTTGATGTTTAGTGAAAACTTCAAGTGTTTAGTACAATTTTTTTTTTTTTTAATTTATGGAAAACCATAAAAAAATGGATTTCAAGAAAATCTTGTATACATTAAATTTTTAAGGAGTTTTATCCTTATGCTCGGAAAAATGATCGAGTATACAGAAAAATGACTTATTTAAATTACCAACTAGATTAAATTCCTGATCCATAGATTTTCTGGATGAAACTTTTAAGTATTATTATCACCTGAAAAAGTTATTTCACACGCATATGAAAAACACACACACATCACTGTAAAACCAATAAATTCTTTGTTCCACTCTGAATCTAAAATACATAAACAAAAGAATAGTTTCTGAAAACAATTTTTTCTTACAAAACTACAGAGTTTGAGAATAAAATTTTATCTCCTCAATAGTTTTCTGGATTATCAGGTTTAACAGCCCTTCAATTACATTATGAATTTCTTTATAGTTATTATATTCATTCCCGACTATGTCATTGCATCTTGAAATATCCATGTATATCGGCATAAACTAAAATAAAAGGATCTGCAAATACGAAGTAAAATGTTTCAAGTGTAAAAGTATGTAAAAATATGCAAAATTCAAATTATGTAATTTACAAAAGTTTCGCCCGAAACGCAATTTTTATTAACAAAGTTGTTTTTTCGAATAACCAAAAAAAAATTTATGCAAAATGCATACAAATCCCAGCTCTAACAATAATATTATAGACGTGCAAAGACCTTTATGCAGATACGAGACTTACCAACCGCGGAACAACTCCAATAAGTTCAACCCCTCCATTGTCTACACCTTGCACCACCTCAGCACCACCAGTCACTGTCTTAAGACAATATATTTTCTGCACGTGTTCGTGACATTAATTTTGTCGCGTTCCAAACTTAGTTATAATGCTATGATAATATTACATTGTTTATAATACATTATAGTTATTAATTAAAAATAATTATGTAAAAATCAACCTTATCGATTTTCCGTTTATACTCACGTTGAACATTTAAAGTTCTTATCAAAGGCCGTCACATCACTATAATATTATCGTGGGTTTTTCTTTGCGAATACTCGTGTACACTAGCTGAAAATATTATATTTCTCTTTTCCGGTAGTTTTAGCTATTCGCATAATCAATAAAATTATTACAAAAAATGTTCCCCAAAGAAGAAACTTGTTTCTTACTATACATGAAAAACCCCCGAGTCATTGATTAAATATACTATTGTATATTTAATCAATGCCCGAGTGTCACGATTTTGTATAATTCATTAATGTTTAACAGGAACAAACACACTCGATTCCAAGCGCGTACCGGCATACATACGTACGCAGCTTGTGCGCGTATTGCGTGGGGTTTTTATTTGTTACCCACACGCTTAGGTCGGGCGAGACTTAACGCCACCGTCGTAACTCGTAGTTACCATTTTTTTTTTCGATGCGGATAATTTATCTAATACGGGTATAATGTACTCTAAATTGTAGTATACATTCACGAAGATATACGTGCAGAATATAGTGTAAGCTTATGGTCGACGCGGTAAAAAAATAAAAGAACAAAAAAAAAAGCGTTCGTGTGTATTATATTTTCGTACGTGGGAATGAAAAAACGATTAAAATGCCTTCTGAAGTCATTCCCGCTATAAGCACTGCCTAAATTTATAATAAAGCACTCTTTGAAAACGATCGAAACCCAAATATGCTTTTAAAACAAAGCTATTTTTCAATTTCTATCGATTAATTCATTTTTTTATCACTAGCTGTGAAAAAAATATATTTATTATAATTTTTTTTTTTCTTTTAATTTTAAACTTTCATTGACTCAAAATGGTTATTGATAATAATCTGCTGTGTAATATACATGACGTATAGCTGTAGTGACCAACATTATTTGTTCGCCACCGGGAGTCCTTATTAGATGTGTTTTTTTTTTCGCAAAAAGGATTTGATCCATTATCGGTTATTTATTGTATAATTCATTGAAAAAAATTCGTAAATGAGTAAATGATATGTTCTCAACAAACTGGTATACATTTATTTTCAAATGATTTTAATTACAAGCCGTAACACTGAGTGATAAATATAATTGACTCCTTAACAAGTCGGTGTTGATCTAATGGCGATAATTTCCTGAAAGACCAGAAATCGTACAATACTTTAAACTTTCAACAATTTTGGTAATAATCAAAATATCCGCCATGGAGCGAGTATCTAATGTACGAATCACGTCTAAAACTATTTCACAACACGATTCCGGTACAATGTGGATAAAAAAAACTACGTGCAGGCGTATATCCATGATTATGAAAAACAAAACGACCTGAAACCAACCGAAATAATAATTTCAGTTCTACTCGTGTGCAGTCTGTTGCAATGGGACGTTAACACTCGTGTTCATAATATAATATATCATGATCACACACTGTCTCACAATAAAATATTACATTAAGGACACGTCTGCAGGACCGAATCACAAACAAAGTTACGACCTAACCGACACAGTTTACATCTTTCACAAATTCATCGGTTTTCTTTCTCTTTTTATAGGCGCGTCGTAGGGCCACGTTGGAAAAATTAAACTCTCGAGGAATAGTTTGTAACGTTTATTGCATGCAGTAAATTAAATTTTAAGTCTGGTCATACTCTTATAAAATTGCATTATTAAATATTAAATTAACGATTAACAACGCCATTAAAATAAATGATAAAAAAAACTTGTCAACCATGCCAAAACGATTTAACACTTTGTCAATCCCGAGACCGTGAAAAATGAGAAAGAATCAGTGCTGTTTAAAAGTTTATTAATTTATGCAAACTGGATAATCGTGCATTTTGTAACAACATGTAATCATTTGGGCCAAATGAAATCTAAACGATCTAAACGGATTTCGACGTATATGACATACTCGACGCCTACAAATCGTGACTTTATAAGTTACAACTATATACGTTTTTCCAGCTAGTTTTTAGATCGTTTGCAGGGGCAATATCGAGTTCTTTGATGAGAGTAAAACATGGCGTATGTACATGAAACACTTCAAAAAAATTGAAAAAGCGTAAATTTTAAGGCCTTAATATTCCATGAATTCAAAATAATGAGTACAGTTCTACAATTTAACCAGATTTTGAAAAAAAAATTACATAATAATATTATGAATATTATTGTATTTCTTTATTTCACAATATTACGGGCTACAGAAATAATTTAGCATACGTAAAAAGTAAATATTTAATGTTGAAATGAAACCAATAATAATTCACAATAATGATAATTCAAAGTTGAACCATGTGGATGGGTCATGTACTGAAAGGATTTAATAAAAATTAAGTTTAAAGACATTTTCATTTATTCAATACTTAAATTTTTAATACTGTTAATAAATATTAAAACACAGAAGACGTTAAAATTGTGTAAAAACTTTAAAATATACTCTAAATTACCTTAATTTTTTTTTTTTAATTTTAACTGGTACTTGAGTGAAAATAATTTTCAATTGAAATTTTCTTTAAGAAAAAAAAATTGCGAATGCAGTAAAATGTATTGTCTAAACATCGTATCGCTACGACCGCCGCTTCGCGCACGAAACTAGAGCAGCCGTCCGCATGACAAACGGTCGAAAATTTGTCGTCAGCATTTATGAATGCCGAGTGGGTCAATGACGCGCAGCGGGGAAGGAGGCCAGAGGCCGAGACATTGAACTTGAATCTCGGGAACACTAATTGTGTACAACGTGAATCGGATGACAATAAAATGACACATTCTGTCCGACTGTCTTTTCGCACGCTGTCAGATCAGATTTGAATAGATCACATTTTGTCGAACGATTTATTAACACGCACTCACGTCTGCATAGAACCGCCGTGATTGAGATTGAACAACTTGATGATGTTTTTTGAAATCGAAGTCGATCATTCGTTTAAACTAAAACTGAGGTACTCTAGTCTTTAATTTTATTGTATTAGGCATATTATGCTATTTTTCTACTTCTTAATTTTTATTTTTTTTAATGAAATTAAGAAATATTATTTATTGAATTCACTTTATTTTTATACATGTGTAAACGTATATACCTAGAATGTAATTTGTAAATTGTATAGGTAAACTCTTAAATACTATAAAATTTATGAATTTATTCACTCGAGTGCACGGCGATTAGTGAACTTTAAAATAATTGTAATTTTGCAGGTCGATTTCCTCGTCAATGACGACAATTAAGAACTACTTAGAAGTAGTGTTTGTAAACTCGAAAATTTTCGTCTTCTAGCTCTTTCTCTCACTATTCTCTATAGTCAACACAATAAATCCGTGTGTAAGCTGACCGCTTCCGCAAATATCACTTTTTTTACACGCTGCTCACAGCCTTTTACAACGCATACACTAACAAGGGGGCGATTAACGAGAATTTAATTTGATAGGAGACGGAAAGGTCGCACACACGACAGAAATTTTAAATAAGTTACGCTCTGCTGTATAGTCTATCACATTTTATTAATGTAATAATCTCAAGACGGGAAATCGACTGAATTCAACGACGCGCCGGTTAGAGGTGTATAATAAACGGAATACATATCTTGTGTGCTTCCGCTGCTCAAAAGTCATCCAAAATTAAAAATCCGATAAACAGTATTTATATACATATAATAGTCTATTTCTACCATAGTATAAAATAGCTGATCAGATAATAATAATGTAAATTCGTCCTTTGTCCTTTCGTTCCACGGACAAGATAAACATCACCGTGTTTGTAAAGAACCTTAAGATGAACCGTTTTTTAGATCGGATTACTCGGCGAACGATCCAAAATAGTGATTGTATTTTAAATTTGAAACCGACAATAAATAATTGTTTTCGGAAAACAGTTCTGAGTGAAATTCAGTAAACAATTTTACTGTGTACTTGTTACTAGTAATGTTTTAATGAGAATAAAAAAAACGATAAATTATTTGTAGAATTTCCAAGTCTTGAGCAAACATATTTTTGTAATAAAAACTAAAATATTACACGAATCATAGTGATTCATTTTTTTGTAAATGAAAAAATACATCAGTATGCCAGTGTATCAGTATTTTGATTTTTCAAACTTACAATTTCTAGTGCTTTGAACGTCTACTCTTTCTTTATACGACCCTTTAGCTAGAGAGTGTGTAACATTTTCGTCTCTGGAATACGAAGAAATTTAATTTCCACACTCATTAGTCATTAATCATTATCATCATACAAATTGCGTTTCATCTCTAGAGTATAATATAATTATTTGGTCACTCCCCCCCCCTCCTCGAGGTAATTTTGAAGCCCGATAGGCACGACTTTTTGTGTAGGTATTTATGCCTGTTCACCTCATAAACGAGCACTCCCCCCGTCTGTATAAATGTCCGTGCATAATGTGATCGCGGGTAAAGTCGAGGGTTTTAAAACGTTCAATGTCGCACAGGGTTACGGAGTGATCGGCAACGACGTGTCGGCGGACCGGATGAACTTGTTCCGTGCCGAGAACGGGGCCAAGACGGCGGACACGCTGCGAGAAGTGGCCAGCGCCGCGGACGCGGTGATAACCATGTTGCCAGAGAGTGAACACGTGCTGTCGACGTACAAAACACTGCTCGAGTGAGGATATTATACTTGCGAAAAATCGTTGCAATCATTTGTTTATCCTGTTTTATTTTGTGTATTTATTTTATTTTTTTTTGTCGATTGTCGCGCATTCAGGTCCTCGAAACCGGAACAGATATACTTGGACTGCAGCACCATCAGTCCGGAGAGTTCCAAGCTAGTGGCCGACATGGCTCAGCAAAAGGGATGCAAATTTCTAGGCGCACCCGTGTCCGGAGGTATGTTTTTAATTTTGACAAGCAAAAATGAATATAAAATCGCGAGCACGCACCGGAGGAAATTTAAGAAAATTTTAATCTTACGAAATTCGATACACGGCTACGATGAGCTATTATTCCGTATAGAGACGCTATCGGTACAGAATTTACAGACAGTATGTACGCAAATATAAACCAGTGGCGAATATGAGGACGGGGGCGATGGTCGGATCGCTCTTCTCTCAGATTTTTCAGAGATGACCTATATAAAATATATATATATATATATATATATCACCTATAGGAAAACATTTTTATAATATATTAGTTATTACCTATTGTCATGGTTTTCAAAACACATTATTTATCGGGTATTTTTTTATCGACGTTTCTAAAAAGTAGTGATAATGATACAACACGTCATATTTGTCTTATCCATGGCCCATAGAGTAATACCTTTTACTCAATTTTACTCTATGTCGTAATCTATAAATGGTATTCATATAAATATAATCGTCAGTGCATCTGGAATCCGGAACCAAAGATAATAATAATAAAGTTATAATATAGTAAGTAATTTAGTTCTGTTGACACGATCATTTTGTTTTCTTGACTGTTATCAGCAAAGTTTACTGGAAAGTTGAAGTGTTCACTTCATACAAATAATATTAACACTTGTACATAGTATTTACTTTATATTATTAATTGTGTTTCGTTCGTATAAACTGTGAATTGTTTAAACTTTAATTGTAAAATAAAGATGTATAGGAATTATCATAGATAGATTTGCCAACGAAAAAAAAGAACAATTTTGGTATAAAAATGTTTTTATGTAAAAATGTATAAAAACATTTTTCTATTTGAATATTTATTTGTAATTTTTTTATTTTCATAATTTTCTATTACTTTTTTATTGATGAACTTATCAGAATTACATTTGTTAAAAATAATTATAAATATTCGTAATTTATTGTAAAATGTTTAAATCAGAAAATTTAGTAAACCAACATTAATTTAATTTCACATCTATTTTATCATAAAAATGTTGAAACTGCTGACGTATATGTAACGAAGGGACTCTGCGACATGTTGAGGTTTGAAACGCCCCCCCCTTGACTGAGCTTCAGCTACGCCGACAATATAAACTAACATTTTGTTTTATTAATAATTTGTAATAGAATTAAAATTTTAATACATGAAACATTATAGAAAAAAATCGGTTCAGTCTGGATCGAAAACTGAAAATATACCTATTTTTATAGTTGAGCGTTCACGACTTACACACTAATTGCGGATGTGCCGTAAATATTTATGTTTTACTACTAAAACAATCAATTTAATAATTTAATAACATTACGCTCAGGCGAAATCGGTTCAATGACATTATGATAAACACGGAGGAAAAAAGTAAACTCATTAAAAACTAAAAACACGCGATTGTATTTACGCATATTATAACAACGCTGCAATGGTACTTAAAACTTTTACGTAATTTTATATTTTTTACTCGGAGCGTACATCAAACTATTATCTATGCAATAATTTCTGTTTACGACACGAGACGTCATAACCTTTTAATGTACGCCTACAGTGTCGTATCGATTTGCATATTAAAATATATATAAAAATACACACAATAAAAAGTTAACTATCGAAATAACGCTGATTGGATTAAAATAAATATTTTATTTCATCAGTTGTATCTGACGAATATTACAAATGAAAAAAAAAAAACAAAGAACCCTACGACGGTCGTTTATCTTCACGGCGAGGATATCCCGAGTGCGTCCCAAGATATAATAATGTTTTTTTTTTACATAGCCCGAATACGTCCCGGTTCATTCAGAGTTATCCAGGGTGCACTACGAAGAGATGAACTGGCTTACACGTCAAAATGTTTTTATTTTATTTATTAAATTCATATAAGGTCATAATATGAACTAACTTCTTAAGTCGTCTATTGTTCAAAGCTTCTTTAACTCACACCCGATCAACGAACCTATTTTATTTTAAATCCCAATACCTACTAATTTTGCAAGTAACACACCACTCATAAGAATTATGAATATTGTAAATAATTATAAAATAGATCCATTTTGTTCTTTTTCTTTTCACTCATTTAAAAACCATGTTTCCGCTAACCTATTTATGCATGTAAACTGATCAATCGATGTATTTCAATTTTAAAACCTTTGTAATCCTGTTATATTTTGTAATACACTCGCGTTTACACGTAATCGATTAATATCGGTGTGTGTGTGTGTGTGTGTGTGTGTGTGTGTGTGTGTGTGTGTATAATAGTTAGGTACAACGTATAAGCTGTACTGATTTTATACTAAAGCGGCCGTGTGTGTTTCACAGGAGTGATGGGCGCGGAAAACGGCACGCTGACGTTCATGGTGGGCGGTGACGAGACCACGCTGAAATCGTGCGAAGGGCTGCTGGGGTCCATGGGATCGCGGTGGGTGCACTGCGGTCCGGCCGGTTCGGGGCTGATCGCCAAGATATGCAACAACATGATACTGGGCATGACCATGGTGGCCGTCGCGGAAGCCATGAACCTGGGAATCAAGTGAGGCGATGACGCTTTTGATTTATTGTGTTTATAAAATGTTATGCGCTTTCGTTTTGTCAGTCGCACGACGGACTTGTGTGGCTCGACGTGGATGCAACGAATTTTCGAGACGATCGCCCGCTACCTTTTCCTTAAGACTTTTTTTTTTTTTTTTTTAATAGAGAAAACGTTAAAATTTTCGTTAAAGTCGCATGTTTTTTCTGTGCGATCGTTAAACATGCAAAGTAAACACAAAATCTGGATCATTTATCGGTTCGAAAATAACCACAACATTTTTTCGGTACGTGATTAGAGAACGGGTGGTTTTTAGACCACATTTTACGATGATATTAAGGTCATAACTATGGTTTTTGGGTTAAATTTTGTATGTTGAATTAGAAATTCAAATATGACGTGTTAAAATTGTAAAAATACAACGATTAAGATTACCGAAAAAAAAAGTTCAAAGAAAATTCGTTTACGAGGTTACATTTCCAAATTTAGTGAAACCGTATTTACAACCGACGGTTCCGTTTTATTTTGTAAAATACGTCGAGTAAAATTCGCGAGAGAAAAACCTAAACCTACGATTTAACATTTTATCCAGACATAATATTTTAATAAAACGATTGCAAATGGGGAATATTTGACATTTTTTTGGTGCACAAAAGCATATTTAAAAGAGTATAATATTTCATCACTTTTTAGTGCATATAATTTCGATTAACGTTGCGATGTTTGTCAGAGAGTGTATGTGTGTGTGTGCATGTCCGTAATTACAGAATAACTGACACGATTAGGCATATCATATTATGTAACTTTTTTAACTGGCGACTTTTTCAGATTCGGCATGGAACCGAAGATCTTTGCGTCCATCATCAACACAAGTTCGGGAAGGTGTTGGGCTTCCGAGGTCAACAATCCGGTACCCGGAGCCATCGAAAAGAGCCCCAGCAACAATGATTATGAGGTGAGCACTAACCGGCATCGTTTATCTCTATAATCTATGTGCACATACGACGTGTATATAGGACCTATACGAGTGCCTACTGGCCCACCCAAAGCCTACATACCAGAAAAATCTCTGTAGGACCTCTTAACGTTTTAAAAACCCACGTCGCCCGCGAAATCGTTAGGTAGTTACTTCTTTAAGTAATCTGATTGTTTCTAATAATCACAACTAATATCGCCTATAATTTACCTCTATAATATTCGAATAAAAAATTATGAAAAGAGAACAAATTACAAAAAAATGTGTCACTCCGCTCGGTTACTGCTCTCCTAATACTTTTCACTTCTATTTTTCGAAAAATACAAAACATAAACAGGTATATATAATTTACATAATAAAAATAAACATGGGTGCATATTCCATAAATAATCAAAATACTTTTTAGATGTTTTATTCACAAAGGTGAGAGACTTAAAACTCTATTCTCCTTATTAGCACTCGACTTGATGGTTTTATTCGACCACGATTCAGTAGGTGCCTATTAATAGATATGCGTTACGCACATGTTACAGGTAAATACATAACTTCAAACGTTTTTTAAGCTTTGATAAAACATAAATTCGATAATTAAAAGAAGTATCAGAATGTATCATACTTATTGAAAATTGCGCGGAAACGTGATGAACAGCTTTTATGAGTATTGGATAATTTTACAACTTTCGTGCATTATCGAAAACAGTATGCACAATATTATCACGTGCCGATTGCAATAATATACAGTAATAATTATAATGTCCAAAAATATGGAAATCATTATCATTATCGAGGGCGTCCGCAGAAATCGATCAACGGAGTATCAAAAATTATTTTTAACGGCCCCACACATCGAATTTGTTTGCGTAACCAATTTTGTGAAAGGTTACGTACGCGCTGTTACTGTGGCAACCAGTATTCGGTATGCGTACACAAACTTATTCGTTCAGTGTTTTACACATCCGCCATTTGCCACGGCCTAAGTTAAACGATAAAAGACGGAAAATCAAAATAAATTTACACATCGAATTGTGCTTTAGTCCGCGGAAAAACATGATGTCTTCGTTCCCAAAAAATATATCCATAAATCAATGTTTCTCCGCAAAGCTGAGGAAATTATACTTTTTTTTATCTTCAAACGTTTCCTGAAATTGCCAATGCTTTTATTCAACTAAGTCGATCAAGTCATAAGTGAACGAAATGAATTCTAAACACAATTTGTTCTAAAAAGTTAGGTACCTATATTAAGAAGGTTTAGTTTGATAAAGATGTTAAGGATTTAAAAAATTGTATTATTAAATATTTTATGGAACTATTTCATACTGACATAGTGCAAAACACTGTTTTATAATTTGAATCATACAAACAGGATCACTTCAATTATGTAATAAAATAATGATAGGTGCCAATATGGAAAATAATTATTTTACCGAGCGTATGGCTTGCATATCAATTTATTATTAGTACAACGCTAAAATTAAAATACAGATACATTTCGTTCGAACAGAGAATTACTTATACCTCATTATACGGTTCTTCAAGTGAAATATCCCATAGAGTAGTGTTTCTTAAACTGTAGAGATCACTCAAGGGTTCCGTAAAACATAAGTATTTTCTACAAAAAAAAGCCGTGTTTGCACTTTGACCTTTTTGCATTTCAAAAATTCTCATTGTTTTTTTGTTTAATTTAAAAAATACTTTTTGAATGAAATACTTTTGTTATTTGAAATATCCGTAATTTGTGTTGATAAGTATAGGAGTTCCATAAAACAAGTGATCAACAAACCCTTTCACTGATAAAAAAAACATTAAGAAACACTGCCATGTAGAGAAACAATACGATTTTTGTTTTTATTAAATTGTCTAAGAGATAAATAACCGATGTTATTGTTACTAAGAGGTCCCTAATTGTGTCTAGTTTCTAGTAGAGAAGTTGGAGAAGTGAGTAGTAGAGAAGTGTATATCAACCAACCTGATTATATAATTGCTTAAAATCATTGAAAGCATAATATTGTAGGCATGCACAAACTCTATTTGCAGAATTAGGTACCATTAAAATTAAAACATCTTAAGTGTAATAATATTACTACCTTTCCGTCATTTATACAATATGCTTCAAAAACATATTATGTATATTATTTTAATATTTTATAAACCAGTCATACATAATATAATAAATAATATAAAACTATTAAAAGTTAAAACCTATTTAAAACTGAATCTTTTGACATGATTGACAATCTTATAATACAGTAATAAATAAGAGCTTTAATAATTGGCTGGAATACTGCTAGTTGGAATGTTTTGGAACATAAAGTATAAATAGTTATAAATAGGCAAACCGGCCTCTATAAATTGAAAATACAGAATATGAACTGACATCTATACTGATGTGCACACTTAACAATTTGAGAATAGCACCTATATCTAACTAGGCATATTAATATAACGATTTAACAATTGTCATTGATTTCTTATGTTTAGAAAGGTTTCAAATCCAATTTACTGTTGAAAGACATGAACTTGGGCAAGTCACTCTCTGATAGCTCCGGCACTCCAATGATTTTGGCACGTGAGACCCTAGAGATATACAAGCGAATATCGGAAAAGGGCTGGGGCGACAAGGATTTTTCAGTTGTCTATAAATATCTTAACGAACAACAAAAATGATTCAAACCTTTTGGAAACATGATCCACAGTGTTGTAAAATATTTGAGAATTGATATTCAAATTCTCTGAGTTGACAAGTATTTCAGTACATTTTAAATAATATTTTACCATATTTTAAACAGGATTAAAAAAAACACATTCTTCTAAATACCGTTAATTTTAAATAGTATAATGGAGTACTTATAATATCTATAAGTAAAAAAAAAAATATATTGTCAAATAAATTTAAAATATAGAATTTAATAATGTATCTTTATTTCAAAGTTTTTGGATTTCAATGTAATTATACAGTTTTAAGATAATATTTCTAATAAGGACTTAGAATCCGATTTGATTAATTCATAGATTTTTACAAATTTATATACAAATACATATACATCAATATTTTTTTATTATAATTTACAACTAAAAAAATATTATGCACTGATGAAAACAAACACCTAAGATTCAACTATAATAAAGACTTAGAGTACATTACAAGAATATAAGAGATCAAGATTTTACTTAATTCAAAAATAACTGAGTTAGATTTTAAAATATAATAACAATGCTGTTGTACTGTTAAGGTTTATTAAAATGTACTGTTAGTAATGGTTGAACAAGATGTTTAAGTATATTTTGAGAAGTTTTAATATTCTATTTTTTTTATTATTATTATTATTGATTTTTTTTTTTTTTTTTTTTTTTGATGGGGATTATCACCACTAACCTTCACAACTGAAACTAAAAGTGTTATACTTAATCAATGATTATGTTTTTTACTGTACTTAGAATAAAAACATAAACATAAATAACTCAAATACTATTTCAGAAATGCTAGTTATGCTCAAAAACTTTCAAAGGCATTTTTTACAACACTGAATTGATCACAAGACATACAGAATGATGTTAGTAATGCTAATAGAAACAAATACAAATGTGTAAACATAAATAATATGATGGTCGGTTGGTTTTTTTATTTTTATCTTTATTTTACATACATATTACAAATAAAAACAAAGTTATCACCTACTAGTTAAAATGTTTGTTCACAATTGTACAAAAAAAAAAAAAAACATACACGAAGAAGAAATTAAAATGCAAAAGTTACCACATTCCAATATTTACACGATTGTGGAAGAGTTCACTTATACAATAAAAAAATAAATAATAGTAATAAATGATGTTAAGTATTGATAAAAAAAAATAATAATAATACAGTTGCAAGTGGAATGTGCAACTGGTAGTAAACTAAATATTTGTGTTCCTTATTTATCTCATTATACATATTTATATTAATTAAATAAATTATTTAGTATTAATTTAACAAAAGTAGTTCAACAAAATCACGGCTGATAGTTTATGAAGTCTTGAAAAATCATTGAGTAGAAAAAAAAAATTAATAATATTTCAGTTTAACATTTTTGGAAAACACGTCGTAGAACACACATTATACAATTCCTAGTCAATAAATTATTATTAAATGAATGTTTTTTTTTTTTAATTAAATAAATTTGTAAATAACACCACGTCTATGCTCTACAAAGCCTTTTAGCAGCTGTTTACTAGAATACAATCAAATATTGCTCAAACTTACCAGTCGGTTGTTGAAATATAATATTATAAATAATTATATAATAACACCGCCTAATAATTATGTGTGTTATACTATTTTTTTTTAAGATTTTACTTTTTTTAATAATTTTTATTATTATTATTATAATTATTATTATTGATTACTTTTAATTCTCTTCTCACTAATCTGTGCACCTGTTTAGTCTCTTATCTGAAACAATAAATGAAAATTTAATTTTTTAAATGATCTAAGTAAAATGTCTAATATATTTATTACCTTACTCAGGCATGATCATAGATGAATGAAAAATATTTAATACAATATATTAAATTAGTTCAAACACTAACATTTTTTCTGACATTATAATTTTTTCATTGCATTGCCAATTTTGAAACATTGAAACTCACATAATATCAAACTTTCAATAGTTGAATTAAGTAATTAGCTTAACAAATTTATAATATTTAATACCCATTTAGAAATAAATATTTAAAATATATATGATTTAAATTATTAATAGACTGAAGTTTTTTGGCTATTTAAACTTCAGTTAGGAAATACCAATTATTTTTGAAAAAATTACCACACGATTCTATAACAAACATATTTATTTTATGCTTTTAGATTTTAATTTTTTAGTTAAATTAATAATATTTATTAAATAACTTAAAGTAGTAAAAATTAATTCAAAGTATTATAAACCACTGTATAATCCATAAGATATTTCTATATTAGATTAACTTTACAGCCATTTACCCAAAATTGTACTTTTTTTTTTTTTTTTTTAAGTGAACTTGTAATGATATGGAACAATTTTACATTTTATTGGATATTTAATTTTATGTCGTCTACACAGTTCCAACAATTTATTTTGATTTAAGCATTTAACATTATACAGAATTAATAATGAATATTAAATACTAAGATGTCGAATAAGAATAACATATAGTATATCTTAAAGACACAGATAATGGTATTTAAAATTGCATAGACTTTGTATTATTCAATTGTATTTTACCTACATTTGTTTTTTTACAAAAACCTTGATACTAAGAAAATCACAAATATATATTATATTAAAATAAGACAAACATATTAAAACATTAATTATTAAATAAAGGTAACACACAATTTAGTTTTTTATAGATTTAATGATGGAATGTTATTGTGATATAATTTTAAAAACAAATAATTATACAAAGGAAAAAAACAAAGATTCAGGTATTTTTTTCTTTACCTAATAATAGTAATTGTAAAGGCTTATATTTTAAAAAACTTAAAAAAATTGTCTACACTTTAAATTTCTATTAGAACTAAATTATTATATTCATACAATATAAATAATAAATAAAATGTTGAAATATGAAAAATGTAAATAATATGACACGACATTATAATACAATTAATATCACGACACATTTTCTTCACTATTAAATTAATAATAATTTTTAAGTTATTCAATGTTAATTAAAAATAAAAACTAACCAACATTTTAATTTTAATAAACAGCATAATGCAATTTCGTGTCAATACTTTCATAGTAAAATACTGTTTAGTTCCCAATTAATTCCAAATCTAATTGAAAGTACAATATCACACATTTATTATATTATTACAATTAATTAATAATTTAATTTTACTTGAGTTAATTAAACTATAAGATAGTTCTTTACTTTATTAATGATTAGTATTAAGTTTATTTATAAGGGTGATGTAGCAATTCTCCGCGGATATTTCCTCACCTACAATTTTTTTTAGTAAATTTGAAAATGTCTCGTACGCTGTAGTTATATTCTAAAAAAATGTGTACAATACATAAAATATTATGCATATTAAACATTCTAAAGAGTAAACGTTAGATTATTTCAGTGGAGTTACTAATAATCTTCAGGGTTCAGTGTAGTATATTATAGATTAAAAAATGTTGTTTTTTGTATTTTATTATAATGTTTTTCAAAATTGAATTGAACTAAACAACAATAATTAAATACGCCTAATTAGAAAATTTGTAAAGAAGACAAAAGTTTTCTCTTATGACCAGTTCTAAAGCTACAATGTCAGTGGAGGGGAAAAAAAGCGAGGAAAGGTTGCCTGGGGATATGTCACAGCGGGGAAATAATGCACGGAGAACATTTTGCGGGCAAATGTTGAAGAATCATTTTTAAGGTTTTTATTTAAACACATTACAACATTTAGGCAAATACGTTTTTACTGGCATTTTGTCAGGGGCACTAAATGCACATTTTTCAATTCTATAATAATAAAAATAATTTAATAAACAAGTCATAACAGTTTTATAATAATAAAATATATCTTAGTTTCATTGAGAATATAAATTCTCTCTAGTAGAGCATTAATTAATGATTTATCATCACATTATTTTATAAAAAAAAAAAAAATTAGCGAATATTATGATTAGAAAGACAACTATTTAATGGTATTTTCCAATGAATAATCATGGTTCATATTATAATATTAACTATTTTAGATGTGAATTTACCTTTATTTTGTTACTATCTCGAATTTGCTATGAGCTGGAAAAAGGAGGTAAATCTGCTAGAAGCGCAGCAGGATCCAAGATGTTTGCCATGTGAGATTGTGACAATCTTTCCAGAGATCGGACATCCATATCAACAGCCTCTAACGCTCGTTCTAATTCCTCAGTTTCTTCACGAGAAGGCACATACTGCCCATTTTTATCAACTTCAATAGAAAAGTAGTCATCAAAAAATGTTTAAATTAACATATACAACTTACTTTTAACTATTGTTACAAAGTCAACTAAAAATAATTTAAATCAGTATAAATATTTACCAGTAAAGAGATCATTAAAAGCATCAACGGGTATTTGACTGAACACGCTCGTAATGTCATCATGATCATCTAGGAGCCGTGATGCATGGCTTGCTAGATCAACTGCATCTAGGCCGGCAAGTACTTCATCACCAACTTCTACCTCATTGTTTATAATATTACCACCAACTGTTAAATACAATTTAATATAAATTTAATTCACTATCTTCAATATAATTTCAATTGGTTTATATTTAAATTAAATTTTACCAGGATGGAGATATATATCAGGATTGGCTACAGGCGAGTATAGAGAAGAAACATCACAACCAATACTTGGAGGAAGATCGTTGGTGCATGTTATTGGCTCAATAGGATTAGGTTCGATTGTCTCTGTATATGGTGGGGGTTCAAGGGGATATTTAGGCAGTTGCTTTTTCTTTTTACTGCGTTTAGACAGTTTGTTAAATGGAGCATTCTTTGGCCGTTTACGAGACTTAGACTTGACTGCAGGTACTTCTTCCTCAGCCTAAAATAATTGCATTATCATTAAATGTAAATTCAGTAGTAATTAGGGTATTCGTTATTTGGCACAAACCTCAATAACTGTTTCTTTAGTGTACAAATGTTCAAAGCACAATGGTTGTACATTATAAATATTAAACACAGCATTGGTACATGGACCTTCATTTGTTCGTGCAGAACAATGTTCAAAAAGGAGTTGGTCCACATTCCGTAAAATGTGTTTAAAACAATGACGAGTACATGGTATAGCAGGAGAGGTACATGTGTCTAAACAACACTTTTGCTGTACCAGAGATACACCACCACTTCTGAAACGTAAAATAAAATAAAATAACAAAGTATGTCATATTTTCATAAAAAATTATGGAAACAATTTCAACATGAGTTTTTGCAAGGATGACAAATAATTAATGTCAAATAAATAGAAAAGGAATCAAATAAAACGATTTAAAATAATTAACTATAACTCACCTTTTGACTTTAGTTTTTGAACCAGACTCTTGGCATACAAGTTTAGTAATACAATCAGGATCATGCCGTATTGCATTCGTCATAGCTAATACTAGATCAGGCGATGGCGAATTATCAGGAAGGTTGGACAACTGGTGAAACCTTCGTCGGAGTACCGACCGTAAGTGTTTTATTTTGGCATCTCTATCAGTAGGATCAATTTGATCAGAAGTATGCCAAAACCTTTGATACGGTGTGTCCTCAAACTCTAAATTTAATGGATTATCAGTGTCCTCATCGTCAGACGATACTAAATCTACAAAAAAAAAAATTGTTGACATGTTAATACATACACATAATACATTTAACGCACAATCAAACTTATTCAAATTTTAATATTATATTTACCTAAAGGATAGAGGTCTTCCCTCAATTTGGCTTCCTTTTCAAATTCCTTCAGTATCCTTTGTAACGTTTCATGACGAGTGCCACAATCTTTTTGCCAATTAGTCAATTTTGCATACTTTCTCTTAGGTGGAATAGTAATTACATTGCAACTAAGTTGGTTTTTGTCATTAACGCTCAAAGGATCTATTCTGTCAGGTTTTTTATTTGCACTCGAACCAATTTTCTCGGCCTTATTTTTCTTTCTTTTCTTGGCCGTTGTCTTTTTCGGAGGCGACTCGATAATAGTAGGCAAACGATCTTCAACTTGTTCGGGTACATTAACAGGAGATGGTGTTGAGCATGCATTATTATACAATAGGTCTTTAAACATCGTAACATCATCTTTCTGATTGGATTTATTCACCACTGGATCACTACCTGTCATGTTGTTCTCTTCCAACTCAACTGGCTTATTGACTTGGTTTTTGGTTTTCACACTTATCTTAGGCAATTTGAGAACAGGAATTTTGGCTTTAGGGGATGTAATCAATCGGTTTTTCAAAACTGTTTCGATTTTTTCTTTTTTACACCCTTTACGGTCCTTTTTCGTTGTACGTCCAGGCATTTTAACATGTCCATTGCACTTGACTCCACCGTCAAATGGACCCATTGAAAACATGTCCCGGGAAAATACATTCTGCATCCTCTTTTACTGTTTAAATATGTCGACGGTTACCGCATTCCGTTTCCTGTAAAAATAACAACAAAGCCGATGAGAGACAATTATCACTTTCGTGCGGACACGACGGGCGAAAACGCGCGATGACGGTGACTAACGAAAAAAAAATCACCGTTCGACGGACCGAAATCCAAAAAACTCGGGAGAGACGTGAATATTCGTTCAGTGATAAGGTTATCTGACGGGGACTGGCCGTCGTACCGCGGACCGACCGACGGCATCGGGCCCGCGGGTCCGAAACACGTCACCCGGCCGAACACTCACCAAAACTACGTCGTCGCAAACGGCACGTCCGTGTGACGGAGCGGACCCCGAGTGGCGGCGCACGGGCTCCCTTCACTCGTTCGCTGCGGTCGGCGGGCCAACCGCTTTCAGCTGCGGTCCGGTGTTGGCGCGCGGACGAGACGGGACATCGGCCGACGGCACACGTTCGCGGCGGCGTCCGGCCTGTACCGGGTGCGAGTGGACAACGACGGCGCGACGGACGGCGGACACGGCTCAGAAACGGTTTCCGACGGCGGTGTTGTGTACAACATATAGCGCACGCACATCGGAGAGTTGACAAATTTATTATTTTTATTTTTTTATCAATAGGTGCGAAAAATTGATATCCGAGAACATAAACAAAAGCGTTATCAGCAGGTTTGGCAGGCGTACGAATACGACCGCCGCGCGTTTCCCGTGCTCCAACGGTGCGCCGCGCCGCGCCGGCCGCAGCCACCGTCGTCGCTCGCGGTCACCGCGCCGTTATGCCGCGCTCCGGTTGGCGGCACTGACGCCGTCCGGGAAAACATTGGAAACAGTGTTATTTCGTTCCCCCGGCGGTAACTGCTCACCTATCGGCCGTGCGCGCAAGGACGCGGCGGCGAATCCCTACATGTGTTTGGCCGTACCGTCGCCGCCCGCCAACCAAAGCATTTCCACTGACGGGGCGGCTTTGCCGGGTTTTCTTCCGGAAATTCAAAACCGTCACAGGACCTCGGCGGTCCGTTTTTCAAAAACAAACGAACCGTCGACGTTCTTATCGCCTAAAATTTCTCGATTCGGTCTCGGACGTTGATTTCTTTCATTATCACTTTTTTTAAGTATTAAATACATTTATCACCCACACAAAGTTATCTTTTTTGTCAAGGTGATGTAAGATTGATAGGAGTAACCTCGTGGTCTCGATACACACTTCATCGAGAATGAGTGCAAACCACTTGTGGATATAACAATTACAAATGTTTGCCATGGGTTCATCGTTATCATCAAACAATAAAATCAAGAGCAGACTCACTAGTCACAAATGCTACATTTCAACACTGGATGCAGTACTATTGGGACAACTTATCGTTTTTTTTTTTCAGTACATTGTTCCATTTAACATTTTAAATAGTATAACAACCATATTACCATACCTACAAGCAAAAGTTTGTGTAGAGAATAAATAAAATATAGAACTCAATACTCTTTGTAACATTATGTGCATTTCTCAGTTCTTACCAGAAAAAAAAAACAAATAAAAACCAAACAACTGGTAACACAAATTTCCCATATAACTTATTTTTACATATTTTATTCATTAACAAAATTAATTGATAATGTAAACCTGATACCAAATCAAGGTTCTGAATACAACTGTACAATACTTAACATTAATAGAATGTATTTGTTTCATCAGCAATGGATTCATTTTAAAAGGTTACAGGAAAATGAATAAAAATATAATTTGAATAAAAAATGAAATAATTTTTTTTTTATGGTTTTATTATTCAACGCATATTCATATTGTACATTAAAATACGGGAGCTTGGACTCTAGTAAGCTTTCTTCCTAAAAGAACAACCTGAAACATAAAACAACACATTTTAAGTAAAAATAATGGTCAACAATATGACATTTCAATATATCAATAATCATTAATAATACTTAAAATACAAATCTTACTACTAAAATGTTTTTATAATATAATATTATACCTATTGCATGCATTTTATTATTTGATATATTTATGAAATGAACTATACAAAATTGTATGATTAATTTGTATAACACATCAAATAAATTTACCAATGAATAAATCATCAATAAAATTAAAACTTTAAATTGACATTAATGTACTAGGTAAATGAGGTTAAATTAAACAAATTGTGACAAATTAAATCATTTACTTCTTTTAACATTTATAAAATTATAAATACTATTTATATTATTGAGTTAAAAATTAGAGCATGAAGTAATCAAAATTAACAGAGCTGCTCTATAACTAACATACAACATATAATTAATTATTCTATCATGAATAAAGATAACAAGGATTTATTAGGCATAGTCACTTTTAATTTTTAAACAAAATGAAAAATATATTTTATACAATTATAAAAATCATTGTCATTTTTAATGATTTTAGAAATAATTATGAATTCAACAATTATAATATTTAATAGGGGTGGGTCGAACATTAATTTTTTTGAACTCGAACTACCATTTTTTCTCAAACTGTTCAAACTCGAATCTGAATTTTATTTGAACTTTTCAAACTTTAAAAATTCAAACATTTGAAAATTTAACAATAGTAACAATAATAGTCGTATTATTAATCAATAAAAATCTGATTTCAAAAATTCTGCAGATTAAACTGATTTAACTGTCGAAAATTCAACATACTAAATTCAAACTATTCAAGATGTTTGAATTCGAATTCAACCTTACTTTTTTCTCAAACTCCGAACTGTTCAAATTTTTTAAAGGTTTGAGAACCCATCCCTAATATTTAATAAAAGTATTTTTAACTTTATGAAAGGGTAAAAGTAATTTATTAATCATCATAAATAAATATTGATGAACAATATTTTTATGAAATACCATCTTGGCAAATTTTAACTATTTTTACAACAGTACATTGTTTCTGAACATAAAACTAATACAATACTTATATAGCAGATCAATTGATCAAGATTTTATTAAATTAATAATAATAATTTAAATCTTCATTATATAAGTTACAATAAAACTTAATATAAAATTAAGAAATGATATTTCATTTTGTGAAGAAACAAGACACATATTTTCTTTGTTGTTTATTGGATTCAATTTTAAAAAAGCATACTATTTCAGGCATATATATTCATTATAACTAGAGATATAATTTTAAGATATGATATACTCAATTTATATATATATATATGAATCAATACTTATAAATCGGAACTTTAAGTAGAAATATTAAATTAAAACTTTCAATTTTCAATTAAGTTTTGGGTTGAATATTTATCTTTCTCATTATGCTCTGTATTTTATTTTTTGAAAATATAATTTATGTAAAAACGCATACATCTGTTTGGAAAGAAGTATTTTTTTTTTTACATTACATAGAGCCATAGAGGTAATAAAATATATTTAAAACAATGAAAACTAATAACTAATAAAGTCACTTTTTAAATCATAATTTAAAATGTAGTATTCCTTGATTAAAATAATATTTATCTGATTTGCTTGTTTTTAGAAAATTATTTTACTCCATTTGGAATCCTATAATTCTAATACTCATAGCAGTTATTTTAAGCTTGATTATAGTGGAATCTTTTGCATTAATATAAAAATCTCAATCGATAACGACCTTAATTTAAATTATACTTTATTAAAAATGAGTAATCTATAGAGTTGAAACTAAATACAAATCATGTCTTTCAAATGCAATTTATTTATAAATGAATTTAAAGAGGTTTAATTGTACACATCTTCAATTAGATAATTACTTTATTTTGACTATATATATATATATATATATATATTTAATATTATGTTATAAGTTTGAATAAATTAATGTTTTCAATATATATGCAAATTATTAAGTGTTTATTTGACATAAATTCTATGTGTATTACAATATAAACTTGAATAATGTATAGAAAATATTATGTGTATGTTGTTCTAAGTATATAGCATATAGTGGCTGCAAAATATTCAACATATGACTAAATTTTAAGTGAATAGGTGAACCAAAAAGAGAATAAAATTCTTCTTCTTTTCTTTATTTATCAAATTTTAAACATTAGTTACAGTAGTTTAAATGAAACCATTTTGATGAAAAATTAAATATTACATTTTCATCACAAACATATATCTAATTGATACGAAGTCGCTCAAGAAAATACTTGATTATTATAAGAAATGCTGAAAATAAAGATAAGTACATAGCTATTTTTCCATTCACTTCAAAGATGACTTCTTACATCATTAAAATAATAATTACATCCCACCTAAATACTTGCAAATACTTATTAATTTAAATACATAGAATTAAATAAAAATAGCTTTAATAATGAATGTAAATATGTAAATATATAATATAAATTAATAAAACTAAGGTTATATACATATGTACTATAAACAAATAACTAGGCGAATAGAAAAAAATGTAATACAAAAATAAAGCTCACAATATTAAACTTCAGCCTACCTTTTAATTAAATCACATTTTCTGCTTATTATATGAGTACACTATACATAAATTATGTATCTCAGAGATTTATATAATGTAAGCAAGCAAATTCTGATAATTTGGGTTTAAATTTATTTTGGTGTACAGTTTAAATTACTACTAGAACTACATTTATAAGAGAAAAAATAATAGTTTTAATTATATATTAATATTACCTACGTGAGTTTTTACAAGATGTATTCGTATAATTTATAAAAATGAAATACAAATGAAATTAATATTATCATTATTTAAGTAATAACTCGATTCTTTTTATAGGGTTTTTTTTTTGTTTTAAAAATAACAATTAATATTAATACACTGTCATACAAATATTGAATATTATATATTATAAATAATAATCAAGACTGAAAAATTAATCGAATACAAATAGAACTGTTAGAAACATTATCCGTCATAAATTTCAAAATAAAAATGATGTATCTCAAGGAATAAATGTGTTCAATTTTTTACATAAAAAAATTAATATAGGTATACATGTATTTTAAAGTATTTACATTTCAAGTAATACTACCATAGACACATCAGACCTGACCTTAGAGGTAGTACCTTAATTATTTTGTGATTAATGAATTGTGAAAGAAATAACGAAATAATTAAAAAAATGTATTACCTTCAGTTAGTCTAGCTCTTCCTCCAGTAGGCTGACATAAAATTGTGGAACATCCGGTACATATAACAACGCTCTGAGCGTGACTGAATACAGTTGTGATTTTATAACATCCAGGGCATTTGACATCCATAAAGAAAGAGTTTGGGTGTTGGACCAGACGCTTTAACTTGTGTTTCCTACGTTCTTCAATAGGGGTAGGATGAAGCAAGTCTTTAGCTAACTGCAAAAATAGAAGATACAAAATGTTCAAAAAACCCAATTCTAAGCGTTTACAAATAATAATAATAATACTTACAGGCATTTTGTATTTTCAGATACAATGGTATCACGCAAAATCAAGTTTTGTCTGAAAATCAAAAATAATGTCAATTAACACGTTGAAATCGAAATGTATCATCAAGTCGTACACGTTCACAACCCTATACCCTAATAACGCTGGTCTCGAAATCGATTGGAAAAATCAATCACGGAATTCAACAATAACAACAATACAAAAGCGAACTACCTCGTTCAAGTTGGAGACAACTTAAAATAATATGTTTATAGTACTACTGCCGAAAAGTCCAATTTGTAAACCATGAGCATCATAACCTAGACGACACGCACGGACTTGGTTTTGATAAGCTGTGGAACGTTACGTATTATTGCCATAGAAAGCGGTGTTTCATTAGTACGGGACTCTACGACGAACAACGTTCGTTTAACGACGGTCAATCGGTGTTACGCTGGGAAAATAATGGCGAAATTCACTTACCAGTCACCAAAAATTGGGTCTTCAAGCACGTTTTCATGTGTGGACAGACCGAAACGTTAACAGAGAGAGAATTGATGTCTGATGGTGCGGACGGAATAATTTTCGACGCCGTGTCTCATGGAACAGAATAAGCTCTATCGCGACGATAGTCTGAAAAGAAAAAAAATTAGCGAAGTGCTGCCGCGTTTCTCGACGGCAACACTTCACGAGCGTCTCACCGTTGTAGCGATGAATAAATTGTCTGCATGCGCGTGCAGCCGTCAATATCACACCACGTTATCACAAATTATTTTTCATCACTCATCACTTGAGAGTTGAGATTCTATGTTTTGAATTTTTTTCCTCTGATCATTTTATACAATGCTCTCCTTGTCGAAAATTTGTTTTTTTCTTGATTTAGAATATAAAAAAAATGTTTTGCATATTAGATTCTTAGTCAAGGGAAGGATCTCATGGTTTTACAATGATGTGTATATTTTTTTTCTGGAGACACTTTTTGCTAACCTTAACTTCGTCCAAAAGTTTCATCAAGCTACTCTATAGATCGGAAATTCGATGTAGATGGTACTTTGAGAGTTTATGAAACTCTCATCTCAATAGTTTTCCCAGGTGAGAGAAAAAACAGCCTTAAATGGAGAATAAACGGCGAAATTTGTCGTAAACGGCACTTTCATTAAATGGACTGTAGTAATTTCGCCGTTTCTCCAAAAGTACCTAATGTTGTTAGAAATTTGAAATTTTCACCATGTATTATTGACGAATCACTATATGATTTTAAAAAGTTTCAAAAGAATTTGGAAAATTGTTGACTAAAATTGGACTGAATATTCCATGTTTATACAAAGTTTATCACTAATGCGATTAAATACTTGACAAAAACTTTTGAAATTTTATATGAATTTCTTCATACACCTCTAACGATTCTGAAAAAATGTCAAAAATCTGATTTTCTGAAAAAATTTCAAAAATTGTGACTCAGGATTCATTTTTATAAGCATTTAAGTAAATTATTTTACAATTTTTGCATAATAAACAGTTTTACGTCAATTTTCAACTTAAATATTTATTTGAAGTAATTGTTTATCCAAAAGGTATAGTTCGATTCTGATGCTTTGCTCAGAATCGTTTAACTAAAATTCAATGCACACATTCGCATTAACTCGTCATTTTAATGTATCATAATTATTTTTTAATTAATATTTTAAAATACTCGGACACTGGAAAAACTATCCGGTCATTTTTTAATTTATTTTAAGGTATTTTTTGGGCATTAGAGATTTTTTTTGGTATTTTTAGGTCATAAACATCCTATCTCTACTCATCACTGTAATATAATTATGCGTACGTGAATTTGAATTATAGATGAATTGTGTTTTATTTTATATATATAATTTAAATCATATCCATATAAATGTTATTCTACACTTCGCTCCTTGAATGGTGATGGGTATATGTGAATTTCAAAACTATGATGAATCATTTCTTTCAATAAAACGATTTTGAGCAAAGTCTTAAAATTATTTTCCGAATAGTAATGATTTTTAAATATTTTATCGGTATGTTTTCGTTATGCTTTTGAATACTAGCCCAAATAAAAACAATTACACTGTTACATTAAACCTGATTGTTCAACAGTCGTTAACGACACGAACGAAAAATAACACGTATATTCTGCCTCTGTTACTCATTATTCAATGCGTCAATATACGCATATATACGTTCATATTCACAAAAGACGTTTTGTTTTGAGAGTTTGTGTTTTTAATTCGATAATGCTTACAATACTTCTAGAACTTTCAAAAACCAAAATCATTCACTACCACTGATCTAATTGTGTTGTGAAATGAAAAAACAAGTTATTTGATAGATAGGTAATGATTAATAAATAATTCAGTGTACAATTTTGGTATAGTAAATCATATAAATCTTTATGTTAGGCCGGCCGCACACCAAAAGAGCAAAACTAAAGCAGACTGAGGCAGCTTTATTATGACTAATTAAAAATAGAACACATTTAATTCAGTGAAACCCGCACACTGATAAGTCATAGTCAAAACAAAACATTTTTACTCTTCAGTCAATTCTATAAAAATAGTCATGAGTAATCGACAATCGTGTTCTTTCGAAATAGATGACCAAAAAATGACTGCATAAAAAAAACAATAAAAGAAATAAACATCTTTGAAAAACTAATAAATCTTTCGCTTCACTCAGAATCTAAAAACAAATGAATCCTATTTATTCATAATTGATGTTAGTTGTGTAGTATCATTCGTAAGAACAGGCAAATAAATGTAATTATGACAATATTATATTATAATTTTTCTATTTTTTTTTTTTTAACATTATGATAAATAATTATTTTTCTTTAATATCATGAAATACAGTTAAAAAATGCACATTGACTGTTAAAAAAAAAAAATTCAAAAAATATATAAATATATAAAGAATATATGAAAATATTCAGTGCACCCATTATTATAATAATGGTAATAATTATATTCCTGGCTTTTCAAATAAATGTTATATTTTTTCTATATTTTAGAACAATTTGATTATTATGTATTGTACATTTGTTCTAAACTTGTTTATAAATAATAAAATAAATATAAATATATTAATTTATAGAAAAAATAATCAGTTGCTTCAAAATATTTGTTGGCAATAACAGAGTATAATCGAAAAATTAAACTCAGATATAAATTAACTCTTCTTGTATAATATGTTTTCCATAAATTCAAAATGTCATCAACTCTTAAAAAATATTTTATACCTCTACGAAGAAAGATTTATGTGAACTATTTCCAATATAATCAAAATAGTAAATTAATTGAGTTATTTGTTATGTGAATTGGCTTGAATTTATATTAAAATATTATTACCAGTAACTTTAAACTAGAGGAAAAAATTTATCATTTCAATTATGTTGTGTCTTTTCAATAAAATTCGACACTTGCATGAGGAAACTTTCTAACCAGACGATATTAATAAATGCATCGACCACTCCTATATTGAGGTTGATGATACTTATTTCATGAATGAGACAGGTGGTAAAAGGTACATGTTTGAACTTCGAAGTATATGAATCATACAAATTTTCCATGATGTCTCTCTTTCTCGTATAAAATATTACATAACAATTGTAGGTCTGCGTCATAGTTCTTAGCCAATATATTCGTTTAAAATCTAAAAGTTTCTTTTTACGTTAAGAGTATTTACATAAAATGTATTATTTTATTTTTATATAAAGAACAAGACTTTTTAAAAGATGACTATCAGGAAAAAAAATTGTTTTCTTTTGAACTAAACAAAACTTTTAAAATATTTGGTTTACTTAGTACAATGTTTAATTCTTTATATTGTGACCTAAAATGTAGTATAACATTATTTTTAATACTTAACTAACAATATCAAATAAATGATTAATATTTTTCGTTTCTGAAAAATTCAATACACCAATCACCATTATCTCGTCTGAGAATCAAAAAATAAAAATTAAAACTATATTTTTTAAACAAGATAATTTTTCTCTTTTATCTTCATGGTCTTTAATTTGTATGTATTTTAATTTTAAACCATGACAACCATTACAAAATGATTCACTATTTTATTATAACCATAGGTACTTCTTATCTACTAATTATTTTTGTTTTACTATACTATAATAGAATGCGTACCTCAAGTTCGTATAATTTATTATAAATATTAAACACTAAGCGTTAAAAGTCAATTGGTAAAATTTTTACATAGTGAACTACATTTAGAATATCTTTATTTATGCTTTGTTGGAACTATTCATTACCATTAATTTTAATACAATAAATACCTAAACGAATGTAGAATAAATATTGCAATAAGTACTCATGCCATTGTTATGATAGTATTCATCATAAAATAGCCATATTATGTAGGCCAATATTAACAATATTAATAGTGACAGTAAAACACTTGGAATAGTTTATACAATTGGAAAAAGTTAGAGTACCTACACTAAAATAAATATTGTAAAAATAAAGATTTTACAAAATAAAATATATGATACAACGTTTTAAATGATAATGAAGAGAATTTTGAAACATGGTTTTCCTAAAAATTATAAGATATTTTTTAATGTTAATTGTTGTCATAAATTTAATGCAAACCTCATCCCTTCTTTTGAGGTTACAGGGAAAGTTCCATTTTTTTATGGAAGGCTTGATATTTCTCAGTTTATTTGAAAGAGGGACGCTGGTCCATTTTGTTTGCCATGTGTCGGAGATTTTTGTGTTAATGATGTCGAGCAATTCTGAGGATGTAGTTAGGTTTATTTTTAAGGCATTATGAGGAAGTGTGGCTTCATTTGCGGATTTATCTGCTCTTTCATTGCCAGGAATTCCGACGTGAGAGGGGACCCACATGAAAGAGAAAGTTTTGTTAGAGATAGATATCAGTTTTTGGATGTGTTGTACTAGTTCATTCATGGAGTATGGATTTGAGATAGATATTAAAGCACTCAAAGAGTCGCCTATGATGGTGAAAGAATCTGAATTTAAGGAGGAGGCGATTTTTAGTGCTTCAAAGATGGCATAAGTTTCAGCTGTGTAGATATTGGTGTTCGGAGGAAGTGAGAATTTATGATTTTCCTGACCTATGATTGCTGCAAGGCCCACTCCATAATGCAAAAATTATATGCATCAAAAGACAGATTCATACATAAGCCACTTGTATCTTAGCCTAGAATGCAAAATTTAATTATGCGCAAAATTTTTATACCAGTAGATTGACTGTTTTTTTTTCATTTTCGGTTTTTTAAGTATAATTAATGAGGGGGCAAAAATTGTAGAGTTTTATTTTTTTACTATTATAAATTATAATGTAGCTATTAAACATTTTGGTTAGATAGGCAGTGGAAAATTGTCATTCGTCCCTTCGGGCCTCAGGACAAGATAATTATAATAAGTGTGAAGAACCAATTTTACTAATGGATCAACTAGTGAACGATAATTTAGTAAAAATTACCCTAAATTTTGAAATAAAATATAAATAATTATTGTTGGAAAACAATTCTGAACGAAACTCAAGTAATAATTTTAGTATTAACTAATTAAATTTTCCACAAAAATTGAATAATTATTTAAACAATCTTGGAAGTTTCAATTAAAAAAAAATCGGTAATAATAACAAGAATAATATACATCAATTTAGTAATAATCGTAAAAACGCTCCATTTTGCCGTATTTGGAAATTTCAAACTAACTTGATAAAAAAGTATATTTAAGGTTATTAAAAAAAAAAAAACAATTTCGCATTGCAGATCTTATATTTAAAAATAACTTAATTTATGAAATACAAATTATTACAAATTTAACATTTTGCGTAAAAAGAGTTAATTAGT
This sequence comes from Therioaphis trifolii, assembly GCA_027580255.1. NCBI lineage: Eukaryota > Metazoa > Arthropoda > Insecta > Hemiptera > Aphididae > Therioaphis > Therioaphis trifolii. The sequence continues at coordinate 33,031,115 of CM050407.1, read as the reverse complement.
AGCAGTATTATTAACTTAAAACGTATGTAAAAATAATTTATATATATGTATATTATAATTATAAAACTTAAACAGTAGACAGAAATACATATTACAAATCTATTGGTGAAAAAAAAATATGATTGAATTGTCAATTGATAACTTCAAAGGATTTAGAATTTTTATTGAAAAGTATATCGCTAATTTATATGCAATAATGATTTTTGTTAAAATTGTAACTTTAAACACGTAGGTATAAAAAATAAATTCTGATGAACGATTTTGGGAATTTTTTGAGTACTGTGTTTTAAGTATATGAGAAAGATCATTTTGAATTTTCAGGTTTTTAAATCAAATATTTAAAATTGTATTAGGTAATAACTTCCAACAGATCATATATTTTCAATAATTTATAAGTTTTATAATTAGCTCAAATCAGTCAATTTTTATTAAAAGTTTTGTCAAGTCTTTATATGAACTTTTTTTTCATTTGGTAAAAATCTTGAGTGTCAAGCATCATTTTTTTTTTTTTTTTTTTTTTTGATTAAGAGTCAAATATAACAAATTGACTAAATGAAAATCTTGTAAGTATTAAATTTTACCGTTTTTACTCAATTATTAGTTAGTCTTTCTTCACATTTTGACAAACTATTGACAATAGAAAAAAAATACCAGTTTAAAGTACCAACTATATTCAATTTTTTATCTATTGAGATGCTGGATAAAATTTTCACGAAAAAGTGATTATTTACATAAAAAAAACCCCCCATTATTGTAAAACATACATTCTTTGTTTTCTCAGAATCTAAATTTAATAAAATTATAGTACATAATGTAATATAATATTTGCAGAACATCATATCTCAATTGTCAATCAACCTCAAATAGTAGCTTATTGGAGTTTTGGAAATTTTGTTATTCTAATTACTACTCATTATTAGTTTTACCTGGTTAGACATTTAATAATTTACAATATATATATTTAAATATTTTATAGTTTGATGAGTGTTTTTGTTTTCTAATACATTTTTAAATTAATTATTTTCACTAAAAAAGAGTGTTAGATTCGTTGTGTTTATGTTTTAAAAATCTCTAAGTCTGGCTTAGTAGTTAGTATAGATACATCAAGCTTCAGATACGGGGTCATGAAGTTTATTATAATTTATTTATTGTTATTTCTTACTGTGTGCGTTTTCTTTTTTTTTTCTTTTTTAATATTGACTCGAAACAATATAATATAATACGACGAATCTTTAATACATCAAATTATATCAATGCGCACATGTTTAGAACAATAAAACTTTTCATTGCGTGAAGCTTTGTGAAAGTCGAAATTCACACTATCTGAAAGATGATTAGTCGAGATCAATATTAGAAAGAATTCGAAATATGGCGCGGATGCAATGCAGGATATGACTGTTGCGTGGTATAGTTATATATCTATCTATCTACCTACGTGACTGACAGACTTGTTGCATCTATAATAATTTGTGTCAGAATAGAAATTATTCACTTTAGGACGGAAATATAAAACATCTCTACAATTATATTGTTCTAAACGTGCGCACATTTTTTTACGAGCTGTTCAATAGTTTTCGAACGATTTTGCTTTAGAAAATGTTCGCGAAAGTATTAAAATATATCAATTCAGAAGACTGACTATTTAAAATCTGTGACATATAAATACTAGCGTGGTTTATACAATTTTTAAATTAAGAATAACAATATTGTGTTTGAAAGCATACAACACCAATATTACTATTATACGGTTGTACCTACTTGATTTGTGATCGTTTCTTTTTTTCTTTGTGCTAGGAACAAGAAAAACATTTGTATAAGTTGTTAAAAAACTGAAGGACTGACCCAACCATTTAATGTGCTATAGAAAATGTAATAATTATAGAAGATATTTCTCTGCACGGAATGTTCTATATAATTTATTCATAATTACCCGAAATTGAGATACTATTATATTTTGCGCAAATATTTTTATATTACTATCTGGGTAATTTTAACTTACAAGTAATTATTATAAATATGAAAAAAAATTACACATTAAATAGTCATATTTATATGATATATTATTTCGTACGTACTATGTAGTTAATATGATTACTTGTTGAATGTTATTATTAGACAGAGATAAACCTATAGCAAAATATAGTCATAATTCTGGGTTGGGTGCTTTAGAAAATATTAACGCTATTTCAACAAACTTGTTGGGATAAAATAAAACACCTAACGCAAACATTGTCATGTACAAATATACAAGTTAGATTAGCGTGAAAATCAAATATAAGTTATAAAATGACAAAGTAAAAAAAATAAAATAAAAATGTATTCGAAAAACTACGGTTCATTCTTTCACAACAATTGTATATAATAGTACTTTTCGGAGTGGCCAATGTGCAGTGCAGCGTAATTCAATGTATACAGTTGACCGTTAAAAATGAATACCGTGAGGAGGCCTCACACGTGCACACACATATTAAATATGCATGCGAAAATGATTTATGACAAACCAACCTATAGATTGCGTGCCGATGTACTACACGTTATTATGTTACTGCTTAAAGACAAAATCTAGAATTTACTAATGAAAAAATTTTTAAATACATACTTACGAATTTTATCATTGGAAAATTGGCATCTGAAATGAAACATTTTTTTCATTTAAAGTTACCATTCAAGTTGCGAACAAGACAAAAAAATGTTACCTATTAGAGATTAACTTTGATAACAAGGTATTCAAACAAGGTATTTTCAAAGTTCTTTTTTTATCTAAAAAGCTGACAATTTTTTTTTAACTTTTGAAACTATGTAACATTACAGTCATTACACCATTAATATTAATATGCAGTGAACATTTCACTGAATATTAATATATATATATATATATATATATATATATATATATATATATAAGTTTCTAGCAACATTTCTTTTCGAGGTATGACTAAATAACTATAATTGATTTAGTGAAAGTGTTGTTTACAGCAAATTTTAACATTTTTACTAGGTTTTTCGACAGTTTTTCTTACTGGAAAAACTATTGAGATGAGAGAAAAATGACCTCTTTAATGTACATTTCTACATGCAATTTGATATCTATAGAATGACTGGATGGAACTTTTGAAGCGTTATAACTTTCTGAAAAAGTATTTCCAGAAAAAAATAATTTAAAAAGTACATACTTCGTACCACGGGGTATTCTTTGCTCCTTGAACCAGATAACGGGGATGGGTATATTGGGTATTAAAGAAATAATAGATCATTTCTTTAATTAAAAGATTCTTAGTAAAGCTTCAGTATAAAAAGAAATATAGTTTTTTTATACTTAACCTTTTTTTGTTTGATTGACAGTAAGTTTTTTTTCATCAAATTTGTTAAAAATTAACTTGACAAATGAAAAATTCTTTTTGATGAAATGGCTCAAACATGTTGTTTTATCTGTATTCTAAGTTTCATAATGATTGGATGGACAAATTTTTAAAATAATTATTTTAAGTTTAAAATTGACGTAAAAACAGTCAAATTAATAATTTTGCTAAACACATTTAAAAAAAAATCCTGATAATGATTTTTTGAATATTTTTCATTATTGTTACTTAAGTACATGAGTATTATCAAATTCTATTTTCAGACCCTTTTTGTCTCATATTAAAAACATTGTTATAGATAAACTTCAACAAATCCCGGTATTCTCAAAGTTCTATTTTTCGCCCAAAGTTGACAGATTTGTTTAAAACTTTCGTAAATTATGTATCAATAAACCATTAATATATGGTGAAAATCTCTATGGTGACTTCTCTAAATTCCATTTAGATGAACTTGATCTGATGATTGATAACTTGATGGATGAAACTTTTGGAACATTATCACAACCCGAAAAAGTGATTACAGAAAAAATATTTAAAAAAATGAAATAAATATTATAGTACAACCAAAAGAGCCTTCGGTTCACAAACTTAAACGAAACTATCTATTTTGTACATTTTAATAAATATACATCTGAAATAAAAAAAATAATTGAATAAGCCTATATTTGCTCTAATATAAGTAATTTAAAAACTAAACGATTTTAGTTTTTACAATACTATGCATTTTAAAATATGCTGTGGAAAGATTTAATATTTGTCGAGATTAAAAAAATAAATCTCTTACGATATATTTATACGGCTTAAAAATAATTAGATAATTTGAAGATCTTTTTCAAATGGTACGTTTTTTCGTTTCTACAATAGTTATTTAACTATATATTTTTATGCATTTTATCAGAGCCATGTTAAAGGGGGTAATTGCCCCCGGGCGCCATAGTTTAGAAAAAATCAGGATGCGCCTTTATTTGCGCTTAATATGCTACCTGTGGCCCCAAAATAAATTTTGTTCAGGGGCGCTGAATTACTTGACACGGTCCTGCATATTATTATGAAACAAAACTTCAACATTTTACTAATGAGAATGGAAACAGTTAGATATTTAAGACATTTTTTTATTGACATTTTCGCGTAAAAAAAAACCAAAAGGAATAAAACATATCGCGATTAGACGAATATGTTGTCAATGCATAATGTTATCATAATATGGGCGCGGTACCATTAGTTTTAGGTACCGAACGACCAGTGGACTTGTTAATAAATAATAATCGTAAATCCGATCTCGTGCGGTCGTAGAGATTAAGAATGTTTTTTTCCCATCCGCACGTGTTAAATAAACGTATATAAATAAATCTCGATCGTAATATACACCTGTTCTGGCCTCGTTCCCTGGGAATATGACTTAGATTTTTTTTTTACACTCAGTTAACCTATCGCAAGTCTCCTGTAAGTCTCAAAAAGTGGAATTTTTTTCGTTTTGCTTCTTTTTTATTTTGTTTTTTAGGAACACCTGAATCGGGTTGGACCCGGAATTCGGAGAGGCGGCCCCGAGGCAAACACCACGTGAATGAATCGTACATGTCGAGAGAACCCGTTATAAAACCACGACACCAATCATGTCTTATACGTCTTATACGCATTGCACACATAAGACGATGGGGAAAAAACACTGCGCGCGCGCACGCACACACACACACACACACACACACACACACACACACACACACACACACACACACATACACACACACACTTGATGTTTCTAAGTGTTTAAGTTTACCGGTTTACGTATTATATTTTATGTACATATGTATTTATTATATATACGTGTGCGCGAGGTTTTTCTTTGCCTTCCACGCTGCGTCTCTTCCGAAGAGGATTTCAACCGAGTGTTGCGTGTGGTCCTGGGCGAGAGTTATCATCACCGTTTGATACGCGTTTATTTTACGTAGCTGAAGAACAAAAATAATAATAAGATACAGAATCACTCGAGATCGGACAATGACCGATTGAAGTTGGCCGAAAAGGACTTGAATAAACATGAGCAGACAGTATTCTGTTATAATAATACATATACGCCGGATGGTTGTTTATTGACATGCGGATATAATTTATACATTACAAAAACAATATTACGCATAATATATTATAATAAATGCATCAGTCTGCGCTCGTCGGTGTCACCGCAAGAAGAATCGCGGTTGTCACATAATTTGTATGCGGTTTTATGCTCAAATGCTAGTATGTCGTCGTGTTTGTACAATATCATATTAAATTTAATTACACACACACACACACACACACACACACACACACACACACACACACACACACACACACACACACACACACACACACACACACATATAAATATATATACATAGACTTATACCACTCACTCGTAAAGTTGTGTTCACGCCCTTCCGCTCAGTGTAACATCATATTATAATATTTCACGAGACAAACGTGTGCGCGCATTCTTTCTCTGGCGACCCGGCGATCGAGCGATGTAAATTTCCTCCGTGACCTTCGACGACCTTCTCGGTGCGTATCACCTACTCCGAAACGAATACCGGTGGACAGCTGTATAATATTATATTATAATATAATAGTATTGCTAAGAACGATAGACGAGAAGAAGAAAACCAAGTTTCCGATTGCGATTTATACAGACGATGTTATCAAAATGATCGTGTATTGTGCAGCGTTAAAGTCTTTGAGATACGAAATGTATCGCCAGCGACGAACGAGCTATATTGGAGTCCGTCAAAATCACATTTTATAATTCGTTTATAGTTCTATATAATACTATAATATAATGTATATGTGTAATATGCAATTATCAGTCATGTAAAGTGCATTGCAGAATATTACGTGTCGTATGTGTATCGGCACGTTGACGTATTTTTACACTCATACACTCGATTAGTTAGCTAACTTTCAGAACTTATCGGAAATTCATGTTTTTTACATCTGGGTTCAGACTAATTTTCATTACGAATATTAATGAAACATGCATGATGTGCACATTGTGTAATTTTATATAGATATTAAATGTGCATATCTGCAATGACGTAACTTACAATTTGAGCCCGGTGTCCCAGGATTTTGATACCGTCAAATATTTTTACCCCCCCCCCCCCGGTAAAAATATCCTAGTATTATTTTACGGGGGGTAAAAAAATCCTGGTATAATTTTACCGGGGGTAAAAAATCCTAGGATATTTATACCCCCCGGTAAAATTTAACAGGGGGTAAAATTAACCTAGGTTATTTTTACCCCCGGTAAAAATATCCTAGTATATTTATACCCCCGGTAAAAATATCCTAGTATATTTATACCCCCGGTAAAATTGTAAGCTAGGGGGTAAAAATATCCTAGTATATTTATACCTCCCGGTAAAATTGTAAGCTAGGGGGTTTTTTCTGCACATAATGACTTAACTAAATGAAGGTACTTAATAATGTCATATTCATTAATAAACATCATACACACGTGGGCAGCATTTTATATTTTATGGAGAAATATTGACGAACCCTTACTTCTGATATTCTGTCGAAATTATTCTCCAAAATAAAATAAAATTTAAATAGTTTTTATTTAAGTATTATAAACTCAAATGAAAAACACAGGAGCCCATGTATACCATCAACCGCACCCTCTAACCCATCTTTTTTACTCTACAGCACTGTTGTATTTGGATATCCATGTCGGTATGGAGCGTATTTCTCTTTTTATTCCCATAATAACGGGTGGCTTTTGTGCGCTTTGTGTTTTCACGTAACCGTCAAATATGATTCAGTACATATTATGTGAACACTGCACAGTGCGCATCTAAATCGATACCGCTGATTCACGAATTAGTTTTTTGCCGCGCAACGTTGCGATTAAGTTTGACTTTTGTCGCGGACGCGCGCGTTTTTCCGTTTCACGGTGCGAACGGTTCGTCCCGCTGCAGCGCGTGAACTCTGGGCGGAAAAAAAGCTAACGACGCGTGTGAACGTATAATGTTACGTTAAAATATCGGTTTTCTTATACATTCCTGTGAGAGTATCGCCCGTATACTAAACGCCCGTGCGTTGTATTCTCGTGCACCAGAGAATCGACTGGAACGAGAAAACAATTTATACACCACTTCGGTACGGTTGACGTCGATAAAACGTATACGCCGCCGTGTATATTATTCTGTCTCTACGTGCCGCATTCGCCCGGACGCTATTATTTATTATTTTATGCGACGACGACGGTGGAAGGAAATAACGCCGTATAATACCCATTGTGCGCGACGGACTCGGCGGCGGCGGGACCGTTCGCCACTATCGCGCGCGCATTTCGTGTCCGTCCGCCGCGTCGTTAAACCCGTCTAACTGGCCGATAACTTACCGGGCGGCTGTCGAACCGATCGGCCACCGCGAAGTTCGCCCGTAAAACCGTAGGCCGTGCGACCGGACGGTATAATAATAAATACGGCGCGACGGTCTTGCGTGAGTTTTCCCGGCAAATGGAAAGCGGAGGGGTTGACGAACTATCACGTTTCCCTCCGATGCGAACGAATGATACGCGTGTTCTTTTCGACGAGTCGCACTGAGCGAAGCACTTTCCGTCGCCATGTGCCCCGAGAAAAAATTGAATTTTTTCACACTCTCCGATCACTTCGCTTTACGCTCGAGACGTTAAAATAGATTACGCATGTTCACAATTGTCTCTAAAGGGTACCTATCGAGTTTCGAGAGGTTATTTTTACTTACCTTTAGGTTTAGCGACCCCGGAAATAATTTTTTAGAAGCTCCACTATCGGTTCGCTATCACTAGAATTACAATTTTATTAAATATCATACTCGAAAAGAAAACGTTCCAGTTGAATGACTTATTTTACAAATTAATACTTGATCGCAATTCAATGATTACATAAACTATTAAATACAATGAAGTGCTCAAAACCATGAATTTTTACAATAATTGTATAATGTGACATTAAACCATTTAAATCTTAAATTTTAATATCAAATGTCTTAACTCATTAAATATTTTGGGAGCTATAAGGTCGGGTTTTAAGCCCTGGAAATTAACTAATTGTATTTTAGTTACATAATATTGTATATAATTTTTCTCTACCCTTAATTCTTCATTTTGCTAGTGACTCAATTTAAAATTTTAAAAACGATCGAGTTTCGTACACGACCATTTCCTTAATGCGCCTAATACTACCTGTGCTCGACAAGACGCGACGACGTAAGACAAGTCAACGGATCGCGTTCAACCCCACTTCACGACGATATTTCGCGCACGATAACGCGTGTTTATTCTACACGTGACATTCCTCGTCGACAACAATGTGAAATATGCGAACCCAGTTTGTACAACATGTCGTGTGTAATTTAAAGATTTGGTTTTTTATTCCATACGCGTCGGACCCTCGTCGTGGCGATGTGATCGGAAAATTCCGATACGATATCGCGATAGGGGTTCGCCGCCGCCACCGTCACCGCCGTCGTCGCCGCTCGACCACCGCGGCGGCGGCCACACATCGCGGCGCGGACGGGCTGCAGGAGGGGCGGCGCGGACCGGACCGAGCGAGCGCGCGTCGAACACACTCTGCGGCCCGGTCCGACGGCCACAAACGTTTCGAGCCGTCCGCCAGCGACACACGTCCGTTGCACCGGTCAAACTCCTCACACGCGTTTCGTCCGACCGACCGACCGTAGAAGCGGCCGCAGGCGTGTGCTTTGTCGTCGTCGTCGTCGTCTTCGTCCCTTCGTCGCCCACTCCGACCGACCGACCGGCCTACGGTGCCGTCGACGTGAACGCGTGCGCCGAACCGCGTGATCGCGCCGGTCCCACCACCCACCACCCCCCTCGTCGTCTCCCGTCCGTTCTCTACCCGTCGGATCGCGCCCGCGACGGCGTCGATCGTCACCATGACGTGCGGCCCGTCGACGACCACCATTGGCAGCCACGGACGCCGTCGTTACCGTTGACGCGTGACAGCCCGTAGCAGCAGCAGCAGCAGCACTAGCACCATCAGCACCACCAGCACCACCAGCCCGTAGCGGCTATACACCGACACCGAACGCCGTCACACCGCCGACCGGCGGCGACTTCCGTGGACGAGACACCGCGACGTGCCATGGCCCACAGACGCGCACCGCCGCCGGTGCTAGTGCGGCTGATGGTGGTGGTGCTGTGCGCGGTGGCGCTGCGACCGGCGCCGGTGGCCCGCGCCCAGGACGCCGACTCCCTGGCCAGCAGCTTCTTTTCAGGTAACCCCGGTTGTTGTTGTTGTTGGACTCGCGCGTTTTTTCGAGGTTTTCGTTCGGGTGCTTATATAACACAAGGGATAAGTGCAGTTCGAATCGACCATGTTTTTACAGTATATCATATAATAATATATATATATATATATATATATATATATATATATATCTTTAAGACGATAATGGCGAATTCACTCATAACTGAGCTTAGACTACCACTCGATTATCGAGCTGTAATAAGTATGATTAAAAGAAGAAATTGTTTAAAACACTGAATATTTGGTGTGATAATACATCATTTTAATTTGAATTGAAACAAAATAAGATACCTATCACATTTTTAGATTTCATTATAAAAATAAATCATAAATATTAATTTTTCAAGTTTCCGTGCGATAATAATATAATATTAAATACACGAAAGAAAATTTGTATTTTTCGACATTAAATAATACTAAACAGTGAATAATCATACTATGTACAATATATTATTCAATACAATCGTATTGAAAAACTTTATATATTCGATACCAATACAATTATCAACGTTCATGTTATTTGATAAATTATCAAATTACCCACATTTAACAGGGAGGCAACACAGTTCCAGGAGACAATTAGACCCCCCAGAAGTTTATCTGAATGTAACACCGGGTAATCCGAACGGGGCAAAAGCTCGCGATTCCACCGCATAATAATTTATAATACGTACACGTATCATGTACGCGTCACATAATACGATTATAAAAATACTGTTATCGCAATATCGAGATAAAACGACCGCGACAAGATTCGTTATAGTGCCAGCCGTCGCGGCAGACGACTCGACAACAATGCGTGTGTGTAGGCAGTTTATTATTTACTATTATTATTACCTGCACCATCTCGTCATTCATCACAGTCGCCGCAGCCGCGGAACGAGGACACGCAACGCGCGACGCTACGTAACGGTACCGGGCCGGTGCGAAACAATCGATGAGAGTGTGTGTGTGTGTGTGTGTGTGTCTGTTTAGTGAATATGTGAGCGTGTGTGTGTGTGTGTTTTATGAGTATATTGTGTGCGTGTGTGTGTGTGTGTGTGTGTGTGTGTGTGTGTGTGTGTGTGTGTGTGTGTGTGTGTGTGTGTGTGTGTGTGTGTACGGCGTTTTGTAAAGAAAGCGTTTGACCCCAATCAGCCGCCGTATACGTCGTCGTAGTCGTCGCCGCACACATTATTATTTTTATTATTTTTACTATTACTATTATTATTATTATACACTCGTTAGCGGACAAAACGCGTCTCGTCCCGCCGCATCATCGATTCACGCCCACTTGTGCACAGCCGTATTATACGATACCTATTATATTACATGTATAATCTCGGAGTATTGGTACAGTAGAATATGTGTGTGTTTAATATTGTCGCGACCTTGCCGGTTACTGAACCCCAGACGATCCACGGTCACCGCTGCCTAAAATCGTCTTGTCCGAGTCCTACGGTACCTACGGTACGACGACAGGTGATTCGTCTTATTCGTTTATAGGAGTGTTTATCACCGTGCATCGGAAAGTCCTAAAATCCGTGTGCACCGTGATCAGTTCGTTGTGTAGCATAAAATTCGATGGGTGGCTGTATTCGATTCATAAAAAAGTGGATTGATTTTAGAGCGTTTTCGTTTTTTATTTAGTACGTACAATAAACTCGCAGTTTAAATTACCGTCAATAATTATTCATTATCACCGACTACACGTGGTGAACACGAAAAATGATATGATTTGAAAATTAAATCTGTGGATTCTAGCAAATGAAGTAAAAATATATATTGATTAGTGTATACCTGTATGAATAAAAACAAAATAAAACATTGTACTCCGAAATATTATCATTGATACGGCCATTTAACAGTGATATCCTAACATTACATAATTTTAAATTTCGGTTTTTAGTTTTGGTTTTTGAAAATTTTAGTAGAGATCTGAAGAAAGCCATACGCGTATTTTACATGTACAGTAACTTAATTTAACTACACTAATATTTTAAATGATCGGTTAATACCGATAACTAAACAGCTTTCTATGAAAAAAATTGTACTCTCATTAGTGTGCAGTAGTAGTAGTACAGTGCCCTAAAATTCCCGAGGCACCAGTTTATGGGGAACTGTGACGTTTTACTAACCTATTAATATGTAATAGATACATATTTTTTAAAACGAATACGGGTCTCGGATAATTAATTAGGAGATTCTTGGTTTTAATTTGATTTTAGAAGAATTCTTGATCCGGAGCCCGCTGTTGCGCGTTAAAAAAAAAAAAAAAAATTAAGAACCGCAGAGCTCACGGAATGTTTTCGAATCACGTCCAGTTTATGTCGTTGTGTTTGGATGTAGACGGCGATACAAACGTTGTCAGGTTGTCGAGGTAATGAAAATGGCACTTGCAGCGGTCGCGTTTTAATATCGAAATCCCGATGGACCTCGTACGAGCCCGGCGTAAAACGCTATAACGGTTCTGGTGCGCGCCGAACGGTGATCGAAGCGCGGCGTTGAGAGATTTATCAATTTGAAATATGCATAACACGAAATTCCACACCGTTACGTCGTCGTACGAAATTCGCGCCCGTGCGACAGCGTGTGTTGATTCATTAAAGTCCGTACGCACAATCCACTTTGTGCGCACACCCATATTATGTCCTGTAGCTCGGCCACGTGAGTTTTTCGTGACTCGGTGGTTTTTTTTTTTTTTGTAGGAGTCGTAGAAAAATTACCCGGGTGTTTCGAAAAATGAAGACGTTAATTTTTAAACCTGTTCCAATCGAAACTAGTTTCCGTTATGTTTCCAAGGTGTTGGAATACATACTGCTTATATGTATGTATATTTTTTTTATTTTGATGTATGGAATACATACTGCTTATATGTATGTATATTTCTTTTATTTTGATTCACAAAAACTCGCCGTTATTCCGGGATATACGACGACGACGTGTGTCGGAATTTGGGCATAGGTATTATATTATATTATAATTATATATTATGTAGGGAATACGCAACCGTCGTCGTGTAATTATAAATGCAAATAGTTAAATATTGAATAATAATTATTCAAATCCATTCGGCATTCTATAGAGACGTAATACGATATTTATTTTTTTGTTGTTTGCTATTTCGCTCATACACATGCCCGCTAGACCGCAAATAGGCGACTGTTTTCGCGCGCGTATTTCGTCAGACGCGCCTCTCGTGGACAACGAAGATCAGACAGATGCCGTGACGTACCTCCACGTATAAGAAACGTCTGTCTATAGCCGGGGTCGACGAGTAATTTCTATCGGGGTCCGGAAAACTAAAATAATTCATAAACGGGGTCCATAGAAAAACATCTGTTTCATCGCGTTATTCAATAGTTGTTACTAAAACGGTAAAAATTATTTGAAGAGTAAACATGTCTCGTGATTTCATACGAGAAATAGTATTCCTCGTTTTTGGCCAGTCACTCAAGTTGGGAACTCTTGTAGGACTTCTAACATGTAACATGTCCTCAAGGCTCAAGGTTAGAATCCATTGACTTTGTTCTATACTTGTTTGTAAAAAATGTATTTTACAAAACGACACCATTTTTTAAGAAAGACATATTAACGGTCCAGATTACTGCCTTCCGGGGGCCGGATTAGGACCGCGGTCCGCCAGTTGCCGACCGTTGGTCTATAGCAGCGGTTCCCAAACTGTGCTCCGCGGAGCCCTTAGGGCTCCGCAATGGTCTCCCAAGGGCTCCGTTCATTAGTACACAAAAAATTAATATTTTGAAATTTTTGAAATCTCCAGTTCTTTTAAAACTATTGTTTCCTTTATTGTATGTATGTATGTATACAGTTCGTGTTAATTATGCTTCATAGAACACAGGCAAATGCAAATGAACGTTAAATATTTCTCGGGGCTCCACGAGAAACTTCTTCTTAAAAAAAGGCTCCGAGGCTGAAAAAGTTTGGGAACCGCTGGTCTATAGTATCAAACACGTCTAAACGTGCACAACACGATATAAAACAAATAATAATAATAATAATAATAACAAAACAATACGTCGCGGTCCGAGTCCCTGGTGGCCGGGAACGTCGGGAATCCGGGGCGGGACGAGGCCGATCCCTGCAGCCGAAACAGTGGTCGTCGTTTAGTGTACGTATTATCACACAGCGCACCGGCGCGGTACCGTTACCGAAACGTGCGCGTCGCGCTGGACCGTTATATACGCGCGCGCGCACATCACAATGGAGGGAATACACTGCACGTATGACTCGTGACCCGAATACCTACTTATCATCATCATTATTATTATTATTATCATCATCATCATTACCTATTATCATTAACGTCATTGTTTGTTATGACCATGGTGGCTATCATCGTTACGCGCCGAACAGTGAACCCTCTCGTACAACGGACACCGTCGGCGTCTTCTCCCGAAACAATGGACGTTCGTCTGTTATCAATTCGTAAATGTCAAAACGTCCCGTCGACCGCGTTCAATCCTTGAAAAGGTCCGTTGTCGAGAGCGATTCTGGCCGTCGCGATAGGTGTGATCCGTCGCCGAACGCGGAAGTTTCGCTGTAAGGCCGGCCGCACACCAGAAGAGCAAATCTGTGTCAGTCATTTTCGTGCTAGTCAACTAAAAACAATTTGTTTTATATATGCGCGTATCAGTTAGTCAAATCGATGCAAGACAAGACAAGACAAACATAAAAAAACACATACAAGTATAAAAATACACAAACAGTAACCGAAATGTCATCCGACGAAGAGGTTTCAGTGTGTATGTGTGGTACACTCTACAAGAGTTGGAGAAAAAAGAGGAAAAACAATTATGGGTTCATCCATTAAATCAGAAATGTATAACTAATAATAGTTATGATATTTTCTTAATTATGTGAAATATATTTGTATTAAATATAATGTATTTGCTCTTTTGGTGTGCGGCCGGCCTAATTCGCACTGCAGGGTGTGCCCCGGAAAAAAGACGCGTGTATGGACAGAGAGCGTGGCACGTCGTTTTCTATTCAAAGTTGTCGTCGTGTCCGTTCCGAGACGATCTGCATTACGCCAGGGTGGATTAGGCTGTTTTTTATTTTCCCCGTGGGCCCTATTATAATATATGCATACGCGTGTGTGGTCTTCGATCAAAACACAGTATAGTATATGAAGTGACATTCTTAATTTTACCTGTGTAAATTGAAAACGATTTTTCTCGCTAACTCTAATTATAATTTAGCACAAAAAAAAAACTAAAATATAAAATTCGTAAGTCATCAATGTATTCGATCAATTGAAAGAACCACAAATACTTGATTTTCAATAAAAAAAATCTAAAAAATGACATGAAAATAATTTAACGAACAATTTAAATCACCGATATTAATATAATACATAATAACAGAACCGGAATATAACTATGAAGTCAATTGAAATATATCTATTAATTTTACCATTCAAAGTTATGATCATAAAATGATAGAGAATTGTGTATCCGATGATCCGGTGTAAATTAAAAGTCAACGGACAAAATTTTTAATTTTTTGCGATAACCCGAAGGAAAACACACACACACACACACACACACACACACACACACACACACACACACACACACACACACACACACACACACACACACACACACACACACACACACACACACACACACACACACACACACACACACACACACACACACACACACACACACACACACACACACACACACCGTGACGATTGATTTTGACTCTTCTGACTTTGGTTTCGCAGGTCTGCTGGACAGCATCACGAGCACGGCAGACAGCAAAGACTGCCCGGGCGTGTGCGTGCACACATTGGCCACGCTCATATGTTACGAAGTGCTGGAGAACGTCAAGTGCCCCAGCCCGACGATGAGGTGCTGCGTGGAGCCACCCCCGCTGCCGGCCAACAGCACCGGGGCCGCGACCAACAACAAGGTTGACCAGACTACGCCGGCGATCGCGTCTAGCTCCCGGCCACAGGTGAGTGGGCACGAGCCGCAAATGATGATAACGTAACAGTAGTGTCATTCGAGGGGTGACAGGGTGGGCCGACATCATTACGTGAACGTAATAAAAATATGAACCGTTGTTTGTTTTTTTTTTTTTTTTGAAAAATAGTAAGTCGATTGTTTTTGTCAACAATTTTCAAAGGTGTTTGATTATATTTTGTGCTAGTACATTTAAGTATAATGTAAACCGGTATGAAAGACAAGTGTCGCCAAACCGAGTGATTATCGAATTACCACTTGGTATCTATTAGAATGGCAATCGGAATAAAAATAAAATGCCTCTGGAAGGAAAATCCCGGAAAACCCGTACACTGAGGAATCCGGAAAAAGTCACATAGTGGGGGGGGGGGGAATTTTCAAAAATAAAAATGTTCGATAAATTATACAAAATATTTGATGATCAAATAAAATTATAAAATTCGATAGTTTGTAAATTAATTTTAACACCGTTTTATTACGCATTATGACGGTAATGCGAGAACACAAAATTAAATTGACGAGTACCTTTGACAAGATAATAAACCTTAAGTACCATATAATACAACTTAACGTATTTTTATCACAAAAGTTTCTTATGTAGTATAACCTAACTAGTAACTGCTATCCCATCTTATATTCATCACGAGTGTCTTCTCTCTACACACTGCATAAACGTGATAAAAATTGACAGTTTTCGGTATAACGCGATAGATGCAACGTTCAGTAATCAGTACACATTTTTGTTGTATGTATATAATATATATACATAATTTAGTTTACTTAATGATTATTTACCAAGGCGATTTTTCCTATTGGAATTTTTTGCCTACACTAGGGGTTTTTTCCCCGGGGGCTTTTTATTCCGAGATTCACTGGATTACGTATGACGGAATTTGTAAAAATCTACATAGAAACATAGCCGAGAAGTAGAGAATTACTAAGAAAAACGAGTAGTCACTCTACAAATAATCATAATACCGGGCCGGGTGAAGCCATTGCCTCCCATTTTTACCGAAATGACACCACTGGACAATATACACCGTCGACGACGTATTTGCGCGCGTGCGCGTGTGCAGCGATGTGATACCCGTGCGTTTTTTTTTTTTTTTCAGACGTCCAACAACGGCCAACAGGCACAGAAGCCGACCACTCCCAACGCGTCGGCGGACAATCCAGGTGAGAAGGATATGCGTTAAAATAAGTGGACCGTAAACGGAACCCGGAGTGACGGTCGCCGTCGTCGGTGCACACGAACCAACGTATTATATGTGCACGCGGTTGACGCACGATGATACATACTTCCGTTTACGGACGACGTCGCCTGTAGAAGCGACGCGCGTGACGCACACGGACGTATGACGAACATGCCGTAATGGAACATAGCCCGCGGATTTCTGTGGTGTACTGAGCGCAGTGGAACTTGCGAGAGGGTTTAGTAACGTCTCGGGATAAACGTCTTATTCTTCTAGATAATTATTTTTTTTTTTTTTACAATACGGGACGAACCCATGAGTACATGGAGATAGTATAATAATAATAATAGTTTGCATTATGGAAAGGAGGCTCTAGAGTGAGAATGAGGGGTCAGTGTTGGCAATGCGCATAAGACGGATGATCGGTGAGTTTAGATGGTAGTTTGAGGAAGAGAAGGGTAAGTGAAATGGAACAAATGATCGTGTACGACGGGAGGGGACATTAAATGAGAGACGGGATAGTAATTCTGGACTGTCGATTTTAGAGGAAAGAAGATTAGTTTTTCGTTATCGAAATTATCGTTCGAAATCTTTTTAAACGTGTGTTCACTCACCATCGCACTTTTCTCATACGACCACAGTAGTCGTCACACGTCAAAAGCTCATACCACGATTAGAATAGACAGTCGATACCGATAAAATTCCAAAACGGCGTGTGACCGAAACGACTAAGACTCTGCAATCAGGACTCTGTCGTGTGACGATTCAAAAATCCCGTTCGAGTATTAAGCATCGATGTCAGTTTGTAAGAACCGATTGAAAACGGCGATGACCAAAAGCATCGGTATCTTAACCACCCTATTCAGTAAGACTTAAATTTAGTTTGGGATGAATTTTAATTTAATAATTATTAATGGATTTTTCACTGACTGCGTACCAGTTCAAAGAATTCGAGCAACAGCCGCCGAGCTTTGGTCGACGCTAATGAAATCCGCGTATTTACTGCACCTGTGGCCTATTCGCGTCTATGGCCGTCCGATAACTGAAAAACGGTGTCGCACGAGTGCATCGAACGAGTAATTAATCTGGTGATTTCGTTGCGTTCAGTACATTACAGAACTCAGAGTTTGCCCTGTCACCCAGATACTCACGACAATGCCACGATGCTCCGTGCAGGGGCTGGTTTGAACACTCATTAAAGGAGGGGCGAACAGAGAGTAAACAATTAAGATAGTTACGTTTTACGTTCAACGTCTGAGATTATAACTCATAGATTATGTTATCGAAAGTCATTCGGAAATAAATAATTGTATTGTTCTTATTCTATTCACGATAACAGCATATTATTTTACATTTTTTCGGAGTCGAATTCACTAGAAACCTTCTCAAAAATAAATTGTATGATAAAAGTTAACAGTAATACAAAGAATCAATAATATGTTATGACTAAAGAGCGGATTTTTAGGTTCTTAAAACCCTAAAATATGATGTTAACACGCTTCAAAAAAACCTTTTAATATTCTCTAAATATTCCTTAAATTTTTAAATATTTAAGTATGATTTTTTTTTTAATAGTTCAATAAATACAATAAATAACTGTCAAGTGCTATTATCTTGGTAACAAGTAAATTATTGAATAATAAAAAATGTAAATCAGTTGATACATAGCTATATAAATGTGATAAAATATATTTAAAAATACATAATAGTTTAGTAAAAATAATAAATAACTTAGCACCATTCCGTAGGAACATAACCAACTCGATTACAGACAAGTAGATAATTGAATGATTTTGAATTTTTATCACTCTTTAATCAAAATTTTTTTTCCTAGAAAAAAATCACATTTTGAGAAATTAACAAAATATACGAATTTTTATGAACAATAATAGAATATATTCTAAAATATGAAAAATAGGCGAAATATTCTCTAATTTCCAAAATATGCTTTAATATGCAAATCAATTTTTCTCTACGAACTCCGTGACAGATAAATCGTCCACATTTTTCACCCTCGTAAAGATGCATAAAATCAATAAAAATATGTAAAAACCCAAAGATCCGCTCTTTAGTTATGACAAATCATCAAATACGTAATATTGTTGACGTTGACACTGTAATGGGCATTATGCCGAACGAAAAACATCTCTAAATTCATCATTTGAATAAACTCTTCAATGGCAGAGTGTTTTATTTATATTTAAAAACGTATTGGCGAATCGAAAAAAAGAACCGACTTCGGTCCAAAAGGGGTGATTGCCCTATTCGCCCCTCATGCAATTCACTCCTGACACCGTGTGTTCGCCTTGGTCGTGCGTGGGTTTTTTGGCAAAGCAAATCATGCTACGGGGTTTACGACACCACAGGCGCGATTAGGGAGGACCCCGGGGCAAGGGCTCGAGTGAAACCGTAGTCGCGCCTGTGCGTTACGGCTGCAAATAATATTATTTCTAACGCGTTTTCGTCGGTGTGTTTTGTTCTCGGGGTGCGAAGGCATCGTGTGCCCCGGAGTGTGCGTGGCCGAGAGGATAGCCGACTACTGCGAGGCCGTGCTGAACGTGACGGAAATGTGCAAGACGGGGCTGCGGTGCTGCGTGTCCAAGGACGCGTTCGCCGGGGCCGAGCACCTGGTCGTGTTGGACAGGAACTCGACGCGGATCAGCCTGAGCAACGCGCCGCACCGGCCGCCACCGCCGTCGTCTTCGCCGCCGCCGCCGCCGCCCGCGTCCACCACGTCGGCCGCGGAACAGTCGTCGGCCATGACGGGCGCGCCGCCCGCGGGCAGCAAACAGTGTCGCGGCGAGTGCGTCAGCGGACTGTTCGCGCTGTTCTGCGACGACGTGGACTCGGACGCGTACTGTCCCGGCGACGACAGCAGCTGTTGCGTCACCGCGCCAGCCGACGGAGGCCAGCAGCAGCAGCAGCAGCAGCCACCGCCGTCGTCCCAGCAGCAGTCGTCCCAGCAGCGACCGACCGCGCCGCCCAAGCAGCCGCCGCCGTCCCGGCCGTCGTCGTCGGCCGCAGCCACGAGCACCACGTCCGCGGGACCGCCGTTGCCCAAGTGCCCGGGCTTCTGTCTGCTCAACCTGATGGCCGCGTTCTGCGAACGGCCGTCCGTGCTCGTGTCGTACACGTCCACGTGCAAGCGCGGCTCCGTGTGCTGCGACAACACCAAGGCGGCCGCGGCGTCCGCGGCCCACACGCAAAAGCCCAAGCCCCGGCCGCCCGCGCACACCACCACCACCACCACGGTGCCGCCGCCGCCGCCGGACGGACGGCCCGAGTGTCCGGGCTCGTGCATCGTCCCGTACCTGTCGTTCACGTGTTTCAGTGAGTGTCTTTTAAGGTTTTTTAAGTGTTTTACTCGCTAGTATTATTTTTTTTTTTTTTTAAGCTATTGCATAGCTTTTATCGCAGGTCTGGTGTAGTGACTGAAAAAAAAATTTTCGTAACGAAAAAGCGTGACCACTACCTGTGGAATCCCGTAATTCCCCCTCTCTGTCTACCGCGCGGCGAACCGTATTGTCATACCAACAAAACAAACTCATTTTATCAGAAAAAAAAAACTTATGTTTCATATTTTAGTTGTCGTAGGCCTATATTTTCTATGATACGAATTCCTGAATAACTAGAATAATAAAAAAATTTAAAATTATATCAACTTCTTATTTATTTAATATGCAATAGCTTTATCGCGGCAGTCCGCGAATGCCACTTGTCTTTTTTTTTCACGGATATATTAGTCTTTATCGGATATGACGACGGTTCGACACGTCCTCCAAATATCGTTACGTCCGATCACGACCACTCCATTAAACTGTTTTTGATCCGATCGATTTTTTTTTATGACTCGACGCTACGCGTGACGTGCGACGACAAGACTGCGTTACGGCACAACAAAATAAAACATTGAAAATACAAGCCAAAATCTTAGTCTAGGTCATTATATTACGCCATCGCCCGCGTGAATGTCGTCCTGTTCTCTTCTCCGTCTAGTTTTTTTTTTCTTCAAATCTATCGGTCACGAACGCTACACCGTTCTAATTGGGCCGACCGTATTTTCGTTCGTCGGGCTCGCGAAACTCAAACCTCTCGTGAAAAATGCGATAATAATCGTCGTGCATTAGATTTCGCGTGCGTGCGAGTTTTAAACCAAGTTTATATCATGTACGCAAGAGCGTGTGACCGTTCACGGGTATAATCGAATTTCGTGGTCTCGTATTGAGTCCGCGGACTAATTCCACGAACATTCCAATAGTCCCCATTAAAATGCTTCGATTTGCGACGGGTAGACCAAAGGTGCGGGTAGGTTTTTTGCATTCGACATACAGAGCCGGAAAACTCGGGATACTCTTTTCGTAGACATTTTGGGTGGCGTTTACAAGAGAATGTTGGAAATTCTGCTGCATGTGACCCTAACTTCATGAGGACATGGTGTTTCGTTTAAATACGAGCACCCACTAAATAAAGCTCAAATAGTCAAATTTTTAACTATCTTATATAACGTTTTATTCGACTATGTATACACTTTTTAAGTTTAGTAAAAAAATTTAAATTACATAAGAATACGTTTTTTTAAGGTACACGTACAATTCTTTTTTCTTTTTACATTTAAATTGAATTGGAAAGACCAGAGGAAAGAGCCTTTTTAGTTTTTTGCACGGGGCTGAATTTTCATATTTACGCCACCAACGAAAGCAATAGTAAAAATTAATAGTCAAAATATTTATTTATTTTTTTTTTTTGAGTTAACTAGATATTACTAATGATTCTCGGGCAAGTTCAAGTCCCATCTCAGCAATCCATGCAAATCTACCCATCACCATGCTCGTCCCGTTGACGCCCGCACGCGGACGTGTGTGTGTGTGTGTGTGTGTGTGGGCAAATATTATGGGTGTAAATGTATAATCCGTGTGTTTTCGTGTCGCAGGAAACGCCGAGATGACGGACGTGTTCAAGTGCCGGAAGCCGGGCACGCAGTGTTGCGCCTCGAAGACGCAAATCCGCGAAGTGGTCGAACAGAAGACGGGCGTCGTCAATCAGCTGCACGGTCCGGCCGTCAATCCGGCGCCGTCCACGCCGCAGAGCTACGGCGGTGCGTTCACTCACAGGAACGACACCGTGCCGCCGTTCAGGCCCCACGTGCCTAGCTCGTTGCAAGTGTACACGCCGTCACCCGGTAAGTGGCTATAGTGATGTTTACACCCTGTATACGGCGTTTTCGTGACGATTTCGCGCCATATTTGTGAGTACAACACGTAGTGATAATAATAATAATAATCACAATCACGTGTGTTTTCGTCAGCGTCGAAACGTCGCGCAAGATCCACCGCGTTAGATCATAATAATATATTGACGTAATTATACTGTTACGATATTATTGGTTTTCCAAAACGATTTCACTGCGTTCGATTTTGGGGGGAAACCTAGCTCAATGTAAAAAAAAAATAAAGTACTACTTTATCCGAATCGCCCGTTATCGACTCACCGACAGTACTACATTACAGCACACGGATTTCGATATGGTTTTTGAACATAATAATTCGTTTTAGCTTTATATCCTTTCTAAATATCACGTTCTCAATGCATTGTAACCTGTTGAAATTCCTTGGAATGTCACCAAAATCAGAATAAATCACGCTTTTACTAATATTACAGAATACATCAAAACCTTATTTTATTGCTGTCGATACAAATTAAAATTCAGTTTGAATAAATACACGAAACGAGTTGGTACTTTAAAATCATTCCTAACTCAACAAATACCGAGTCGAAAACCTTTTTAAACTTTTCGTCCTAGTTTCGGTCGGGTAATAAAGCAAAATGAATTTCGGAAAATGTAATTTGTTTCTACTACAGCTGCCCCGTTCCCGATATACCTACCAGTCGTCGTATAAGTTGGCGATGGCGAATAATAAATTGCGTTTTGGCTTTATTAAAATTGGAGTTTCGAGCAGCCACGTATTTATAACGTTCTGGGTGTAATTTTTAATGCGTATTTATTAAAAACGAACCGTTCGGGTGGACGTACAACGTGTGAAACGATGCTATTCGCCGGCGGAATCGTCTGTATGACATTATGTTTAATTTATTTAAATGATACCTGGGCCGTGCGGCGAACATCCCGCACACGTTTAACCGGCTCACAGTCGCGACGACTGTGTGTCAAGACGTTAAACTCTGACAGGGAACGCGATTCAAAGTGGGCCACCTACATATACATGTCTGATGCCGGCACGATGTAATAATTCGTAACGACGATTCGAGTCGAGTCGAATTATTTCGCGAAAACTCCACACTCCACTCGCGTATTGTTTCGTGTTTTGAGACGAGAAACTAGTGCACATGACAGACTACACCTCGAGTGTTCCGACACCTGGAAAACCGACGATCTATTGTTCCGTTTCTCGTTTTGTTTTTTTTTCTATCTTACAAATTCGCCATGATCTCCTTCTTTCGAAAAATCTGTTGCGATGTTCTTCGACTACTGCAAGCAATACGTATGACCCGTAACGTTCAAATGTATTCTTCTTTCAAAATTTCTGTTTATATCTTTCTACGGATTTCATAAATAAAAATCACCCCTATTCTAAGTGCATATATATTTAAATACCAGTTGATTATAAACCTGATTTTTCGTAATAAAAATCTAAGATTTATACAAAAAGTATGACGAAGATGAATGTGGGAAATTGTCTGTTTTATAGTCCACTGTGCCTAATTACATGGGTTTTCTGCTCTCTAGGCCTGTTTGTAATCGAAAAACTAAGGTGTTAAAAAAAAATGCTCATAACATTGATACGTAGATTGTTAAGTTTTTATTCTCAGAATATCACGTTCAATCCGTGATTTCAATTCTATCATCTTCAGTCCCGGGTAAATTTAACTCTTGTTTATTTTTGGATTCTAATCCAGTGAAATCGAATAACCTTTCGAACACATGTTTTTTCAGAGCAACAGATCTCTGAGCTCAATGAATAGATACAAGTTTATCTATTTTTTTTTTTTTTTTTTTTTTTGAATCGTCAAATAACAAAATCGAGCTTATCATCCTATTGCCGTCTCGTGAGAGCCCCCCGTATCTTAAAAAATTAATTTCCTCGTACATTAATATTTATGATCCCGTAATCTTCACGTTTATTTTTTATTACCATCGGCGTTTCTTTTTAATGGTTTTTTTTATTTATATATATATATATTATTACACGAAGCGCCGACAGTTTAACGTCACCTCGTTTCGAAGGCTTCGGCCCTCGTCGACGAGAAAAAAGTAAATGTAAATGCATTTAATAATCATACTCATAATAATAATCTTTTTTTTTTTTTTTTATCGTGTAGTCGACTATTCGGCCAATCCCACGGTGTCCACGCTGACCACGTCCAATCCCGCCGTGCCGTCCAAGCCGTCCACGTACAGCAAATACGTGTGCGGCGTGAAGGGAACGTCCAGGACGCGGACGTCCAGAGTGGTCGGCGGCGAAGACGCGGACGCGGCCGAATGGTGTTGGCAGGTGGCGCTCATCAACTCGCTGAACCAATACCTGTGCGGCGGCGCGTTGATCGGCACCCAGTGGGTGCTGACGGCCGCGCACTGCGTCACCAAGTGAGTGTGGTCCATAAATTTTTTTTTTCTTTTTTGTTTTTGTTTTTGTTTTTTTTATTATTTAAATTTCGAATTTCCGACCACGGACGATTTTCACGAAATTCCGAACGCGTCTCACTCGACCACGTTTAATTATACCGACGACGGCTACGACGACGTGCGTAACGACTATAACGTATACGAGTTACGCGTCACGTGTTTATACGCTTCCCGCCGTTTCACCGTTACGGTCGGTTATTATAATCATAGGAACCCTGCGTGTTATTATTTCAGTTGCTGCCGTCATTATGTCGGCGACTCGCCGAGATTCCCCCGACCGTACTTCGCAACGTTCTATAATAATAACGTACTCGAGCGCCACTCGCAACGATATAATTGTTGCGAGTCCGCGCGCGCCGACGTCGAGCCGTGTACCGTTTCTTTTGGGCGCCATTGTTTTTGAAAATTTCGATATTATTACCGTTCATTATAACGCCATGCAAGCAGCGTGTTTTCATGATTTCCGCTCGAAACGTTCAGACGCATCGTACGTACGTAGTATTACGACCCGTTCGTTTCCGGTCCCCACGCGGTCGTAACGATAGCCATCACACGTGTGAAACGCTACTGTTATTTCGACAATCCGATAGTATCACAAAACGCGGTTAAGGCGGAGAAGAGTAAAAAATTAATACGACCAGCAGTTATCATACTATCATAATCGTCGCGTAACGTCGTCGTCGACATCATCGATCTCGATCGTGACGGTTAAGCGAATGCCTGGGAAACCGTGATCGCTTGGCTTCCGATTACGACACGTTTCATGATTTTTGATTGATTATGACTAATGTATTCGAGTGTAACATATTCTCTGTCATGATTAGGGCTCGGAAATTGTAGGAGCTAAAAAAGGTAAAATATGCACGAAAAAATTGCAAAATATGCATTAAAAATATTAAATATGCAAAAATATTATTCTGAATTCCAAAAATTAAATACATCAGATGTTGTTTACAAATTAATCATATACATAAAAATTGTTTATAACTAAAAAAAAGTATAACTGGTTGGCATGTTGACATCTTATTGAGCTGAAAAAAAAATGAATAATATTTTTTCAGTATTTTTTAAATTACGAAAAAAATACATGTTTTCTAATATCTGTTAAGTTATTGCATTGAACCACCAATATTTTCTTAAGATTTTCTATTTCAAATGAACGATGATTATTCGATAGAAGATTTTTATATCGAGAAAACGATCTTTCAACGTCACTTGAAGTCATCGGAGCATATTTATAAAATTGATTATGGCGATGACATTATATACCTTCGTTGGTCATTTTGAGTTTTATATTCAATATTAGTTGAAATATACAGGTTAAAAAGAAAAAAATCAATTGTTTTAGAAAAATATGAAATATGCATAATATGTGTATAAAATCAATGAAATATGCACTTTTTAGCTAAAATTGGCAAAATATGCATTTTCAGTTTTCAATTTTTTAACTAGCAATTGTATATTTCAAATTTCTAGCTAGGTCTGCTATAAATTGAGATCATACAGAACAATACGCGATTCCTACAACTTCAGAGCCCTAGTCATGATAATATCGATTGAAATAAAAAATATTTTTGAAGCACTCTCTACTCAGAGATGAAAAATATCGATTATTTCGTTTTGTATGCACGCTGTCGATTTGTAACCGACAGTTATTATATGGTCGAGAGATCGAGAAAATTCCGAGAGAAATTAAGTAAAAAAAAAAAAAAAAAAAAAAAAAGGTAAAACGAAACATTCACTTTTCGACATTTTAAAATTATTCTTTTGCGATTTCCACGAGATAAATCGCAATTTTTCCCTAAGCGGCCTCTTTTCTTTACGAAACTAAACGCGGGAGGTGTACCTACGATAACGATAACAATAACGGAAATCGGCATTTATAATGCGGTCCGACCAACTACTACCCTATTTACGACATCGACGTCTGACGTTTAACGCGGTGCGTGTTCGCAGCATCGTGCGGTCCGGCGACGCCATCTACGTGCGCGTGGGCGACCACGACCTGACCCGGAAGTACGGGAGCCCGGGCGCGCAGACGCTGCGCGTGGCCACCACGTACATACACCACAACCACAACTCGCAGACGCTGGATAACGACATCGCGCTGCTCAAGCTGCACGGGCAGGCCGAGCTCAAGGACGGCGTGTGCCTGGTGTGCCTGCCGGCCCGGGGCGTCAGCCACGCGGCCGGCAAACGGTGCACCGTCACCGGGTACGGGTACATGGGCGAGGCGGGCCCGATACCGTTGCGGATCCGCGAGGCCGAGATCCCGGTGGTCAGCGACGCCGAGTGCATACGCAAGATAAACGCGGTCACCGAGAAGATATTCATACTGCCGGCCAGCAGCTTTTGCGCGGGCGGCGAGGCGGGCAACGACGCGTGTCAGGTACGTTTTTTGTTTTGTTTTTTTTTTCTTTTATCGCAGGTCTGGTGTAGTGACTGAAAAAAAAAAATTTTCGTAACGAAAAAGCGTGACCACTACCTGTGGAATCCCGTGATCCCCCTCTCTGTCTACCTCGCGGCGAACCGTATTGTCATACCAACAAAACAAACTCATTTTATCAGAAAAAAAAAACTTATGATTCATATTTTAGTTGTCATAGGCCTATAGTTTCTATGATACAAATTCCTGAATAACTAGAATAATAAAAAAATTTTAAATTATATCAACTTCTTATTTATTTAATATGCATCACTTTTACGTCTTTTACGCCGCGATACCGGACGGTCCCCCGAATGGGCGCGAAGTGGCCGAGACGCGCAGAGCGGTCGACGCGATTCTCCGCGCTTTCGTGCGGAAAACGGTTTTTATTATTATTTTTTTTTTTTTTTCAAAAGACGCCTTTCCGACATCGCGTGACGGCAAGACCGTGTTTGAGTTTTTTGCGCTCGCGGTGAATCGTTCAAGCTTCGCCCGAGTCCGTCTAAAGAAAAATTGAAAAATCTACTGAACGCGTATAGCAACGAACGAATTTTCGAAAATGCAGTACAATAATTCCAATTAGAATATTATGATTATTTTTTTTTGTGATGTTGTTGCGGGAAACTCATCCGTTAGGCTGTTGAATGAAATTCGTTTTACTAAATTCTTCCCTGTGTAGACGACAATGCCGTACTAGCGGTTTTGCTGGAACACATTCCAAATTTTGAACCTCTCAGTACTCGGCAAAATACTTGATTTAAGTTACAGACCGCTTCCCCGAAAAGTTTTTTTTTTTTTTACTTTAAATTTACTCTTTTTACAGGGAGACGGCGGTGGACCTTTGGTGTGTCAAGATGACGGTTTCTTCGAATTGGCAGGATTGGTTTCTTGGGGCTTCGGATGCGGCAGGATAGACGTTCCGGGCGTATATGTAAAAGTGTCATCGTTCATCGGTTGGATAAATCAAATTATAAGTGTAAACAATTTGTAGTTTTGAACAGACAAACGTTTTTGGAACGAAAAAAAAATCGAACCTTGTCTAAATTACAATTTGAATTTAACAATTATTTATTAATTAATTAATTTATTTATTATTTTGTATATGCTTTTGAGTATTTAACAAAAACGATACGCTGTATTTTCTTTCAAAATCCTTCAATCCCTAGCGGATTTTCGGGAAAGAAATAGAAAAACAATTAAATTGTGATTAAAAAGACCGTCGATTTGTTTTAATTATTTTTTTGTAAATAAACTTTAAAATTATTTTTATTTATTTAATGACATGAAAGACAAAGATTATTTTATGTTAAATCATGTTATTTACACGATATGTAAATATAAATATACCGTTAGTTTCAAATAGGAAAATATCATAGACTATAAAAATGTTCAGTGACTTATAACAATATTTGACATATTATTATGCTTGTTAATAATTAACGACTATTGATTAAATCAATACTATAATATCATGTTAAACAGTTTTATTTTTAAAATTATAATTATTATATCTATTAATGTTTTACGTTTATATAAATCATTGTATACGATATAAAATAATTTAAAATTTGTAATAATTATCCATTTAGAATTTTTATACCTATTTTAATAGCAATATTATATTGTATCATATTTATTTTAAAGTTTTATTAGTTCTTATATGACAATAATTCGATGAGAATAAGTATTTAATAAGAAGAAAATTATATCAATCATAAAATCATACACTTTTAACCATTTTACATACTATTACACTGAATAGTATAGACATTGTATTTGACCAAATCAACTTTTAAATTTTAATAAATAATTTTTTTTAAAACACTTATTAAAAGATAGCTTTGATCGTTATACACTTTCATTTAACAAATTTTATAGTAATCGTATTTTCTAAAATGATCCATGTTCCATGAAAATAGTTTATTAAAATAAAAATAAATAAAAAATACATGTAATTTCATAATATACATTATTATTTAAAAAATGATTGAAATTGAATAAATTACCATATTATACGTAGTTATCACGACGATTCATTAACTTATTTGCAATCTGTGGTGCGTCTACAATTCTTTGTTACAATTAAATATGTAGCTACATACCCAGTTAATTATTTTATCGAACATATTTTAAACATTGGTTATTGATAAATTTGTATTTTATAACTTGATACTTGAATAAAGTTGTAATTCATTTTTCACTTAAAAACTTGTTTTTAATTTAAAAGGTGCGTAACAACTTACACTTATTCCGGTTTTCGAATAACGATATATTATTTATGATTTATTTTATGTATATCCATTGCACTGAAACGCGTAGTCAAATCAATTTGACAAATTCTAATAATATGATATCCATATTGTAGCTACACTTTATATTTTGTGATATAACTACATGGCGTTACAATCGTCAAGGGACAAAAATAATACGTAATAAGTAGACGACTAATTTCGTAACTTCTTATTTACCTAAAATTCACTCGAATTCCCTCCAGTGAAAGGATTCTTGAAATTATCTAGGAAGGCAAATAACCTCTTAAAAATTATCTGATTATTCTTACGCGACAAATGAGAAATATATTTTGAAGTGATAAAAAAACTGATTTTTATAAAGCTGAAAAAGATATCTATTTACACATATTACTATGTGTCTAAGTTGGAAATGATTATAATGTGCCATCTTCAGGTAGTGGCTTATTTAGTATGGAGCTAGATTAGCCTTAGTGGACTTTTAACTATAGACAAACTAGCAATGAATTAAAAAAATATAGATTTGTTTTTGTAATAACATCAATTATAATAATAATAATAATAACGAAAAGCCAGAACGACTTGTATAAAATATAATTGAGGTGCCTTGTTGAATGCACATTTTTTTTTTGTATCGTAGTAGTTAAATGGCGTAAATAATAATGTAGTATTTTTTAAGAGATAGGACGTAGCCATTGATATGGAATTTTCATATTCTCTCCTGGGAAAAATGCCAAATACGCCACTGTCCCCGACTCGTGTGTTCGAAATTTGATAACTGCCTATTTTTATTTTCGTTTCGATTACTTTATCAATGTACATACAACATAACATGCGTGTATAGTAGAAAACTTCGACTTGAATGAATTCCACGAGTGGCGCGGTCAGTCACTTCGTGATGGTAACCGACGAATGTACACATAGAGTCGTACTTTACGTCCTTGATTATTGCGATAGCACGGTGGATATTCCTTGTTAAGTAGGTAGATGGTAGATATTAGTGATGTGGCATAAATCCGGATTATCCGAAAATCTGAAAAATACGGATTTAAGATTTAGAATTTTGAGTCTCTGAATCTGGATTTTGGATTTTGAAACTCAAAATTTGGATTTATGAATTTAAAAATCGCTTGTCCTATAATGTAAAAATGTAATGAATGTTGTTACTTGTTTCTTTTAATACTTATACAACATTAACTTAGCAATTTAATTTAAATTGTAAAACCACATGTCATTAACGTATTGATATTTATTGTTGTTCTAGTTTTTGATTTAAATTAAAATTATATTTTTTGAATTGTATAAATATATAAAATACATAAATATATTAGATAATATGCTTTGTTATCAAAACATTAAATTTATATATGAAACAATACTAATTCAATGTTTCGAAATACAAAGTCCGGATTTAGAATAAAATTCAGATTTGATAATCCAAAATCCAGATTTATAATAAAATCCGGATTTTGAACTTCGAATTCCGATAATTCGAATTTTCGAACTTCTGCAAATTTGTTTTTTTCCCAACACTAGTTGATATATACCCCTTTTGTGCCACATGTCGGTTTCGTAGTGAATCGACCGGCAGGGCTTCAACCCCGTCAATCACCTACATAATTTCCAAGCCAAAAATATGTTTTTCGAAAATGTTTATTAATATTTATTTATTTATTTTTTTTTTTTTTTTTGTCATAGCTCATCGATTCAATTCTTTGCTCAAGTGCGCACGACCGTCTTTTTTTCTTATCAGTGATTGGCATTTTATGATATGAAGACTTTTTGTGATCTGCAGAAAAATAAAATGTGAAATTATTTTAAACATCACAATATTATTGTTGTTGAGATAAAATACAATATCTAAATTTTCACAAACTCATGCCACACCTTTTTATCATTAAGTTTTAATTAACAACTTTCTAATATCATTATTATATTTCACAATGAGGTTAAGTACCAATGGATAGTGAAGTGTGACGTACGTATATTAAGGTTTTGAATGTCATCGAATTGGAGAACTTATTAAAGTTTGAAAGAATTATAATCACATAATAAACATGAGAAAAATAATGCTAATAACTTCCCAATATGCATTGACTGATTAAGTTTTTTTATTTTATTATGATAAGGTGTAAAATAAATAAAAGCTACCAACTCAACATTGCTCATTAAAAAAAAAAAAAAAAAAAAATGCTTAATTCAACCGGAATTGCAAAAAAAAAATGTAAATAATAAATTCAATTTTCCAACTAATGATAGTTTTATCTAAAAAAGAAAATAATTGATTCCAAATTTCGAAAAATTATCGAATTACTTACTAAGTTGATGACATTTTTTTTATCTTTTGAGGGACTGAATTAAATATTCAGACTACTTTTACTAACCTGAAAATATGGTTACAAACAAAAAAATAATCGCCACCGTAAAAAAATATTGAATGAAAATAAAATATTAGCATAAACAAAATAGTTCCATATTCATGTATGTTTGTCATCTAAACATGTAATTTATCAAAGACAATGTTCAGAACAAAACTTATCTTGGTCAAAGTTAAACAGACTAAAATTTAGTTTTAAATAATTTAAAAGGAAACAAAAATGAGCAAATCAATCTTATCTGAGTGAAAGCAGAAATGTATTATATCGCCACATATGTGTTCGCTGTTTATGTATTATTATATTATATTTAAGTGTTTATTTGTTATTTTAGATTGTAGAACAGTAAAGTTAAGAAGTAATACAGTTTAACATTTGTATGCTTTAAAGTCAGTTTTTAAAGTAGATAATATTATATAATTACTTATACAATTGAATACAAAATTAAAAAATCAATCTATTTTGAAATATTTTGTGTAAGTTATAAGTTTATAACATTTCTATTTTAATACACTGTTTCGAATCAACAATGCACCATTTACGCATTTATTGAATGCATTTAAAATTAACTATTTTCCAATGACAGAACATAATATTTTATATATTGTATTTGTTTTTGAGGAAAATGAGATGCTCACTGTTGATAAAATTGGTTCTAATGGTTATTTTTAGAAAAATACCATGCACATACACTCTTGACTGCAATTCATCTACATAAACTTTTATTCATTTGTAGATGATTTAGTGTTGATCTTAGAGAGCATCAATCAAAGGAATATAAGACTCGATTATGGATGAATAAGAGAATAGTAAACTGAGTATATTATGGAGTATGATTTTGGAACAAATAAAATGAATATCATATGGTTAGATATGAAGGGGTAAGGTGATGAAGTAATATGAAAGATTAATAATCTTATATTTTGAACAAACACTTACCTAATCCACCTTAGTATGCTTTATAATGCTCCGATCTTGGGGGGGGGGACTATTTAAAAAAAATGAAATCAAAACCACTGGAGAATATTGATTTAGACGTCTAACTTCACTAAATTTGACTTTACTTGTACTTAACAAGTTTTTTTTTTTTTAATATGGTAAAATTAGGGCACAATTAGGTGTAGTTTTTCTTAACGCAAATATTATATGTGTAATATTGTAATAAGTAAATGTATTAATGCGATAATTTTTTTTATTATTTTGTAGTAGGGATTGAAATAAAAATAATTAAATCAAAAAAAAAAAAAGGTTTTGTATAGTTCAGAAATGTATTCGCACGTTAGGTTCTCACGCATAAATTATGCTAAAGGCCAGGTAAAATGTAAGCTAAAGAATTGAGCAGTCGACCTTAAATAGCTTTTATTTTTATATTTAAATAAAGCTAATCCATTTTACAGTAAACGTTTCATTTCCTATTTTTTCTCAACACATTATTTTAATTTCAAAATAAAAATTGTGCATTATTATATTCTGTAAACGATATCTAATTTTAAAAATAAACTCTTTTATTATTGTTTGAATTTTAATATACTTCGAATATACTGTCGGCTATTGGTTTTCACAAGATAATATTATAACAATCTCCTTTATGAATTTCAATCAGAATACATGGATCCCATGTCTAAACCGATGTCGTATTCATTACTTAGGCATGGGAGGGGATTAAAGTGGTATTTTCCTCTCTTTTCTGACAGATGTTAAGTATCGTGCATGATATATGTACGAACGAGTAGTATTTATGAGGCTATGAAAATCTCAAGTGTGAAATAAAAATCCGCCTATCCCCGCCGTCATATAAATTACTGCTGACGTGATTTTAACATATTCACCATTAGACGTTGGAACGCGATGTCCTACCAGTGCTCTAATTTATCGAATCACGACGGGCGACTGCGGTATTAATCGTTTTAATATCTCCCAGTGACGTCTAAACATTTTTCAATAATGTCATGTGTCATCCACGCGTATAGCACTTTCGTGCAAATCTAAACAACAGCGTTGTTTATCATAATTTAGTGAAAGTCCAGCACACGATTAAACACTAAATTATGTACGTGTGCACATGGTTACTTGGCAATTTAGAGGAATAAAAACCCGCGTTTATCTCGTAAGTCTTTCGTCCCGATAGTCGTTACGCCTCTTCGAACTCGTTGTTCGGTTTTTTTTCCGTGCGTATTAAAAACAGAAGAAATACGATAATTGACATGTTTTTGCCTCTTGTAACCGCGGGTAGGTGTATGCACGGTAACAAATTTAAATTAATTATTGTGCACCTACTGCGAAGGGTTTCCGTTCTAGGTGCAAAACGCATAACACTGGACGTTTATACGAGAATAATAACGTAGGTACGTACCCATTTCCACTTACAATAAACATTCGATATTTATACGGGCATAATATAGCGTATACACTTTCTTACACGAATAAAAACACGTTTGTAATTTATATAAAATAATAAATGCATAATTATCGGTTAATAATTTCTATTAAATAGCTTATGATAGTACAGTGTGTTTAAATGACGACGGTTATTTATCGATGACTTCGAATGTTTCAGGTAGAATTACAAATTATTTTCAAATCACGCATAGAAATGTGTGGATCGAATATAATTATTGTATAATGAATAGGCACGCATTTTTTCCCAAAGAAATACAGCAAAATATATTGGTATTTTGTTTTACGTCTATATATTTTATACCTTTTTAAACACAATGATAACAACAATATGTAGTGATTTTGAGTCACAATCAATTGATAAGTAACATTGACAAGTTTAAATAATTAGTTTATCAATATAAGATAACCAATAAAATGAAAAAAACAATTCACAACTTCCATATCATTTTTTCTAGGTACGTTATTCCACTGTGAATATTATTAATTTTCTACATTACGTTTGTTGGTTGTTCATTATACATTCTTTTCGTCAGGAGATTATATTTTTCACCCGATAAGTCAAAACAGTATAACTTACTGAGAAAGATATTAACAAAAACGATAATGTCAATTTTTTTTAGTTTTTATAACAATGATAAAAATATTATTTGAATTGGTCGAAAAATTAGTTTTACGTTTTATTTACTCGACATTCATAAATTAGAGACGATTTAATGAATACAATTGTGAATTATTTTGAACTTTATTTCTAAAACGATATATTTGTGCACCATTTAAATGTATTTCTGTACAACTGGATAAGTCAAATCGAACACGTTTCTGAGTCTACGAGCCGAGCCGGCTACCATCTATTGCTGCGAGTCCCCAGACCACAGAAAGAGTCGTTGTTCGCGCGGTAGTGAGCCCGCAATAGTTAAACGTCCACTACATACTACTAACGAACATTTCGATTTCGAAAAATCATACATTAAAAATGTTTATTACGATGAAAAAGTTAACTGTTGCCCACTGCACGATGATCATACACGCGAGAAAACGATAAAATATGTTCTTCTTAAGCATATTTTCCAAACAAGAATTTGTTTGAATTAAAATGGTCACCGCTTGCCAAGATGAACTGGACCAGTCATACTCGTATGGCAACACCACGTACACAGTAAATATTTGGGATGCAGAAGATGCATGGGAGCCTTTGACGGAACATTGCCCCGACGTTATCGATAGGTAGCCAGAAATATTGATGTTGCCCGTCCACTGTGTCAATGTCCGCTCAACTTTAGATTTTTAGTGAAGTGAAGGGTCTAATTAGTTTTACAACTGTGTTTATTTTTTTTTTCATTTTTTTTTCTTGAGACACATTTTCATACACCTAACTCTGTCCAAGTAGTTCATACAACTCCATAGTTATGAAATCGCATGTAGGCGGCACTTTTTGGGTTTATTTTTCTTTCTTCTCAAATCGCAATAGTTTTTTCTAGCGCTAGGAAACACTGTTCATAAAACTAAATCAAAACTGTAAAATTTGTCGTGAATGAGATTTTCACTAAATTTAAGTAATTTAATTATAACTCCAAAAGTAATGTCGCTAAAAAACTTAAAACGTTCTTCATACCTATATCATAGATATATTTTCTCCGAGATTTCTTATAGTTTATAATATATATTAACAGCTTAGACCAAGCGATTATTAAGATACTATTACCAATATTATTAAGATTATTAATACCAATAATACGAGTTCATGGCGTAAAAATTGGCAAGATGGATACAAACCGTTGTTTGTCACTTTAATCAGACGAGAATAAAATATATAACATCATCAATTAATTTTCATGTTGCCATGTTGGTGATATACTCTTAAAATTAATTTCATACTTCGTATTGCTGTAATACTGTAAAAATTCTGTAGGACAAAACAGTAAGTCGCGTTTCTTTTTATAAATAATACATAAATATACGTGTATTATAGTTTATAAACATATTATTTCAATGGTATATTTCAGTAAAGTAGGTAAGCATCAGTAGTCAATACACTATGACAATGAAGAAGTTGTGAGGAATACGAAATTCGTTCAAAGAACGTTTAGGAATTTTCACAAAAACTATTTGTTGTAAACACTAAATATGTGCTTTGCGTGTTATAAAGAAACATATGTATTTTTTAAATGAATTATTATTTATTTTAATTCGATACTCGCGATCGGTCACATTTAAATCTGGTAATAGATTTGTTTTATTTTACTTCTCTTCAATATAATGTTACATTAGTGTGTAACGAAACCGTTCGACAAAATAATGCGACTAATTCCGTGGTATTCAAATAATTACAAGACTATTGTTTGAAACGGTACTCGGTGGTAATGCGATAAAAATAGAAGTACCGTTTTCTGTCAATCCATCGATACATATTAAAGTTCGCAACCGGTTATTATTTGCATCCATACGGGTTTTTTTTTTCTAATTTGCTCATTGTACGTCATTTGTAACACTGTACTGGCGTAGACAGGCGAACTTATTGAAATTCAAAAACTACTAATTGTTTGTACCCAGACTTCGAACTGCATCGGTCGTCAATATTTATCGATTTACTACGTGAGATATCTGTCAGAACGTGTTTTTTTCCTCGCACAAGATTATCTGATTGGCGAATAATGATTTGTCATTAAAATATAGAAAGTTAATGTACACATCGAGTATCATAACATATTTTTACAATAATTTTTAAGTAATATTATCATATATCAATCAGACCGTATAGCATATTGATACACCTGATTCGTTAGTAAAAAAAAAATATAAAAACATAATATAACGTCACGAGTTAACATATTATAATTATCATAGACGTAGTATACCTTATACAAAATAAAAAAGACAATATGTATTAGATGAGTAAATGATACAAATTTGAGAACGTATACAGCGAGTAATATACGTATATACTGAGTACACTGTATTCTGTGTTTGTACTTCTTATAATATAACATACAACATTTTATAAAATGAAATGCATTATTTATTCATTCATTTATTTATTTATTTATTTTTTGAAATTCATTTCACAGTTAATTTGTAAAACATGAATGATTTTATGTCGGTTTAAACATCAATTTACGTAAAATAATATTTACTACCTTACCAACAGATACAGTAGGTATACGAATATTTCTTTGTATCGTATAACTTGTATTATTAATTTAAAAATCTTAAAAAGCCGGACATACTTCGCACCATGGGTGTTCTTTGCTTCTCGGATAAGATAATGAAGATGGGTATATTGAATTTCGAAGAAACAGTAAATCATTTTTTTAGTTAAACGATTCTGAACAAAGCTTCAGATTAAAATATAATGTTTATATATATATATATATATATATATATATATATATATATATATATATATATATATATATAACCGTTTTTAGTGTATTTAATGGTAAGTTTTTTCTATCAAAGCCATTTAAACACTTTCTTCTGAATAAAGGAGATTTTTTTCTTATCAAAAGATTCAAATAATTTGTGCTATCTTTATTCAACGATTCATTATGATTGGATGGTCTTAGATTTTTCCAAACACATTTACAGTTGAAAATTGATGTAAGTACAATGGATACCGTAATTATTGTGTTGTAATATATTTGAATGTTTATTAAAAAAAAAAAATCCTGACTAACGATTTTCACAGTGTCGTTAGTTAAGTGTATAAGTAAGGCTATAACATTTTCAGAAGTTTATAAAACTTATCAAGTGGATATTAACTGACCAAAAAAATTAAGTTAATTTTTGAACAACTGGTATGTACCGTTTTATTTTTTTTTAGAGATAAAATACTATATGAGAATGTGAATAATATTAGTTACTATCACGTAATTGTATTTATTACATAACCTTATTACCTAGATATAACTGTATGCGTCACGTGCTCGTGTGTTTACGTTAAATGTTTTCAACACGAAATCCTTTAATTTTATGATAAAACCTTATAAATATATATTTTATTGTTATTACACTAATAAAATGCGGTTATCCGGTACAAACCACGAATGCGTCAAATATATTATAGAAAGCATGGAAGTTCCATTTCCACAGTCATAAAATAGTAGATCTTGGCAACATACCTTTGCATACGAAACTTTATTATTAAGATAGTAAGGATAAGGAACATGTCATAAACGTAACACAATTTTAACGCACTTTTAAGACCAAAATAAATATAAAATAAAACAGAGTGGAGTCATCATAATTATTTATACTTATATTTTAAATAACTTATTTAAAATTTAATTTATTGACATAACTAATCTTAAACAGGTTATGAAATTTTCTAATTTTTTTCTATTAGGTTTAAGAAGGTCTAAAAGTCTTTTCATCTAAAGATCAAAAAATAAAAGTTCAAAATAAAAATAACCTTAAAAATTAGGTGCTAATATAGATACATATTACTTAATGTTAATAAAACTGGAAGTTATACAGTCACAATTATTATAAGAACCTACTTTACACCCATAAATTCTAAAATAAAAAATGACATTTACGAATTTAGAACTAAACATGTTGACTAATTATTTATGTCAGTATTATAGAAATAATATACAATGTTAAGATTATCATGCTATTTTGAAAATGTGTTTTTGTTTTTTAAACAAACACTTGTAAATAAAAAAATTCAATAGTATTAATATGAAATAATATGAAACACACACACACAATATATACTTTTAATTACATACATACTTGATGGTCTTGTTTGAACAATGAACGATAATTATGTGTATAAGTAATAAATTATATCCTTTTATAAATATAAAACACATACTGATCTAATATCAAACCCAGCTAAATTTTGGAATTATATGCGAAATAAAGGTAAAAGTTCAGGCGTTTCCGAAGAAATGTATTTGGAAGACAAACTTGTTTTAGGCCCACAGATTCCAACGATTTTCGCATCATATTTCTCTTCCATTTATAACACGGATCTGTTTTATGGTCTCCTTATGCTCAGAAAGACATCCAAAGAATCGAAAAGGTTCAAAAAGGTTTTTTTTTCATTCACAGGCTACGTTTTAAAAATTCATCACCCTCTACATAATTTATGCATTAGTAGCGGAATCTTTAAATTTATTGTCCCTTTAAACTAGAAAAAAAATGTTAGATAAACGTTTTAATTAATACCTTAGTTCATGGTGAAAAGTTGCTAGACGTCTACTAGATAGGGTTACATTTCATACATCTAGGGCAGGATCCCGTAATAAACAGATTTTCGAAATCAGCACTCGTAAAACAAATTATTTATGTAATGATTCTAACCAAAGAATAATGCGTACTATTTACTCAGACCCTAATCTCTTAAACTTTTAGTCTAACGGAAGGGTAGGATAATCTTAGACTAGGACCACATAACGTTTTGTTTTCATTGTAATATGTATACTCCTATAACAAATTATTTTCTTTCTATTACTTTAATGTTATATAATTATATATTAATAACAACTGTTCCTCATAACATTAATTATTATCTCTAATCGTATCAAAATGTATGTATTTTCTTTGTAAACTGCCGTCAGGCGTAAAAAAAAAGACAAGTGGATTTCTTGAGTCCTAAAATAATTAAAAATTTATAGAGTCCATACACTTGTTTCACAAAATTCGAATTGTTAAAGATGACTAATGAAATATTTAAATTAAATATTAATAATTTTGTGAGTCCATAAAAATACTAAATCATGAAACTTTGATTGATTAACGAATATTGGCGGGGGAAATCGTAGAAAGAAGAACAGTTCATTATAAACTAACCAGTAGTCTGTGGGTAGACATTGTTCGTTAATACGGTAGTTTGTTAAATATTATTTATTTGCCGTTCAAGTCTTACACGATGATACATAATCGAAGGTAGGTAATAAATAATTATTGAAAATAATGTCTTTAAGTATATCTAGAATTTAAATAATTTACTAATACAAAATAACCGACTAAATAAATTATCTTATTTAAATTAAACCAAGTAAAATTATTACATTGAGTTATTTTTAATTTTATTAGATCTTAAAATACACATAACTAATATGTACAACAACTATGTCTGTTTAAAAATCTATTTTACATTAATTTGAAAAGTATGAAAATTATATTGTACTTCACGAAATTTAAAATGATTTAAAATTACAATACGAAATAAATTTGAATTCAAAAAAGTTTTATAAATTTATGATCATAAGGTACAACGTAAGTATGTAGTTAAATATTAAATACATTATACATTAAATACATGTAATCATTGATTATTTTAATGAAATCGATTAATGTTAGAGTCTATATTAAAAAACGTTTTTGCATTTTTATTCGAAATTTATTAAATTAAATTTATCTCAAAATTTCCATGCAGTTTTTTTTAGCCAATATTTCCTACGATTTTTTTATTTCATTTTTATTGTCAATTTGATTTTCATGTTTATTTTCAAAAATTAATTATTAATTTTTATCTTAAAATACATAATGTTTTAGACGTATAAAAATGAAAAATAAACATTTTTAAACTTACACACACAGAACTTCAAAATATCTTTCTTCTATTTTCAAAGATCGATCGAAATGTTGTGTACTCCTGCAGTTTTCGAAGACCTTGACCTACAGTTTTGTGGTCTTGAATCTTTCTAGGAAGTTATTTTGTATTCAACAAAGAGAACTAGTTAATGTTTCTAACTATAAAGAGCGTATTATCATAGTTGAAAGAATAAGATGTTTATTTAAAATTCTACTCAGAGATGAAAACCATACAATTTCAATTTCTCCTAATAATTTATTTTCTTAAAATACTTAGAACTACTTTTTTTTAATCTTCAATAAGTTACAGGGAAAGTGAAGGCCCTAATAAATCTAAAAATTTAATTTTGTTTTATTTGACTACATTTTAACTTTAAACTATTACAGTCAATGTGTAGGTACGTTTTATCAACCACTTAATTAATTCCATCGTTCTCTAGTAAATAAAATACCAGATTAGCTAATTTTTTTTCAATTTTACATGGATCATTTTTTAAATATTTTTGTGGTACTAAAACATGACCAGGTAATCTGTGATTGTACGCAGATATTTTTCACGGTTAATAGATTGTGTTGCCAAAATATTATAACCGTTCAAATGTTCAAATGAAGTGTCATCTTCGTGGAAGTCGACCGACACGTGAAAAGAAAAATGCTAATCAGTTTTGCCCTATAATTTGCAAATATTTTTAGGTCAGTTCATTCAGGTCATAGAACTTTACAATATAATAAATAAATAAATATATATATATATATTTTTATTTATATATATATATATATATATATATATATATATATATATATATATATATATATTGTTCTTCACAATTAAAGTTACGGTACTCCAAGTACGTGTCCGTACGAATCGCACTGCATTTCATGAATACTAATGTATGTCAACCAGAGCAGGCGTGTCTTAGGTGATTTTTTTTTTTTTTTTTGACTCTGCAAGACAAGAGTCAATAGTGACTAGTGACTCATCTATATGTTCCAATATTTCACGGAGATGCGAAACTGCGGATCAGCCAAACATTCTGTCGTTGAACGTTGATGCGGCTTGTTACTTCCGCATTGAAGACTTGTTTTTCTGTTTTAGGCCCGTCATCGCCATGATATACCTCGTAACGATTGTGTGCATTGTGACCTCGTTACCGGCTTCGATGAACATGCCGCTAGTAGACCCGGGTAAGATTATCATAGTATTAACGATAGTTTTCGTAATTTTTACGCGGGAATTATCAAATACCTGGCACAGGCATTTTATTACGGGCTTAATCAAACCAGTAATCGAATTTTATTCAAAAGCGTAGTATTATCTAAATATTTTGTTTAAACTTATGTTAAAAATATTATTACAACTAATATGAGAATTTAGATATACATATTTTATTTCATAAGATAAGTCATACATGATAACACTCAGAAAAATCAGAAAATAATATTACTCACGATTTTAGAAACTCAAGCCCGGAGTGATAATTTAAAATAACATAATTTAATTAGTGTATAAATTCTAAAATATATCTATAAAAATTATCTTTATTGTTAGAAAAGAGGCTTAAAAATAAAAAATTTAAAAAGGAGTAATTAGTATCAAATTATGAAGTTTGTTTCAAATTTGACTATGCGTATAAATAATTTTTAAATAAAATTATTTAATCAAATTTGTTAATATTGATTGTTATTATTTTGATTGAAGGGCTATTCGTAATATCAGGTGTCAAAACTTGTGGGGACACTTTTGGTTATTGTCTCTTGGGTAGTGACTGTACCACGGATGATGATTTTTTGCCCGATCCATCAGGTAACTGTGATGGTTTGAAACGTGCATTCACTCCAAGTGCCCCTTTTATCTGTTGTAAGTTCAACAAAATATCACCACCTCAACCGGGGACGTCGAGGACAGATATCGATATTAAAAAAAACGCTGCCGCTGAAATAAAAGAAAAAATATCAAGAAATACAAGAGAAGACATAGATTCTTCAAAAATGGACATAGATCAATTGTCAAAACTCAATCAAATTGAATCAGTAATTAAAAAAATTGTCGAACAATTAATTAATGAAACTGCAAATAACATTGAAGTAGGGGAAACTTCAATCGACAATGAAACAAAAATAGACGAAAATACGGTTCGCAATGAAGAATTACCAATGGTTAACGATACCGTCGAAATAAAAGAAACCACTGTGAGCCCAACGACTGAAGCAGATGAAACATTACCTGATGAAAGTACAAATATTCCACTAGAGAACAAAGAAGATACTGCAGAAACAAATAAACTAGACGCGATCGAGACGGCAACACAAGACTCATTTATCGATGATGAATTTCGAGCAGAAAAGCATATTTGCCAAAAAACCTGTAAAAGTGAGCTAATATTCTCAGTGGAAAAAAAACCACTATGTTATGGGACGCTTTTAGACGACGCTTGGATACTTACTTCTGGTACATGTGCTTCTAGGTAAGGAGTAGAAAAGTTTTTAGGTTTTTTACTGCAAACCATCACATTAACTTCATAAAGTAAATGTAATATTTTTATCGTAAATGTCTAAATATATGTACAAAATTATTAAGGAAAATTCATAAAATAAAAATAAATTATACATACAATATTATTAATCATGCACTTCTGACAACTTTGATTCCTATACTTTCGTGTAAAAAATGAACATACTCTTACTAATCAAA
Source organism: Therioaphis trifolii (assembly GCA_027580255.1). NCBI lineage: Eukaryota > Metazoa > Arthropoda > Insecta > Hemiptera > Aphididae > Therioaphis > Therioaphis trifolii. The sequence goes on along the minus strand of CM050407.1, from coordinate 32,987,975 downwards.
ATGAAGTTTTATTTAATAGATTAAGTACATAAAATAATGTTTGAACTTTTTTCAAGAAATAAATATTTAAAAATGTAAAACCATATCGTTAATTTGAATTTTCCCATGAATATAAAATAATATATTTTTATAACTTAAACAATTTTATTTTCTGCGGTCAATTATTTAACTGTTTAAAATGTCAAGCCAAAGTTAGAAAGCTGTACAAAAAGAACTATGAAATAAATTAATTTATGACAAATACACAGAAAATTAAAAATTAGTCAATCGTATTTTGATTTTAATACAAATTTAAAGAAAATATTTTTATGAAAATTAAAAATTTTGTCTGTTAAGCTTTCGTAAATAATTATAAATAAAGAATCAATCGTAAAATGAGGGATGTAAAAACATGTATGTTTTTATTCGTTCGATAACTTTTTAATTTGATGGTTTCAGGTTAAATAAAGCAGGTATTCGAAAAGTGTCTGTGAGTCGCAATGATTTACTGGGATCACCTCTAAACATTTCCAACATCTTAGTGCACGAGAATTTCAAATCACCAGCGTCTAAAAATTCTCCTGAAAATAATGATTTAGGTAGTATATTTTTAAATTGTATTTACAATATTATATTAAAATGCTTTTGAAATATTTTCAGCACTAGTTAGTTTGGCCGAAACACTTGATGAACCAGAATGTACTCCGTGTTTTAATCAAAAAAGAAATATTACAAATGAAACATGCAAATCATTTCAAAACAACAATTTTAAAAACTCCATAAAATCACATTTTCAAAGTTAGTTAAATTATTATTTTATATATAAAGAAAAAAATATATAACTCATCGTAAATGTGAACGTTATTTTTAGCCGAAAACTGCGAAGGCCGAGTAAAACTAAGAAATTTGGTTAGCAATTCATATTTAATATTGCCGTGCAGTCGCTGGAGGATGCAATACAACGTGAGTGTGTGCGCATTTGCTTTAGCAGGCGTCCAACGTTTGACTGTAAAACATATATTTTAACTATCGCGGTAAACGAAGGGAATAATATTTTTAGTATGATATGTTAATGTGTTATATGGATTAACAGAACCTAAACATATGACAAAAACATTAAAAGTTACCATGAAATTATACTGTAACCATAGAAATTAACATGTTCCAAAAGTAAGCATTATATCTACTTAAAACAGTTTGTAGTTTTATGAAACAAAACTAATTGAAAAAATAAACAAAAAATAAATAATTGAAATTAAAATAAAATTATGAATGATTTATAAATTAACGTGATAATTAGTAATATAGAACACGATTAAATATTAATATTTAATGTTTTAATTACTAACAAATTACTTTACAAATCCTTGGATGCATTTTAAAACAAATGTAAATGTGAATTTACCAGCTGATGTCTTAATGAAAAAAAATTATAAATATAAGTAGAGAAAAATAATAAAATGATACATCAAAAACCACTCGTAAGTTTTGTGATCGAAAAACTTAAGAAATTTGTTTCAAATTATTTAATATATTATGTGAAGAATGGGTTATACGTTATGAGAAAAAATGTAGTATGAGTGTATGATGAATAGCATTCTCAAAGTGATGTTCATAGAAAGAAGTAGAGAAAGTAGCGAGTTATAAGAAAAAATTTTGAAAAAAAAAAGTACAAAACATTTTATAGATTAATGAAATATCTAGTAAATATATAGTATAAAGAAGGGTTTTGTAAAAATATTAATCAAGAAAAAAGTAATTATCAAAAAACCGTAATCAATTTTGCATGCAAATAAATATGTATATAATAATAATTTTAGTATATAGATTGGGTCAGTGAAAAATAAAATTATATATATATAATAATATATGCTCTCATCAGTATTATTAGTTATTTATCTTTGGAATTATGAATTCGGAAAATGATATCTCTATTAATGGAAAATAACGTTAACTTAATTTAAAGAAATATTTAGATGTAGATACATAGATAAAAATAAATATTCATCATAAAGTAATTTAATTAAAAATATACAACCCAAAGCAAATTATGTTTTTATGTATTGTCCGAAATCAAAAGTCTTATTATAATCATTACGACGGACTACTCATTTTGAAATCAAACGTAACTGATTAAGACACATGAAAATAGATTTTCGTAAAATCTTAGCTAAAACAAAGTTGTGTTGATTTTTGCAGCAAGAAGGACGATTGGGAAGTGGCCTGTGGTGCGACGGCAAGCTGGCTGGCGTCCAAACAGGCGTTGGCGTAGGGTCGTTGATTTATACACCAGTGAATGAGTACGCCATGTGGATATCCGATAACATGAGGTAAAACTTGTTGTAGATTTCCGGGTAGCAAATGTGCTTGGGATCAAAAAATCACTATATCATATCAGGATTACTCCTGTCATATCATAAACCCAATAGTCTTGGATTTAAATAGCACATACAACTTGGTATTATTAGATTTATTTTCATGTAGGCAATAAGGGCAGTAAAACACGAACTATCACTGTCTCAAATCGAATGAAAAACCTTAATAAAACATTGATTCTCGTTATTGCAGAAACTTCAAATACCCAGTTAACTTAAGATTAAAAAGCACATCATACAATTAAAGGCGTATTAAACGAAACTATATTTTCTATTATTAGCAAAAAACGTTTTTAAAACGTCTTAAATTGACACTTGAAATAAAATATATCAACATATTTTATTGTCAATGAATCGGTACAATACTTAATCATTAGAACATATAAATGATATACATTGCTATTTAAATTAAAAGTATCTACATAATGCATTTAATTACAAAAAAACTAAGTCTTAATTTTTTTCCAGGATTGAAAGAAGAAGATGAACAAAAATTTGACGATTCGTTGAAACTGTGTATTAAAAGACTGCAATAATTAAAATTTTAAATTTATTTAATTATTTATTATAGTGATACGTTTCTATATCAGGTAATATTTGTGCGTTGTGTAAATTTATTTTGAAACAATAAACACCTGAAACGCATTGGTCTGCGTCGGTTTGTGTTTAACCTGTTTTATAGAGTCTTATAATTATTTTAAACTCATCAAAACTAACTAAAGATTGTATTTGTTATGAAGGGGTTGGGTATAGTTAACTTGTCCATAATATAATAAGTGCATCATTATTTTCTTTCTATTTATAATAGAACGGGTTTTATATTATCGAAGGTCTGTCTCATTCCAAAGCACACTGGTTTACCTGACAAAAGAAGTTAAAAAAATATTATTACAGGGTTGATTTACAAGGTCATTATAAAGGGAGAAATGTTTTTTAGATTAACGTCGTCACCATGACGGCGTGAAGAGTGAAGTTTTCTTTTTATTCATAAAAAAAATAGGAATAATAATAATAAATAATAATGAAGTGTAAAATTAAATTTTCTTTTTATGAGAAAACATATTATAATAATAGTATAAGATGAATTGTCCAAACAAAAAATTTAATAATAACATTTCTTACACAAAAGTATTGCAGCATATATTAATAATGTACCAAAAGGAATTAATTTAGTCAAAATGCTAATTTATAGCAAAACTGTTTTATATACCTATAATAAGTGTTATGAATTAACGATAGTACCTACATAATTATATATAGCATTATATTTTATATTTAACACCAAATTTGGTAAATAATTTAACTCTATTAATTTAAGTTGTTTTAAATTATTTTTATTTATTTTTCAAAATGTATATTTATTATGTATTTAAAATTATAATTTATATATATATATTTTTTTTTATGGGTAGCTCTGCTAAATTTATATTCATTTAATGTTTATAAAATTCAAGATTTTTATTGCATTTTAATTATATTAGGTAATTATTTCATTAATATTTCACATTATGTATCGATATATTTACATTTATTTTAATGAACATTTTTGAAAATATCTAATTTATTTAAAAACTATGTTAAAACATCTTGTGGGAAGTTAAAGCCATTTAATTGTATTTTATTTAAGTATATTGACATCGAATTAAATATTTGTATAACGTTTTTTTTTTTTTTTTTTTGATAATTCTATTTAACATAGGTAGGTATATTAGGTACCTCCTAATATATTAGAGCCATTTAATTCTATTGACAAAATGCAAAATTATAGATAATATGAATAATTATCTTGTCATATTTGAAATTGTATGCATTGAACAAATTTTTCTGATAATAAAATCAATATCGTTATACTTCAAAATATGCATGTGACATGTGTATAATATTTATATAAATAATTCAGTGTATTGTGTAATCAATAACTGATCATTATCCAAAACGTACTGATAATAAACAATTGAATTACAATACTTTTGCAAAGTGTGTAATTTATAATTGGTGTGTTATTTAATTACTTATCTAAGAAGAGAAAAGAAAGTTATATATGTTTCTACAGTACCTATATAGGTGTACAATAAAATAATCGATGAAAAGTGTACGTTAGTTTGTATGTAACTGTATGTACAAGGAAAGTGAACATGTGTTTTTGCATGTATCGTTTATGTCGGTCATTAAGAGCAGACCATGCTCGAACAGGGTCATCGCAAGACATTACTATCAATTCAGATATTATTCAGAAATGTGCATAAATGTACTCATGTTTCGTTAACGCTACATTTTTTTGTCAGAAACGACAGAAACAAAAAATATATAAAATTATGCGTGTATAAGTATAAATAAAATCATATTGTGAACATTTGGAAAGTGTACGGCATCACGAAGGAAAACTCATTTGGGTAATTTCGGACAATCGTAACAAATCTAACATCGGGTGATTTCCCGAAAACAATAGAACCTGACGCATTGATGTCCGTGTTTGAAGATCGTCGCTGTATTTGAAATCTAGTAAAAAAATAAAAATAAAATAAGAGAAAGAACGCAAATGCTCGATCACCCAGTAATTTACAGGTGTAGTGTTGTCGTCGAGTACTTGTAAAATGATTATAATGCCAGCGAATTTACACAAGACCGAATCTAAAGAGGGTGCGCTCTACTACACACTTTTACTCCGTGATTTTTCGTCCACCTCGATAAACATACTACAAGTCAACAAAATTTAACTTTTATCTAAACTAGTCAAACCGCATGTAGATCGATAGATACAATACAAAATAATTGTTTTATGCACTCGTATGATAATGTTTAGTTTTAATGTAAAACTAAAATGCTCACAATTGACGGCCAACTGAACGTTTAACACAGTTTAGACTTTTGACGGTGAAAACATATTAGCAACACACAATACGTCAGACATTCGTATAAGACGTAGGTATTCGTCGGTCGAGTGGGCGCAATTTTAAATATCACACTGGCTCCTTTTTGCCACGTCTGCATCCTGGATCCGCGCGCCTGACTGTTATATCGGATGGGATCTAAGTATATAGAGTTCTAAAACCTTGGTTATCCCGAAATCCCGAAAGCAGTCGATATGCGTTTGAACTGTTTAGTATAAAATACTTGCTCGTTGCTGCTTCTATCCGACCCGGCGTCTGAGAAACTTGAAACAAAGAGTGATGCAAAACAGTCGCAGCACATATAATAATATTGTTATATTTGGTAGTGACTTTAACGCTGCCGTTTTATACACTCGTTCAACGTGCACACGTCTTGCAGTAAATAGTAATAACGTAATTATTTTTAGTGTTTGAATTAAGAAGGAGGTTCAGAGAACGGAGATCCTCTTTTATTTTTTACATTTTGAGAGCACTCGTTTAACTACTTTCATTGAAACGGGGTGACAGTTCGTTCTTTGTGTCAAAATATTTGTTTACATACTTGATTGAATAGAAATTACCTGTTTATGTAATTTTCATTTCGTATACTTGAAATGAATGTATTCATATTCGTTTTGATGATTTTTTTTTTTTTTATAAGGAGACCAAAATTTTATATTTTTTGGTCTTGATTATAATTTTTTTATAACTATTGAATATATACTATTTATTATAACTTTTGAAATTTGGTTATCTTAAATAATTCTAACTGCCATAAGGAATAATATCTAAACATAATATTATGAGTCATCCGTCATCACCATAGATCTTATTCTAGGTGTGTTATATTATGCTCTATAATCTATGGTACTGTATCAACCTAATACTTATTTTATTATAACCATAGAACTATATTATTATTGAGATACCATACATACCAAATGCATAATATCTCTTTATCTATTTAGTATAAATACTTTACGACTAAAATTATTCATCATATTAAATATTATTTAATACCACACGTAAATTGACACATCTTAAGTTGATATGACGTACGATTTTTCGTGGATTAAAAATTGCAGTAGTGATTAATTAATCATATTATCATTGTAATAGTATTTAGTGTATACATAAAATGCGTAAAAAGTGGGATTATATAAATTGAAAACGTATTTTTTTATTAAATCAATTTTTTGGAAACATGTTTTATTGGAACTGTATTTTACATGGACCATTTTTCTTCTGGTCCACATTTTCTCATCAATTGTATGTATTTTTGGTTAAACACATTTGGTTCAAAACGTACTTTACTGGTATATAAAATACAAGAAGCCAGCGTTAGTGCCTTTACCGACCTCAGTAATCCTAGCATCACGCTTAAAAACCTCGCTTTTCGTACGTGTGGTTCTTCACAACAAATAAAGGGTTGTTATCGATTTAAATGGGTTCGTGAAGTGAGCGGAAGCGAAATGAGCTCGTTGAGTGGAAAAAGTGAGGTCCCGAAGCCAGACTGTCCGTTGCATTTCAAACTGTAAACGCGTTGCGATTTATACACTCCGATCAAATATTATATTTCCAACAAAATACGATCGTAAAGAAAAACGACTTCCAAACGCACACGCACACGCACGATACCGATCGCGTATTTTTCCAACAGCGAAATTTCCGACGTGACGATTTTCCGGGTAAACGTACGTGTCCGAGAAAACCACATTCCGAAAGTACTCGTTGCGACGAAATGTTTTCCGATAAAACATACGCAGCTCTCCCAAAACGAGGGCGTGCGAAAACCCCGACGAGAGGAGCGCCGAGATTTTCGAGTGACGACTTTTTCTTTTTTCTCCTCGCACGGACAATCGTCGCCCGCGTCGTTTTACACCGCGCCCGGACGGTCGTCCGCGGCCGGGCGTGCTCCGCGTACGTGTGTGCACGCGCGCTCACGTGTGACGTCACCTCCGCGGCGTCCTTGCCCACGGTCGTCCGGGGGATTCACTTTCTTCCGAACGTTCTCGTCGTCGTCTCCCGGGCACACGCGAGAGTCCCAAACGACGACGCGAGCGCGCCCGACAACGGCCAGGCCGCTCTTTCTCCTTTCCCCCCCCCTCCACCCTCTACCCGCCCCGCCGTCGTCGACCGTCCGAGGCCTCCCACCCCGCCGGCCGTCGCGCGGGCCTGGAAACCTGACGGCGGGGGCGGCGTGCGCTACTCCCACGACACGGCGGCGGCGGCGGCGGCTGCCGCGGCGGCTGCTCTGGAGATCGACGCGCGACCGCGGCCAGTGCCGCAGTATCCGCGGGCCCCGAAATACTCACGGTCCGCTCCGGTTTCGCGTCGTGTGTTATGTGCGTTAACCGTCCGCCGCGCCGCCACCGCCACCGCCACCACCGCCGCCAACGTCGCTGCCGTGCCGAGGATAACACGCTTGGAACATGTGGTCGAGATGCGTCCTGATATTGGGTTAGTCGGCGGATCGCGCGCGAAAAAAATGCTTTTTGTAGTAATAAACACGTACCTATTATTACTCGCGGTTACCTTTGCGATCGAAGCCTTTGCGATCGACGACGGCCAAACGTTGTCCGCGAGGGCCGGATCAGGGCGTTTTCCGTCCTTTCGATCGGCGCGTAGGTATATACGTTCTGTGCCCCCCACCCCCCGAGCTCGGGTAAGGGTGGTGTTCGGATAGTCTTGAGATCCGAGACGTTTTTTCGTATACACACAATTGTCACACTGTCTGGCTGATGATATTTATTGGTTTTTTTTATTCACCGACGACGGGCTTTGTCGGTAGGGTTAGACTGCAAAGGTGGTTCAAGTGTGAAAAAAATTTTCAGTTTTTGCGTTTTTTAACGATTTTTAACTCTTGTGCGCTTATTTTTAGAGATTTAATTCTTTTTTATAATTTTATTCTTAATTTTAAATACATTTGTCGAATATCGCAAACCATTGTGGTTTTTTTTCTGCACTTAAGCCTTTCGATTCATCTCCCATTCAGCTCTGGACTTTAAGTCGGAAAACCTGATTTGGCTTTAGTGCGTTTGATCTTCGACGGACGAATCGTGTGTCGTGAGATCTCCACCGCCGTTTTCGTTTGCCACCTCGCACGTGCGTTTACGTTGCGTAGAGATTTTTTCCAGTAAACACGCGCGAGTTTTGCCCGCACCTATAATATATGTCTTTGTTGCATACCCATTATCATATTATGGCTCCTGCGATCGTCTGGGTTCACCGGGTTCCGTTTATTATAATCACTCATTTCCTCAGTGCGTTTCGATTCCGCAGTCGGCTGGTTGATAAAATTATGCATAACATGCGTCTGTGCGTGTCGTGTACATTCGTTTAGCAGTGTCGGCAAATTTATTTGTGAAAATCTCTTCGTTCGATTGACCAGTGATCATAATAACCGGGGTCCATCGCTTATTCGTTAACGTAGTAAATAGATTATGGATCACGTTGAAACGTACGATGGCGGTAATATGATATCTTTCTATTTCAATACAAAATTGTATTCTTCGATTCCATAAAAGTACGATATTCATGCAACTCGTACAACATTCAAGCGTATCATATCCATTAATTATTCTGGTAAAATTTATTGTGGTTCGCAAAGAATATTTCTGTTCATTTGTTCATTAGAACCTAAAAACAGTGTTTTGATAATATTACCAAAGAGTCCGTTCTGAATTATAGATATTAAATATAATATGACACAATATACAAATTTATAAATATTATTTCGTACACCTTCAATGAATAAAAATTAAAATATATAATCAAAATTATCAAAAAAATTATTAATATAATTAGTGATATTCTTTGAAAACTAACGTAGTTATATTAAAATTAACTAGCATATATGGTTTTATTAGTAGTACCAACAAATAGTAAAATTAATAAACGTAATAAAATCTATTATATTTAATAGTAGAATATTAACTAATAATTTGTTTACTCTTATTAAAAAAATTAATATATTTAATCTTCAAAACTGAGTTCATTAACAAGAAATTCAAAAGTCCCATTTTCAATGTCAATACCTATATTTTGGTAAACGTAAAATATCTGTGTATTTGAACGATTGACTGTACAGTGTACATATAAATAATATTAAAATACTCTCATTATATTTTGACCGAATCCATTATTCAAAAAAATAGGTTCAAAGTATTAGTTTATTTATGGTTAGTCTGTGTATTATACGTTCGTGTTTCTTCAATAACCCAGAATCATAAGCGAGCAATGCATTTAACCGTGAAAAATCTTCGTTTTTAGGCGCATCACGAATTGAGTTCATTCTTGAGATGTTTGTACACAAAATATAATAAATTTTAAATTATAACTGTTGAATGTAGTCAGTAAAAAAAGTAGTTGAATAAAATCAATCATTATACTTTTGTTTTCCAAAATATTAAATTCACTATCATGATAAATCATATTTTCTCTTGAGTCAATCAATGGTGATAATCGTATTATTTTACAAAAAAATATAAAAAAATTTTGAAATTTTAAATTATTCTATATTTATTTACAGTATATATATATATTTATATTTATTTATTTATTTATTTATTTATTTATTTATTTGGTGTAAACGCCCGTGCGGGCTCAAGTACAATATTCAGTACATATAAAGTACAATATTCAAGTATCTAGACACACACACACACACACACACACACACACACACACACACACACACACACACACACACACACACACACACACACACACACACACACACAAACACACACACACACATTGAACAGTTATTATAAATGTGATTTGAAGTATATTTTAACTACTTAAAGTCATATTATAAACGTAAGTCAAATTAGTAAATGTACTTCCTAGTTTAGTTAAGTGTAATCTAGAGTTGACATTTTGATACAAATTAAATACTATCATGCACTATACAGTCTAAATAACTGAACATAATTGTATAACGTAAATTCAATTCGTTTCGTTGAGAATTAAAAGATTGTAGATTACAATCCTAACGCATTTCTCTAATCGTCCAGTTTGACAACATAACAGAGTCCAGTACTAATTTCAGCTATTATAGTTTTACATCCATCAGAAGAACGTTATAATGTGGTCCATTAAATTGACTTCCGGTCATGTTCCAAGCTTCCCGTTAATAAAAGAGTATTCTTTAAAAAAAAACGGCCCGTTATGTAAAACTGTACTCATACTTGGTGGTAAAACCGTCTTCAAGTGATTCACAATTATTATTATTGAACTCATTCGAGGGAGACGAGGATATGTTTTTTTTTTTTTTGAGATTTCACATTTAAAAACAATGGTCAATCATGTCCAACACAGTTAACGTATCAAAGATTCTCAAAGGGGTAATGATTCGTTTGACAGAATACTGATCTATTGTTTCAATTGCCGCATTATTTTTTATCCTCGACACTTTGGTTAGTTTTTGTACGGTTTTATATTTTTTTTCTTACCAAACTGGTCAAAACTATTCATATTGAGTGACTTAAAACGGTATATTTTGGTCAAAAAATATGTTCGACTAAAATTGTTGAATTCTTGAAAATATATGTTTCTATTGTAGAAAACATACGTATATGAAACAATGAATCTACACATAAACAAAATAAACAAATGCATATACATTATACCTCCCGCAGACATCACATTAATTTTAATATAATTAGGCACATATATGCACTTGTAATCATAACAATGACATTTAAGTGAATGTTTAAATTAATTCACTTAATCCCTGTTATCTCTTTAGATATTATCCAATTACAATCTATTTAATTGTATTTTCACAATATTCTATGAAAGAATAGAATATGCTTTATAATGGAATAAATAGCCACTAGATTTTTATGACAGAAGTATAAATATTTTTTAATTTCTTCCGTAGAAAAGTTTTTTTCATAGATAAAAATAATTAAAAAGTAAAAATCGCATTCTTATAAGTATGAGAAAATTACTTGGAAATGACAACATGTAAAAACTAAGTATAAAAATATTTGAAGCAGATTAAACCTAGATGGACAAATATGATTAAGCTGTCATTATTTTTAACTGAACAGCATAAATATTTTTTATGTTTGTAAAAAACACGAATTTAATCACCCTTTAATAATTAAAGAGAAGTGAAAAGTTTGTAATTTTTAAGTTATTTGTTATTTTCACCATTCAAACAAATGATAATATTTTATAGTCATGTACGTATTAGAGTATATATATATATATATATATATATATATATATATATATAAACAATTAAAAATGAATTTATAACTACAGAAAATTCATAGAAAAACAGCATAAACGTGTTTCTTAATTATTTTTACAGTTATGAATACAACCGACCATAGGTAGTTACGTGAATATTGGACATGATATTGTATAAACCAAAGCATGTCTACCATAATACGATAACAATGGATGTATATTATGTATCAACTTATTCATTCCAAGTTTAATTTTAGTTTAAGATTTTGACAAAGCTTACTATTGATAGTTTAGTTTTCATCAATCAAAAGATGATGTAATAAGTTTCCTAACACACAGGCACAATGTATATTATTAACAATTCAATCCTTATCAAATCACGTATTTTACTTATGAAAAAGGAAAAACTCTCTCTGTAGTTTACGCATATTATGTTTGAATTACAATAATATAATATTCGGGTTCTGTGATAAATCGAACAATCTCCTTGTGATGACCGATACCTATTCCTTGGTATATGCTAGTAAACTAAATGTCTGGAACACCCGGAAATATTTAACGACCGACAGACGCTCGTATTCAAATACTCAAACAATAATAATTGACCCACTTGTCGCGGTTTTTTTACTCCTTTTATGTTTTTTAATGGTTGCCCTTTTGTTTTGGAATGAAGCGAAAGCTAGACGAAACAATAAATCTGAATTTATGACATCAAGTCTGTGTGCTCTGGTTGCTTGTCATACAAACAGAGCCCGTGCTATCGGCTCCGATGACACTCGAACATCACATGACCAACTGGCCGGAATTTGAAATAAAATAAAATTCGTAATTACTATGATTACGAGAACAAAAACAATAAATGCTACGTAATTGATAATTGGTACTTGTCAAATCAACTTGACCCGATTCTCCTATGTTGTGTCATGTGTGATACCATGCATTGTATATGGTTTTTTCGAACCATTACACAATAGTGTAACATGTACTTGTAATGTAATGAGTCGACGAAAACAGTCAACGTCAAATGTATGACAAACCTTAATTTTAATAATTTCAAGGAAAATATATATTATATTTCAAACAAAATAATATTCAAAACTAATTTATGTATTGCAACTATAGAATTATTATTATTATTATTATTATTATTTGAATCGATATTATTACTTATTAGATATTAGTCATAATCTGAATGCATCATCCAATATTTATAATTTCTTCATCCGCATTTAACATTATGTATTAAATGATTTTTAATTCATGTTACAATTTCACTTCAGTATGATGAAATACGAAAGGTTTCATTTTTATTTTTTTATTATTAAAAAGTAATAACCAAATAAGTCATGTTATTATTTATTAGGCTTATTAAATGGTATAAATATAAAATATACCCATGAGGCTATGAATAAATTACAGTAATAATAAAAGTTTTTTATATGTAATATTAAACTTTACAAAAATAATCAATAAAATTAAATTTAGAAAACGGAAGAAGAAAAGTTGGTTTGCACAACCTGTTAGTGATGTTAGACCTCATATTTCTTTAACAACTGGAGTTTCTTGTTCTTATGTTCTAACGGGGAAATTTGAATAAAAATGAAGTACTTAAGGTAAGCTAATAGTAATGGCTCCTATTCGTTTTAGGGTCTTATGATTATGATTAATCAGCACTTTAAAATCTTTGAAAGTCATCAACTATAGTATTATACAAACTGAATTCAATAATCAGTGAAATTAAATTTATAATAATCCAAAACCTCAAAATAACACTTCAGGTTTTATGTTCGTTCAAAAAATTACGGTGAAATGCAGTCAATTTTTTTAAATTGCTAATGTGTCAACACCAAAAACAAAAAGAAACAAACATATTTTTACTGATTAACTAAAGATAAATTTAATATAAAATAAACGCATAAAAAAAATTAACATATAATTTAAATATAAATTATAAATATTGAAAAAATATATACTTCAAATATACTGTTGTTCTTTTTCTAGTGTAACGAACAACTGTTTTTTTTTCATGGTAACAACTTTTTATGAGAATATTATATAAGTAATTTACTTATCTTATTTTGTTAATATTTATTTTGAATACCTGTTTTATGTACCAAAGTTTTGACTTTTTCGATGTATATTTTTAAGTTATTATTATTATTATTTTTTTTTTTTTTGTAATTGAAGTTGTACAACATAATCCTAAATTATATTCATTCTTCAAAAATCGTAAGTTATTATATTTAGCGATGTATGTGTGTTCCCAAACAATTTGTATCATTATAATGTGGGTGATGCATTGTAGTTTTTATATATAATATCTTATTTGTGTACATTTTTCAACCTCTACAGTTGATTAAATTAGTAAAATCGAAGATATTTTAAATAACTACACTTGTGCCTACAGAATTTAAAATAGTTTATGCTTTGAATCTCTTATCATAACAACATATCTCAACAAGTTTATTTTGAATAAATATTAATAATTACGAAAATAAATTTAATCATGATCCACGTTCACGCGAAACGAGTTATTTCACGTTTTCACGGCGTTATAATATTTACAGTAATACGCACTTTATCAGCAACATTTCAGACATCCTTCTTGTGGTGCTATATCATCCGCACTGGGGCGATAATAAGTGGTCTAGTATAATATGTATATGTTACGGTATATGCGACGCATTTTGCACGATATGAAACCAAGTTATAAGAAAGTAGAAAAATGCGTTGAAGAAAAAACAACAAATGATATTTGAGGTTTTCCGGTCGATTTTCTTTCGATAATTATAAGACTGATGACGTTTTCGATAGTGTCAAAGGTGTAAGGGTCACCTATAGGTACATCGGAGAAAGCGATATGAACGAAAAGATTAAAAAACAAAGTGGACGCTGACTATAACACACAACACAATATTTATATCTGTGTATTATTTTCGTCGTCGAACGTAGGTATACAGAGTGACATTTTTGACAGACGCAATAACTTTTGTTTTATTAAATGATTTTTTTTTTTTGTTTTTTTTTTTCAATAATTGCTAGACATTGCGTTATAATTTTATATTTAAAAAAATTTTCAAGAGTACTATTATCTTAGCGATTTTTGAAATTTTTAGTTTTCTCAAATAACATTATTTATATACTTTAAAAAAAAAAAAAAAAAAAACATTTAAATAAAATATTATGAAAGAAAATAATTTTTTTCGAAAATTTTCGAAAATGCGAATATTTGAAATATTATTTTTATTCTTGGACAAATAGTTTAAGATTAAGCATTTAAAGTTGAGAATCGAGAAAAAAGGGAACCGAAAAATCCTACTTCTACTACTCTGTTATTTTAATCTTTTATATGATTATATCTCTTAACATCAGACAAAATTTCAAAGAAAAAAAAAAGCATTCTGTTTGAAATAACGTAATGATATATAAATAGTGGATTGTCTTTAAATAAAACGAAAAACTTTATACAAAATCACTTAGATTTAAAATAGAAAAAAAATTGTGGCGAGCCACTTGTACTTCGTTCTTAAAAAAAAAAATAAAAATCAAAAACAACTTCGAATAAAAACTAAAGCTATTGCGTTATAAATTCGTCATTTTGGACTTGCTACACTACTCTGTACGTATTCAGGTTTAGTCTAATCATTTTATTTATTTATTTTGTCTTTCTTCTTCTTCTTCTTCTCCTTCATCCACATTCTCGTAGGCCGTAACGTGCGGAAATACGACTGCGGCCGCCCGGGACCGTACGTATGTTATTATTATCGTAATTATTGTTAAATGAGAACTCACACGCGCCGTTTCGTTCCGAAATGCGACGCGGACGCGCGCCCGTGAGCGGTTTTCGTAGAAACCGCGACGGGTCCCCGGGGCCGGGCAGCGGCCAGCAGCAGACGCGCGCGTCGGCCCGTTCGTGGAACGCCCGGCGCCGACGGTGCGCGCGATAAAAAAAAAATAAAAAAAAAAATAAAAATAAAAATCGCTGTTACGACGACGACGACGACGACCGTCACCCGGGGGGGATATTTTCACCGGGCGTTAGCGCGCGGAAGGAAGGAAGGAAAGAAGGAAACGTCCGTGAAGAGGATAAAAACAACGAGAAACGTGTTATTGTTTATAACCTCCAATTAATAATTTGTTCTCCGCGATTATTCACGTCCTGCACGAATAGGTGCACATATTATATACCTATGATATCTGCCTGTATGTGTATCTTGGTCACGACCTTCGAGTATCCGTGAACGGCCTTGTTGGGCCGATACCGGAGAGTGTGTGTGTGTGTGTGTGTGTGTGTGTGTGTGTGTGTGTGTGTGTGTGTGTGTGTGTGTGTGTGTGTGTGTGTGTGCTTGCGGGAGAGAGGAAGGAAGAGAGAGAGAGAAAAAGGTACATCATGACGTACTAGTTTTCTTTTTCGTGTCTACAAAGCCGATATGAACAGTGCACACACGCATCAATACTCACGCACACGCACACGCACACACTTGTTCTTATATGCATTAGTACAGAATATGTATGTATATATACATATAGATACACTTGTGTGTGTGTGTTTGTGTGTGCAATGTGCTCGGATACATAAATATACAAACATGCGCGCGTATTTAAAATACAGCGGGAAGAGTGTGTGTGCGAGAGAGAGAAAGAGAGAGAGAGAGAGAGATGAAAGACAATTGATGAGTAGTTGCAATTCTACTAAACGCCATTTGGTGGGTGGATATATCTCCCGGATATTGTTTACTCCGACTTTCAGACATTCTCGTTTTCACCGGCGACCACATAATACGATAACATCACTTCGGCCAAAAAGAGATGTGAAAATCGTCTTGACTGTTTTATGGATTTTTATTTTCGGAATCGATTAAAATTACGTGTACTAGGAGTGTACAAATATACAAAACACTTTTATTGCAACATTAATACGTGCATCGGTTCATTTGGTACGGCACCCGGACGTATAAAAATGATAATATTTTATGCTCGCAGTCGAGATGCAATTAACGTTGTACAATTGTAATCTCATGGATGACACTGATATAATTCATATGCATCTGTATTTATTTATTTTCTCAACTAAAACAAGCACTTATTACGTATAGATACCTATTTTTTGTAGGCCGATGAAATACGATCGAACGACATTCAATCGAAATAAAAACATCGTAACGTAAATAATTTAGTCATTAAACTCGCATTGTGACCATTGTGTTCATATTATTCTGAACAATAGCTCTAGCCTCTAAAATATCTTGTGATTAGAATGTATTTAACATTTCATTTTATATTTAAAAACTTGGTTACATATAATTTTTTTTTATTATTATTATTTATTTTGATGTCGAAAATATTACTGGGCCTTACTGAGCAAAACTCGTGTTAAACAAAATTGTTTAGATATCAGCAGGCAGCATACCTCTAATCAAGATAATTCACATTTGATTATATGTAAATAACATACTTCAGGGTTTAAACATTATTCAAAATATATTTTACTCATCAAGACACAAAAATATTCTGAAAACTAGTTTTCTGAATTTTTGATTTTACAATTTAACCAAGGTAAAAATAATAATATAATATCCTAATAAAGCAGATGTAGGTATTTCCAAAAGGACGCAGCGTCAGTTAAATATTTATGAAACAAACTTCTCATAAAAAAAAATTAATGAGTCAGTGGTAAATCCTGCATTAATGCATTTGCAGGGTCAACATTAGCCCACACAACGAACGCACTTAGAGAATAATTTAGGTAGGATTGTGTTTGTTCTCTGACACATATTATATACACCATATGTGTACATACAACAATGTATATAATATGTGATGTATTGTTGTAAAATACAAATAACAAAATAGAACTAGTAAACTAATACGTTTCGTGATACGTTTTACAGTAAACTCTTTCTTGTTTCTTTCTTTATTGTCGAATGTATTTCTATAAAAATTACACGTATAATATAATATAACAGTTATAATGGAATACAAGTTACTGTAACAAAGTTTAGTACGTGTATATACGTTCTGATTGTATTAAATCGATACGGTTTTTTTTTTTTTTTTTTACTGACTTGTATACATGGATTTTGGGACCATCGCGTCGTTCTATGTCCTAATTTACATTTACATGTCATTCATCACCTATTATACACTATAATATATTCATACCGGATTTTCGGATCATTTTCACTATTCCATAAATTAAATTTTGTACAACTGTCTGGTATTATTGGCTTACTGCAGTATTCAAAATTTAATTATATTATTTCCAAAACTAAAGCGATTTCAAGATTTTTCATGAGATTTATTTAATTTAATTAATTTACATATACTAATAACTAATAACTAACTTACTATATATATATATATTATTCGGTATCGTCATAACATATATAAAGTATAATTATGCTGTTAAAATATATTTCTTGAGTTAATTAGGTTTAGGTTTTTAATTAAGGAGGTTCTGATGGTCAAAATGTATGTCTCATTACTTAATTATTATAGTGTGCTATGATCTGATTGATATTTTTGTATTTATTTTTCAATACCAAAGTGAAAAAAACGTATATTGATATGAAATAACTGATACAGAATTGGCTTACTTAAATATGAATTTAAATTGAACGAAAAACTTTTAAAACCTATTTTTTCTTTTTTTTTAACCTAAAATCTAAAATTATAAAATAAATAGCACAAAAGTGTTCTTCAAACACAAATTGAACAAATATTCTAATCACGAATATTCGATTATTATTTTGAATTGTCAACATCAAAAAGTATTGAACCCAAAACACAATATATAATATTTTTCATCACCATAGTAATATAACATCAACATTGATTTGTAAAATAATCACGCAGTAACTACTAGGAACTGCTTCTTCTTTTGTAATACTCGATGCGTGTAATGAATATAAAATTAAATCCTGATAGAAATATATTATATAACACGTAATATGTTATTGAATAAAAAATACAATTGTTTAAGTGTTTATTACTTAACACCTAATGACTAATAAAATATGCTCTGATTATTAAATATATAAATGGGATTTAATAATATTATTATTCCCAATTATTATGTAAAATTGATTATTTCATAAATTATTTGTGATAAAAATATTTACTGACTTAAGTGAATGTAATGTTGAATAAAAACACGTAAACATGAAATTTTAATGACGCGTAAAACTGAAAATAAAATGCATTGTTTTTTCAATAAAATCAAACAGTAATTTTAAAATATATATTCGTAGGTATTGTAAATTTGGTTACTACCTCAATAAAGCACATACAAGATATTTTATACATTTTTATTTTTTATTATGTACTAACTAAAGAAAATTAATTTATTTTAGGATAAGAAATAATTAATGATGTTAATCTCATAATTCCATCTGATCTTAGATAAAAGTATTACGCAAGTAGCTTTTGTTTTTTCCTTTGACAATATTAAATGTTTAACTTAATACTATGTTGCAATGCGTATTTGCAGATCACCAGATTTTAAAAGTAAATTCAATCAAAATTTGTATAATATATATTATATGTGCTGAATCAACTTTCAAGACAATGATCATTTTAGCGATAAACATATCTACTTGACCTCTTGAATCGTCACCATAGAATAGATTGTAAAATTGATGTTTCATTAGACACATACTATGACTAATAAATGATACCTAATGATGTTTATTGTTTTTTTTTTCAGGGATATGTTACTTAACCGTAAAAACTGGTGTTGCAGTTCGTCAGTTTGAAAATAGTTATTCACAAGGTAATTCCTGATGATTCATATACATTATATACATTATGGTACCTACCTACCTGTACCTATAATAATAAAAGAAGTATCCAACCATCTAGGTCATTATCACCCCGATGGTAATTCCAAAAATAAGAGTTACATAACTTATTGACCTCTAACACTTTCTCCGAACAAATCGGTTTGGGAGAAAAATCTATGGAGGTATAAATTTTTTTTCCTCCGCACCTTACATGATTGTCCCGTATGCGTTATTTTTACTAAGAAGTCACCAATAACAGTTGCACAACCGGTGTTTGTGCGCGTGTATGTTTATGTGTGTGCGACATTACGCAACGGACGTGTCGGCCGAGAGAAAAGTAAAAAGCGGCACGTGTGAGAGGAAAAACAATTATGTTGATTTTGGCGTGCATATAATATTACACATACGAGAACCCCGTTTCCGTTTTTTACGTTGTCGCACTTTCTCTGCATGTGTCCCATAGCAATTTGATTTTGTGGATGAACACAATTTTTCGCTATGATTTCATTCTAATAACCGGTACGATTATTAGGTATTACGAACATTTATAATTACTAAACGTATGGAATAACTATAGCATTTTATCAGAGCGAATTTGAAAAAACTTACGTCGTGCCGACGTCGTTTAACTGACGGTAAGGCACCCGGATATCGTGCGTAAAATGGAAAGTAAACGAGCGTGGGTGGCGTTATTTATTTTCTTTAAAACACATCGATTTACATATTATGTTCAGTCTGTTTTGTCGGTAGGTAAAATATTAATATAATTGTCGTACGCGCGTTCAAAAAGGTTATAAGTCTACGGTTCGCATTCATACTTATACACGTTCGGCAAATTCAATTCGTGGTGTACAATTTTCACTTTGGACAACCTACGAATTAAATGTTCGGACTTATAGTTTATTTTTATTGATACAATATACGTAGGTTTAATATCTTAACGTTTTTTTTAACCTACACATTCATTTGTAATTTCGATTCTTTTAAATTATAGTCACTGAACCTTCTAGAAAGTATATATATATATATATATATATATATATATATATATATATATATATATATATATATATATATATATATATATAATGAAATGTATAACAATAGTATAATAAGAACATAAAATTAATTAAATGTCCCAGGCAGTTGACAACTTAAGGTTTTACCGATTATAGTTGTGCACAACAAACATATTTTCATCGTGTGATTGAATCAAACATTAAAAAATGATTTTGATTTCAAAATCAATAGTAAAATTAAATAAATTACTAACAATTCGTTTATCATATCAATCACGAATTTTGGATAACTGCACGGGGCAAATCACAACATTATGTAAATTCCTAACTGTTATTATTTAAAAGGCACTAGAACTTTAACGATTTCGTTATACTGACAATTCCTTAGTTTATTTATATCTCTTAAAGACACAATTTTTAGTTTTGGTTCACTTGTCACATTTAGTGACTTTAGTGTAGTATAATTTGTTTTTGTAAACTCACCGTTTTATTTTATTTAAGAATGTTATTTTTATACCTAACAGATCATTAGTTAAAAACTTATAACGTTAATGATTAAATTTTTTTTAATTTTCTTTGGACATACATTTCCAAGTTCATCCAATAGTTTTTAAACTAAAACTAATTAGATCAAATAAAATTACTTCCACAAAAATAATTAGGAATAAAATAAATTACAGATTTAAAGATACAAAATAATGTTTGTACTTGAGCATACCACACACACACACACACACACATACACACTCACACACACACACACACACACACACACACACACACACACACACACACACACACACACACACACACACACACACACACACACACAAAATATCAAACTGTGTCATGATTAATGTTAACTTGTAACATTCTATTTATGAGAGTAAACAGTAGCAATGAATGATCACCATATCAGACGCATTTAAATAAATGATTAATCGACAAACCTATATACGAATAATAATTTAGTTTTTTTTTTATCATTAATATCAGACAAAATATTTCTTATGACAAGTTTAATACGTATTACAATCTTCTATTTCAAATAACTAAAATAATTTGTACCTACTAAATAATATTTAGTTCATAACTTAATATTATACAAAATATTAGCACATAGAGTTAAATAATTAGATAGCTTTGAAACTTTTGTCTTTTATGATAGTCTTTATAAATTTAAAATATCTAATAACTTGCGAATTAAAACATGGGTAGCTTATGTATAGTTTATAATGTAATAAGTAATTTGAAAGAATATTCTATAACTGGCTACTAATTAGTGTGGGTTGTTGTTTTTTTAGAAAGAAAACATACTACCACGCCTCTGATGCGACCCAAACGAGTGAAAGTTTTTCAAGTGTAAATATCGTTTATTTCTTAGCAATATTATTCCAGTCATACACATAATAATAATAATAATAATACACATAATATTCTAAGTAGTTCCTGTATCGTAAGACGTTAACAAACTAAAGTTGCAAGTCGACGTTTCCCAATATTAACGAATCCAATATACCAACCTATTTGAAATTAAATGAATATTTATTATTACAATTTATCTCTTTTATATTTTTTTAAATAAACATTTTACTGTTTAAACTTAATGTACATATAGATTATTAAAAAGCAAGTGGTTATCTGTATTAACTTTCAAATGGGTTAAAAAAAATACATTACATTTTTTATAGGAAATGGTTACATGGACATTTTTATCACGCAAAAACTATTTAGAGATACCATGTATGTTTTTAAATTATAAAGCTCATTAAAAATAAGTTGCTGATAAAATTGTGAAAAAATAAACCATAATATTTATAAAAATATATTATCTTTATTTAAATAACTTATTAAGATATGTATTACATTTATCTAACTCAGCAGTTTAATTTGTTATTGATACATATCAATACACATCGAATAAAATTTAGAATTTTCCGTACATTAGGAGAAATGTTATGCTTGTTTAATGTCTTTAACTATTTTTTAGATTCAGATTATTAATATGACAAATGATAATTATAGGTACTTAAAACGTTTGTACACAGTTATTTTCAAATTATTATTTCACATACTGATATAATATCTAAGCAGTTTAAACAAATAGGCTAGGTAGCGAAATTACCATATGACAACCATATTGTTGTATATAACATCTCGAAATTAGAAAAGATTCCCACACAAGTTATATTTAAACAATGGAAATGAACTACTGATAACCGTCTAACGAACTGATAAATTTGTTAAATTATTGATAATTTAAATGTCGATATCGAAGTTGGGTGACATATCTAATCAGCGATTGAATTCACTCGCACACCATAGATTTCCATTTATTTATTTTTTCCATTCTTCATTGGTTTTGCGGTTCTAACACTGTAGGACGTCCCAAATCGTCTAATGATCAGTATCAATGTCAGTGTAAGTGTAGGGTGCACAAAACAGATTACTTTCTATATATGTCAAGTGCTATACTTGGTTGTTTGAATTTATTTTTATTTATGATTATTGTTATCTATTTTTATTCTTGTTTTAACTCACCTAATCTGAACGTTAATGTACAACCATCAGCACGGCGCCTACATACATTTAGATTTACATATAAATAGTAATACATGAAGTTTTAAAATAGTTATAATAACTCTCACTACAACCATAAATTAGACATAATTGATCAAGTAATCAACATTATTGTGTCAACATTTTTTATTTACATAAATATCATAGGATGTTGGAATTATTGAAAAATATACATATTCACTATATCTATAATGATTAACTTTAAAAACAATTTAGCATTTAGTAAAATTAATAAATTATGAACTAAAATTAAAAATTTAAACTAGTCAAATTTATTGTGTACAATCAAATATAAAAAAATTTACACTATTAACAATAGGGTGTCATTACACTATTTGATTTAGAGACTTTAACGCTAGTATTAAAATGGCTATCGATGTTTCCGTCAAATAATACATACGTATTATTATTACCTTGTTTTACGCATGAAAAAAAATATTCAAAAACTATCAGCTAACTTTTTCAGATGGCTCGTTTAGTGTCAAATATGATACTTTAAACCTACAATTTGAGTTATAATCCTAGTTGAACCAATTGAAATGTAATAAACAATAATAATGATTATTAATGACTGAAATGTATTCTTTATCATTAGATGAAAATTATTGTGGATCAACCATAGAATAGAAATATATAGTTTTATGAACTACAGTTTTTGTTATACGGTATGTATACAGGGTAGTAAAATAAATGTTAAAGAACCGATTATGAAATAAACGAAATTTGTAGAGTAAAATGTATGATTTAAACCAAATTACCTTTTACTAACAAAAAAATTACGTATTAGAAGGGTAGCAATATCAATATTTGTCTATTTGTTGTCTATTACTCGACCCAAACTAAAAAGCACTATGTATCATGTAAATTTTACGTAGGAGAAATCACTTAAATTTCATTAAATACAACAACATAAGTTATTTTGATATAAATCATCACACACATTTTTACAAAAGATTACGACTTAATTAAACTTATAATAATTCAACGTTTGTACTAATATAAAGACTCTAAATTCAACTGATCTTTAATTTTCACGTACCAAATCTCTATAAATCATCTTTCGTATTTCATGACCCTGTAAATGTCTTCAGAGTAAAACGTGAGAGAAAGTGATGTTAGTGCTAAGTGATGATTCATTAACGTAGATTGTTACCATTATTATTGTTAAATACATAATTATAGAATTTTAATAAAAATCATTATAAGATTAATACAAACACAATACGTTATATCTATGCCATAAAGAATACATATTTATAACAGTAGCCAGATCTATACCTAACTTTCAAAGATTCATACCGTTTTAATTAATCATGCGTTTAATGAACAATATGTAAGATAAAAGTAAAAAATAATTGGTATGTGTACAGTTTTTATTACATTAAGATTAAAACATTTCCAAAATAACTAGTCATGTATAATATTTTTATTAAAAGAAAGGTGATATAACTATGCAATTTAATTTCAATAATTTGATAATGCAAATTAAAATTTGCATTATCAAATTATCCATTGTAACTTAATTGTATCGAAATAATTAATTTCTTTAATATAAAAATGCGTATATATTTTTATTTATTTTTTTTTAATTTTTACTATAAATATTTTTAAGTACAATAAGTAGGTACTTAAACATTTTTATTTGTTTAATATTGAAACTCAACTTGAATTATAATTATTGTGATCATGTACTAATTATTATAATAAATAAGAACTGTGTAAACTGTAATTGGAATTTTAAATTTATTATCATAGGTACTATCTAAATTATTTGTAACCATTAACGTATTTTGTTATAGCTTACGACTTTAGCGGTAGACAACAGTATCACATTAATCGACCACCTAGACAAACTGTTCGAGAATCGTTTCACTTTCCTACAAGTGATTATCATGATCAAGCCGAGTACAGTGATATCACATACCCAGAAGGTAGAAACGCTAAATCGGGTAGACGTGCCAAACTTCCAGCGGAGTTCCAAGGAGCTGCACCTGAAGAACAGACTGAATATGCACCCGTGGGATCGGAAGAAGCTCGATATTTATCACCACAAGCCATAGCTAAAATTTCAGAAACATTAGGTGCTATTAACACCGTAGGCAGGTACCTTGTTAATTACACAAGAGGAACGACAGATGATAGGCTTGATAGCCCACAGAATTATCCAGTAAGTAAGTACATCTTTGTAGAGAATAACTTATAAAATATAGCCTTGTTACATAATATCGGTAAAATGAACAAAACTCATTCACAAATTTCCAACGAACTTCCGTTGAATTTTCACACGCTTAATAACTCAATGAAAATTATCACTCCAGAAAGTATTTGTGCACAAATATGTAGTTCATAACCATGTTAGATAACACAATACACATACGTACTTTAACTTAAAATTATTAAATAGTCAATAGTTTTGTTGATCAATACCATTAATTTTCAGTAACATATTTGTGCAGAAATTAATTGGTGTGGTTGTGTATTTAAAAAAAAGTTCATAGTAAAAATAAATTAAAAATAAACACTATAAAGATCCGTATTGTAACCGGATGGATTAACTTTTTGACGGATACTGATGTAAGAGAAGGTTTGCAGAAACAAGGTGACCTGCCATCTGCCATATTCACTATCAGCAAGAACGTGCTTGGTCGAAATGTGACCGACATGGTGGTAAAACCACTCGTGAGTCTGGGTTCAGGCAAGGTGGTGTCGCAGGACAATAGACCATGCTCCACGCCAGATGGTGCTCAGGGCAACTGCGAAGATCTTAGTAACTGCCCGCAGCTGTTGCTCAACTTAGGTCATCTCAGACAATCTATATGCTTCAAGAATCTGTTCGTGCCAGGCGTGTGTTGCCCAAAAAAGACGTCTGAACTGCAGTGAGGATACTTATCTAATTCATATATTAAATCATATTAGGATAGTATATCAGATCAATTTAATATATATTCATGCATACAACTTTTATACGTTCGAGTGTGAATTTCTTTTATTCCATAGATATCATTTAAAATAATACAAATAATACATACCTCATTTCACTCAATTAATGATATTATTAATAAGATAAAACAAATTATGGTCAGGCCTTAATCCGAAAAATGAAATAATTGTTTAAGTATTTTTGTTGACATACTACAATCTAGTATATATATATATATATATATGTACGTAATCATATATTAAATATAAACACTCATTAAAAATAAATTCGCATCATTCAGAATCTAACATAGGTACGTTATATTCTTTTCGATGTTAAATAATATTATTTTGCATTTACTCTTCTCTTGTGTGGGATTCTCTAAATTATTTAAATTCATATATAACATAAAATATTTATTTAAATTTTTACACATATACTCTTTTTTTTTTTTGGAAATCGCCAGTAGACCTTTTTTAACATAGCATACAGTAGAAAGTAATTCAATTGGAAGGGAAAAACTATTTTTAATAATAATAATAATGTATATATATACATATCGTACAGCATATTATTCTTCTTTAAACCATTATCTCGTCCGTTTGTCTTATTCATGCGTAAAACTTAATTGCCGGTGACCTTGCCCACCACATTCACCGTGTCCACACGCACGCGCGCTTTCTTGCGATTACGATACACAAACGAACCGTCGCGTCTGCAGTGCACGACATGCCGAACATTACCGAAAGGATGAAGAAAGGACGGAAAAAAACAATACGCGGCCATTCGATTTGTAACCGCCATTGCGCTCTATTTAACGCGCTTACTATAAATTTCATTTGTTTATTAACACGCCTGTCTGTGTGCATGTTCGACTGTCTAATCAAACATTGATTTTCACTTTTCATTTTCACAAATACATGGTAAAAATGTTGTTATTCGCACACAAAAGGGGCGAATCACAATGAAAAATTAGAATAAATTAGGAAATATCCCATATGGCTTGCACATGGACATTAACGTCTACTGCAGGCAATAGTGAAACCCTGTGTTGTGCAAACACTTCCGCGGCCATTATCCCAGTTCGGCGTTATTTTCATTTTCACTCTTAGATAACGCAGTCGTTGCGTTGACAGACAGCTATTTTCAAAATTCACTGAATGACGGAACCTAGTACGTGTTCAAAACGCCCAAATGTCCCTGACGTAGTTTATCGATTATGATTTAAACAAAACGGATTCAATCGAGTGAAATTGAATGTGATCGTAATTGCTTCTCGACGTTTTACGCAGTCACTATGATTACAATCGATTTTCATGAAAGTGCGAATTTGTGGTGAAGTCAATCATTAATATTAATGCTACTGTATATTAATGCTACGTAAATTACATTAGAAATAAAAACACACCTCTAAGTGCCGCAAAATAAATTTTAAGTGGTGATTATAATTTCTACTTCTGTTTTTCTGACACAGTTACATATATGTCACAAACTCAATTAAATTTTTTATTATATATTTAAAAAATTAATAAATATGTATATATATATATACCTAATTATGCCTTATTTTACATTTTTCTTCTTTATTTTTATCATATTGAATCTATTAACATTAATTTTTCAAAACACATTTCCAATGAATAAAAATTATTAGAAATTTAAATGTTTTTAATTATAAATTTATATCTTTTTTTAAAATTTATATCCATAAAATTTATTTTTATATTTTATTTGTTCTTGATACTTTTATAATATTTTCATGCATCTCATTATAATATCAAGAAACTAATATTACTAATAAATTATCTCTTTAATACTCCGAAACTAATGATAATCAACCTATTTATTGATATGTTTTATTTTAAAGAATTTGATTTTTATAAAATATACGACTGTATATTGTATACAATCCAGATTAATGGCAGTGGTGTAAAGCTATATAAAAAAAAAAACCGGGAATTTATCCCACCAAAATATTTCGTTATAATTCCATATAAGAACAATTTAAATAATTAATAGTAGTAAGTTACAACTTATTCATAATAAAATGTTATAAAACGCATAATAAGTAATCATTTCGGTGTATTAATATTAATAATAATGTATTATTTATTATTATACATTATATTGTATCACATTTTTTTAATTAGCTTTTTCTTACACATAGCTATAACGAATGGTTTTTGATAGGATGAATGAATAAATATAGAAAAATCATTTTTTTATTTATTATTATTTGGAAAATGAATAACAGTCTTACAATCTGTACGGTTATGCGATAAGGTAAATAGAAGATTGAAAAAAATGAGTGACTTGAGAATAAGCTAGGTTTAATTTAACCGGTACTCCTACAGACTTTTTTTTATGAAATTTTATGAAATCTAAATTAATTTTTATTGCGTATGGAAAAAAAGATGAACAGTTTAAAAAATTATTTTATTTCAGTAATTTCCATTATTTTAAATACCCGATTGAATAATAATATTTATATTTTTAGTATCTCAAAACAACACGTTAAACTTCCTGAATGAATTTAATTTCAATATTAAACGAAATACATGCTAAGTAAATTAAATTGAATGTTTATCATAACAATTCATATAAACAAAAATTCGTCATGGCCGATTTTATTACCTACACAATATTACCCAGTTTTATTTGATTTCAGTCATATCAGATACCGAGTCAATATTACTATATTTAAGAGCGTACCAAATATAAAAAATGTAGACAATTTGTATTTAACTATTACAACTTTGAATTAAACGTATATAAATAATAATAATAACAGTAAAATATTCATGTTTACTTGAAATTTTTAGACCTGAAAAGCCGTCAAAACCAGAACACTTTGAGACTCAGGCTACAGTTACTCGACCGCCAAACATTCGGCCACCGGCTGCTACTAGACCTCCACCAGCAAATATTATTACGATGTCCACGAAAGCACCAATACAACTAGCGACAAAACCAACCACAAGCTTGGTGTCTTCTAATACAGTTGATGAAGGTATTGGTACACATATAAAAAAATGAACAATAAATAACAAACATTAAATATATATTTTTATTTAAAATTAACAGTAAATCACTATAATAATTATTGTAGCTACATGGTCGAATAAAAAAAATAATAATAAGAACGGTACATGGTGTTGTTAAAAAAATTATTTAAAATAATTTTTATTTATCAACTATATAGATTTAGATACGAAGAAACATAAGAAAAAAAATGTTAGTATCACATCATATATAAATACATAGATACGTGTTATATTTTTTTTATGTAACATTTAATTGATGAATAAAATTAAACAGATTAAAGAAAATACCAATCTAGTTTAATTTCATGGATAAATAACGGTCGATTTTTTGCCTTTTTTTCTCAGTGTTTCGCTACAGTAAATTTGATTGAATTTTGGAATTTATAACGCAGCCGATACATTTTTTTGAATTCTAATGGACAACTTTTTTGTTTGTTATAAGTAACTAACAAATGCATTTATCGTCAAGTTATGGATAAATTATTTTTAATGATAGGTACCTAATTTTTGAGGAGCATTTTATTCAAAACAATTTTAAAATTGAGTTTATATGATTAGTAGTTCATAATATAAAAATATTCTTAATTATTTAAAATCAATTAATATTACATATAATAGAGCTTCATTTTTTAAATAATAAATATAACAATTAATGTTTTTATATAGTACTTACTGAAATTCGAAAATAATACTACAAATTTAAATTTGAAATAACATCTCCAGTTATTAACGTTTAAATAGTTTAACTAAAAATGAATTAATTTATATTTTGCAAGCATTCGACACTTATCTTAAACATCTTACTGCAGGAATAGTTAATCTTATAAATTATTATTAAATTGTATATGGTAAACCATCTAAAAACATAATTTAAAAATAATTATACTGTATAAGTTGACATAATTAAGTACCTATATTTTAAATTTTGTTAAAATTATTTCGAATTATGGATGTTATTTATTTTAAATTTTTAATTAATTAATAATACAATTAAGTAGGTTATTTAAATAAAAAATCGTAATTTAATTTTAAAATTATTTTATATATTTTATTGTTTATTACGAAAAAGTTCTTAACAATGACATAAAATGATGAAAATAGTTAAATTAATTCATTTTATGTTTATCTTTTGCTAAATAAATAATATAAAAACTATGTCCAAATTTAACTTTCCAGTTTTGTTCCACTTTAATTTAAAAAAAAATCATAAATATTTTTAGTATAAAATTTCAAATCTTCAAATGAAAATTATTAAAATTCAAATGATGATTGTTATAGTTTTTCATAATCTAGACCAAAAAAAATGAAACGTTGAAGTTGAAAAAACTATATGCAGTATGTTTTATATAAAAACAAAAAAATAAATAAAATACTTAGAACCATGTTGTTATTGTTAAATTACAAATTATACTACATATTTTATTATAATTCAATAAATTGTACTGAAAACCAATATCATTATTTGTTGATATTTTCACATATTTTGAAAAACTGCAAGAAAATTAAAAAATATTAAATGTTTGTGTTAAAATTATTATTTATGGCCGTCTTTCAATCAATAGAGAATATTAGTTGTTAGATAATTTACACGCGTATTTTATGTGGAACTAGAGTGCGGACGACCCGAAATACCTAAATTCCGAGTTGTCGGAGGAGACGAGGCATTACCAGGTCGGTGGCCATGGATGGCTGCTATTTTCTTACACGGCCCCAGGAGAACTGAATTTTGGTGTGGAGGCTCATTAATTGGCCCCAGACATATTCTAACAGCTGCGCATTGCACAAGAGACAACAGGCAAATGCCGTAAGTTTGTCGAACAATATTAACATTAGTATTTATTGATTATTATTATCTGCAAACATAAATACGTTATTAATTTCAAATAATTTTGCAGTTTTAATGCCAGACAATTTACTGTAAGACTCGGCGATGTCGATCTGCGTAGGGACGACGAACCTTCGTCTCCCGAAACATATTTTGTCGTCGAAGTCCGTGGGCACCATAAATTCTCTAGAGTGGGTTTTTATAATGATATCGCAATACTAGTATTGGACAGACCTATAAAACGTAGCAAGTACATAATACCTCTGTGTTTACCTCCAAAAAGTTCTAAGTCGGATACGTTTATCGGACAAAGTCCAACAGTTGTCGGATGGGGTACTACGTATTATGGTATCTAAATTAATTTTTTTACCGAAGTTGAAAATGTAAATTACGAAACACTATATAATCAATTTGTAATTGTAGGTGGTAAAGAGAGCACAGTACAAAGGCAAGTCGAACTTCCTGTTTGGAATAATAATGACTGTGACCGAACTTATTTTCAACCGATCAATGAAGATTTCATTTGTGCAGGATTAAAAGAAGGAGGAAAAGATGCTTGTCAAGTAAAAATAATTAAAAAAAAAAAAATATGTTGACCAATTGTGTGAACACAAATATATTATTTTAGGGAGATTCGGGAGGGCCATTAATGTTAAAGAAAGATGGAAGATGGATGCAGATCGGGATCGTATCGTTTGGTAATAAATGTGGTGAACCTGGATATCCAGGCGTATATACCAGGGTCACTCGATACTTAGATTGGATCAATGATAATATGAATTAAACACGTTTAGAAAAATTAAACATGTCATTATGAAAAATACAACGTAATTAATGATAACGTTTATGCCAAACTTGTAAATATACGTTTTAAATAGACATATTCAAGAAGATAATTATAGTATTTTTTTTATATTCATTATTGACATCATAATTGTTAACAAATTAAAACTATTCTAAACGTTGTAAATCATATTGTAAATAATATATTATACAAATAGGATCTATGATGCTTTAAGTACTCAATAGAAAACAAATATGTAATATTAACTATTTATTTATCGAATTGTAACCAAGACTATTAGACGTAGGTATAAGTAGTCTATAAATTATGAATAAAATTGTAAAATATTATAAATATACTATGGCTATTTCAATAGTATTTTTCAAAATGACAGAAAGTTGCCTTACTTGTACAATGTATAATTATATAAAACTATCTTATTTGTATATTATTGAATGTTATATTCATTATTTATAAATTACACTTCAAAATGTGATTAAATGGTTCGAATAAACATACCCTTCAACTATTTAAAATTATTTAATATTATCGTGTATGACCGATAAAAAAAGACCTTATCTATATTTTAATAAATATTTATAATATATTATTATATATCAGAGCTTAACATTTTCACAAAGTGTTCTTCCTATCCGATAAATGCTATTATATAAATACGTTAATATAAATCATAGCATCTAAATATTTATGAACGATAAATAATATAATTGTCATTTTATGTATATCTAGCTTTTAAGTTATATCCAAAAAGTGTACTTTGAATACATTTTGTGTAATCTTGAAATTTTTATAAATACTAGAATTAAATGATAAATTATTATTTAATAAATATTAGAAAACAATTATTATACATTATTTAATAATTAAACTACACAATCAAAATAAAAGAACGTGAATGTGTAACTATATAATTTGTTTTTTATTTATAGATTATTAATTTAGATCATATAGATTATTCGATTGCTCGATGAATGCTCATAAATAGTTCAGTTTGCAGCCTGTAAATATTTTTCTAAGTTTACGATTCCATATACAACATGTGATTGAAGAGCAACGTTACACATGTGATACGATTCTGTATTTTTTTTTTTTTAACATCAAACTGCACCAATGGAAATTATAGTATTGAATATAATTTTAAATATCATGATTCACTTTCTTCTCTTCCTATCGTTCATACATGAAAATCGAAATAATAATGCTTTAAACCTTTTCACCCTTATTGTTGATATGATAATAGCAATAGCAAAAAAAAACTGTTGAGTATAATTTATCATCATTCAATTCCAAACCCTTTGCATTTTCACTTTAATACGATAACTGTTACATTTCGACATTATACTTCAATAACTCTCAGTAAAACTTCAACTACCTAAGCTACAAAAATAAACTATATTTTGTTTAAGAACGAAATGGCATCAAATAATCAATTCGTAACATTCAATAATGGTCAAGAATATCCAATTTTAGGATTTGGAACATGGAAGGTAATAATGAAAATATACATTGAACATTTTTTTTAAAGTTCATTTATAAAAATTTATGTTTTAAGATATTAATAAAATAATGACAGGTATGTGTTCAAAAATATTTTAACTATTCAATAAGAAAACACAAGAAAAGTATGGAGGATGAATAATAATTAAAATATGCAGTGATCCAAAAGAGATATATAAAAGAGTAATACAACTATAATAATATGAAAAATATATTTACAATTTTCACATATTTGATTTTTTAAGTTTTTTAATTTATTTAAACGGTAACCATTAATATAACAAAATATTATGAAAAAAAAATTATATTATTGGAACTAGAGTTTACTTAGAGTTAACTAAGGAATAAAAACACGTAAAAGCAGGTATATCTACCCCACAAAAAAACACTACTACTTTTTCGTTACTCTAAACTTTATATATTTAAATATGTTTCTTAAATTTCAAGACTTAAAACAATTAGTCCAATCACAAAAATGTTGGTATTAATTATTTTCAAAAAACGTATTTTCTTTAAAAATCTTATACTATTAATTAGTGGTAATCTTTTATGAATTAAATGCATTGAATATATCTCCGTGAGAGACTTATATCCTGTATACAATATACATTTTAGATAATGCGTTAATTTTAAATCTATTTTTATAACAAATAATTTATAAAGTCACAATTAATTTTATACAACTTTTTTTTTTTAATGTATGTGTACTTTCTTGATGATTTTGTGATATCAACCTCTCGAATTCACGTTAAAATTTTACTAATAAAAATTGTTTCTTTAATATATACTTTTTTAATATACTTTAATTAATGGAATCAAAAGATGTATTTATACGTGTTGAATAAATAAATTATTGTTATTATTGTTCAATATCCGATGTAAGTAATTGATAAACACACAAAAAAAAAAGCAATGCTCGTGGTTTAAGTAGGTATCTATTAAACAAATTTGAAAGGCTGTTACCGTCCGGTACTCGGTGCAAACTGAAGAAAAGGTATCTTTTAAATGAATCTAAATTAAATCAAGGCTAAATAAATAGACTCTAATACCGGCATATTGTACCTGTTTACAAACGTTTTATATTTACGTTGAACGTCAACAACTGTTAAACACGCCTTTAATATATAATAAAAAATAGTCAAAACCTGGTGAAGTCGAAGAAGCTGTGAAAATCGCAATAGATACAGGCTACAGACATTTTGATTGTGCAATGTTTTACGGAAATGAAAAAGAAATAGGAAACGCCATAAACCAAAAAATAAACGAAAATGTTGTAGTTCGTGAAGATTTGTACATAACTAGTAAAGTAAATTCAACTTTGATTACAGGAAATAGACAAATTTTTAATTTAATTTTTGCTTTTAGCTGTGGAATACCTTCCATCAATATAATATTGTTGAGACTGTGTTAAAAAAAACTTTATCAGATTTACAAATCTCATACTTGGATTTATATTTGATTCACTGGCCTATGGCATTTAAGGTACGCATTAAGCATAAGGAGCGCGACGGCTAATTGTACGAAGTAGTAAAAAGTAGTCTCTGTTGTAAATAACATTAGGAAGGTGGTTTGAATAGTGATTTTATTCCAAAAGACGATAATGGCGCCACAATCGAAGGTGAGGGTTCATACATCGAAACATGGAAAGCAATGGAAGAAATGGTTGAAAACGGTCTTACCAAATCAATTGGTGTGTCCAACTTCAATAAAAGACAGATTGAAGACATATTGAGTATAGCCACGATAAAACCAGTCAACAATCAGGTATGAACTTAATATTTAATAGCAATTAATTACCTGCTCAAAATGTTCTAATAAAATAGGTAGAATGTCATCCCTACTTGAATCAAAAGAAACTGAAAGAATTTTGTGACGAACATGACATCATATTAACGGCGTATAGCCCATTAGGAAGTCCAGACAATCCTTGGAAAAAACCTGAAGATCCATCTCTTTTAGAAGATCCAAAAATTATAGAAATTGCTGACAAATACAATAAAAGTCCTGCTCAAATACTAATAAAATACCAAATCCAAAGAGGTATTATGGTCATTCCAAAATCTGTTACCAAGAGTCGTATCGAGTCCAATTACGAGGTATGGGACTTTGAACTTGATCAAGAAGATATTGAACAGATTGATACATTTGATTGCAATGGTCGTTTTGTTCATATGAAAGGGTAAATACTACTGCACAGTGCATATTATACTTATTCAATAAAAATGTTCCAAAGCATGTTAATTAGATACATATTTTTAATTCACTTTTTCAGAAATATGCATTTTAAGGACTATCCGTTCAACGATGAATATTGAATCAATATTATATATTTAATTTAGTAAATGTAGTGAATGTCAATGTACCATTTAAGAGTCTGTAGTAGTACCGTAAAAGTACTAACGTGATAATAAATATATTAGGTACATCTGTTTAACATAAATAATTACCTACTCACAAATTATAAGAAGAACATCAAATAACTTGAAATTCATGATATATATATATATAATGTTTTGTAATATTATTACTTAGGTGTGATTAATGACTACATAGTTATAAGTATTATTACCATATATTTTTAACTTGATGGTATCCTGCCTATTCTAAATCTTATAATATCAACTTAATCCTTCCACAAATAGGGTGACTTTGATAAATTTTGTAAATTTTTATTGCTAAATCAATAATAGTTTTTTGTCCTACCTATCATTGACTACACAGCTGAATATTCTATATTAAATATTATGTATGTACTATGTAGTTAAAAAAAGTTTGTACTTCGCACCATAGGGTATTCTTCGTTCCTCAGACAAGATAATGGAGATGGGAGTATGTATTGAATTTAAAAATAACGATAGATCATTTCTTTAGTTCAGCCATACTGAGCAATGCTTTAAAATAAAAAAAAATTGCATTTATACATTCATCCGTTTTTAGTTGGATAGTTGGTATGTTTTTTTTATCAAATCTGTTTAAAGTTTTTTTGATTCATAAATGAGAAATTTATTCTGTTTAACAAAAGATTCAAAACATGTTGTTCTATCTGTATTCAAAGTTTCATAATGATTGAATAGACCAATGTTTTTTTTTATTATTAACATTTAAAGTTGATAATTGACATAAAAATAGTCAATTACGTAAAAAACGGAAAACACTTATAAAAAAGAGTCCTGTCTAAAGATTTAAAACTATACTGTCGACAAGTATAACTCGTCTTATTAATTTTATCTATTGGCAACCGTTTTGATTTCAAAAAATCAAAAGCTTAACATTTTTATTTCATCAAGAAAATGTACCATTCTCCAACGTAAATTACAAATGTTAGTACTAGGTACTAGGTAAGTATTCAATTATATTGTAGAATTTTTATCTCATTAAAATATTCTTTTGAAACGTTGGTTCATGCAAAATAAATGGCTGGATTAAATGTACTGGATGAGTTATAAAACTCGTCATCAAATTTTATAGTGATAATAAATTCATAATACATAAATGAGTATACCTACTATTTACACACTAAGGTAAATTAGTTAGTCAATTAATTAACGTTGTCCATACTTATGGGTAATCAGTAGAGCTCGGATTTATATGTTAATACATATTTTTACGGTGACTTGGTAAATTAATTCAGGTGAGTGATAAATTCGTTTCAAGCGATTTCCAATGTAATGAACTGTATTTTATTTTACATATTTATACATATTTTACCATAAGTACATATTTTTACATATTTCTCAATAATTCCAATTTTGCTACATATTTCTCAATAATTCCATTTTTCCTACAGATTTGTTCATTTACGATTTATTTACAATTAGGTATATACTATTGTATTTTTCAATACAGATAATTTCCCATGTTTCAAAAAACACGTAAACAAAATAATACCAATTATTGAACTAATCGACCGTAACCCGCGGTCGATATTATGTTATGTTCGATATTAAAAATAATTTAATTTATATATCTGTTAGTTTTGAAGTTTTAGAGAATACAATAAAACAACTAGAAACAAGTAAAATGACTTCGATTCAAAGTTTAGGACTTATAGAAGAAGCTGAAAATGCATAGAACAAGTACAAGAACCCTTGGGAGTTGCAGTAAAAGAAAAAATGCACAGTGTATCACATAAAAATCCTGGTTTAGGCTGCCTAAAATTAATTAGAGATTTATACAAAGACATACATTGCGAAATGTATTAATGGAGTGATATTGCCGGCTGAACACACTCCTTTGGACATTTCCAATATGACATTTGCACTTATTACCTCGGTGGAAGTCGAGCACTCCTTTAGTCGGTGCAAATCTGTGTTACGACCAAACCGTTGTTATTTAACTTTGAATATTTGAGCATATATATGGTGACTCATTGCTTTCAAAATAAAGATCAAGATGAATAATGTCGAAGTAAAATAAGTAAATTAGATAATAATGCCATTTATCATACATATGTAATTTTTAATGTTTTTTCTGTTAATATTCTGTAATTTT
Organism: Therioaphis trifolii; assembly: GCA_027580255.1. NCBI lineage: Eukaryota > Metazoa > Arthropoda > Insecta > Hemiptera > Aphididae > Therioaphis > Therioaphis trifolii. The sequence goes on along the minus strand of CM050407.1, from coordinate 32,950,585 downwards.
TTACTAACTTTGATAAACTTTGATGGAAAATTACTATTATACACAAAAACAACGATATTTAAATATTTTAATTAATTTTAAATAAAAGCGTTGGTAACACTGGTACATGCCGAGACGTCCTTCATCACGATAAACACGGTTCACATTATTGTTTGTTTACCAAGTATTCGTGTTTATCTAATCATTTTAGTTATTTAGCTGTAACTTAATAATTTGTAATCTCCGTTTTTTCCCTATAACATTAATTGTCAGTGTTGTAACCCGTTATTGAAGTGCTGAACTGTTCCGTGACCACTAATATGCAAAATTGCTAACCACTAAGTACTAACCAGACACCAGTCTTCTCCAATTCTTCCAATACAACGCTTGAACGCTACGAAGTGCTACCTGTTAACGAATTCCGGAAATAAACGCATTTATTTAAAATGGCTTCGAAAAATCAATTTGTCTCGTTCAACAACGGGGAGAAGTATCCGATTTTGGGATTCGGCACTTGGAAGGTAAAATTAAAATTATTATTGAATAATTATTTTGAACATCTCTTAATCTCTGTTGCAGTTATGTATTTTAAATCGTCTTAAGCACGTAGTAACATTTGTAGGTGCAACAAATTAAACCTTTTTCAAGTCTATACATTGTATTTACTTTGATTGCTCAATGATGACTAAATGCATAAAACAAATGCTTTCCTATGGAATAACAAATTTAAATATTTTTTATTATTTAGAAAATAATTAAATTTAGGGATAAGATGTAATGTATAGGTTGAAAGCAAACATTTAATTTTTTTTTCCTGATTAGGTTAGTCAATGCGCTTACAATTTACATTCAATGCCGTCCTAACCATCATTATCGCCCTGAGGCAACAATATTTGACGCCCCTCCCCCTCCTCTAAAAAATATAAAACCTCATTCCATAAATATGTTAAATACATATTAATTAAAGGTTCCCCTGCATATTAAATATTATTGTAATCTTATTTATATACATGTATTTATTTTGTTTTGATGACTTTTTTGAAGTTGACTCCGATTTCATTATTATGGATACATTATAGAAAAAATTACTGTTTTCTCGAAAAAATATGTAGTTTCAGTTTTAGTTCATGTATAAATCATACCTATATATGCTATACAGTACCTACCTCTATCCTTTGGTAATATTGATGTTTATAATACATTATCATAGGTATGTAACACTAATCTTACTCATTGTTTGTATAATTTTATATTTAATAGCATACAAATATAATTTGATACGTACTCGTCTTTGATATTACAGTAGGTATAAAAAAATAAATTGTAATATGAAACACCATTTTTTTTTTAATTTAAATTTTTTTTTATTAGCTTTTATGACGCATTGACGCCCCCTAAATTCATAGTACATTGCACGCCCTGGGGCACTTGTCCCATTTGCCCCTCCCTTGGGACGGCTATGTATTACATTATATTATATTGTACTATACAATTTATATATATATATATATTATTAAAAATATTAATCTAGCTCTTATTGGTATTTACAGTCAAAGCCTGGTCAAGTTGAAGAGGCTGTCAAAGTCGCTATAGATGCGGGATATAGGCATATTGATTGTGCTTTGGTTTATGAAAATGAAAAGGAAGTAGGAAAAGCTATCAAGGAAAAACTCAGTGCAGGCGTGGTGAAGCGTGGGGATTTATTTATAACTAGTAAAGTAAGAATACTTATTGATTTATACTCAAATTCATTTTAAATCAAAAATTAATAACATTACATTTCTAGCTTTGGAACACTTTTCATCAACCAGATTATGTTGAGACTGTACTAAAAAAAACATTATCTGATTTACAACTTGATTACTTGGATCTGTATTTAATCCACTGGCCTATGGCTTATAAAGTATGTATTTATTAAAAATGAAATGTCTTAGAGATTTGATATAATAATTACTTTTTATGTTAGGAAGGAAAATTGGGAGATGACTTGTTCCCAAAGGATGCCAATGACATTATAATTGAAGGAAGCGGTTCTTATACTGAAACATGGAAAGCAATGGAAAAATTAGTTCAAAAAGGTCTTGTCAAGTCAATTGGAGTTTCAAACTTTAACAAAAAACAAATAGAAGATGTATTAAATGTTGCCACAATAAAGCCAGTTACCAATCAAGTATGTTTTGGTTGATATCGACTTGAAATTTACCAATTAAAAATAATACACATTGATGTCAAATTATAACTACTATATTATATTTAGGTTGAATGTCATCCATACTTGAATCAAAAGAAATTAAAGGATTTTTGTGCTCAACATAATATCATTTTAACTGCATACAGTCCTTTGGGATCTCCAGATAGACCTTGGGCTAAACCAGAAGATCCATCACTTTTAGATGACCCAAAAATCTTAGACATTGCCCAAAAATATAATAAAAGTGCGGCTCAAATTTTAATTAAATATCAAATACAAAGAGATGTCATAGTCATTCCTAAATCTGTGACTAAAAGCCGCATTGAATCAAACTTTGATGTATGGGACTTTACATTGGAACAAAGCGATATTGAAAAAATTGATAGTTTTGATTGTAATGGCAGAGTTCTTCATCTTAATTGGTATGTTTTCTGTTTATTATATAATTTGAACGATTTGTAATACATTTTTTTAAATTTTGTTTATCTATATTCTTGTTTACAGGAATAGTCATTTCAAGGACTTTCCATTCCATGATGAATATTAATTTAAAATATTTCTGCAAAAGAGATCGTTTTTAAATTTTAAATTATCAACCCTTTGGGCTATGTTCCATTTCTCAATCAATTTAAGGTGCTTCATAATAGAAAATATTAATATAGTTATATATGATTATTTTTATTCAATGTTAAATAATTTCTTAATGTATATCCATTTTATCATATGATTAAACAAGAAATGTATTTTGTTAGTTTATTAATCACTGTTTGCCATTTTAAAACACTAAACTTTAGTTTTGTTTTTAACCAGTAATATAGATTTTTTTTCTTTTACTTTTTACTATTTTTTAATTTTGTGTAATGGACAATAATGTACTCAGATCGTAATTAGTTTAGTAGTTTGATTTATGTATGCTTTTTATATTTCTTACCAAAAATGTAATTTATGAGTTAAAATTAAAATAATTTGGGTATCTTACAGAAATATTATATTAATAAAAACGAGTAAAAATTTTAAAATATATTTTTTAATAAAACTACCTTATAATTATAATAATTAAACATTCATACAATTTTGTATGCTAAAATATGCTTTAAAATACATACCATACTTGTCCTGAATTATTAACTAGTGTGTTTATGTTTGCCAGTGTAAAATTATCAATATTTACTACTATACTACAATTTAAAAGTTAATATTCAATAATATATACTCTCAAAATCGACTGTTGACTATTATTAGCTATGATATATTTTGGTTGTTAACTAATTTTTCAGTATGATATTTCTTCATATTTCAGTTTTTAATAACACTTTAATATTTACCATTAAATTAATATATGGTCTATAGATAATAAAACCATCCAGTTTTTTGTTAATTTATCTTCAATATATATCATTAAGATATAATAATAATATAAATCCCAACGAGGAAATGAGACTTTAAAATTATCATTTCCTCATTTAGAAGTGTTGCGATATGTACTTATAACAATCTATTTGAATATAGGAATATATTTATAAAGATGTATAGATATATAATATTGTTTCCATAAATTGAATGTTTTATTTGGATTCGTAACCAAAGTATATTCAATTAATATTAAGTCATCAAATTAGTATGTTGACCTAAGCATTGTACTAGGTATTTATTTAGTGTTGAAAATTAACAATAGGTATATATTTTTTTAAATAATTTGGGATCAAAAACCCAAATAGTTATTTAAGTTAGATATCTTATAACATAATAAAATAATGATAGATTTATAGATGTTACCAGTATTAATTCTCTGGTTATCAGTTCAAATATCTTAAATACTGTTTATTTTATTGATATTTGATAAAAAAATTAAAAATAAATTATTTTCTTTACTTTTACTCTATTCAATAAATTATATAAATAATGTAATTATAACTCTTGAAGTACACATATTTTAAAATATATTAGTTTTTGTCAAATTATAGCTATGCACTCTGCAAAACTGTATATTTGATGAATTACAAATTATTTTAAATAAGTTTATTAGAAGTAAATCTTCAATGATGCATTATGATAAATAATTATATTTGAATGCTGTTTCTGAAATAGTTAAATCTTTTCTACTTATTATCTCATTTAAAATCATAAGGAATTTGAAATCATTAAAGCAATAAATAATGAGTCATGAGCTCACTTCTGTGTATGCATAACAATGTATATAATTAGAGGTTAATTTGGATAGTGACAACAATTATATTCATTTGGCTACATTCATGTTATGAAAAATATTAAACAAATATAATCAATAATATGAACACATTAACTGAGCACGCTACAACGATGTTGGTTAGTATCCTACATACTTTATTGGGGTATTATATGTAATGTCTGTGGTTTATGACAATTTGATATTTGAATAGTGTTATCCTAGGATAATTTTGATTTCATCAAGATTTTTACGGAACACAAGTAAAAACTTTTTTTCTTAGTAAAAATGAAAAAATTAATGAAAGAAATGACATGCTCGCTTGAGGTTTAAATTGTTCAAATAATTATAAAAACGAAAATCCAATACAAAACTGCCCTAGAGTATACCATTGAATTATGTTGTTGATCCCTATACAATGGTCTGTTTTCATAATTACCTATTTCAATGAAATGTAATTTATATTAATTAAAATACCTACTTATGAGTACCTAAAAGTAGATATATTTGTAATTTATGATATCACTCAACAGCGAGAATTGTAAATAAGATTATTTTTTGTGTCAATCATGAACAGAAAAATAATGTTAATTTGAAGTTATTCTCATTTTATTATATATTAATATTTAATAACATTAGGTAGGTCGTAGGTATTGGTATACTACTTACAAAAACCATGACGTTAATAGTGAATAAATGTGTATAGAATTCACATTATCTTTATGCACTTAGGTACCTATATATTATTATTTCTATTTGTGGTATTATTCAGCATAATGTTTACACAATGGATGTCTAACTGTCACTCACACAAAATTCAAATTATATGGATAGTCAAAAAATTTAAGTATAGAATTGTATTGATATTATTATAAGTATCTACACTTAACTTTAACAATGTGATGTAAAAACCTTGGCTTGTATATCTTGTCTAAATAGTTGAAAATATTTCATAAGGTCAATCAACTAACACAAGTATTTGCTTAAACACAAAACAATAAAATTAAACTGAAATGTAATAATTTTGAGAGATAAGTGTCAAGACGATACTTTGACACACTGCACCCAGATATTTACTACGTCCAGATGAAGGCCATCCGATAAGTACTCCTCTCTCAAATCCGAACCGTATGGATGACTCTCAAAGAGACCAGGGGTGTTATTTCGGCTTTTTTATTGTTGGTGCCGAAATGTTCGCTGGCCATTTAATGCGCCTCTGGGGAGTGAGCCAAGGGGGGCATAATTCTTCAATAGAATTTCAAAAACTGTGGAACATTTACGGTTTATTATAAGACTTTGATTAATACAAACATATTATAATAAATCGATAGTAACGAATAGGTAACCATTAACCAATAAGTTCCACCGACCGACACGACGGTCGGGTTACTATGAGGAAGTCATTTGGCCGTACAATTGTATTCTATAACAATATAACATGTTACACGTTGTTGCACGTTAAACCAGCGCGTTTACCCACTGCAGGACCAGGGGCGTGTCTAGGGGGGGGGGGGGTTTAGGGTGTTCAAACCCCCCCCGAAAAATTAAAATAATTGTTAATAAAAGTTTTACTTAATATTATAATATATATATATATATATATATATATATATATATATATATTAAAATAGGTACGTGTCAGTAAAAATATTGAACCCCCCCCCGAAAAAAATTTCTAGGCACGCCCCTGTGCAGGACTATACACGCTAAACAGGTGTATACCAAACCTGCGAATTATAAAAATTACTGACTCTAGGCTCAACATCTGATTTAGACCAATTAGGCATATCAGAGCTTATATTTATTTTTCGACCGGCCAAAGAAGGTATTTAAAAAAAAGAAGTGCAAATGCACACCCTACACTCTACTAAATGACGCCCCCGAAAGGTACACTTCAACATTAAAGCATTGAAGGCCAAGAAGATGATTCAAGGAAATTGATTATAGTATTTTGTAATATTATTGTTCTGATCTCGCTAAATGGACTAGATTCTATGCTCTTAGATTATTAAATATATCATTTTATATTTGTATGTAAAATACATCGATAGAAGTCATTGAATCGTTTAAATCAAACATAATTAATTTGGCATAGTCACATTAAACATTTTCAGATGATCCGCAAACAATAAAAATATGAATATACAATTTAATATTATGATATGTAATGCTTATAACTTATAAGAAGGATATAGGTAGGTATTCAAAAAAATTAAAAAGGTATTCACCCGTCTTGAATCCATCGCTGTCTTTGAAGTGCGTTAGTCTTATTGAGTAATATTGTGAATAGCCTATGCCATTATGTGTGTATAAATATACTCATATATAATTATCTATTAGCTCCAAAATCATAAGCATCGATTTGAATTGGTCGAAGAAGCGTTGAAGAATACTTTAGATGACTTAGGCTTGAGCTATGTAGATTTGTATCTTATTCATTGGCCAATCGAAATTAATGTAAGAATATTTATATGTAATAGTTATAAAATTATAATTCAAATGTGATTTTTTCAGTACCTGCATTAATAGTTGATATCATTGTTTTTTGTATTATAGGAAGATCATAATGCTACCGATACTGAAGGACAATATTTAGACTCTAGTATTTCTTATTTAGATACATGGACAGCTATGGAACGGTGCGTCAATTTAGGGCTTACAAAATCTATTGGAGTGTCAAATTTTAATATTAGACAGTTGAACGATATTTTAGAAATAGCAACTATTAAACCAGTTGTTAATCAGGTAAAAATAAGTAAAAAAAGTGTAAAAACAATAGGTAATTGTATTACTACTTTTTCTATCAAGATTACAAATTTATTTGAAAAACTCTTGACAATGTAAAATTTACATTTGTTTATATTGTTCGATAGTAAATGATATTAGTTCTTAGTAATTATTGTTAAATTACAACTTTGATGTTAGTTAATAATTTATGTATTGTATCATGATTGTGATAAAATACAGAGGCTTGGATATTGAAAACTAACATTCCAAGAATATATACACTCGCCTTATGAACCAAGAGAGAACCGCTTATCAAATAATAGTTGTAAATACATGAAACAAATAAAAAATTAATGGGTCATTTAGTTTCTTTGAATAATTGTAACTGCAAAGAAAAACTATCATAATAAACAATCATTACTTAAAAAAAAAATATCAGATAAAATTCCATCTTTTAAAATTTGAATTGTTAGAATTTTTTATTTGCTTTTATGCTTGCAGTGCAGCAGGCCCGTCGTAAGATATTTTTCGCCTCGAAGCGAACATTTTAATGTTGCTCAAAAATACTAAATTAATTATGTACGTGAATAATGTTGAAATTAACAAATGTGTATTGACGTGTTGATTGATAAATTTTTATTCGACAAATATACAGCTCAAAAACAAAACACGATTACATATTATACATAATACATAGGCACTATTTGTTTAAATAAAAATAAAAATCGAAAAAATATTTAAAATTATAACAATTACTTTTCGAAATAATAGTGTGGCATTAAATATTTTCATAACTGTACATTTACTCGAGATTTTCACTTGAAGAACTAATTTTTGAAGATTCAATGATTTCATTTTGCCGCCTCAATTGCCGCAAATATTTTGCCGCCCTAAATTAACGCTTGGCTTGCTTGTACCCAAACGGCGGGGCTGCAGTGCAGTGCCGCATTTTGCGCCTTGAGGAAATATTTCACAGGCACCCCCTCATAGTAATTGGCAAATATGCGTGTACAGAAAATATTAATTTGTATTTATATTTTCTTACGTAAATATCACTTTTAAGCAATTTCAATGAGAAGAAGCCAGAAAGTTCTCAATAGTTAAACTAAAAATTCATACATAAATTACACTTTAACAATAGAGTAATTAAGAAAAGATGTTTTATTATTATATTTAGGAGCGAAATTTTTTTGAGTAAATAAATGCGACATTCGCTATGAAAGAATATTTTGGCATACTCTTAATATAAAAAAAATTGTCTGTATATTATTCCCCCCTTTTTTTTTACGTGGAAAGTATTTAATTGTTTATAATTATCTTACTGAAATTAATTAATTAATAACAATTAATTAAATATATATAGTATTAATGCATTTACTATTTATATTAAAAAAATAGTACTTATTTCAAAGTTTAATTTTTGGTTATTGAATAAATTAAATTAATAAGGTTGGTTATTGAACCTTGTAGCATTTTGTATTGCTACAAAAGCTACAACATTAACTATCATAAACTGTATATCGTATATTCATATCATATTATCCCGGGCCAAATCGTTTTCGTAGTCTGCCACTGGGTACAATTGTGAGAGAATAATAAAAATTGGTCTTTACTCTTGATAAAAAAAGAAAAAAAAATGTAGACAGAAACGTCACTAATCAAGTTTGTTCATTATGTAGTAAGTCGAGGTATACGTTTTTTCTCCCCTAAAATTTGACGTCTATGACATTCGCTCCAGTCATCTCCTTCCTAAATACGACACTACATGTCTGTTGATAATTTAGCATATTTATTATTTAATTATTGATGTCATTTTTTCTAGGTAGAATGTCACCCCTATTTAACACAGACCAAACTAAAGGAGTTTTGTGAGAGCAATGGCGTGTTGCTCACTGCTTATACGCCATTGGGATCACCCAAGTGGTTAAAAGTCGAATCGAGTCATATTTTGGACGACCCTGTGGTAAAACAAATAGCTGATAAATACAATAAAACTAATCCTCAAATATTAATCAAGTTTCAGGTAGTAAACATATTTGTATAGGTATATTTTTTGTTCGTAAATTGTCTAGAAATATGTTATACTGAACAATTTAGATTCAAAGAGCCAAGAGGTGTTTTAGTAATACAAAAATCTTCTAATCCAGAAAGGCAGAAAGAAAATATTGATGTTGGGGATTTTAAATTGAGTCAGGCAGATACAAATACGCTTGAATCATTGAATAAGAATTGTCGCTATATAGTTAACTATGCGTAAGTCTGATTTTGATTTTTTTTAATACCTACATGACATATTTATAATTTTTTTTTCTTTACAGCGTAAAACATTTTATAAATTATCGATTCCATGACGAAGCCTGATTAGAACACGAAGAACAGAAAGTTTTGTTAATCAGTTATAAGAAATTTTATAATGAGAAATAGTAAATTGTTTTTTAATAATAATTAAATAAAGAATCTAATATTACGGTGATTAACGTTACAGCTCAAAACGTCAACGTAATATTTCTCATAAATTTGTATCATGGATATATAATTTTAACGTATCAGTAGTTAAGATTTTATGTTATTACCTACAACGTAAAAGTTAAAATTTTGACAGAGATAAAAATTAAAAATTAATTATTGTAAACCTAAGCTTGAAACATATCGTTTACACATTCGTTATCGTGGTTTACACTACAGCACGTCGGCTCTGAGGCACAGATAATATTATCTATAGCCGTACTCTACAGGTTGATGGGTTTCAAAAATACTAAGTATTGCCAACATAATGTGAATGACATGATGATACCATAATATGTATACATAAAGGTAACGTGTTCTGCGATAAACCGGTAAATAAATCTGAAAAAAAAAATGTAATAATTTAATAAAAATTACTATAAATTGAATGTTAAAACAGTGGCCGGTAATATTGATTCCTCAATCATTCGCGAGGAATACATTTTTTAGGAGTTAAGTGGTTATAATGTTTACGTAATAATAAAGATAATATTATTATTAACGCCGGCCCAGTCTGTACTCTGTACTACACGTCTGCTGTCTAGTTTTCGTCCTTTGGTGTTGATAGTTGATGGATATGAGTATATGACAGTATTAGATAAAGATAAGTTACTCGGTAATGATAATTGGGCTCATTTCGCAGTAATAAAAATATAATTGTAGCTGATAGCTATTGTAATTTGTAACTTCTGATCGGTGATCGCCGTGTCCCTCTGGTGTCCTCCTCGCTCCAAGTGTTTAGGCGTTTTGCTGCTCGTCCATCCGAACGGTTTTGGTAAATGTGAAGTCAAGGTTTCTCATGATATTTAAACTACATTAATTATGCTATCATTTATTTAAAGGATCTGTACGAGTCTGGTGGTATAGTCAGTTTTTTGATTACTGTAATATGGCGTCCAAGTTGGTGAAAACTGTCAAGTTCAACAACGGTCAATTATACCCAATATTGGGCCTGGGAACTTGGCAGGTAACTTTATTCTTAGCTATTCGATAACATTCCGTCTGATCTTTCAGTGTTAGTTATCATGTAAATCAATATCGCCCATATTTTTCCAGGCAACTGCTGTCATTGATGATGCTCAACAGTCCATGATTGTTAACTCCATAAAAAGTGCTATTGACATAGGTTATCGTCATTTTGATTGTGCTGCTATTTATAACAATGAAAAATCTGTGGGAAAGGCTATAAATGACAAAATTGCAGAAGGAGTCATTAAACGTGATGAAGTTTACATCACTAGTAAGGTACCTATGTCTTCTGTGCATCATAACGCAGACTCAAATCTACATTATGAATTAATCCATTATGTGGATACTAACCAATCATAATCACTATACTTTCTACTATAAAATGTATAAAATCTAATTTTATTATTATCACATACACATATTGTTATTAAAACATAGAACCTAGTTTCAAAATATATTTCTTAAAATGTGTTAAATTAATGTAGGTATTTAAAATGTTTTGTGTTATAAATTTACATTAATGTACATTCAGCTGTATTTTGTGAAGATCGTTTAGTAAAAAATATATCTTTGTACTTGTAAGTAATTTTATTTATATATTTTATGTTTATTTTTTTTTTTTTTTTTAGCTTTGGAATGATAAACATAGATTTGAGCTGGTCGAAGAAGCATTGAAGAATACTCTGAATGATTTAAGTCTGAGCTATGTAGATTTATATCTCATTCATTGGCCATTTGCTACTTGTGTTAGTATTTTAATGATTATGAAATCAAAATTAATTATAATATTTTACATATATTATGTGTTATGATTTTTATAATAGGAAGATCCTACTGCTACTGACAACGAAGGTCGATTACTAGGCTCTGGTGTCTCATATTTGGATACATGGAAAGCTATGGAACGTTGTGTCCATTTAGGGCTTACAAAATCAATTGGGGTATCAAATTTCAATATTAGACAGTTGAAAGATATTTTAGATATAGCAACTATTAAACCAGTTGTGAATCAGGTAAATTATTATTTAACATTTATTTTATTCATTTCAAAATTATTTTATTTCATCAGCAGTTGGTACTGCTGATTAAAATTTGACTTATTCTTCTAAATTTGAAATTTTAATTACATTATTCAATAACAATTATTGATTTTAGGTTGAATGCCATCCCTATTTAACACAGAGTAAACTTAAGGAGTTTTGTGAGAGTAATGGTGTTCTTCTTACTGGTTATGCACCCTTGGGATCGCCCAAAAGGTCATGGGCGGGACCAGAAGAAGCTCTTATTTTAGATGAACCTATTGTCAAACAAATTGCTGATAAATATAACAAAACCAATGCTCAAGTATTAATCAGATTCCAGGTAAAAGACTTATTTATTGATCTTTTTGCTAGTAATTTCAAATTAGTACACTAATATATTATATTGTAAATTTAGATTCAAAGAGGTGTAATAGTTATACCAAAATCATCTAATCCAGAAAGACAAAAAGAAAATTTTGATGTTTGGGATTTTGAGTTGAGTCAGGAAGAAATGGATTTACTTGAATCATTGAATAAAAATGCACGCTATTTTGAATTCAATACGTAAGTATTTTTAACATCATTAACTATAAACTATTAAATCAACTTTTTTTTTTTTATATATAGTGCCAAACATTTAAAAGAACATCCGTTCCTTGAAGAAGCCTAATTCAAACATTTAGATTAAAATCAACATAAAAACATCAAGTTAAATTTGTGTATTGAAAATTCTGTATTTTATATTGATATTCACAATTAAATTCTTGAAAGTTAAGAGATTAGAAAACTATTGACTTTGAAAAATATAGTACATATAATGTTTGCAAATTTGTATTACTAATGTGTTTTCATAAAAATTTAATTTCTTTTTGACTCACATGGAGTGTCAATATTGTTTGATGATTTCATAATAAAATTGATTTTCACACATTATAATGTTGAGATAAAAAATATCAATATTTCTGATATCTAGACCAGATCAGAAATTGGTGAATACAAAAAAATATTTATTAAAATTATACATCAATATTTTTATATCTAAGGTCATTTTTCACAAATTTACATACTAATTTTTTTATATACAAGTATGCATTTTTTACCATTTATAATTGAATTCTACATTTCTACTATCAGAATTAGTGGTTGATTTGGTGTTTAAGTTTATTCATATATTTATATGTTAGCTCTTTTAATCTTATTTACTACATTTATTTTAAATTATAAATTCATAATAAATTTATATTCTCTCAAAAAGTATTATTTTATTTAACCTGTATGTGGAAAACATAATATGTTATCAAATTGTACTGAGTTTTTTTTTTGTGTCTTCTGTTAGAGATAGTATTAATTTGAACATTTAAACTGAATTAATCAATTTAATTACGTCACAGAACAATATTATATTTTTAATATGATATTTGACATCATGTAATAGCATTTCCAAGTATTAGCCATGTTATATTTTAATGATGGTGTTGACAAATATTGATTACTGGTTACCAGTATGATTCTTATATTTTATTTTAGACTACATAAATTACAACAAATAAAAATACATTAATCCGTCAAGTTTTAAGTCAATTGATCAAATAAATGAAATCAAATACATATTGTAATAACTTTTGTGTTCCTATTGATGCTAAAATATGTTGTCACATCCAAAAGTTATAATTTATTTTACTTGGTTTTTAATTATAATAAATTACTCTAAATATATTGTTTAAATTTTAGATCCTATTTTTTTTTTTTATATAATTACATTTATACTGTTTTTATGGTTAACTTCATATCCAATTTATATGAGTCCTAAATATGAATTATGAATAATGAATTAAATCAAGTTGTATTCACTGAATCTTCTTAAATTCAATAGGTATTAAAATGTTTGAGTAATTAGTAGAACTCGGAAATTACTGAATGAAAAAAGTTATTTTTTAGTACTTTAATGTGCTCTTAAAAACACCAAAATAAGCACTATAAATAGAAAATTATAATAATAATTATAATTATGACAATAAAGTAATCAATTGAAAATTGAAAAATTTGAGAAAATAATCTGTCAATGAAATTTTTTTTTATTACATTTTAAATTTTTGTTAACTTAACAAATTACATATATGATAGAATTTAAGTACTAAGTACTTGATCCTACTTTGGAATATTTCCTGTTGACAAATCTTTTTGTTTACATATTTTTTATGTGGCTGTTTGGTCGAAAATGTTTAATCAGAGATTGTATTTTTATGATTCTTTTATTGACGTTATTTCGCTTTTTCAATTAAATGATTTAATTTTCTTTATTACATTAAAATATGATTATAAATAGCACTTAAACCTCTAAGTAAGCAAAATAGCTCTATAGGTCCTAAATATGCAAAATATAATTTGTATAATGTTTTATACCTATTTAATGAAGTGTTGAATATTATATTAGTATAATTATATCTTATTTTGGTTGTTCTCTAACCAAAGCTAACCAAACAAAATATGTATTCGCTAGAACTGATAAGCCCTAGTAATAAGATATTATGTGACATAACTATTATTGAACTAGAACTATTTTATAGTCTTGTACAAAAGAAATTATTATACTTATAATGTGGTATATAATTATGACCGGTTATAATAGAGAATAGGTTAGGTACCTAAGATCATAAGTAATAATTGCTATGCATAGTCACAACACCATAATACTCATATCATCGAATAATAATTAAATAATACGTTTTATTAATTTTAATAACAGATCAATGTGTTTTTTATTATACACACATATATACCAAACTATTCAATTAATGCAATTTTAATTATATGTTAAATACAATAATTGTGTTATGGAGTATATTTTAGTAACTATACAGATTATATATAAGTAGAGTTAAATTTAATTTTTAGTCATTTCAATCATTACGTGTCTCGCAGTCAAGTAACTATTAGAATTGTCCATTATTTGTGGACATAAAAGTGATAAATTTATAAATTGTACAGGAAACATAGTTGCATGTCATGATGTATTATTACTGTTGTTTGTTATTACTGCTATTTAATAATTTATTAAGGTAGGTAAATTTTTACTAAGATTATTAAGTTATTCTTTGTCTAGGGTTGCCATACGTCCAGGTTTGGCTAGGACAGTACCGGTTTAGAGTATGACGTCCCGGTATCCCGATAATGTGTTTCGGGACAGCATATTGTCCCGGAATGAGACTTCAAAAATTTATTTATGTCTTTTATTAGACATTTGATGCAAAAAGGTAATGAGTAAGATCTGAGATAATTATGAAAAAATATACAAGATAAAGTTGTCTATTAATAGTTGTTGAATTTTCTTTCTCATTGCCTGGCTCAAATGCAACAGTGGAACGTGTGTTTTCATTAATAAATAGCACATGGACAAAATCACGAAATAAATTATCTATAAGTACAGTTAAGTCTTCATTAATAATTAAAATAAGTTTTGATAACATGTCTTGTCAATTTTATAAGTCAATACTTGCCGACAAAACATTTCTTCAAAAGTACACGGTTCAGCCAAGTATCACAAATCTATTTTCTGCCGACGGACACAGATTAAAATTTTTTTATTTTATTATGTATTATTTAATTTTAAAGCTTCAAATATTATTAATTATCATCGATATAATGTGTGTTGAAAATTATATTGTATAATCGGACAATCGATAAAAAAAAAAAAAAAAATGAAAAAAAGTTTGTCTCGGTTTTTGCCAAATAAAATATGGTAACCCTATCTTTGTCGGAATCTACACAACAACTAAGAGTTATTTGTGGTTGTGCTGGTTTGAGGAGGTCCTATAATCATAGCCATTCATCAGCCAGCAAGGGCTATAATGCCATTACCTCTCTATTCTAATTCGATTAGAAACGCACAAAAATGTAAATGAACTTTGTATGTAACATATTAATTAGGTATTGTAATATTTAGACTTATCTTATATCAATATTTTTCGTTAGTATTATTTTAATTTCAATTTTACCACCAAATAATGTTTTGTGTCCCTCATTTTATTATTTAATTTCAATCTAATTTTTTTAAAGTGGTACAATCGCATTGGATTTGGAGAAACATTTTTGGAAAAGAAATGTTACATATGACTTTGAGCCGTCGGAGTATAAAGCAGATATGATAAAGTTCAACAACAAGCAATTTTATCCTATGATGGGACTAGGCACTTGGCAGGTAATTCGTGAAACCTAAACATCATTTCTTGTACATGTTAATTACGATTTATGATTTATGACTGTGATAAATAGGGCCCAGATTTATATGCACTAAAAACCTTAGAAATATGCACTATAAAATATGCATTTATGCTCTTATTTTGTAGGAATATACCTTTAAAAATAAATAATATGTAAAAAAATTTGAATTAGAAAAGCCTATTATTTTCATTATTTTTTATAAATAAATTTTTTTTACATACCTAACATTATATTATATTTATATGATTATTATTTTCAACATTTTTATTTCAATGTATGTATTATAATTTCCATCTGAAAAATCTGTATCAAAAATATTTTTTGTTTTTTATATATTATGTGGCTATAAGATAAGAAAACAAATTTGTAAAATTACATGAATTATACATTTAATTATAAATACATTATTTTAATTAATATAACCAAAATGTTACATATTAGGTGGGTATTCATTTAAAACCCATTTATGTGTAATAAAAAATTCTCAAATACAGAAACATGCAATACATGTCAAAAAATGGCAAAATATGCAACATAAAACTTTAGGTATTTTTTCTTATCTATGAACTATAATTCAAACTTGTAGCTTACCTAGCTACTTTTTGGACAGTTTGGAAAAAATATTCAAACACATATGAATCCGGTCCCTAGTGATGAATAATGAATATATCTCACACTAAATTCTAATAATAATAGTTACATATGAATATTCTGTTTTTGGTGAATAATTTAAGCCAGGGATGTCCAATCTTTTGTAAATACTGGGTCGCATCATGCGAGTAGAAGTTGTTGCGGGCCTCATGCACTTTAATAAATACCTACATTTTATTAATAATTTTGCTAAAGTAAATAATGAGTAGGAATGTTTTTTCGGCCTATTAAGTTTTATTGAGGCATAATTACAAGGGGGAAAAAAATGAAGTTTGGGCCGCATTAAATTCTGTGGTTGGCCGCGGGTGGCACTCCTAATTTAAGCCATCAAACTAACTAGGTACCTAGTAGGTACATACCTACTAAGTATTGTTTCATGCATATATAAACTTAAAATAGAGATTTGTCTTATTTATTTAATAATAGTTTTCTAATACAATATTTTAAAAGCTCTCGCTTAATTATGATGTCATTAATTTTTTCCAGCACAAAAGCAATTTAAGTGAAGCTGAGAAAATAAAGATGTATGAAATTGTCAAGAAAGCTATTGATATAGGATATCGTCATATTGATTGCGCCTCTAGTTATAACAATGAAGAGTATGTAGGAAAAGCTATTGCAGAAAAAATCAAAGCAGGAATCATAAAAAGAGAAGATATATATGTCACTAGTAAGGTATTATAGAGGAACAATAATTATGCTAAATCTAAAGTATCTCTTAGGTATGTATTTAATAAACACAATTTTCTGAAATTTGTATTCTTCGTTCTTTCAAATGTTACAATATTGGAGTTCGGATACACTTTCACATGCCTATTATTTATGTGTTTAGTAATAAAGTCATGAATACATTTACCTAACAATAATCATTAACTACACCTTTAACTTAAAAATATACTCTGCCATTCTGGTGGATAAAAAATGAATTATCGACACTTTCCCTGGACACTATTAGACACTTAAATTTGTAAAGTAAAATTTGAATTTACATTTAAAAACTAATTCATTGTATGATGATATTCTATATGAGCATGTAAATTATTTACATTTGTAAAGGTACTCAAATATTTAATATATTACATGAAAATATATTAATACAATTATAATAACTAGGTATGTAACAAGTAGGTATAGAAGTTAAATGATATTATGTATTACATCTTTTTCTTTTATGATAATTGGTATTAGTTGAGTAAGCTGGTAATGATTAATGTAAAACAATTAAAATACTATACCATATTCACTGTATATATTTGAACTTTTAATGTGTTTAGCTCTGGAACAACAAACATGATCCCAAAGACGTCGAAGGACAATTGAGAAGTAGTTTGAAGTCTTTGGGTTTAAAATACTTAGATTTGTATCTTATACATTGGCCATTTGCAACTATTGTAAGTACAATAAAAAAAAAAAATATATATATATATATTAATTTTAAATTATTAATTTAATTTATTTTTAACTAAGGATCCAATTAATAGCGATGAACCGAGTAAAGAGGCAAATATCTCATATATACATACATGGAGAGCTATGGAAGAATGTGTTCGTTTAGGACTTACAAAGTCAATAGGAATTTCAAATTTTAATATTGATCAAGTGGCAGATATTTTACACAGAGCAAAAATCAAGCCAGTTGTTAATCAGGTACCTATATTCTTGTTTGAAAATTATACTTGATAAGTAAATTAACTTATTAGAATAGGAGTAAAACTTCAGTAACTATACCAGAATTATACATAATTCTTATGAAACAATACTAGTGAAATTAATTAATTTGTGTTATTTATTTCTCGATATAAATATTTCAATCCCTAAAATGTATACTTATTTATTACACATTTTATTTTAGTTTTGATTTTTATATAATTATTTCCTATGAAATATTATTTTAGATTGAAAATCATCCCTATCTTACACAAAATGTACTTAAAGACTTTTGTGAAAGAAATGGTATACGGATAATTGCGTATGGGGCACTAGGAGCACCTTATAGAGGTTCTGAACACGTTCTTTTAGCTGAACATTATGTTCAACAAATGTCCTATAAATATGATAGAACTCCTGCCCAAATTTTACTTAAGTTCCAAGTAAGTTTTATTTAGTTGCATTATTTTAACGTAGGTACTAAATAATATTTAAAAATTTAGGTTCAACGAGGAAATATTGTTTTATCATCATCAACTAATCCACATAGACTTAAAGAAAATTTTCAAATATGGGATTTTGAAATGACTCCGGAAGAAATCCATTTACTTAAATTATTGAATCGAAATTTGCGTTTTTGTCGTTTTTCGTCGTAAGTTGCTTAAGTAAATGTTGTTAATTTATAAAACTATATACAAATTTATTTTTCAGAGCCGAGCATTATAATGATTATCCATTTAAAACAGTTGAACACCATAAATAATACTTAATAGTATTGATTAAAAAAAATCTTAAGTATAAATTTATTTAAGTAAAATATTAACATAAATTGTATTGATTTTTATGTTGTATCGAGTTTAATTTAAATATATATGAAATGTACAATGACATACGTTTAAGAAACATTTAAGGATTATATATTACTAATCACACAAATAGTTGTACAATTTCTTTAGAAAATTAGTGTTGAAATGTAAATATATTATTTAACCCTTTCAATCATAGTACATTCTTCAGAAGTAAAAATGCTTCAAAATAATACACTATAATCAGACAGAAAAAAGGCACTTCAGAGGTCTATTGCATAAGGACAGAAAGATCTATCAGATACCTTTTGGATTATGGTTGTAGTATTGGTATACAGATATTCAATATACACCTTCAAAAATATATCCATTATATTAAGTTGAATGTGAGAGTTGGGATGTACATGTTGAAATATTATATAGGTAACAGAATTTAATGTAACTTATTGAGAGTTATAAAAATATCACCATTTAACTGGTTTTTATAAATTTGAATTATTTGCATACCTACCTTATAAACATTAACAGGCTTTGAATTAAATGAACTCTAAATCTTCTATGACCTTATAAAAAGTTCCCTCAATGTGTTGCTTTTACATTAGAGTTGTGAGAGTTATTTTGATTACTATACCTAATTGTTAATATTATTAGTAAACACTCCAAAATAATTAACACTTTCAAACAACAATAATTACCAAGTTGATTAACATGAAGGCAGTGTAAGTACTTACCTATGTAATAGAAAACAGATAATATATTTAATACTATGTAATAAGAGTAATTACTTCTGAGTTTTGAATAGATATGTTTAATTATGAAACGTAAAAGGTTTAACCACACAAGGAGTTTTAAACAGGTACATTTGTTTAGATACGTTTTAAATAAATAGGTAATTGTAGGTATTTGATTTTACCGAAAAATATATAAGATACTTATTTGTTATCTTGTTACCTTTCAATATAATTAAAATGTAAGACCAGTATTAAATATTATTTTTATGGATTAATAAGAGTGTTATCATATAGAAAATAATAAAAAAGGGAAGAGTAGGTATTGAAGAGTAGTGTCAGTACCTAATGGTAGGAAATCAGACCAGAGATGTTAGTAAACGACTCCCTGTACAAAATATTCATGTTCTAATTATGGTATATTGTAACAACCTTTTTACTTACTGTTTTGAATAACAGATTGTAAATATCTTTTAATAAAAAAAAAGTATTTAAGAAATTATATTGAAATGGTATGAACTTTAATCTTTATTTATGACAACAATGAAGAACGCCTCCATTTCACCCAGGCACAGAGATTTGAATTTAGGGAAAAGATAGATAAAATATATCAAATATACTTACATTTTTACTTTTTATATACTTTTAATATTAATAAAAATAAGAATAATTTGTTCTTCATTCCATTTCCAGTCTAAGTAGATTTTTCACCTATTGCAGAATACCTACTTGATATTATGATACTATAATTTGTTAGTATGGAACACTGAGATATAACAATATCAGTAGACAAATGCTTATATATTTTTATTTATTAATAAAACATTTTGTCCGTGAGTCAAGGTTGAAAGGATTTTTGAGCAAATTTTGATAAATTAATTAACTTCAAGCATATAATTGCAATTTGTTAGTCCAGAGCCTGATATACAAATTTTGTAGCTGAGGATAAAAAGAAAAGAGGCTTCATAAAAAAAATCTCATGTAAAAGTAAAAAGATAAATTACAATGTAGGATAAATGAATATTTTATTCCTACCACACTAAACAGATTTTTCGATCTACCTAGCTATTAATGACTGCCAGCAGACATAATATGTCTATAATATTTTTTATTATAAAACAACCTATATTATTATCACTAAGTGAATACTACCTACTTATAATATTTTTTTTTTAACTTACATTATTACATTACATTCAAGTACGGTATAAGACTACAAAATACATAATAATAAATAAAATTAAAAAAACATATGGAAAACCAAATAACTAGGTACCTAATTACTCTTTAAGTACCTACCTACTAGTATTAATCAGATTCTTTGTACATATTACTAATTTTCACTAAAAATGGCATAATTGTACATTTGTACTTACCAACTTAGTTATACAGATTTAATGTATCTAAAATTCTTACTGAAATAAAATTATTTTTTTATTCCTGTAAATGTATATTTGTATAAATTATGTATAATGTATGGTAATTTTTCTTGAATTTGTATGTATCATATTATCTTCTTTAAGTTATGTATTTTTCAAGGCTTCAGTAATTAGTAATTACTTACTAATTATTACATTACAAGCACCATAAGTTGTAGTTTACTTGACTGATTACAGTCATGTTTGAAGTGTACCCATAGGCGCCCGAAGAGGGGGGCAAGATAGGGAATCCCCCCCTGGAACTATAAAAACCAAACATGAGCCATTAACATAAGGCAATATTTTAAATTGGAATTCATTACATGAAAAATTTAAAAAATAATGAATTTTATCATTACTTTTTACCTTAGTCGACTTAGTTATGTTATTAAAACTTTTTTTTAGTCATCTGTTCGTGAACAGGATAATATGTGATTTTTGAGTTTTGGTTTTAAATGCCTTTCAAAAAATGAATTAATGACCCTCAAACTACAAAAAAATTTATAAAATGTAAACAAATTTCAAAAATTAATTTACAAATATTAATTCATTTTTAATTTCCAAATTAGTATGACTTATAAATAAATTCGGGTGTTGTTTTATTTTAAAACCTGATGATCTAATGTTCTTATAGTGTAAAATTATAAGAATAAAAATAAATTATGTTTAATAAATATTGTTGGTATTTCAATCTTAAGTCAAGTTATTTAAAATTTTTTGTAATGTTACTAAAACAGGTTAACAATTTTGAAAACGCTTTAGTAATTACCAAAAATGCATAAAAATCCTAAAACAATATCCTGATAGCAATTTGTTTACTTGAAACAGTTGAAAACACATTTATATCTTGTAAAGTACCTTGCATAGGAACAGGAATTTTAAAAACAAAGGCATTGCAATTTGAATTACCTACCATAAATATTTTATAGTAAATACCACATTTCCAAGTAATGTATTGAATTTTGCCCCCTCCTGAAAAAAATTCTGCTGGCGCCTATGGGTGTACCTATTTGATTTATACATAATAAAATGAATGCGAATTGTCAATAGGTCATCAAAAAAAAAAAAAAATAAATAAATAAATAAATACATAAGTAGTATTAAGGAGGATCCAAACAATATAATTCAAAAATATGTTTATATTACGTTAAAACAATAATTAATTCAACGCGAATCGTGATTATCAGTAATGACTAGTATAATATGCCGTGGTATACCAACTTACGACTAAAAAATTAATTTTTATATTATATTATCCGTATATCTTGTGGTTGAGATTTTAATCGTTGGGTATTCGAAAATCACTACGAACTAACGTAAAACAAAATAGTATAGTACGTCATAAGGTTGACATCTCGAAATTCGAATTGCACGACATATAGACAATAATATGTACAGCGGTGACATTTTAGACGTCAAAATCGCCAGAAGAGGGGCAACACCAGAGCACCTATATAGATGGTATTTTCAATATCATCCACTTCTTTGGTTTACTGACGTCTGTCGTACAAAGTCGAGCTGTCTACAATAATTCGTATCGATCGGGCGTGCAGTGAATAAATAGAATTAAACGCGAAAATCACACAATAATAATATTGAATAATAAACAACGATGACTTCGGGCGCGTCGCGTCGTCAAAGTCGTTACGGAACCTATGCGCGTGTTCCTATACGTATACGGTATGTGTATGGTATATTGCAGTCTCATGCAGTCGATACAGTGGTTAGTGATTAAAAGTTTACAATGGAATTAAATAAATTAAGTCTACGCGAGACGCGTGGGAGTAAAATATTATGCAGCAGGTTGCAGCGGCGTGCTTAAGCGCGGCGGTTGGCGGAGAGGGCCACGTGGAAAACCGAATGAATGTCCCCGGGAAAAAAAAACATCCGCGAGAAAAAAAAAACATAACCACGAAAATATATTCATGAACATTTGTGAAAAATTCGAATTCGCGAGACGAAAAGATTGAAAACAATCGTTGCGTTTTCGTTGTAGTACCGGTGAGATATTGTCGACGTATGTATTCATCAAACGACTATGACGCAAAAATTATTAAAAATACTAATTGCAGATCACGAGTACAATTGATGTCGATATAATAATGTTGTCTCAGTTACGCGTGTTCGGGAAGCAGTGCGATTTGGTGCTGATTTAGATATCACGGAATTTCTCTAACGAATCGGATTTCGAAAGTTTTCATAGAATTTTCAAAACGGTCGTTTTCGTTTTAATTTTTGGCGAGCAAAGATTATATCGTCCCCGTTCACGCAAAACGAGTCAAAAGTTCGAAATAATTTTTGACGATTACCATTTTAAAATCGTATAAATTTTAAAAATGTTTACTGGAAGTAGCTTAATTTTTTGATTCTGAGTGAAACGAAAAACATATGGGTTCTACAATGGTGTGTTTTTTCTTTATACGTGTAATGATCTATCGAGCTGTAATAATGCCCCGAAAGTTTTGTTAAGCTACTCTATAGATCAGAAATTTCATCTTGTTGGTACTTTAAAGTGGTCATTTTTCTATTTTCTCGATAGTTTTTCCAGACGAGGGGAAAAACGGTCCAAAAACCGAGTAAAAATGGTGAAATTTGGTGTAGACGAGAGTTTCAATAAATCCAATTTTTGATATTTAGCGAGAAACTCCCCCCCCCAAAAAAATGGTACTAGACACTTAAAAATGTCACCAAATATCAACAAAATCATTGCATAGACTTGGTCAAAGATTTGAAAACATTTTACTATTTTCGGGTTACATATACGTAGAACT